>OY856186.1:194082450-194272450 GCA_963693315.1 Diogma glabrata | reverse complement strand
AATAACTGGAGCCCCTGCAAGTGACAATATCGCAATGGATAATGAAAATATAGGTCGCGGTAGTAGCTCCATTGTTGGAAGTGCAGCGGAATCAGTTATGGGATTCAATAGAACAATTGTTAAGGCTGCTAAAAATACGACTGAGGGGATAAATATTAGTGCATGTACTTCATGCAACATCACAATAAATATTAATAAATAAATTTCAATTAAAACTATAATTTATTGTTAATGTTTAATCTATAATTATGAATAATTTGATTTATAATAAAATTTGATTCACTTTAAATATTGCATTGAATGTGTTTTTTGTAGATTTATTTTCTAGTTATTTTTCCAATGTAAACACAACTGTGCAGAAAGTACTTTCTACACGGCAAATCCGTGCAGAAAGTACTTTCTACACGTCATTTGGGAAGATTGATTTTCAATGCCTACTTTTTATCAAATTCATCGTAGAAAATTTGACTTTCACAACAATTGTAGAAAAAAATATTTTCAGTCTCTAATGCCCAAAATACATGTGCAGAAAGTCTGCACGCAGTGCTGCATGCATGATTGCATCTAAAATAGATGTGCAGAATTTTTATATATTTGACGTGCAGAATTTTCGTAACAATGACAGTAGCCCTATTCCGGTAAATCGTGAAATAGGAATTGAGAAATAAAGTATAGCAATTTTTTCATAACTAGTATTCCGTGTCGCGGGAAATAACAAATTCGTATTAGAATAGAAGATTCTTGTATGAGCTTAGAATGAAGGCAATGGAGGAGGATGAAGAATCATCCGAGTGAAGAATTGCCATCATCCTAAGCGAATACAAGATGCTATTTTATCCACGACTGTAAAATATTTCGTTTCATTTCCAGTTTTCATGCAAAAATTTGTATCGCCATATTGAAATAAATACATCAAAGATACCGAAAAACAAAACAAGTTTCTTATTTAATTTGTTAGGGGTATATTTAATAAACTATAGAGCTGTTAAAGAATTTTAATCAAATTCACTAGTTGTGGAATGAATACAATACAATTACAATGGAAGACAAACGCATGGAAAGCATGTATTCTTTAGTAGTCGTGGATAAAATATTTCTTTATTTCATTTATTGCACGTTTTTCTCAATTCCCAATTCCCAGGGAAATGGGCACTGTTTTCGATAATCCTTTCCCAAAAATTTATTTATTAACAATATTAGTTTTAATTATTTTATAATTTGGATTATTTAGAATATTTGAATATCTTTATAAAAAAATAATCATTACAAAAATAATTTTATTTTCAAAAAAATATCATTCATTTTTATTTGAGTTATAAAAATAATAATTCATTTTTAAACAAAATGTCAAAATCATCCATTTTTATCTGAGTTTTCAAGTAGTTATTGTTTCTTTTATTGTGGTAGCACTGCCTCTGTGCAGCGAAATTAGAATTAGAGATATCTTCATTGAATAAATATATGAGGAAGAATAATTACGTGTGGCTACACGTATATTTTCCGGTAACGAAGACTTTCATCTAATTTTACTAGGAAAATTGTTATTTTACTTTTCTCTTTGAATGAGGGTCTATGGATCGCCAAAATACTAAAATCCAATTCTAAAAACTTAACTATATGAAAATTGCTAACATCGAACGATAAGTCCAATACCAAACTTGCTGGCATTGTATTGATGACGTATACGCCCACACCTCCTCCACTTTTATCATCTCTAGCTGAAAAAAACGAATTGTAGTTTTCAATTTGATACAGATTTGCTTCGTTTGAATAAATAAATATTTTTGATAATACAATCACATGGATAACAGATTTTGATGACGATAACAAATTTTTTAGGTCAACAATCTTATTACTAAAGCAGCCTTTACATTATTGCAGAATTGTGCAATGAACAATGAATGCAATGAGCAATGAGCAATGAAACATGCAATGCTTTACACTATACGCTTTTTAGTACAATATTGTTACGTTTTTCCGAAATTCCTTCGAATTGGCCTAACTCACAATTCGATAAACGCAATTTCCAATCTCTTCTGAGTTCGATCACTGATTAGTAAGCACAAACACCAGGTTTTATTAAGTATTCAACAACTCAATTGTTCCACAACAATAGGAAAACAATACAGCAAACAATATTCCTAACAAGAATATTCTCTCAACAGCTTCAGAAACTCCAACGGTTTATTGTAGAAATTTCCAGTACACCACGTTCAAAATAATACACCAAATATTTCTACTCAATAACACTTATAACTTTATTACACTTATAACTTTACACAAAAACTAATTTAAAGATTACTTTTATAATTTTAACTTCACTATCGCAGGTTTAAAATAACACTAATTAAAACTACAAGAGGTAATTTCCTTATATACATTCTGCCTAATCTCTAGAAATTTCGCGGTCACTTTTTAGAAACCTTGAGAAAATATTAGAATATTCGATTATTTTACGTTACGTTGATTTGATTCATAAAATCATTTGTTTTGTGTAGACCTTAATTCTAAGAACATGTACAACAACAACAATACTATTCATTTCATTCATTTTCTGTTGTGTTTTGTTGATTTTATTTTCCTGGAAGTGACCGTAATCGTCTAGATCTTTCTGTAATCGTCTAGATTTTTCTGTACTCGTAACAATATTATTGCAGCAATGTCATTGTGAATTCATTGCAATGGTTTGCAATGACTTCATTGCCAAACTTTTCTGCAATGAATTTTTTACTGTTTACACTATTTCAATATTTTTGTCAAAAACTCATTGCAAATATCATTGCAGTTGTCATTGTTTTCATATAGGTGGATATCTGTAAACTGTATTGTTTTTTTCAACTAGAAAAATTAAAAATATGTTCAGTTGTCGTGCTGTAATTATTTAGTGTGTACGCGTTTACAAAAACAATAAATTGTTCTTTTGCCATTTTCACAATTATAATTATTGGATGAAATATTGTGATGGAAAATACAATTGGGTGTTGTTTTGCTTGTGCTGTTATTACATGTGGTTATGAATTGTTGTTAATGGACGAAGAGGAACAAAAACCAAAAAAATACAGAACAAAATGGTTTCGTGAATTGTATGCGGATAGAAGGTCTAGTTTTTTCTGGAAATTGGACGCAATGTTGTGGGCAAATGATCCTGAGCTATTCGACAACTTTTTGCGAATGAGTTCAGAAGACTTTGATAATTTACTCTATTTGGTTCGCCCACTCATCGAAAAAAAGACACGCATCCCCGAAAGGCAATTACTGCTGCCGAAAGATTAGCAGTGACCCTCTGTTTTCTGGCCACCGGAGATTCATACAGTACTCTCATTTACTTTTTTTTAAATGTCCAGAGCGTCCACTCAGCATATAATTGAGGAAAAATGCGATGCGATCTATGAAAAATTGAAAGACGAGTACTTGCATGTAAATATATATATCAATTTTTATTCAAGTATATATGTATAATTTTTTTTCAAATTTAAAACTATAAAAAATATAAATTTAACTAATTTCAAATATTTTATGTAAAATTTTCTATTAAATACAAAATCACGACATTTTCTTACACAAAAAAAACAAAAATATAAATGTTAGTTCGTGGAATCGTGTAGTTTTCAGTTCAACAGTCAATACTATTAGCTCACTAAAAAAGGAGTGATATCCTGTGTCTAGCAGAAACGAGTGTAAAATTAAACATTTTAAAATAATTATAGGTTCTATATAATTCGAAGTACCTCCTTTGTTACTCTGATTAGAGTCTAAAATAAAACAACTTCAACTAACTACCCTAACAAAAATTATTGTAGGAATTTTTGTTAGGATCTTACATGAACTATAAAAGATCAAATGTGAATCTTGAATGATCTTTTAAACTTCTTGTCTCAATTCTCTACAAGAAATGATCATGATCATGTAAGCTCCTATATAATTTTTATATAATTTTCGTAGGTATTAAAACAAAAGTTGCTAATAAAATTACAAAAAAATAAATTTTATTTATTTCTATTAAAATGCAAATTTGGGGTGCGATATTTTAAGGGGTGCGATATTTAATTTGGTGTGCGACATTTTAATTGTTATTTAATATGACTTAATTTGTTTTAATAACAAATATACTGTATTCCTAATATATTTATAATAAAATTAAAATATACCTACAAAACACAATTATTTTAAAATTATTTTTATATATAATAATTTTTAGTTGAGCGACACACGATTATTTTGTAATTGACACAACAACAAAACTTAAAAATTTTCATCAAAATTGTCTGCAATGACAGCAATAATATTGTAAACCTGATTGCAATATTTTTCATTGCCAAAATCATTGTCAATCTTTCATTGCAAAGAGTTTACATTGGGAATGCAATGAAACGTGCAATGACTGCAATGAATATTGCAATGTTCATTGTTTCCTATCGACATTGATATTGCGAACCGTTTACACTACCATTGCACGAATATTGCACGAATATTGCAGAGTTCAGCAATAGTCTAATTGCGGCTTAAGGCTTTGAATGTTTAAATACAGAATATTTATATGATTATTGTTAACATACCCGTTTTTATTTATAAAATGTTTGATATTAATACAATCGAGTATTTATTATAATTATTTTTTTCTATGTTCATTTTTTATTTCTATATATAACTGGTTAGATTTTGTATTGAGATGAATATATATGATATACTATTTATTTCGAATTAATCGATAGTTTTGAACCAGATTGAGTTTCTCCTAATAACTGTTCAACCTGAAGTTTTGAAGTAATAATCAAGATGTCAGAGTCTTTCGATTTTCTAGCTAGGATTTGATTATTTCTTGAAAACCAAATGAATTTGAATCCAGAATTTTTAAGTTGCTTCTTTGTAAATGATAGTAGTTCCTGATTTTCTGGTAGTAAGAACTGATTGAGGTATATTTGGATATTATCTTCTACTTCTTCGAACGATTCTTTACAATAAAGAGGACTATTGTCCTTTTTAGCGCGAGATAATTTATTTTTTATGTGCGACGATGAAAACTTAACTAGGATGGGTGGAATATTTGAGTTAGATTTTTCTTTATTGAATAAGCGCCTGGCATTAAGTATATTTTCTTCAGATATTGCGACTTTAAATAATTGAGCAATGTCATTTATTATTTTGTTGCAATTTTCATTTTCTTTAACGGGAATGGTGGTTATTATCATGCTATTATCGAGCTTTTCTTGTTTTAACTTCAAAACTTCTACCTGTAGATCGTATACACATTTTTCCAGGGTCTTGTAGTTCATGAGAATTTGTTTTATTTCCTTATTTTCAGCCAGAAGCATATCTAGTTTATGAGAAATTAATTTCTTACTTGCATTATCCTGTAAATGGGAAACTTCATCATTTACGTCTGGATCTGATGAATCATCTTTAATGGATGATCTACCGCCGTCATTAGAATATCTTTAAAAAGTAAAAATTTTCTAAAACTTTTAATATAAATTATGTCTAGATAACATAATTTAGCAGGGACCTACTCTGGTATAAACATATAATATGAATTAAAAAAAATAGCCGTCTTGGAAAATTCTTCAACTCTTCAATAAAATAATAGTATATTAAATACCGAGGTGATAAAGTAAATTTTCCACATTGAGGTGAATATGAACTTCGTTTCTCGCGATTTAAGAATCGAAATGGAGAAAATTTTCTTCACCGAATTTTATATACTAGTATATACCAGGGTTGTGCCGTAGACAAAATAGATTATTTTACATGTATAGATTACGTGTAAATTACGCGAGATATTTTCGTGTAATCTATTACGTAAACTATTGTTATTATGTAAACTATGCATTCTAAACATTTTTAGCAATTAAATTAACTTTTTTCAAGATCGCAAGATCTTGTTTTTGATAATATTATTGATCATGTCTTTTGCAAAAAAATCGAAAAAAATTTTCAGTAGGGATAATACAATTCCACATATTTCTTCTTAAATCAAAATTAATAGATTACACCAAATTTACATAGATGACATAGATTACATGTAATGTAATCTATTTTATATTACGCGTAAAGGAACAACCCTGGTTTATACTTGATATAAAAAATGTACTAAAACTAGGCTTGTCATATGTACGTATTTTATACGTACAGTACGTATTTTCTGTCATTGAATTTCGAATGTACGTTTAAGGCCGTGCATTCACATAAAACAGAAACAGAAACAGAAACTGAAAATTTTCAGTTTCTGTTTCTGTTTCTAATTTGGTTGACGGTGGTGAATAATAAAACAGAAACAGAAACCGAATTTTTAGATGGCAGCTGTCATATTATATTATATATGCCAAAATTAAAATATATATATTTAACCCAATTAAAATTGAAAAAATTATATTAATATAAAAAAAATATTGTAATTCAATAAACTGTGTATTTTATTTTTCATTCATATAAATAAAAAAATAACACAATTTTGTAATGTATAGTGAAGAAGAAATTTATTTTTTTCGTTATCGCACATAATAACGTCGCTTTAATAATGAAACAACGTATTCGCAAAAGTGTAGTTTCGAGATAATTGGGTTTAAAGATTTTTCGATTTTCTGATTTTCTTAAACTCGGCAGCACAATTGAATGAATAAAGATTTTGGAAAAAAAATTTCTATCCATTAATCTTGACTAATTTTCCCACAGCATATTAAAATTTCACATTAGTACCTGCTGGCTTTTCTACCTAAAAAGAGGTGAAAAGTCAATCAGGTACCTTATACGTTATTTCATATTTCATATACGTTATTTCATTTTGCATGGAAGGATGATTAAGCCTAAAACTAATATTATTGAAATAACACATAATATTCTTACAATTTTTTATTTATATGAACCGGCATATCATGTAGTAATGAATGATGCTTATACAATATTTTAGATTTACCATTTCGTGTGGCGATCGTAATGTATGTAAAGTATACGACACTGATTTTACCCAAGTTATTATTCTGTAGGAATTGAAATATCGTACATGCATTTACGCTGTTTCAATATTTAACCAAATTCAAATTTGCATGTACGTTAATTAACAATATATTAATTTTCACCCCCAGTTATAAAAAAATTGGAAAATGTTAAAATGCCACTTTATAGACATCCTTATGGGGAATGCAGCGCACCCATTATATAAAAACAACGTATATATGGCATACGTTATTTCATTATTAAAGCGACGATAATATCCATAAAAAAAATCGAGCTAAATTCAACGTAAATTATTTTTGACTAAATATTTATTTCTTAAAATAATGTACAATCAGTGGCGTAGCTAGCATGGGTGACACCCGGGGCGGATATTGTGGTGTCACCCCAAAAATAAGAACTGTCATTAATAATAAAAAGCCGATAAACGTAATTTATAATTTTTTTTAAGTAATACAAATGAAGATTATTATTCATAAGCTACATTGGGTCATTGTTGCCCGCAAGTAATTTTTATTTAATTTTAATTTGATGAAACTCCTCTCACTCGAAGCCACTGATACGCAAATAGTCATAAATAACTTTAGGGCGACCGTAAGATTCGGAAGAAATTCTGAAAAATCCCATTCTACGATGAATTTCAAAAAGTCTAGGTACACCCAGTTAGAAACTGTAACATTGGCCGCTTTTAAATGCCTCCTCAACCTTGGTATCTCTATGAGGAGTTCTGTTGCCGATACCTCATCATAAAAACTGGCAAATTACCTCATACCTCATCATAAAATCGGTCAAGACATTCCAACATGTCCTTTTTAAGTTGAGTTCTCGGTGTCAGTCCAACATCAGGGGCAAACTCACCAGCCATTGGTTTTTTACGACGAATTCACCATTGGAATGTCATAGTCCTCCGATTTTTTCGCAGCAAGAATTATTGCCTCTTCTACAATGTGACTTCGTTACGAATTGACTCTATTTTTGTAACTGATTAATCAATGTTCAAGCTCTTGCGTTGCAATCCAATCTGAGCACAGATATTATTTCCCTTAGAGTATCATTCAAAAACAAAAGATAGCAAAGAAACGTGCTGCATGAATAAGGTTCTGTGCAGCGCCTTTTCTTGTTGATCACTTAACTTCTCAATTGCAGCCACAATCCCATTAAAATGTTCTGCCAGTACTTTTACTGCAGCATAATGAGCACTCCAATGCGTTGTTAAGAGTCTTTTAGCAGTTGCTTTCTTGTGTTTAAAAAGCACTTCTCAGGGGCTAGTCGAAGCAGAAAAACATGTAAAAATGGCTGCCACTGTTCCGACAAACGTTACACAAGCTACATTTTGTGCAAATGAGTCTTGGCCACATAAATTAATTGAATGATCTATGCAGCCGACAAAAATTGCGTTGTTATTTTTTGCTTTAATAATAGCTTGCACTCCTCCATGTACACCACTCATAACAGCTGCATTATTATAACCTTGGGAACGACAATTCATAACATCTATACCGTCATTTTCAAGGTTTTTACACTGAAAAAAACATGTCCTATTTCCAATCGAAATGCAGTTGTCTCAACCTCACCGTGCGGGCAGATATGGCGAATCGAACTACGAGATTGATTCAACAACTGTACAATTATAAGCCGACAATCACAAGAAATATTTATGTGAAAATAAAATATAGTTCAATTAATCGCAAATACTTAAACTTTAAAATGAAAAATTGATGATATAAGGGCAAAGAAATATGTTTTCATGGAAATAGTTATTAACTTTATTCAACTCCTGTTATATTGGATATAACACTTTATATTTTAAATAAACCTCATTCTGTTATCAGGACAATGTTACTGAGTACTAAGTAGTTGTCCCAATCGCGGTGAAATTGTTTGTAAATATCTTTTCTTTGCATGAATAATAAACTGCCAACTTCGATATGAGGTTGTCACTACTTCATTTTTTTTTTCAGTGTAAGAATTTCATCGCTTAAATCAGCGGCTTTTTTAGATGTAAAGGAAAAAATCCAAGGAATACTTCCTTGATGTCCACTTTTCTACCATCAATTTTCACATAACGAATCGCTTCTGACATTTGATCAATATGTGAAATGTCAGGTGTGCTATCAAACATAATTCCAAAATATTTAACCGATTTAATTTCGTTGACAAGCTTAAACTTTACGTGGTTCGCTAAAACATTTATGAACTCATTTTGTATATCTGGTGACAAGTATGATACTTTTGGTGATTTACCATGCTCCAAATTCAAAATGTGTTCTTTTAACACTACAGCATACTTTGACAATAGATTGACTAGTTCTAAAAACTTGCCCTTATATAAAGAACTTTGTCCTTCATCATGTCAACGAAATGCTAGGTTTTGTTTAGATAAAAACAAAGTTACATCCCAAAATCTGGATAAAAGATGTTCCCACTTCTGTTTTTTATTATATATTAATTGCAAGGCAAGGCTGCGTCTCCTACCGTTTTATGAAATTTTAACCTCATTTCCAAAGTTTTCCACTTTTAAAAGTTCTCCAGATGTTCATTTGAAGTTTCATGCTCGGTTACTTTGGGATTTAGTTTCCACCACTTCTGACATCCAGTCGTAGATTTTGTATTATTACTATTGGTGACAGCTAATATACGACAGCAGAAGCAGTACAGGTTATTATTTAAAGGAGAATAAACCATCTATGACCGAAGAATTTTTTCACCATAAGGCATCACTTTATAATACTATTCTTTAGAAAGATGGCGAACATCAACTTTTATGTCCAACCCGTGTCTAGATACAGTAGCAAACGACGCTTCTCTATTTTGAAAATGTTCACTTCCTTTTTTTATGATTTCAATGCGAATATTATCAGAGACGAGTATATTCCAATGTGATACATCTCTTAAGTACTGAAGTCACCCATGCAAATACGGTCTTCAATAGTAGAAGCATTAGCAGCATTTCATCACTGTCATTTTCAGTATTTCTTTCTGATTCGTCTTCATCATAGGTTATCATTGAGCGAAGATGAGCCAATATTCTCTAAAACATTCGTTGCATCAACGTGAGAATCAGTTTCTTTTGATGAACCTTGGATATCATCGGGTTTTGTAACATATTTATAGAGGGATCCAGATATGCTATGAACTGCATCTATTTTAGCCTGTTTGGTCTTTCTCTGCTGGAACCCAATTTTTCCAATGAACTCCTCGTGGCATATTTATTTTTTGGGATATTCGCTAAACGAAATCTAAAAAAATATTTTTAATTATAGTGGGTATCAGCAAAGCATTAATTCTAAATATATTTGTAGGATACATATATGTCTATTTTATAACAAGTACACTGTGTTAACAACTAAATACACCGCCAAGAAAATTAATTTATTTAAATTTCCTTGTAACAACTTATATTAAATAATATTTGATAAAATGGAGTATACAAATCATATGCCTAATATTATAAGGAACTGTTTAAAAAAATATAAGTATAAAAGCCTAAAAGATATTTTATATAAAGAATTGAAACCAAAATTAAATATCCAATTAGAATCATGTTTTAAGGAATACCTTCCTAAGAAGAAAAATAAACAAAATTTAAAGTTTATTTTTGCAAACCATTTACATTGTTAATAACAATAGCTACACCACTTTAAAAAAAACTTTGAAGTCTTTACATTTATCTAGCCAAGGATCTCTAAAAGAATCACTTGATGAGTTTGAAATTTACAAGGGATTTAAAACCCAACAAAATTTAATTTTAAATGATAAACTTTCATTTAATTCAAATATATAAATATATAAAACTGAAAACAAACAGTATGAGTATGTATCTACCAATAAAAATATGCAAAACTGCAGTAATTGCACAACTGCCATTTTATTCCACAGCAATTATTTTTGTGTCCATTGAAAAACGATATATTCCAATTTATTCCTTGAGTTTCAAGATAAAGGAAAAAAAAAAATATTTTGAGATCATTTACAAACACGGTGATATGATTGTTTATTAGTTTCCTTAGGTGTTTGCAATTAATTTGTTTGAAATGTAAAACATATATTATATAGTAAAGTTAAGCTGATATTTTAGAAATAATTTTGGAATAGAGACATTGTAACTCAAGGGTGTCACCCTATCGACAAAGGGTGCCACATTATCGAAGTAAACCACTTTTCCTATATATTATTCAGCATATGTGTTTTCAGACCTGGTCGTTAAGGAATCATTCTTGCATACTAAATAATATACCGTAGAAAAAAGTCAATATGGTATCTATAGGAATATTCAAAGCTATTGAGTAATTGTGGTGATGGTATTCAATGCTCAACATGTTGATTCGATTAATATTGTTAAAATTTTATTTCACGTAATAACTCAAAAATTTTAAAAAGTAGAATAGATTCTTTTTGAACCAATAACATATTTATAGGACACATTTATAAGTTATCACAATTTAAAAATTAAAATTATATGGATAACCTGGTTAAAATGGTTTCTAAGTGATTTGTCGTTGAAAACATTGTGATGGTTTGTTTAAGTTTTTTACGGTCGGGTGTCACCCCAAAACGGGTGACACCCGGGGCGTACCGCCCCCCTCGCCCCCCCTAGCTACGCCACTGTGTACAATCCCGTTACATAAATTTAAAATAATATGGTCACGTGACAGTTTCTGGACCAGAAACAATTAAATTTTAATTGTTTCTGGTCCAGACAAAACAGACGAATTTTCAGTATCTGTTTCTGTTTCTAAATTAGGTTTTTGTTTCTGTTGCTGTCAAATTTGTATGAAATTCGGTTTCTGTTTCTGTTTCTGTTTTATGTGAATGCACGGCTTTAGTGAAAATTTGAAAATACGTACCAAAATATACGTATTTTCAGGAATATGTCAAAAAAAATTTCATTCTATAGTTATTTGCTTTATTTTTAACTTAACAACATTAACACAATGAAAAAAACCCTTATTTCAACATAAATAAAATTGATATTGTCGATTAAATAAATCCATAATACCTAACCGTGCAAGAAAATGTCATAATTTGAAAATGTCATCGGCTTTGTGATATTTGTTTTTTTGTTTTTAAAAGCTTCATTTTTGTTGTACGTATTTTTAAAAAAAAATATCTGACAAGCCTAACTAAAACTCTTAATTATTCACAAAATGAAATGTCAATTAATCAGCAAATGGTGAATAACTAAAAATTTTGAATTGGTGAAAGATTAGATAATACATCATTTAAAATCAACATTTAGGCGTATTGGATATTTATGATTCAGAGCTGCTTATTTAGAATTTTATTTTCAATTAATTTTCTTAAGACTATATAAAAATCCTATATAGTTTGAATTAAAAAATATAGCTTTTATTTATTTTTGACATGAAATTGAAAATCTATTAAATTTTGACGAGCCAAATTTAGAATTATTTTAGTCTACCACTCACAACTATAAACTAAATTTCAACAGAATTCTGTTTAACATGAATAGTGGAGTCATATTAGCATTTCATATTGAAATTTCATATTGAAATACAAATAATCAAATATATCACTTTTTTTTACTAATTTGACTCCACTAGAAGTAAAAATTGAAATAAATTTTCCAAGCTGCCTTAGAAAATCAAACAATTATCTTAAGTTTTCATTTGAATATAGTTTACAACATTATAATCGTGGCTAAGGAAGTTTTTGCACTCATTCATTATTATTATTAGAAAAAATTCAAAAAACTTATTATTTTTGCATTTATTGTTATTGGCTGTGGCCCATTTCTCGAATTGAAATTGAAATTGAATCTGCAAATCAATTAAAAAATTTCAATTTACTCTGCTATCCTACTTGAGTAAATTTTACAGATTGTGTTGAAATTCAAATAAAATTTGTTTTTCAATAATTATTTTTTCGTAATTTAATTTTTGTGCAAGAAAATAAAGCAAAACAAAAACTAATATTTCAGCGAGAAACGTCAAAATTTCAATTTCATCGGCATTTTTGAGAAATGGGCCACGGCCATTATTTTAGGAAAAAACAACAGTGGTTGGAAGCCAATAAATTCAAAAATGTTATCACAAAATGATGTTGATAATTTTTTGATCCAAGCTTCAGACGAAGATGTTCTTTCGACAAAGGCAATGATGAACGCTTTATATTTACTTTTTGTTTAAGTTTAACGAACTGTTAGATGTTTTAGACAATTTTGGTTACTGGAGTAGCTGGTGCCTACAGATCAGATGAGCTGTTAAAAATGGTTGTGACAGATTTAGATATTCGAGTAGAAATAATTGTTATTAATATTAACATACCAAATTCCAAAACTAGAAATGGAAGAAAATTTGTTGTTGTTGATCAACTATAGATAAGTACTATAAAAATATATTTACAAAAAAGGCCAATTGGTATTCAAAAACTGTTCATATACGCTACAGTAAAGGTAAAATAATTGTAGATATAGATGAAAAACGTGTTCTAGACAGAGTTGTGACAACTTGACCATTTTTGATTTTCCTGAAACTTGATATGTAAGTAGTATGGACAAAATAAAAAATACTACTTATTTTAAAATTTTTTTAAAGTGCATAGTTTGAGCACAGGTGGCACCCCAACATGCATGAAAAATGAAAATTCTGCCAATCCGATGTAACTTTGAAATTAAATTGCTCAAGAATGGCTATACCAAATTAATTAAATATATTTTAGAGTAAGGGTAGAACTATTTTCAGAAAAAAAAATTAATTTAATTCCAATTGATCCTCGACCCTAGCGCCGCGCCGTTTTTAAAAAGATTTTTTAATATTTTTATTTAAAAATTAATTATAAAAACAATAAATTAATTTTTTTTTAAACGACTAACCAATCATCTATCAAACAAAAAATAGTTTGATGAAATAGGTATAGCCATTCTTGAGCAATTAAATTTCAAAGTTACATCGGATTGGCAGAATTTTCATTTTTCATGCATGTTGGGGTGCCCCCTGTGCTCAAACTATGCACTTTAAAAAATTTTTAAAATAAGTAGTATTTTTTATTTTGTCCATACTAGTTACATGTCAAGTTTCAGGAAACTCAAAAATGGTCAAGTTCAAATTTCGACTTTTTCACCTGCGTAGATCACATTTTTCATCTATATATTCCATTTATTTTTCTAGCTTTGTCTAATATTGACTTCATTTTATTTGTTTATTTATATCTTAAAAACTTCAATTTTAGTTTCAATACGAATTCCTAAGATCTAAACAATTTCGAGATCATATTATTATTTTAAGTGTATACTGATTCATATTATGAAGTTGTATTGCCGGGATTTCTTTAATCATTTTTTTATTTGTATATCCTCAATTAAACCCGTTTTTTGAATTAATGTCAAAATTTTATTGTTAAAAAATCTATATATTTCAGGATTATAATATAAAAATTAAAAAATCATTTGACATTATTATGAAAAAACAATAAACAAAAAGTAAAATATAATTTTAACATACGTTACTATTAATTCAGTAAATTATTTGTGATATAACACCACCCCGATGGAAAATCTCCCATCAAGAATAATATAAGAACTGAATCTAAAAATTATGGTGCAAATTATGAAACTTTTTGTAATCCATACAATTTTCGACCGATCTAGTTTCGAACCAATGAGAAAATTTTAAACTTTAAAAAAGTTTATCATTCTCATCAAGACTAGCCGACTAGATAAACTACCAAAAAATTTCAACGCTAAATGTAAACCAAAAATTAGGTTACAACTCTAGCGAAGTATAAAAAAACAAAAAAAATTACATAAACATATATTTAATAGATTCAGGTTTAGTCATTTAATTTCTCTAGTGGTATAGGTGGTATAGGTGGTGTAATATTATTATTATCAGTTTCATCAAGTGACAAACAAGCATAACTATTAGCTATTTGTTTTGAATTGGTATTGCGAACCTGACTTATCATTTTATCAATAAGTTTAATTGGAAAATTATTAATACGAAATATGTTAAATATTCTTTTTAAACTATCATTCCAAAAACTTTTATGGCTATGTCGAAATATTTTTCGAATAAACGATTTAGCAACAATAATATTATCGGATTGTGTAGAATAATAATTCAGTAATCGGTTGGAAGCAATTTCTTTATGATACCAATTAGTTATAACCTTTCCATTATCCAAATGATGAATACTTAAATCCAAATAATTTCAAATACTATTTTGTTCAACTTCATATGTGAATCTAGTTTTAGGATCATATGAATGTAGTGCATCATTTTAAGGCAGACACTACACACAAAATATTGGGCACAATACAATTGGTAATGTTCCAGATGCAGAAGCTAATTTCTTAAAACTTAAAGATGCCAATCAATATACTTTACATTCACTTCGACGTAGTTTGGCAACGCTTTTGGCAGAAAATTGGGGCGATCTGCTTTCCTTAAAAAGACATGGTGGTTGGAAATCATCAACCGTACTCTGAAAAAAACATATCCTATTTCCAATTCAAATGCAGTTGTCTCATTGACAACATTTAGCGAATTGAACTATGAAATTGCTTTAACAACTGTACAATTATAAACCGATGTAATTGAGACAATCACACGAAATATTTATGTGAATTTAAAATATAGTTCAATTAATCTCAAACACTTCAATTTTAAAATGAAAAATTCAGAATTTAAAGAAAAACAAAATTTTTTTAGGGAAATAGTTATTAACTTTATTTAACTACTGTTATATTGGACATAACACTTTATGTTTTAAATAAACCTCATTCTGTCGTTAGAAAAATATTATCGTGTAGTTGTACTAATCACGGTGAAATTGTTTGCAAATAATTTTTCTTTGCATGAATAATAAACTGCCAACTTCGAGATGAGGTTGCCATTACTTTAATTTTTTTTCAGTGTAGCTGAAGCTGTAATATTGAAGATTGGTTCAATAGCAATCATCTAAGGAAAGATCGGATAAAACCCACTTTTTACATCTAATTTTATTAAATAAAATTTATTTTATAGAAAAATTATGTTCTTTGTTATATTGATATTCTTGAACACATAATCGTAACGTTGTTTAAATAAAAACTGGAAATAGTCATGTTCTTAGTGCAAATATTGAAAAAAATTTGTCTGTTATTAATTTCGATATAATTTTTGTTTTTTATGTTCACTCAAACATGAATTTGATACGGTTGAGATAAAAATTTATATTAATTACAAAAGTAGTCTTTAATTTCTTCAACAAACGAACAAAAGTTGAATTTTCATTATTTACCTAGGTGCTAAAATACTTATTATTAGGTAGGTGTGGGGAATAATTACACTAGTTTACAAATTTTGATCTATCTTTGTCTCCCTGACCCAACTTTTCTTGTAGATTTTGACCTGCTGAACACGAATATAATATTCATTTTGTTTAGGTTAGCTCTTGTTTTTGAGATATTCGCAAAAAACCAATTATTTCGGTGAAAAAAATGGTTATTCCGGTTTTTGGATCGCCTATTTTACAAAACACACAAATTCAATATATTAATAAAAGAAGTGCATAGTAAAGATGCTAACAAACATTTTGAGTTTTTTTTGTAAACATCCATCAAGGATTCTGGAAGTTACACTCGAAAAAAGTTGGAAAAATCCAAAATTTGATTTTTTAAAACTTTTCCATATTCAACGCGATAAATTTTGAACAAACAATGATTGTAAATTTTTTTAATTTCTTGGAGCCTAAAATAAATTTGATTTTCTATCTTTTAAGTTCAAAAACTTGAATATTGGTGCAAGTTGCACTAAGTTATTCAGGTTTTTCCAAAAAAAATCAACACAAAAAATTTGAAAAAAAAACATTTTTTACTAAGAATAATTTAAATTCTGCAACATAATTGATTTATATATCATATCTAAGTTGTTATTCAGATTTTTGAATAAAAACTGTTATTTTAAGTTTTCCTTATTTCAACCGCGTTTATGTATTTTTGCTTTTCTTTTTGTGCCGCATCGTAAATATTATTTTACAAGTTCAGTCGTTCTCAAACATCAGTTAAGAATTCTTTTAAAATACTAAAGTGTAAAAATAAATTTATTTAAATGGCGTCTCAAGAAGTTTCAAGTGTGAAAATAGTCCAAATTCATTTTGTTTTATTTGTGGAATTTGCAAAATACATCCTGTTAAAAAAATCACTCCATATATAAGAATTACAAACCTTGATTATTTCGGCATAAAATTGAATGAATAATTATGTCAACTGCAACTTAACACATTCAAGATGGTACAAAGAGAAAATGTTCATTTAACGTTTTAGCTTTGTGTTACGACCAGTTTTTGAAAATAACTCGCAATTTTAACTTGAAAATCTGTATAACACGTCATATATGAATCAATTATGTTGCAGAATTTAAATTACTCTTAGTAAACATTTTTTTAACAAATTTTTAGTTTTGACTTTTTTTGGGAAAACCTGAATAACTTGGTGCAACTTCCACCAAAATTCAAGTTTTTTAGCTTAAAAAAAATAATATTAAATTAACTGTAGAAAAGAAATTAAAGAAGTTCATAATCATTTATAATTAAATTTAGGGCGTTGAATATAGAAAAATTTAAAAAAAACATTTGATTTTTTTTCAACTTTTTTCGAATATAACTTCCAGAATCCTTGATGGATTTTTACAAAAAAAACTCAAAATGTTTATTAGCATCTTTAGTATGCAATTGTTTCATTAATACATTAAATTTGTTTGTTTTGTAAAATAGGCGATCCAAAAACCGGGATAACCTTTTTGTTTACCAAAATAATTGGTGTTTTTGCGAATATCTCAAAAACAAGAGCTAACCAAAAAAAAATGAATATGATATTCGTATTCAGCAAGTCAAAATCTATAAGAAAAGTTGGGTTTTATTTAGGGAGATTTTTCTTGTAAACTAGTGTAATTATTAGTAACCATAGTTGAGCACAATAACTTTTGTCTTGTCTTGTCGTAAAAAAGAAATATTTCACTGCAATACCTAATGTTTATAAGTTTTATATACGTCCCTATGGAGTATTGTTGTCAAGTTTACGGTGTTGCATCTGTTTCCATCTTTGGTATTATGAACTCTGTTTAAAAGCCTTCTTTACGAATTTTGGGTGACACAGATTTAATATATTTTTTAAAATATATATAATCGGAAACTATTGATATGTATCATATACCGGTATGTATAGATATATCGATATTTAACACAAATATATCGATATATCGTTATTTATCGATATTTATCGATATATTGATATATCGAAATATCCATAAATATCAAAATATCGACATATTGATTTTTATCGCTATCTATCAATACGTCGATATTTATAGATATATCGATATATTTTATCAATATTTTCGTTAACTTTTTACTGTTACGTATTACTGATCCTTTTGTTTTTATTAATGTCGCTACTAACATTGTCCGAATGATGCTTGATGCAATACATATTCTTTTCACCGTTCCCCTCGCCAGTTGGTTTTCCCAAACAACTAAACTATAGAGAAAAATTCTTGTCTGTTCCCTAGAAATGAGAGAATAATCCAAATATTGGGAACTAAAAAATTTAAAACAAGTTAAAAAAGATTTATAGTGGGCGCACAGCCTTATCCTTATCACTAACAAATTAAAACCTTTCTGTAGTTTATTTTACTGTTTTCTTTCTCTTGTGGATTTTAACTTTATTGAGCTAAACTGTCATTCAATGAAGAATCATCAACAACAGCATATAATCGTTGTAATAAGAAAATCCATTAGACTATTTTATTTTTTCTTTCTTGAAGATAACATTAATCTTCACTATCATCATTACATTATTATCTTTTTGGCATCCGGATTGATTATTTATTATTTAATTTCCACTTAAAAATTTTATGTTACTGACAGATTAACAATTTATGGTTTTATGTGTTGTTGTTTCTGTATTCTTTCGTATTTTCTATATATTTTTCACTCGACATTTCAGAGAAAAAAAAATAAAAACTTTAATAGATATAATTTTCATAGCATTATCGAAAAATTGAACAGCAATATATATTATAAGACTTAGTGGTTTGATTTGCTTTTCTTTGGTTGCGGTTGGAGAGAAATAATTGAAGATTTTCATGCATATTGTTGAATTTATTTATGTTTAAATGTGTATGAAAGATTTAGAAAGATTTTATTGATATATAAATTTTTTTTTCTTTATCGATTCTTGATATAAAGTTTTTGTTCGCATGTTTGTATTGACAAAATGAATGTTAAATTGTAGTTTGTTAACCTTGAAATTAGGCCCCCCAATGCATTAGTTGTTTTTTTTTAAAGTTATATACCACACATGGCCAAACCGCGGCTCGCGAGCCGCATGCGGCTCTTTGAAAGAATAAATGCGGCTCTCGAAAAGAAATGAAAAAATTAAATAATATTTAATGGTTAATTCATAAAAATTGTAACAAAATTAGAAATAATACATATAATTTATAATGCTGCAGTTTAATATAATATGATTTAATGCAATCATATTATTATATTTAGGTTCATCCTGTCAAAGTTACTACTATTGGAGTTTTTTGCGACTTTGTTTTAGTTTGATACTACTTTACTTCGCGAATCAAGTTTAAGTATAATCCGCTGTTATAAATAAATTTAACTAATTTTATTATTTAAGGTTATACGTTTAACATATTCTAGTGGACTAAAAATAAAATCACCTGTATTCGTTTCAAATTAATGCACAAAAATCTTTTTCAAAATCAAAAGTCTTTCCTTTTGGATTCGTTTGTTTTTCTATGATTATCTTTTTCTGCAATTTTTTTATAAACAATATTTTTGATATTTTATCTTTAGGTAATTTGCCGACGTTAAATTTAATGTATCCTTTAATATTCCAATTAAAAAATGAATTAAATAGAATTAAAAACACGTGCAAATCCGACATCTACTACCATTAACCGCTTCTACATCTACGACAGTAAGATATTACCCTAAACCAAAAACATGACCATAATAACGAAATTAAAAACTTAAGGAAATTGCAAGAAAAAAACGGTGATGACTCTTGTAGCGAAATATAATATTTTGCGTGTTTCTTATGAATAATCCGTTTTTACTTACAGTGCATGTACAACGAAATTACTTTTACTCATGAGATCCAAGTTTGTATGAAAATTTATTTTGAGAAAAGAAAAATTTATTTTTGAAATATATTTTTCTCAATGAAAAAGTTAAAGATTTTTTAAATTTTTCCTCATGATTAATAGAGAATGAACCTAGCTACATTTTAAAGCATTGTGCTACTATTAAAAAATAATAATAAAAAGTTACTCAAATCTCATGAGTAAAAGTAATTTCATTGATGCATGCGCTGTTAAAATACTCCGCTGACCCAGGCAAATATACCCACTATTTATTACTTTTTAAAAACGACAGCGCTGATTTTGGTATATTTTCTGCTCCTATTCAAAAATATCAACAAGTCGGATAATTTTCGTGTTGGTTAAAACCAAAAAAAATTAACTGTTTTTTCTGACGAAAAATTGTATTTTGGTTTCTTTTATTATATGTGAGCAAATTCACAAAATCATTTTTACTGAATTTAAATTGTATTGTTAGGGGAATCACTGAACTAAAAGAACAACAAAAAAATTCATATAAATAAATTTAGGAAATGAGAGAAAATCATTATCGTGTACTGGCTGCTAAAATAACATTGTGAAAAAATTGTGTTCATATTTTTCGATAGAAAATTAATACTTGTTGTTTCTGTGTCGTGTAATTTTTTTCCATCATTTGACGGTAATTATTGACAGATTTCAATTTTTTTATTAAGTTTTAATAATTATTTTAAGAGTAAAATAATTTAAGTATTGTTTTTTAGTTTAATTTAACTGCTAAATATGTCAGACCACAAAAAAAGGAGATATGACGAAGAAAATCGTAGCTTCAGGCAAGAATGGGTTGAAGCATACGCATTCGTCGATAAAGGGGGAAAACCTTTGTGTCTTATATGCAATGCCTCACTTGCTCATTATAAAACCAGTAATTTAAAACGGCATCACGAAAAAAACCATAGTAAATTTTTGGATAGTTATCCGTTAAATACCAACATCCGAACAAATAAAATAAACTCTTTAAAATCTGCATTAAGTAATCAGCAAACGTTATTATCGTCTTTTAGTTCAGAATCTGATAATACTACCGAGGCTAGTTTTATGATAGCTTGGAACGTCGCCCGTGCTAAACGACCTTACACTGAGGGAGAGTTTATCAAAAAGAATATGGAACAGGTGGTTAAAATGCTGGATCCTTTAAATATCAAATTGCACAGATTAATTAGCAATGTTCCAGTATCACGTCATACCACTGAGCGACGTATTACGGAAATAAGTAAAGATATTAAGCAGCGGCTACAAGTAGATGTAAAAAATAGTGTAGCTTTCAGCTTAGCCCTTGACGAATCAATCGATATACAAGACACTCCCCAGTTAGCTGTATTTATCCGATACGTTTCCGAATCATTAATCGTAAAGGAAGAACTATTGGATTTGGTAGCACTTAAAAATACTACTCGTGGTATTGATATTAAGAGTGCCCTGGATAATATATTGTCAGATACAGATATTCCACTGAATAATTTGTTAAGTGTAGCAACTGACGGAGCACCTGCAATGTTAGGAAAAAATGTAGGCCTTATTGGTCTATTAAAAAATGATCCAAGAATACCCGAATTTTTGGCATTTCATTGCATTGTTCATCGTGAACATTTAGTTGCAAAATATTTTAAATACGAAAACGTAATGAAAACTGTGCTACAAATTGTGAACTATATTCGGACGAATTCAAAAACCCATCGCCAATTCAAGAACTTTATCGAAGCACTGGACCTTGAAGATCATCCTCAAGATATAACATTTTACTGCCTTGTGCGATGGTTATCCACCTATAATGTTCTAAGCCGATTTGTTGATTTAATGGAACCTATCAGAAATTTCCTCAAAGAAAAAGAAAAACACTATCTGGAATTAAAGGATGATGAATGGATTAATGATTGTATGTTTTTGACTGATATAATGGAGCATCTGCAATCCCTCAACCTAGCATTACAAGGAAAAGATAAAGTTATTACTGATCTTATTCAAACGATTCTGAGTTTTATTAAAAAAATTCAACTTTTTCAACGAGATTTAACAACAAGAGTGTTCAACCACTTTCCTCGTCTGAAAAACAGACTCTCTAAAATTAATGATAACAAACTGAGTGAATACGACAGCAAATTAGCAGAATTATTGAAAGACTTTCATTTGCGATTCAATGATTTGAATAATTTAAATATTTCTCTTAATTTACTTGTAAATCCATTCGAGATTGACATTATTAACGAGGGCTTATCGATTCCTTGTTATATTTTGCATGACAGTACCTCAGGAGAAATGGAATTACTAGAGCTACAGGAAGATCACATTCTTAAAATGCATCACAAAGCCACACAATCTCCAAATGAGTTTTGGAAACTAGTGTCTCAATCAAAGTACCCCAATTTGAAAAAAGCTGCTGCCAGATTACTGTCCATATTCGGTACAACATATTGCTGTGAATCACTTTTTTCAACAATGAAGTTTATAAAATCAAACCACCGTTCACAACTTACAAACGAGCATTTAACGGAATTAATTCGTACTGCGCTAACAAACTATGAACCAGATTTCAGAAAATTCACGGCCAAGTTACAAACAAACATGCCATCTACCAGCAAGCATGTCATGTAACAAACTTTAAATATGTATTTGTATGTATTTATAACCATAAGTCCATAATTGTTTTTTCAATAAAATAAATATTTCCAAACAACTGATACTTTTGAAATTTTTTATTTTTTTTTGTGGCTCTCGAAACGAGAGATTATTGTACTGCGGCTCAACGTGTAGTAAAGCTTGGCCACCTCTGTTATATACTGATAGAAAAAATTCTATCATTCGGTTGGCACAGTGATTATTCGGTCACGATGACATCTCATTCGTTTGTTGCGTCTTTAAATTTGGTTTTTAAAGGCACGACAACGGAATCTGAGGTTATTATGACAATACAAATTCGGTTGGCACAAAGTAGGTTATACAAGCCGAATTTTTTCTTTCAGTGTATGCTTTGAGGCTAATTACAGTATATCAATGATGAGTTATTTAATCACTTAAGCTATTATCGAAGAAACCGCGCTTCAACAACAAAACTACTAAGCTATGTTCCTATTTTACAGCAGTTTCTTGTGAGCATTCTCTGATTTTACCTTTACAAACTGCATTTGTTGCTTCAGAATCTTCACATTGGATAAAGCATAACCAATAACTAACACTATATACTTCTAATTAAACTGCCTAAATATTCATCATGTCTGACTCAAACGATCGATAATAATAAGTCAACAATCCAAAAAAGTCTTATTGTTTGTGCAAAATGTTGGTCGTAGACTATCAATTACTGGTGAATTTTTGTTTGAAACTCTATGAATTTCTAATATTTTTTCTTGTGTTCAAAGCTCTACCTTTGTAATCTGGTACTATCTCATGGTGAGATAGATATTTTTCTTATGACAATATTTATTCTATAATTTTGTTGTATCGCCCTATTCCAAAAAGAAAACGCACAGTTTTGGTAATAAATTAAAATAAAAAATAAGCATTCCAAGTGTGAATAAATTTGCTATAAAATCACACATTTTCACCTTTCATTTGACACCGATTTCAATATCGTGAAACCATTTTATTTTTTACATACCCAACTCATAGCCTCTCGATGTAGGTAGAAAATCAAATTGTTTAATTTTGTTATTTGATAGCTTCAAACAAGCAATATAATATGGAATATTCGTAAATAAACAAAAGAATTTATAGATGTAAAGAAAATAGAATTGATATGTTACGTGACATTGAATACAGCATAAGGCAAAGACCCTAACAGCTAGCTATATATTGGAAATCAAAAATATTGGTAGGAATGTGTGCGCATTAAGGGTTTACCAAGAGACCACGTACAAGAAAAGATTTTTTAAGAGACATTTCTTCTTCAGTTTTTCAAAATGATGAAAGGTTAAAAGATTTATGATTATGACTCTATATCAGGCTTTGAATTGCATAAAAAATGCATCACGTTGCAAGACCTAGCTAATTTTCCAATTACTAACTTTTAGAAACTACAAGTACCAATGTTCCAGTACCAAGTTGAATGAATTGAGAGAAAACAAAACTATATTTTTTAAGGCGAAAGTATTACAAAACAACAAGCTTTTAACTGGCAATAGATATAGATACTGCAGAACACTTTTACTTCATAATAGTATCAAAAAATTATAAATAATTAAAAACGAATCGGGCCGCAAAACAAACAAGTAAACACCTTTTCAAACAGAAATACATCAAATGTTAAAAGCATAATATTCAGCACAAGGGTTCTTTAAAACTAAATTACAAATTTAAATCAAAGCTCTACAATTGTGTTTGTTGAAAAAAAAAAAGAAATTCCTAAGAGGAGGAATACTGTGTATATTAAAACGTATATTAAACAAGAGTTAAATACCTTATTAATACCTCAATAGTTAATGACCTTATAATGAAACGACAATTAAATACGCAAAAAAGGAAAGTAAACGATTGGACATAAGAAAATAAGCATTCAGAAAGAAGAAAAGATATTTGCTTTAGAAATGCTTTACAATTAGAAAAAAGAAAACAAGAAGATAAAATACAGGGATATTAGAAAAAAAAATATAATGATACAAGAAGATAAGATAATAAGAACACAAGAAAATAAGAAAACAAGAAGATAAGAAAATAAGCAAATAAGAATATAAGGAAATAAAAAATTAAGCAAATAACAAAATAAGCATATCGCTAACTAAGCTCGGATAAGGTTGTCATTGCCAGTGCAAAACTAAAATTTTAATTTTTTTTTTATAAATAAAAAGTGCTGTGTTCTAGTGTTTACAATATGTGTCACAACAACACATAAACACTTTTTAAGACGTAGGTCCCACAACAACTGGCGTTCTAAGGTGTCACTCAACCTCTGCGGATTGAAACTACCTGAGACTATGGATTCTGTCAAACTATTTCATTTGTATGCAGTTCGGACAAAGAAGTCTTACTGCGATATGCCAGTATGACAGCGCGAGATCTCGACTGTTTGACTGGTTTCGCTAGCGGATTGTCGAGTGAAACTGGGGTAAGAATAAGTTTGAGACATAATGTTGCTGATTTCATCTGAGCACTGTTGATAACGATATTTGTAAAAAACAACAAGGTCAGTAACAGTGCGACGATGTTGTAGGGAATCTAGTTTTGGTGTCAAATCTTGATCACCCACAATTCTTATAGCCCGCTTTTGAACAGAGTCAAAGAGGGCCAAGATGGAAACAGCAGCAGCACCCCAAACTTGACAACAGTACTCCATGCAGAGACGAATATAGCATTTGTGAACATGAATCAATTGGTATGGAGTGAAAAATGTTTGCATTTATTTAGGAGGCCGAGTTTGCTAGACGCGCTTTTTGCCATCGCCATTACATGATTGTTCCAGGGTAGGTCATTTTAAACTGTGACACCTAATTAACGAAAGTTTTTACATTCGCCTATTGGTTCATCACACATACTAAATCTTTGGGGAACTCGGTATTTGATCTGGAAACAATCAGCAGCTGTGTTTTGGTGGAGTTGAAATCGAACAGGTTTTGGTCACCCCAATCGGCGACTTTTTTTAGGTCTTTATTTACGTTTATGGCAGCGTCTCTCTGGGCGGGGTTAATTCGTTCGTGCATTTTACCTTTTGAAGGAAGGTGCTCGAACGACTTGTGCAGAGTACTATCATCTGCAAAACTATTTATTGGGTTGCTGGTGATTTTCAACAAGTATTTCATATAAATCAAAAATAGTGTTGGGGACAATACTAAGCCTTGAGGAACACCAGCGTTAATTAGTTTAGACTCAGATGTAAATCCATCTAAGGAGACCAAAATGTATCGGTTGGATAGAAAATTTTGAATCTGCTTCACAACATTGGGATGAAAACCATACGCTTGTTAATTAAGTTGGCATGCCAGACTCAATCGAATGCCTTTGAGATGTCTAAAGCGATAACGTATGTTTCACCACCTTTATCAAGTATGCTGTTCCAACAATGCGCTACATAGTTTAATAGATCGGTAGTTGAGCTTTGTTTCGAAAACCGTATTGGCTGTTGGCTATTAAATGATTTGCTTCCAGAAATTTTGAAATGTGTATATTAATGTAATGCTCGTAGACTTTGGATAGGACCGATAGTAAAGCTATTGACCTAAAATTTGAGATATCGGATTTTGGTCCCTTTTTGGGGACGCACTGGGCATTTTTCAACTTCCAACACGAGGGAAATATACCAGATTTGTACTATTGGTAGAATATCTTAGTCAAAGTTGGTGCAAGTTCTTTTGAAAAGGTTTTTCAAATGATGGGTGGAATGTTGTCCATTCCTTAGGCTTTGTTGATGTTTAACCCCTTTAAAAGTTTGGCGACTATTTTGAGTTTGAAGTTAAGTTCATTAATATTAACTCCTGAAGACTGGATTTGAGGTATTTCTTTAGGAGTTTCCAAAACAGTGGAGTTCAGAGCAAAGCGTTCAGCGAACAAGTTAGCTTTTCTTGCGGGATCATTGATGATTGAATCACCATCAATAATAGGGGGAATAGAAGATTTTGTACCAACATTTAAAGAATTAGTTGCACTGTAGAAACTATTGTCAGAAATAGACATAGACGTAAGTTTTGAAGCTTTCGCTCTGTCAATTTCAGACTTTTCGTTTGAGATAATCTGGTTAGATATTTTGTTGGCCTTTAGATATTGGGATCGATTAGCGGGAGTTTTGTTATGAATTCATATATTAAATGATCTACGTTTGTTTCTAAGTGCAGTTTTGGCAGCTTTCGAATACACGTATTTATGTTTGGGTTTTACTATGAAGAAAGGGACGAATTTATTGATAGAAAATTAGATGGTTTCTGTAAAGTTTTGAGCAGAAACATTTACACTGTCAGTGGAAAAACAATGATGGTCGAAAGGGAAACCATGAAAAAAATTTTGAATACCACTCTTATCCATTTTTGAGTAGTGAAATATTTTGCCGGGCTTGAGAGCTGTAGTTTTAAGTAAATCAGTTTTGATAACTGATGAAATTAAATAATGATCAGAATTTCCAATACTATCTTTCGCGACATCAACACTCGTAACATCTGGCATTGTATTAAGATAGAGATCTAAAAGAAAACTATTATCACCACCATTACGGGGAGTGAAAGTTGGGCTTTTAAAAATTTAGAATAGGCCCTGAGACGCGGCAAAACTTTTGCCAGTTTTCCACTATAGTCAACATCGTCGATCGATTTGGAGAATTCCAACCATGATTTGTTGTAGACGTTAAAGTCACTGCTAACGACAACCTCAGAATTAGGGGACTTTGCTCTAATCTCGTCCACAATTTTTGTCAGTAAATTAAAAAAGTTTGGTTTACGTTTGTTGGAGGACTGGTATAAAGCTATTGAAAAATATTGCGACGCTGATGCATAGGCTGACTTCACCACAGCTCTGGAAACATAGTGTTCTGGATATATAATGAGCTAATATCGATAAAATACTTTAATTAAAAGCTTACCAATATTATGGACTTCGTAGTAATAAAAATATTAAATATTAAAGTAGGCAGTAGTATAATAATAAAAATATTAAAGTAGGCAGTAGTATCCCAACAAACATAAATTCTGTTGTACGAGAAAAAGTAAAAAAAATTTTATCGGAAGTGACAAAGCGGAAGTTAGGATGCAGAACTGTTGTAAACCGTACTAAATGTGTATGTACCAAATTTCATCCAACTCGATTATCAGGTACAGAAGTTATTGAGCTTCCAAAATAACAGGTGCTTGGAGGTCCCCTTACCACTTTGTTCACTATCGCTAAAAAACTAATCAGTTCCTTGCCATACATATTTGCATCTTTTTGCAAAGTGTAATCAAAATTACTTAACGAGTAATTCTTTGTAGTATTTCTTTTTCTTTAATTCCAATTAATTGACAAAGAAATAAAGTCTTTATCATTTTTCAAAGTGCCATTAAAATTGATTAATGAATGAAATCTGTATGCTCCCAACAAACTTTAAAAACCAAGTGTGAAAAGTCAGCAGTTGTATGGTAGATCCCCCGCCACTTTGATCAATGTGTCCCAAAAGATGATAATTATCTTCTTACACTAGTTTAAACCTTTCCATAAGTTTTATCATAATCACTTCATTATTGTAGGCTGTAGTGTGCATAAAGATACTGAAAAAACTGCCAACAATTAAAAAAAAATTTTTTTTACCGGAAGTAAAAAACCGGAAGTTGGGATGCAGAATTTTTGTAAATCATACTAAATAATTATGTACAAAGTTTCATCCAATTCGATTATCAGGTACAGATGTTATTGAGCTTTAAAAAAAAACAGGTGTATGGGACCCCGTACCACTTATCCTAATATTTGTCCAAAAACTAATCAGTTCTTTGTCATTTAAGTTTCCATCTTTTTCCAAAGTGTCATTAGAATTGATTAATGAATGAAGTCTGTATGCTCCCAACAAACTTTAAAAACAGAGTGTGAAAAGTCAGCAGTTGTATGGTAGACCCCCCACCACTTTGATCAATGTGTCCCAAAAGATGATAATTATCTTTTCACACTAATTGGAAGTGTCCATAAAGACACTGAAAAAACTTCAAAAAAGTACAAAAAAAATGTTTATACCGGAAGTGAAAAACCGGAAATTGGGATGCAGAACCAAGTTTCATCCAATTCGCTTATCAGGTACAGAAGTTATAGAGCTTTCCAAAAAACAGGTGCTCCAGGGACCCCCCACCACTTTGTTCACTATCGCTCAAAAACTAATCAGTTCTTTGTCATACATATACATGTTTGAATCTTTTTCCAAAGTGTCATCAAAATTCATTCACGAATGAATGTTTTATGCTCCCAACAAACATAAAAACTTTGTGGAAAAAATCACCTGTTGGGGGGTTCCAACCCTTTATCCAATGTGCTCCAAAAGCTGATAAAATTTTTCTCATGTTATTTTAAAGCTTTTCGCATCGTTTCATGAAAATCGATCGGTAATTGTAGGCTACAGTAGGGATAAACACCTGAAAAAAAAACTTTTTAGCCGGAAGTGACAAACCGGAAGTTGGTATGCAGAAATCTTGGAAACAGTACTAAAACCTTATATACTAAGTTTCAATAAGATCATATCCCGCGATCAGAAGTTATTCAAGGTTTAAACTTAGAGGTGTTCGGGAGACCCCCCGCCATTTTGTCCAAATTTGAAATGAATCCAGATCTTCCATTTTCAAGTGAACCTGTATCATTTGCCAAAGTTTCATCAAGATCCTATGCAGAAAACTCACCCACCCACGCTTGTTTTTTGTTTACTTGGAAAAATTAGCATATTTTTACAGTATGTATATATAATATCTCTTTTTCGTAGCAGCTTAAGTTTCCTTGTGATGAAATATTCAAATGCATTAATATTTGACATCTGTCTTATTCCATATGAGTTTCATATTTTTTTCCCAAATCGCTGAATAATAAATTCTTGTGAAGTATAAGCCTAATTTAATTTAATTTTTCTTTTCAATTTTTCTTCATTAAATTTATTCTTTCATAAATTTTCTAACAAATTTATTTGCTCTGAAGCGTTATTTTTTATCAATTTAGAGATCCTGTTTGTTTTCTGTTTTTATTTGTATCTTTGAATGGCTTAAAATTGTGTAATATGTATAATTGTTTTGTTATTTTATTAAACAAAATAGAAACTATCGTCTATACGTTTCCTATAATTTTTTAACTTGTTTAACTTGCAAGTAAACTAAACCAGTTGAACCTAATATTCCATCTCAAACAATTTAAATATTAATTTAAAATTTTAAAAATTTTTTTTCTTGTTTTTAATGAACAATAACCACAGAAAAATTTGTGAAAACAAAAAACCTAACTCTAAACACCATTCCACTTTGTTTGCGAGAAAAAAAATTCCATAACGCCAAAAAAACTCGGTGAAGTTTTTTTTTAATTTAAAAAAAAAAGAAAATTCTGATTGCCTAAACATTCCTTTGAGTAAAATTTCAAAACGTTTGTCTTTTTTCTTGTTTTCCTTCTGTTTAATTTGGTTTGAATAAAAAACCGCTTGCCAAATTTATACTTGTATAATTTTTTGTAAAGTTTATGTTTTTATTTTTACATATAATAAAAGAAATAAGATATAAAATAAGACGAGACGGACAGGATGGGGAATAAAAAAAAGTATATTACTCTTTAAGAGATCACTCTTCCTTACGCAACACCCAAAACTGTTGCAAAATCATTCACAGAACAAATACAACGAAATCAGTGGAATGGGTGTTAGAAACAAAAAAACTCTTTAAGAAAAATAAAACAATGAGGAAAATTTTTAGTCTTAGAGCCCGGGGTCGACTTTGATTGCGCATGATCGCTAAAATACACTCTATATGTATGTATTTTGTATGTCAGTTTTAATAGTATAACAACGTTACGTTTTTGGTTGACGGCGAGTGCATTTCATATTGAATTTATTTATAAAAAGATACTAGTTGACTATTTTAAATATTTGAATAACTTTTGTGGAAAACTTGTTGATTGTTGTTTTATTTTTCGTTTTTTTTATTTTTATTTTGTGTAAGGATTTCTTTTCGTTATGGTCATGTTGGTGTGATAATATGAGAATTTCAAGTGATAAAATAAAAGGTTAAAACAGCTTTCTTCCCATTTTTCAAAATATGCAGTATATGGCTTATTATGGACGTTTAAATACTGCTCATACCTAGAAATAGTAGATTATGATGCAAGGAGGGAAGATTTAGGTTTTTGAACGTATTTGTAGTTTGGAAATCCAGGCGCCATCTGAGATTTGCACCCACATTAAGTCCAAAAACGCTTACGTCCGTGCGTCATATACTATTTTTTATTCGCTGCAATCAAAATATTTGATAATAAAATGTTTTTTGATGTTGAAGAAACTGTGTTAAAAGATATGACCTTTAAACCACCATTTTTCTTTAGATATGTGAATGACGTTCTAACTGTTTGTCCCAAAAACAAAATACCAGATTTTCTAAGCAAGTTTAATGATTTTAATGATTTTTCTCACCATACATCGTTAAAGTAATGGAAAACTAATTACTGATTGGTTCCATAAAAAAACATGGTCAGGTAGCTATTTGAACTTTGATTTATGGCTACCCCTATCTTATAAGAGAAACACCGTTACCTTAATGGTTAAAAAAAAATTGAGCTTATCTGATCCAAAACTCCATAACAAAAATTTTAATTTACTTTTGGAAAATCTTCAAAAAAATAACTACCCAGAAAATTTTATTCGTAAATTAGTAAATCAACAAATTGACAGTAATGAAAACACTCTCTTGGAAAAATCAACATTGAAGAACAACAACAAAATTTATATGGCTCCACCTTTTGTCAAAAGGTTTTACGATCAAATAAAACGCTTGTTGAAAAACTTTAACTTCGAAGTTGAAGATCTAGCTAATAATAGTTTATAATACTATTTCTTCGTAATACTTATGATTTTGTTCTTAAACACGTTTTGTTTTTAAAATATAATAACTACTATAGCAACTATAAGAACTATAATAATTACAATAAAAGTAACTTCAAGTTTTTTGTCTAAAGTGCTCTTTTTTGTTTTTCTGAAGTCAATTCTATTTTTTTTTAATTTTATTTATTTTTAGTGTAGTCATAAAGGAAATGTCGGCTAGAAAGCCCCCAATTCCCCAATTTTCAGAAAATTGTAATTGTATTTTTGGCATTATAGAAAAAATTACGGGATCCTCTCGGAATCAACCTTTATAGAATACAATTTAAATCATCCATATCGAATGAACCGTTTTTTAGTAATCGGTGAACATACATAAACAAAACCACAATGAAACTTTTTTGAAGTTGGAAATTTTTGAAGTTATACTTCTTTACGCTCGTTGTAAACATTTTGATGGGGTGTTCGTCGAGAAACCGCGTCACGCTTTTTGAAATTATATTTTAACCTTTATGCTGTATGGTAATAAAGACGAAATTTGTAAATCAACCTTATGCTGTGACTTGTAAGGTAATAAAGACGAAATTACTAAATCAATCATATTCTATAATAATAAAACATTATTCGCTTAGTTATCTTTGATCAATTTTTTTTTTCACTTTTCGGAATTATCATTAAAATGAATAGTTAATGTATAATGTGACAAACAAATATGTACATTTATATGAAAATTATGTTAAATTATTTTTTAACAAATATGTACATATTTCTAATTTACAACAAATATGTTCTTATGGTTTGCAATTATATAAAATATGTACATATGTACATATTTCTATGCATCTACGCATACCAATACGATAGCATTAGCACCAATACGATACAAACCTGCTTGCATTAGCCCTCACATGTTCCAAAAATTGGAAATTTACGTTTCTTTTCCTCTTCTTAGAAACATTAATGAACCAAGAATTTGTATGGGAACCTTAGTACCGAAGAAAAAGATTATAAACAATACCAAAGCTACAGGTTTAAAGTGTTTTACTTATTGAGTGAAATATGCTTCTCCATTACTTTCAAAACTATTATTGTTATTGCAAGGTGGTTTCTGTGGTTTCGGAGTAAGTAATTGACAATTGTGACGTCCACTAAACAAATATATTTACGCTCACCTAATTGTTCGTGACACATTGAATTATTTGAATTAAATCTTTGGAATACAATTTTAACTTTTTTCTAACCTTAATCTTTTGCCGTCTACATTTATAAAAATTATTTAATTATTATTTGTCTGTCAATGTGTTTTAATTTTAACATACATTTAATATGTAAATTTATCTATAGCTTTAGAGACATTTACTTAATGGCTTTTGCTGACTGTAAAATGATACTATTACATTTTTTTCAAACTTTTTATATTTTACTAATAAAATAAGTTAAATTAAATGACATTAAAAAAAACTATAGGACAATTTACTCAAAAAAAAACAGTTTTCAACCACTTTATCTGGGAAGCACGGGCATCGCCGTTCGGGTGGGTACCAGTAATTAATAATTATTAGTTTTTTGAATAATATTTTTTTCTATTTATTTAATATTTTTTTTTTGAATAATATTTTTTTTTTTGAATTATATTTTTTTTTGAATAATATTTTTTTTGAATAACATTTTTTTTTTTTTCATTTTAGATAGTATTTTTTTGTTTTGAATATTTTTTTTTTTATTTTTTTGACTAAGAAGAAAAATCGACGATTATACGTTCATACTTTTGAATAATAATTTTTAACAAACAATACTTTTTGAATAATAATTTTTTTTTGAATAATATTTTTTTTTAATTTATTTTTTGAATAATATGTTTTTTTTTTATATTTTTTTTTTTGAATTTTTTTTTTTTGAATAACATTTTTTTTTATTTTTTTTTTTTTTAATAATATTTTTGTTTTTTTTTTGGTTATTTTTTTTTAATGTATCCTATCTGTCTGTCTGTGTGTGTGCGAGCAAATGGCCAAAGAAGTATAACTTCCACCGTCTGGTCCGACGCAGACCCTACTTTTTTTTAACCAACGACATATTTCTAATTTACAACAAATATGTTCTTATGGCTTGCAATTATATAAAATATGTACATATTTCTATGCATTAGCACCAATACGATACATATAAGCATTGCTTATAAATGATTAAACAAACCTGCTTGCATTAGCAGAACTGCCCTCACATGGTCCAAAAATTGGAAATTTACGTTTCTTTTCCTCTTCTTAGAAACATTGATGAACCAAGAATTTGCATTGGAACCTTAGTACCGAAGAAAAAGATTATGAACAATATCAAAGCTACAGGTTTAAAGTGTTTTACTCATTGAGTGAAATATGCTTCTCCATTACTTTCAAAACTATTATTGTTATTGCAATGGATCTATAAAATATATGCAAATATATGTTAACAAATGTTGTGATTGACTGTTTTAATAATAATGTATAAGTCTGAATTTACAAATGAAATTAGTCTTATTATTATTTTTCCAATTTTTGTTTTAAGTTGTGGGAAGGAATGTCGAAATAAGACGATGACCATAAAGCAATAAAACCCTTTAAACGAAAATATTCACTAAAAATGGTGGTAGTTTTTAATCGACCGGCGTATGCATCGATGTAGTAGAGTATTGCAGACAATCGATAAAATATATTTGCAAATTGCAATACGACCCTCTTCAGAACAGCAAAATTTCTGGATTGATAAATGATTATAAGTCTACATGAATTAGGACGCTAAACCAGTAGCAATGAACCAGTGTACCTATTTTGTATGACGAGTACGGTGGTTTCGGAGTAATTAATTGACAATTGTGACATCCAATAAACAAATATATTTACGCTCACCTAATTGTTCGTGACACATTGAGTTATTTGAATTAAATCTATGGAATAAAATTTTAACTTTTTTCTAACCTTAATCTTTTGCCATCTACATTTATAAAAATTATTTAAATATTATTTGTCTGTCAATGTGTTTTAATTTTAACGTACAATTAATCTGTAAATTTATCTATAGCTTTATAGACATTAACTTAATGGCTTTTGCTGACTGCAAAATGATACTATTACATTTTTTTCAAACTTTTTTATTTTACTAATAAAATAAGTTAAATTAAATGACATTAAAAAAACTATCGGAGAATTTACTCCAAAAAAAACAGTTTTCAACCACTTTATCTGGGAAGCACTGGCATCGCCGTGCGTGTACCTTCTAGTAATTAATAATTACACGTTCTTATTCTTTTTGAATAATAATTTTTTTTTTGAATAATATTTTTTTTTTATTTATTTTTTGAATAATATTTTTGTTTTTTTTATATATTTTTTTTTGAATAATATTTATTTTTGTATAATAGTTTTTTCTTTTGAATAATATTTTTTTTCTTGAATAACATTTTTTTTTTTGAATAGTATTTTTGTTTTTTTAGTTATTTTTTTTTTTTGTATCCTATCTGTCTGGCTGTGTGCGTGTGTGCGAGCGAATGGCCAAAGAAGTATAACTTCCACCCGCAGACCCTACTTTTTTTTTTAAATTAAACGTCATGGAGCTTTTTCTACTTAACATTTTCTATTTTCTAATTTTTTTCATTGATAATATTGTTTTGTTTATATTTTCTGTCACTATTAGGGTTCCGTACTCTGAAAAAGTAAAAATGCTATAGCATTTACTCACAAACTATAAGTGCTATCATTTTGCAAGTTTCTAGAGCTATTGCTGGTAACAAAAAAGTTTAAAATATTTGTTTTTATCTATATTTTATGGACTATACAGGGAGATTGTAAAACAAAAGTTTTTTTTAAGGAATCGAGTTCAGTTTAGAAAAATCGAAAAATATGGAAATATTTTGCCAAAAGCGAGTGTTTTTTCTGTACAACACCTCCTGCCCCTCCCCAAACATTTGGGTCACATCTTCGTATCACAAGCAGTTTTTTATCACTGCCATTCAAATTGAGCCCTCACCAACATCGTTATTCTCTTCATAGACCGTTTCCCAACCCTTGTTGGCCTTTTTAATTTCACAGGTTTTCCTAGTTTCGTCAACATTGCAGTATTGTGTAGCTTTCGCTCATTTTTTACCACAATGGTGTTAGTCATTTATCGCATGTATGCTTTTATTTGTACTATTGGATCAGATGTCATGCATTCGGATCGTTGTTGTTGAAATAGCGTTAGCAGCGGTTCCTCAGCATCAAAATGATTTAAATCAAATTTTTAAATTTATATTTTTATTTTTTATGTGATTCTTGTAGATGGTCGTTTTCTCTAATATGTAATTACCAATTCAGAATATGAACAAAAAAATACCTTCTTTATTATGACAGGCCTTTTTGAAATAGAAAAACTTCCCAGTGGTGGAAGCATATAGGAAGCGTATAGGAAGTGGAAGCATATAGGATGTTCTAATTAATTCTAATAGACACAAAAAACCCGTTTTTCTTGTTAAATAAATTAATGTAATTCATACTTAATTTACCAGAAGTTAATTTAGAGAAAGCCCATGTACATGCCAAAGTATTGTCTGATAATCCTTTTCCAAAATTTAAATAACAAGCTGACAAGCTAGAATGATTTTACAATTTTTCTGTTTTGTAAAAACATGTTTTTAATTTTTTTGATAATTTTGGTCGTAAAAAGCAAACTACATTCACAAATTTGACTAAAAAATTGGTCGCTACATCAAAAATGTCGTAATAACGGAAGCCATTTTAAGCAAATATTTTGCAATAAAAAACTAAAGGATTCAAACTATACTTCGATTTTATGACACTATAAACGAAATGTCGCCATATAACCAAGTCCGTTATAAGTGAATTTCATTGTATCGGGGATTTTGAAAATTGATTTTTTTATGGATGATAAATTTTAATTGACAAATGAAGAACTCGGCTTAAAAAAGATTTCGTCTTCGAGATGATTGATTCATCTAATAACAATGTGGTAGCTTTTTAAAATGAACCTGTTGTCTTTAACTATTTCCTCCTTAAACAGTAAAATACCAATTCGAAGCTTTAACAACAATTAAAATGATTTTACGCAATAATTTCAGAAAAGTCAAAAATACGAATTATGTATGTAGAATAGCTCCGTTCCTTAATAAACTTACATATAGGTTTGTGTCTACATTACATTACATTTTTATTTTAAACTTATGTATATTATCTTTATCTGCGGCTCTGTGTTTAATGATTCCGTTTGATATTTAAACACTTTGCAAATTAAACATTCGGTTGTAACGACTGATTTTAATGACATTTTCGATGTCGTTATAAGCGAATTACACTGTATATAGGTTTCAGCGGAGGTCATTGAAAAATTTGACGTTCAATAAACAAACAAATAAAATTAACAAATATAGTGTTAAACTATTTTATTTTTATTTATGTTTTATTAATAAAATTTTTATTAATAATAACAACCGTCGTCAATAAAAATAAAATAGTTTAACACTATATTTGTTAATTAAATATTGTGAAGTGGGTGAATTTATTCACAAATTAAGAGAGATATTTTTAATATCATTCAACATGAATTTTGAAACAAATAAAATATTGCAAGATTTTGTAAATAAAAACTTGGATTAGATTTCGAACAACTTTCTTAAGAACAATTTTGTTAAGTGCGCGTTAGCGTATACATATTTTTATTATTGGGTTTGCTATTGATTGTTCGTTCGATTAAACATAGGATGATAAAAACCTTAGGAGAACCATGTAGTACAACATCTTTAAAATTACCTATCATTCTTGTTTAAAATTAAATTTGCACTTCATGTAAAATATTAATATATCTTAATATATAAATAAAATTAGCAATGAAAACTATCCCAACACAAACACATATTGAAAATTTCTCCATCCAAATACCATCTCATTTATTCAACTCAATACCAACAACTTCGTTATAGAAAAATTCCCTTTTCCATTATTTTATACCGTCTCACCAATTTTCACAAGAATTCAGTCTATCGCGAGCCGTCATTTTATTAAGAACGGTAGAAAAATAAAGTTAATAATTATAAGAAAAGTTATTTTATTAAAAAAAATTAATATTGTTTGTTGGCAAATAATTAGAAATCTCAGTTGAAAAAATCATCTGTTAAATGTCGATTTTGAATATTGTATAAGAATACATAAAAAGAAGTTTTGATGTTATTTGTTTATCATTTTGTTTATCGATTTAATTTAACATAAATTTATGTGATAATTTTAAAAAATTAATAATAATAATAATAACTGTGCAAGTACAGTGTTAATCGTGTTACAAAGAATTTCTCTGCAACACCAAATAAATTAAGTTCTAAAAGAGAAAACAACAGTATGTTCAAGTCAAAATGAAACGAAAAATGGTAATTAACATTTATTTTACGCTTATTTTAATTTTCAATTATGCTTTTGATGTTATCAAAAAGCTTTTTTTTTCTGTTCAAAGAATAAGCGCTATGCAGACGAAAGCATAAAGCAAAAATCTAAATATGTATATTAAACTTCAAACAAAATCTACAATCAGTACACACTTGCATATGGTTCATATTTGCCAAAGAAAATCCATTTATGTTTTATACCAATTTTTCCTCTTTTCCTATTTTTATTTTTTCTTAAATTTTTACAACTTCTGCTCAGAGTTTTCTCGTACATATATCTTTTTCATATACTATACAGAATAATAAATTTGCAGACGATAGAAAGAAAAGTAAATTTTTTATCGTTTTGACATTTCCTTAAAGAATTTTATTCTCTAATTATTGTTATAAGAGTGTTGTTGTTTGTTGTCATGATTTGAGATAATTGACAATAAGTTATTACATTTTCGTAGATCATTTTCTTTGGTATGCTGTTTGCATTGTCTCAATTTATTCTTTTTTGCTTTCACATAATATTGATAACATAAATACGGGAACAGGTGGTCAATGGTGTTCAGTCTAATACAGATTTTGAGCTTTTTTGTAGCGAAAAAAAAGGAGTAAAAACCACAAGTAACAGAACTTGTTGCGTGAATAAATTTAACATTCAGCAGGTTGCTTTTTAAATTTTCGATTTGAAAGATAAACAAGAGAAAATTTATGAATGAAATTTTATTTGTGGGATCCAATTAGGTAGGAATTTGAGGAAAATTCAGGGTTAGAATTTAGTTTTGGTTATGTATAGATATATATAAATATATATATATATATATATATATATATATATATATAATATATATATATATATATATATATATATATAATATATATATATATATATATATATATATATTATATATATATATATATATATATATATATAATTATATATATATATATATATATATATATATATATATATATATATATATATATATATATATATATATATATATATATTATATATATATATATATATATATATATATATAGTATATATATTATATATATATATATATATATATATATATATATATATATATATATATATATATATATATATATATATATATATATATATATATATATATATATATATATATATATATATATATATATATATATATATATATATATATATATATATATATATATATATATATATATATATATATATATATATATATAAATATATATATATATATTAACATACGAGCTTTTACTGCGATTACTGTGCAATTATTTGAGAAATTATTTTACTCTCATTAAATAAAACGCCAATGTATTAGAAAAAGATATTACTTCGGTCTGAAAGTCCTAAGTATTACATTCTCGATCCAAAAATGAAATTCTTACCCCATTTATCGACGTTTTAGGACTTACTGATTCTAAAAAAAACTGTATGTCTGTCTGCCGTCACAACCGACGAAATCTAGAAAACCGCTGGAAGGGATCTCAAAAATTTTTGTTTCTAAAAACAGGATTACTCAATTGTAACAGCCAAAATGACGATGTGTTCGATAACTGTACGGGAAGTGTGTCAAAAAAAATCGTCAAGTATGTCAAAACAAGGAAATATGCCTATTTTTTGCTTAAAAACGTTCATTTTAAGTGATTGCGAATAGGAACATTGAATTTGGAGAAATTTTGATGGTCGGTATTGGTATGTGAAACCAAAATCTAGATTATTGCGTTATAAGTTTGTCAAAAAAATGTTGTCAAGTGTGTCAAAAGAATGATTTTCATTTTACTTAATTTTTTGGAACAATATGAAATTAATTATTGTTTGACATGAAATGTTATCGAACATGAAATTGGACATGGAAATTTTTGATTTTGTTATAATTTTTGGAATATTTTAAAAATTTTTGAATTTTTGAAAAAAGTTTAAATTTTTGATTTTGTAATAATTTTTGGAATGTTTTTAGAACTTTAAAAAAAGTTTAAATTTTTTATTTTATTTTAATTTTTAGAATATTTTTTGAATTTTGAAAGAACCATGAATATTTGGTTTTGTAATATTTTCTTGAAACGCTAAATGGAGAGGTTTTTGAGTAGTTTGCTGGGTGTTTCATCTTTTCACTAAGTTATATTAATTTATGATCTGTTATAATTTTCCGGCACTTATTAATATTTCGTGTTAGTTTTGTAATAAATTTCTAAACAGAAATAAAAAGATTTTTGTACTTTAACAAAGAGTTTTATGTTTGATATACATCGCTGCCCAAAACTAAAAGCAATCTCCTCATAAAAGTTTTTTGCCGAAAACTATATCGAAATCCTTAATCCAGACCGAAGTCTTGATATCTCAGAGCTTGAGATTTCAGTCCCTCCATATTTTAATATTATTTTTAATTACAACAACTATTACTAAGCATATTTTCTTTTCAATGTTTGCTGTTTACAGTCCGGATATAACATCTTGTGCTTTTGTACGCAACATAACAAATATTGCATCAATTGTAATTAAACAATGAAAGTCCTGCATTAATTAGACCGCTCTTTCAACTGTATCTGAACGATACAGCTGAAATGCTCTAAGCATTGATATCTCCTTTTTAATTATTATTTCTATTATTATTTAATCTACTTTCAATTTATCAATTTTGGAAACAGGCACCATTCCACCTTTTCTCTATAGCATTCTATTTTATGATGATCAACTTTTTGCCAATGATCTCTAATTTTTTGAAAAAGTGGAATGTCCGGGCTTATTATAGGCACTTGTTTTATTTTCACTTCAAAAAGACTTTTTAACACCAGCTCGTACATGTGATGGTTGCAAGCGAAAATAAGTTTTTCTATATTGATTTTTTTTCAACGCGCACACATACGATGTGTATGCGAAGCAGTTATAGTATCACAGCAGAGAATTTGCACTTTGTCTTGAGTTTTGAGTCTAAAATAACATTCCAAGCGTGTCTATAGAATTATTCAGTTTTGGCACAAAAATTGTTCTTTGTTTTCGTATGAAATGTATTATATTAAAAAACAATATATTATACAACTACAAATTCAGCCATCCACTTCTCTACCATTTGTCTCGATGGAGCAGAGTTTGGATAATGTTTATCAAGCCATTGTTTGGTTTCCACTGTATTTTTTTTTCATCAAAAAGCAATACTTTATTAAAATTCGAAATTCACTTTTTGCCATTTTTTTTCAAAAACAAACGTTGCTTCACACAAAATGCTATAACTCACGAATAAATAATCAGATTGCTGTCAAATTTATACACGTATCGTTTGAAGGTTAGTACTAAATAAAAATCATATGGAAAAAATTCTAGTAACGCCATCTATGTGTCATCCTACGGACTTATTGAATGACCTAGTATACTATACGAGAGCTTGCCCATTAGAAGGAAATTTTAGGTTACCTTTTATGTATATTTTTTGTTTAGAACTACCTAGTTCGACGGACATATTTATTTTTCAAGAAAAATTCGTATAACCGACAAGATATTTAGAAATTATAAGCACATCAAAACAGGTATGCGCGCTAAAGTACACAATCAAGTATTGAGATGTTTAGGTCCAAGTCGGCACGGGTTACTGTTATTTAAATTGCATCAAAATTTTTTTTACAGTTGTTTTGACATAAAAGAAAAAAAATTAAAGGGTATGCGTTAAAAAAAAACAATTTTAATTTTTCTGGGACACCCTAATATATATATATATATTATATATATATATATATATATATATATATATATATATATATATATATATATATATATATATATATATATATATATATATATATATATATATATATATATATTATATATATATATATATATATATATATATATATATATATATATATATATATATATATATATATATATGAGCAATTTTACGCAGATTCAACAACGTTTTGACTTGACCCATTTTAATTTTGACTATTTTTTGTTTATAGATAGTCTTTCATAAATAAAAAATAAAAAACAAGTATTCTTAGATTTTTTTTTCGACCACAGGGTGCCCTTCAATTTTTTGTTATTTTGTGATGTGAGTGCATTTTGACGAGCGATTGTAGAAAAACAACTCAATCGATTTTCATAAATGATATGTCGTTGAATAGGTATTAGAACAAAGTTTTTAAAAATGTACACTGTTAATTTTTTGAAATAATTTTTAACGGTATAACTTAAGAAAAAAAACGGTGTAACATAAGAAAAGATAGCGCTACACCTTTTTTTTTAACTAAATTGAAGCTTATTTTATGTCTAACGACTTGTGAAAGTTTAGGACACGCGTTATTTTTTGTTTTAAAGATAAAATTCGTTGTGCATATGACTGTCGGGAATCAGTTTTTTTTGTTCTGAAGGAAAATTATAAAAATGGCGTTATAAACTAAGCGATTTTTTTTTATTTTAAATATCAAATATTTTATTATTAGATAAACTTTTTAAAATATTATAAAAATTATATATGTACAATAAAAAAAATATGAGCAATTTCAGCATAAATCTTATTGCTAAGCTTATTGCAGCTTATTGCTATGTACATTAAATGAAGCTTATGTGGAGTTTAAAAATAAGTTTCCTGATGTGAAAATATGATTTACTAAATTCACGTCCCTTCGACCATAAGAATGTATAAAATTATCCCAAGGAGTTCATAATGTGTGCGTGTGTACCATACATCAAAATATGAAACTAATGATTCAACACTCTAAGATGTCTTGGATTACTGATGCTGCTTTCCAGAATTATAAAACATTAATTGACTTTATTTCATGTGGTGAATTAACAGAAGATTGTCATACTTTGAAGTGCAATGAATGTTGAAAAAAACTTCAACAACTTGAAGAAAGATTACTAAATGATTTTGACGTTAAAGGAATCCTTCAAGTCAAATATCAACAATGGAATACCACTGATCGATGCAATTTGGATACTTTAATAGAAACTGTAGAAGAATTCATGAAAAAAATTGTTTGCCGCTTACAAATTTTGATACCACAACCCTTTATAGCACAACAGCAATCTACATTCATTGAGGAAAAAAAAAAAAATTAGAACCAGGAGAGTGCTTCGTTCAAGGGGACTTTAATTGTTCAGTAGTTTAGTTGTTTAGTAGTTCAATTGTTCTTTCAAATCAATAACAGATTTGTATTAGTGAACAATGTAGAGCAGTGTTTCTCAACTGATTTCATGCTACGGACAAATGAATATTTTAAAACTATTGCGGATCTTGCAAAATATTTCATGTTAGATGGATGAAAGTGCAGTTTATCATTTTGCTCACACTTACATACTAAATGTAATTTAAACAGGAGTGAACGAAATAAAGTTTCTAGAAACCAAAAAAAGAAAAGAACTAATTTGTATGAGTTACAAACAGAGTTTAAAACTCTTCTTATATCACTAATTTATTCCGTTATTTCAAAAATAAAAAGCATTGTTCTTACTATTCGAAGTAATAGTAATTTATTGTGTAAGTGTAAAGCTATATTTTATGTTTCGAATCAAAGTTTACATTTGCTAGAGAATAAAATTCATTGAACACTAACCCAGCACAACGTTTTATCCTGCCGACAGAGTAACATGTATTAATTTAAATTAATTTTTTTTAAAACTCATTGATAAAACCAGTAAAACGAAAAAAAAACAATGAATTTTATTTTATTATATCCTTAACTCCAAACAATTAAATAAATTTTATTTAATTTCGATACCGATTTAAGTATTTGATATTTTGAAAATGAAATGACCGACAATGAAAGACATCAAAGTTCTAACTACTAATGCTAATTGATGGAAATTGAGAAACCAAAAAGCAATCATAAAAAATACTAATTTTTTTCACAATGGAAATTTAACTCAATTTAATCATAGTAGCCTTTGCCTTTTGCGATATGCGAGAGAGAGACATGTGCATTAATTTGAATTTTTTGTTTTTTGTATAATCAGAGCCAAGTTGTTATTTTTGATATTTTATTTATAAAATACAATCCAAAAAATTTATTTCTGAAATCAATACAATCAAATAAATTCAAACATAGATTTATTTTTGTTTATTCACCGCAATTGTGTGCGTTATTAGTCTTAATAGAATAAAATAGACAGCTGATAATTTTATTCTGTTGCGTGAATGCTGCAGAACACAATAAAACTATTTATTTGATTGTATTGAACTCAGAAATAAATTTGTTTGATTGTATTTTATAAATAATTTGATTTTATATTATAAAGAAATTAACAAAAACAATTTACGATCTGATAATTCAAAAAACAATAAATGCAAACTAATGCGTATGTCCCTCTCTTGAATATTGAAGAACGCAAAAGCGATTAAACTAAATTGAATTTCAATTGTGAAAAAAATTATTTATTTTATGATTTTTTTTGGCTTATCAATTCTCATTTATATTAGTAAATCAGTACATACTTTGATGTATTTCATTGTAAGTCATTTCATGTTCAAAATTTAATCATTTTGAAATAAACATGTTCTACAACGAGATATTTCGAAAGCAAATGTATAGGACATCTTGTTTATCGATTGTACTGGCACACGATGGAAGGATGTTTTGAATTTTTAAAGGACGGATCATAGAAGTCATATATATAGTAGATCAGTTCGATCACATATTTTTGATCTCGCTTGAGGGAATGTAGCTGATCAGTTATCCAGTATTATGGAGTTTATGCTATATCACTGTTGACTGACAAACATCCCCTCCCCCAACCTCCACCTAACTGTGAAAACATGATAACAATATTCCATGCATGGACAAATAGATGACCGATAAAAAGAATTTGTTCGTTTAAATTTGTATACATTGGGCTATAAATTCCAAGCAAGGTTGAACACATATTTGTTCCATTTCATGTTATTTTCATTAACAGCGCCCAGAAGTTTTACTTAGTTGTCCTGGTTTGATGCCTCGTGGTTAGTCCTAATACAAAAGCTTTAGTAATAAACCATATAATTTGGTTTTGGTTGGATTGTTACTTAACAAAATTGCTCTATTCTATTATGTTGAAGGTAGGAATTACAATCCCCAGATTAGCGCTTTATGAATTCCGGAATTCCGGGATTTAGTTGTAGGTCTTCACTGATAAAATTGATTAATAACTTTCTATTATTCGTGGCTGTAAAACGAGATCAAAGCTTAGAAGAAACACTTGAGATGCATGCATAAGATTTTGGATACAGGTGCGGTGTGAAAATGTTGGATGTTATACCGTAAATTAACATGAAGTTGAGTTGAAACCTATGAATCCGTGAGAAAGTAAGATCGTCTATTCTATGTCATAAGATCATCTATTGTAAGTAAAGTTTTGTCACACCCAGAGAGTTTTTTGTAAAATCCAGAGTCCAGGAATCATTACGCCTAACTCGGGGACTACGAGATTGTCCCCAGATTTCAATTTTTTTTTTTTTTTTTCTTTTATAGTTCAAACTAATCACTTAGGTTATTGACCTCTAATGCTTTATGCACGTGTTTGCGATAGGAAAGGAAAGTTTAAAGGTTGGTATTTAGGGATTTGGGATAGGACTGGAGCGATAGTGTTGATGTACTGCTGATTTAAAAGCTTGAGGATTGTATGTAGCAGGGAAAACATTTTTTGGTAATCGATTCCACCAGTATACCGACCGTGGAAGAAAGGTGTTATTATAGCTAGATGTTCTTACATATGAGGCCTCCAAGGTATGCTTATGGGAATGCAACGATTGTCTTGTGGCTCGTGACGATTTGCGTAATGGTGGTATTAAATCATTAACATCTTTAGAGCATTTACCGTAGTAGTATCTGTAGAATAGTGTAAGAGCTCCAACCACTCTTCTATGATGGATAGAATTCATATCCGATGTTATCATTGGATCATCAATCAGTTTTAAAGCACGTCTGTGGACTCTGTCTACAAAATTTAAAGAGGTTTCTGGTGCTGCGGCCCATATATGGGAGTCGAATTCGAGAATTGGTCGTATATATGCCTTATAGATCGTAGCAATTTCAGATGGAGAGAAAAAGGTTTTACAGCGACGCAGGAAACCAAGTCGTTGGGATCCTAATTTTGCAACAGAAAGAATATGATCATGCCATTTTAGTTTGTGATTGATATTAGTACCCAATAGCTTAAGCGTAGGCGAGTTTATTATTGGTTGGCTGGAAAACGTTGCATGGCAGCTATATAGCGAGGTTTTATGAGACAAAACACACGACTTCGTATTCGTAGCATTAAATGTCACAAGATTCCGTTTGTCCCAATCCAGGATTAATTCAAGATCTACATCCAAGGATTCAACCATATTTCTACGATGAAAATTGATGGTTAGACTAGATGGCTGTTTTTTAAATGAATAGGAATGAAAGATAGTACTGTCGTCGGCAAAGCTATATATTGGGTTGGTGGTGAGAGATAACAAATCGTTGATAAAAATCAGAAAAAGGGTTGGTGATAGAACCGAACCATGGGGAACACCGGCTTGGATTGGGAATTTATCCGACATGGCACCATCCAGCACTACTCTGATAGATCTTTGGGATAAAAAATCTTCTAACCAACAGATCAAGGTCTTACAGACTCCAAATGAAATTAATTTATTGTTAAGGGCCCGATGCCAAACTCTGTCAAACGCCTTGGATATGTCAAGGGAAATAATATGAGACTCACCAAAGTTATGAATTGTTTTACCCCATTTCTCCGTGAGGACTGTCATGATGTCACCAGTAGACCGTGTTTTACGAAATCCATATTGGCGGTCGTGGAGAAGATTGTTGTTTTCGAGATATGCCATTAGTTTATAATTAATAATTTTTTCAATAACTTTAGCAAGTATCGAAGTTAATGCAATGGGACGATAGTTTGATGGGTCAGACTTGTTGCCCTTTTTCGGGACTGGTTGAACATTAGTCAGCTTCCACTTTGATGGGTAAAGACCCGAGCTTAAGGACAAATGAAAAAGACTAATAAGTGGGTAGACCAGGGTATCCGCGCAACGTTTTAATACAATAGGTGGCATACCGCCCGGAGCAGCAGATTTGCTAAGATCTAGATTAAGCAATGTTGACCGCAAAATTCTTGGACGAAAGTAAATTTTGTTCATTGATGATTGGATAGGTGGAATGTTAGGCGGATTTATACCGGAATCATCGACCACAGAGTTAGCAGCAAAACTTGCCGCAAGTAGATCTGCCTTCGCTTTGATTTCCATTACAGGGTTTCCTTGGTAATCCATCAATGGTGGAATAGAAGATTTGATAAAGTTATTGCCAACCTCTCGGATAAAATTCCAATATGACCGGCTGCCTTTTGTAGCGCGTAAAATTTTGCGCTTAACATTGGAATTGAAAAGAAATTTAAAGTTAAGTTAAAGTTTCAACCCAGCGAGATTGTCATACTAATTAAAACCAAGCTAAATTAAAATATAAAATTTGTGTTGTTCTACTGCAATTTTTTAAATTCATTCAAATTCTGTTCATATTAAAAATTAATTCTATAAATTTTATTGTAAAACAATACAATACTGGTTTTATTGATGTTGAACTTTTTTACTTATATGTTTTGCACTTTTCAACCTTTAAAGTAATTAAATTGCTTAAAATTTAAAGATTTCTCGGATGGTTTGTAGATGAAAATTCAACTAAATACCCAGACCGAGCACCAGGCCGGGCATTACGAATTATAGACCGGGTACCCAATACCCAGTTCTTTGTATTTTTAGGACCTGGTGTATTACTAATATGTTTACTATAAACCGTTTGAAGAATTGCTTACAATTTAATACACAAATCACAAAGTATTTTTGGCACTTCAATTATACGGTTATGATAATTTTCTTGATATATTGACGTGAAATAAGGCAAACAATAAACATTAAAAAAATTGTTATTAAATCATTAATCTAATTAGTTTAATATTACCATAAGTAATTTTATTTCACAAAAAGTGAAATGAAATGTAAATATATGCACCATTCATTCTTTTGTTTATTATTACATACCTTAATTTACTTCACAGAAAAAAAATATTTACAAATCCATCTAGATATTCATTGATTCATAAAAAGTAACTGAATGAATTTTAGCCATCGAATCTCATTTAAGAAGTCAAAAACCTAAGTATTGCATTCATGAACACGAGCCAAAAATGAAATTCTTACCCCCACTTTTTAGGACCTACTGATTTAGGACCTACTGACTCAATAGGAAGCGCCGAATGGACGATGTGTTTGATAACTGTACCAAAAATGTGTCAAAAAATCGTCAATTGTGTCAAAACAAGGAAATTTGCATATTTTTTGCTTAAAAAACGTTCATTTAAAGCAGGGTTGTGCCGTAGACAAAATAGATTACTTTACATGTATAGATTACGCATAGATTACGTGTAAATTACGCGATATATTTTCGTGTAATCTATAATGTAAACTATTATGTAATCTATTTAATTGATATGTGCATTCTAAACTTTTTTAGCAATTAAACTAACTTTTTTCAAGATCGCAAGATCTTGTTTTTGACAATATTATTGATCATGTCTTTTGCGAAAAAAAATTTCAGTAGGGATCAGTGGCGTAGCTAGCATGGGTGGCACCCGGGGCGGATATTGTGGTGTCACCCCAAAAATAAAAACTGTCAATAATAATAAAAAGCCGATAAATGTAATTTATAATTTTTTTTAATTAATACAAATGAGCATTATTATTATAAGCCCGCAAGTAATTTTTAACTAATTTTAATTTGCTGAAACTCCTCTCACACGAAGCCACTAATACGCAAATAGTCATAAATAACTTTAGTGCGACCGTAAGATTCGGAAGAAATTCTAAAAAATCCCATTCTAATTGATCAATATTCAAGCCTGTGCTTTGCAATCCAATCTGAGCACAGATATTATTTCTCTTAGAATATCATTCCAAAACAAAAGATAGCAAAGAAACGAAAAATCACATGTTGCAGTGATAAGGTTCTGTGCAGCGCCTCTAGTGTCTACATTTTCTTGTTGATCACTTAACTTCTCAATTTCAGCCACAATCCCATCAAAGTTTTCGGCCAATACTTTTACTGCAGCATAATGAGCACTCCAATGCGCTGTTAAGAGTATTTTAACAGTTGCTTTGTTGTGTTTAGCAAGTACTTTCCAGCGGCTAGTCGAAGCAGAAAAACATCTAAAAATGGCTTCCACTGACGAGTGTTGGCCGTATAAATTAATTGAATGATCTTTGCAGCCCACAAAAATTGCTTTGTTATTTTTTGCTTTAATAATAGCTTGCACTTCTCCATGTATACTACTCATAACAGCTGCATTATCATAACCTTTGGGAGCGACAATTCATAACATCTATACCATCATTTTCAAGATTTTTACACGGAAAAAAAACATGTCCTATTTCCAATCGAAATGCAGTTGTCTCAACCTCACCGTGCGGGCAGATATGGCGAATTGAAATACGAGATTGATTCAACAACCGTACAATGATAAGCCGATGCAGTTGAGACAATCAGATGAAATATTTATGTGAAAATAAAATATAGTTCAATTAATCTCAAATACTTAAATTTTAAAATGAAAAATTCATGATATAAGGCCAAAGAAATATGTTTTCATGGAAATAGTTATTAACTTTATTCAACTACTGTTATATTGGATAGCACTTTATATTTTAATTACACCTCATTCTGTTATCAGGAAAATGTTACTGAGTACTGAGTAGTTGTCCCAATCACGGTGAAATTGTTTGTAAATATCTATTCTTTGCATGAATAATAAACTGCCATCTTCGAGATGAGGTTATCATTACTTCAATTTTTTTTTCAGTGTAAGAATTTCATCGCTTAAATCAGCGGCTTTTTTCCACGTAAAGGAAAAAATCCAAGGAATACTTCCTTGATTTCCACTTTACTACCATCAATTTTCACAAAACGAATCACTTCTGACATTTGATCAATATGTGAAATGTCAGGTGTGCTATCAAACATAATTCCAAAATATTTAACCGATTTAATTTGATGACAAGCTTAAACTTTACGTGGATCGCTAAAACATTTATGAACTCATTTTGTATATCTGATTTCAAATATGATACTTTTGGTGATTTACCATGCTCCAAATTCAAAATGTGTTCTTTTAACACTACATCATACTTTGACAATAGTTTGGTTAGTTCTAAGAAATTGCCTTTATTTGAAGAACTTTGTCCTTCATCATGTCCATGAAATGCTGGGTTTTGTTTAGATAAAAACAAAGTTATATCCAATAATCTTGATAAAAGATGTTTCCACTTCTGTTTTTTATTGTATATTAATTGCAAGGCTGCGTCTCGTATCGTTTTATGAATTTTTAACCTCATTTCCAAAGTTTTCCACTTTTCAAAATTCTCCAGATGTTCATTTGAAGTTTCATGCTCGGCCACTTTGGAATTTAGTTTCCACCGCTTCTGATATCCAGTAGTAAATGTTGATTTTGTATTATTATTATTGGTGACAGCAAATACACGACAACAGAAGCAATACAGGACGCAAGTTATTATTTACAGGAGAATAAACAATCCATGGCCGTAGACTTTTTTCACCATTATTCATCATTTTATAAAACCATTCTTTAGAAAGATGGCGAACATCACCTTTTATGTCTAACCCGTGTCTAGATACAGTAACAAACGACCCTTCTCTATTTTAAAATGTTCACTTTCTTTTTTTTATGATTTCAATGCGAACATTACCAAAGACGAGTATATTCCAATGTGATACATCTCTTAAGTCCTGAAGTGATTCACCCATGCAAATACTGTCTTCGATAGTAGAAGCATTAGCGGCATTATCACTGTCATTTTCATTATTCCTTTCTAATTCGTCATCATACACTCAGAGAATTTTGTTAGTAAACTTAATAACCGCCCGTTTTAAAAAGGCGTAATAAGTTATTTTATTAATCTAATTACGATTTTTGTTAAAGTTATTGTCACAGTAATTAGATTAATATTTCTTTAAATTATTTTAATAAAACTTTTTATTAAATTAAAAATATGGTCAATATTATTAAAATATTCAGAACTGCTGATTAAATTAATAACCAATTCTCATTAAAAAACTGATTTCAGACATTAAAATAAAAAATCTTTTTATTAAAGTAGAGCTATTAAAATAAAAACATAAATTATTATTTTTGTAGTTAAATTTATTAACCATTTTATAAGATTAATTATGGACGTTCTTATTTTTAAAACTTAGGTTATTAGATTAATAAAAGCATACGTTAATTTATTCTTTGGTTATTATTTTAAATGTGAATTAAGAAAATCTTAAGAAGAATCACAGTATATATCCCGACGCTGACTACAAAACATTAAAAAATGTTTGTATTTTGTTAAATAATTTAAAGTTAAATAAATAATTTTTTAGTGAAATATTGAAATAGTGGGTTGGTTTTATAAAAAAAAAATAAAAATTATGTGAAATTAAACAAAAATAAATAGTTAAAGTTGAACAGTTTAATGAACAGAATAAATGGGCTGCAATTGACTCTGTATGGGACTGAACCAAGCAACTTAGACTCAATAAAATAGTAGAACTTACATCGGAAATTTGGAATAAAGGAAAGAAATATAGATCACAGCTTGGTTATATACTGGTATTTAAAACTGTATAATAGTATATTCGAATAAAACTTTAATTAATATATTTATTTTTAAATTTTCAGATTGACATTGATTTTATTTATTTCTTTCAATCACTTGTTAATCTTGTTCACTTCAATCACTTGTTAATCTTTCCATTAACTAACATACAGACAAAAGTCCAACTACATATTAGTAAATTACATCAAGAATCAAATCAAAACAAAAAAAATTATGTAGTATTAAAACATTAAAAATAAAAAAATAGATTAAATTACATAATAACAAAAGAAACTAACCTTATATATTCAATAAATAAATTTTGAACAAATTATTTTAAATCAGAATAAAAAGAGCAAAAATTTATTCAAAGTCAATAATGAAAAATAAAAGAAAGCTAATTTTACTATTTACAGTGTAATTTGCAGAATTTTCCAAATTTGAACGCAATCTTTCCAAAAGTCATGGGTTTTAGTAGTAAATTACAAATTTTTATCAGTAATATTTGTTAATGTTAAATCATTTAATGTTAAATGTTAATGTTAAATCATATTATTTGTTAAATCGTTAAAATTTAAACTACTTAAGACAAAATATCTATAATTTAAGTAAATAATTAAAAACGAAACATTTTATACAAAATTTATAAGTAAAGGGGTCGTATATAAGTTACGAAAAATACTTAAATATAATATACTTCAAATCAAAATAAAAGCTTGAATATTTAAAAAATAAAAATTATTAAAATAAAATATAATTATTAAATATTTATAGCCAAATTTTTTTTTCTTTCTTAAAAATCTTCTTTAATTATTAACTATATTATTGTTACAAATTTTTCTCCAATTTTTCGACGTTGCGGGTCATATTCAGGGGTTTTATTTAGTTATATTTAATATTGCCTATAAAACAATTATTTAAAAAATAATAAATTTAAAAAATAAATTGTAATAACTATACTGTCTTAAATTAATAAAAACTTAAATAAAATTAATTGAAATAAATAAAACTGTAAACAAAATTTTAATTTTCTCTTTTATTTAAAAAGTATAAAATACAAGTTCCATTATTAATTTAATAATAACTTATTATTAATTTAATAACATCCTTTTATTAATATAATAACATCATATTATTAATCTGATAAACCTACTGTTGTTCTAATGACAACTTATTATTATTCTAATAATTTATGCCATTTATCCAATGCCTACCTGATATGAACTTAAACTATTCTGACATTAATTTAAGCAAATTCTAATTTAATATAAAAGCTATCGTTTTTAGATTAAAAATTTTATTTTTTTTTGTTAGTTAATCTTACCAACGAAAATTATTAGTTTAATAATGACTATTATTCCGAAATCAGTGAAAATAATCACAAGTTGTGATTAGCTGTATAATAATCACCAAATTGTTAATCTAATGGCTATTTTTATAATTTTTAATGACAAAATTCTCTGAGTGTAGGTTATCATTATTAATTCTGTATTGTTTCTGTTACTTTCCGAAGATGAGCCAATATTCTCTGAAACATTCGTTGCATCAACGTGATAATCAGTTTCTTTTGATGAACCTTGGATATCGTCGGGTTTTGTAACATATTTATAGATTTGGTCTTTCTCTGCTGGAACCAACTTTTTCTTTAAAAATTATGAACTCCTCGTGGCATATTTATTTTTTGGGATATTTGCTAAATGAAATCTAAAAAAATATTTTTAATTATAGTATAGGTATCAGCAAAGAATTAATTCTAAATATATTTGTAGGATACATAATAGGTACATAGTTCATAATAAGTACACTGTGTTAACGGCTAAATACACCGCAAGAAAATTAATTTATTGAAATTTCCTTGTAACAACTTATATTAAATAATATTTGATAAAATGGAATATACAAATCATAGCCTAATATTATAAGGAACTATTTAAAAAAATATAAGTATGAAATCCTTAAAGATATTTTATATAAAGAATTGAAACCAAAATTAAATATCCAATTAGAATCATGCTCAATAATTTACAAAATTGAATGTGATTTTTGTGAAAAATTTTACATCGGGAAAACCGGAAAATGTTTTAAAGACTGATTTAAGGAATACCTGCCTAAGAAGAAAAATAAACAAAATTTAAAGTTTAATTTTGCAAACCATTTACATAGCTAATAACAATAGCTACACCACTTTTAAAAAAAAATTGAAGGCTTTACATTTATGTAGCCAAGGATCTCTAAAAGAATCACTTGATGAGTTTGAAATTTCCAAGGTATTCAAAACCCAACAAAATGTACTTTTAAATGATAAACTTTCATTTAATTCAAATATATAAATATATAAAACTGAAAACAAACAGTATGAGTATGTATCAACCTACAAAAATTTGCAAAACTGCAGTAATTGCATAACTGCCATTTTATTCCACAGTAATTATTTTTGTGTCCATTGAAAAACGATCTATTTCAATTTATTCTTTGAGTTTCAAGATAAAAGAAAAAAAATTATTTTGAGATCATTTACAAACACGGTGATATGATTGTTTGTTAGTTTCCTTAGGTGTTTGCAATTAATTTGTTTGAAATGTTAAACATATATTAGGTAGTAAGGTTAAGCGGATATTTTAGAAATAATTTTGGAATAGAGACATTGTAACTCAAGGGTGCCACCCTATCGATAAAGGGTGCCACATTTTCGACGTAAACCACTTTTCCTATACATTATTCAGCATATGTGTTTTCAGACCTGGTCATTAAATAATCATGCTTGCATACTAAATAATATATCGTAAAAAACGGTCAATATGGTATCTATAGGAATATTCAAAGCTATTGAGTAATTGCGGTGATGGGATTCAATGCTCAACATGTTGATTCGATTAATATTGTTAAAATTTTATTTCACGTAATAACTCAAAAATTTTAAAAAGTAGAATAGATTCTTTTTGAACCAATAACATATTTATAGGACACATTTATAAGTTATCACAATTTATAAATTAAAATTATATGGATAACCTGGTTAAAATGGTTTCTAAGTGATTTATCGTTGAAAACATGTGATGGTTTGTTTAAGTTTTTTACGTTCGGGTGTCACCCCAAAACGGTTTCGAAGTGATTTATCGTTGAAAACATTGTGATGGTTTGTTTAAGTTGTTTACGTTCGGGTGTCACCCCAAAACGTTTTCGAAGTGATTTATCGTTGAAAACATTGTGATGGTTTGTTTATGTTGTTTACGTTCGGGTGTCACCCCAAAACGGCTTCGAAGTGATTTATCATTGAAAACATTGTGATGGTTTGTTTAAGTTGTTTACGTTCGGGTGTCACCCCAAAACGGTTTCGAAGTGATTTATCGTTGAAAACATTGTGATGGTTTGTTTAAGTTTTTTACGTTCGGGTGTCACCCCAAAACGGTTTCGAAGTGATTTATCATTGAAAACATTGTGATGGTTTGTTTAAGTTGTTTACGTTCGGGTGTCACCCCAAAACGGTTTCGAAGTGATTTATCGTTGAAAACATTGTGATGGTTTGTTTATGTTTTTTACGTTCGGGTGTCACCCCAAAACGGTTTCGAAGTGATTTATCATTGAAAACATTGTGATGGTTTGTTTAAGTTGTTTACGTTCGGGTGTCACCCCAAAACGGTTTCGAAGTGATTTATCGTTGAAAACATTGTGATGGTTTGTTTAAGTTTTTTACGATCGGGTGTCACCCCAAAACGGGTGACACCCGGGGCGGACCGCCCCCCCGCCCCCCCTAGCTACGCCTCTGGTAGGGATAATACAATAATTCCACATATTTCTTCTTAAATCAAAATTAATAGATTACACCAAATTTACATAGATGACATAGATTACATTACATAGATTACATGTAATGTAATCTATTTTAGATTACGCGTAAAGGAACAGCCCTGATTTAAAGTGATTACGAATAGAAACATTAAATTTGAAAAAAATTTTATGGTCGGGATTGGTGTGAGACCAAAAACTAGATTATTTGACCCAATTTTTTGGAAAAAATAAAATTAATTATTTGTATGACATGAAATTTTATTATTATCATAGAGAATAATGGTATTATAAGTTTGTCAAAAAATGTTGTCAAGTGTGTCAAAAGAAAGATTTTCATATCCTTTTTAGAAAATAATAAAATTATTTATTTGGATGAAATGAAATGTAATGATCGCATGAAATTATTATTATTGAGAATTTTATTGCATTATAAGTTTGTGAAAAAAATATTGTCAAGTATGTCAAAAAAATGATTTCATTTATTTTTTTAGACAATTTTTTGGAAAAAAAAATTTAGCTGTTTGTATGACGTAAATGTGAGATGGAAATTTTTGAGTTTGTTATAGATTTTTAAATATTTTTGGAATTTTGAAAAAAGTTTGTATTTTTGATTTTGTAAGAATTTTTGGAATATTATTAGAATATTGAAAAATTTTAAATTTTTAATTTTATTATAATTTTTGGAAATTTGAAAAACGTTTCAATTTTTGATATTGTTATAATTTTTGCAATATTTTTAGAATTTTGGAAAAAGTTTGAATTTTTAAGAATTTTTGGAATATTATTAGAATTTCGACAAAGCTTAAATATTTGATTTTATTCTAATTCTTGGAATATTTTTGGAATTTTGAAAAAAGATTCAGTATTTGATTTTGTTATAATTTTTGCAATATTTTCAGAATTTTTGAATAAAGTTTAATCTTTGATTTTGTAATAATTTTTGGAATATTTTTAGAATTTTGAAAAAAGTTTGATTTTATTTAATTTGTACAATATTTTTGGAATTTTGAAAGAAATATGAATTTGTGATTTTGTAATATTTTATCGAAACGCTAAATGGAGACGTTTTTGAGTAGTTTGCTGATTGTATCATCTTTTCACTAAATTATGTTAATTTATGGTCTGTTATGATTTTCCGGCAACGTATTGATGTTTCGTGTTAGTTTTGTAAGAAATTTCTCAACGGAGATAAAAAAATTCATATACTTTAACAAAGAGTTATGTTTGACATACATCGCTGCCCAAAACTAAAAACAATGTCCTCATAAAAGTTGTTTGCCGAAAACTATATCAAAATCCTTAACCAAAACCGAAGTCTTGATATCTCAGAGCCTTGAGATTTCAGCCCCTCCATATTTTTTGTAATTGAATTAGCCAAAAATAAAATGATAAGTCATCTAATTTTAACTATATGAGTTTTAACGAAACTAAAAGTTTGAAACATTAAAACATTTTAGATAACTTTGTATGAATCTTACATTTTCAACTCATATAATTTAAATTAGATGAAAAAGCGACTTTATTTTTTTCAGTCTTAAACCGTTATTGCGTACTTTTATTTAACATATGTTTTGACGGTTATGTTGTTTACTATTTTGTAATCAATTTTTTAGTAAAACAAGGTTAGTTACTAAAAAATTGATTAGTCCTAAATTTAAAAAACAAGTTTGTTGAAGCAGTCTTTACTTGTTTCTAAAAGTTTTGGACTCAAAAACTTATTCAAACTGAAAAAAATATTCAACTTTTAATATATTTTTTCTCAGTCTATTTATATGAAAATCACAGATTTTGAATGACGCATTTCTCGCGTTGGAATCGGGCTCATACTGGATATATCATTATAATCGTGGACATATTATAAGTTTTTGTCATTTTTATATGGAAAAGTGCTCTATTGTTTATAATGAATATAAGAACTAAAGTACATATTTCATAATTTTTTTTTGTTCAAAGCTTTCCGTCATGCTAATGTTCATGCTATTTTATAATTCATCTATCAGTTAATAGAAAGCACTGGTAGTTAATCAAAAGACAATTTTGTATTGTAATTTATAAGCAAATGAAAAACAAATTTAAAAACACACTTTTTGAAAAATGAACTAAAAAGTAAACAATAAAATATGGAGGGGCTGAAATCTCAAGGCTCTGAGATATCAAGACTTCGGTCTGGGTTAAGGATTTTGATATAGTTTTCGCAAACAACTTTTATGAGGACATTGTTTTTAGTTTTGGGCAGCGATGTATATCAAACATAACTCTTTGTTAAAGTACAAGTATTTTTTTATCTCTGTTTAGAAATTAATTACAAAACTAACACGAAACATCAATACGTTGCCGGAAAATTATAACAGATCATAAATTAACATAATTTAGTGAAAAGATGATACACTCAGCAAACTACTCAAAAACCTCTTCATTTAGCGTTTCGAGAAAATATTACAAAATCACAAATTCATATTTCTTTCAAAATTCCAAAAAAATTGTAAAAATTAAATTAAAACAAACTTTTTCAAAATTCCAAAAATTCGAATAAAATCAAATATTTAAACTTTTTCTAAACTCCGATAATATTCCAAAAATTCTTAAAAATTCAAACTTTTTCCAAAATTCTAAAAATATTGCAAAAATTATTACAAAATCGAAACTTTAAAATTTTTTCAAAATTCCAAAAATTATAATAAAATCAAAAATTTTAAATTTTTCAAAATGCCAAAAATGTTGCAAAAGTTATAACAAAAACAATTTTCCAAAATTCTAAAATTATTGCAAAAATTATTACAAAATCAAAAATACAAACTTTTTTGAAAATTCCAAAAATAAAATTAACAAATTCAAAAATTTCTATGTCCAATTTCATTTTCAATTACATTTACGTCATAAAAACAACTACATTTTTTTGCCAAAAAATTGGGTAAAAAAATAAATGAAACCATTTGTTGACACACTTGACATTATTTTTTTGACGAACTTATAATGCCATAATTGTCTATAATAATAATAAAATTTGATGTCATATAAATAATTAATTTTATTTTTTTCTAAAGAATTTGGTAAAAAAATAAATAAAAATCTTTCTTTTGACACACTTGACAAAATTATAATGTCATAATTCTCAATAGTAATAATAAAATTTCATGTCATATAAATAATTAATTTTATTTTTTCCAAAAAATTGGGTAAAAAAATAAATAAAAATCTTTCTTTTGACACACTTGACAACATTTTTTTGACAAACTTATAATGCAATAATCTAGGTTTTAATCTCACATACCAATCCCGACCATCAAGATTTCTCCAAATTCAATGTTCCTACTTAAAATGAACGTTTCTTAAGCCAAAAATATGAAAATTTGCTGTTTTTGACACACTTAACGATTTTTTTAACACACTTCCGGTACAGTTATCGAACACAGCGTCCTTTCAGACCTGTCTTTTGAGTATACCTATTTTTAGAAAAAAAATTTGAAATCCCTCCAGCGGTTTTCCCTGCAGCGTAGGTAATGACGGCCAGCCGGACGGCAGACAGACATATACTTTTTTTTTGCTTTTTTAGAATCAGGTCCTAAAACGTCAAGAAATGCCAAAAAAAGTGGGGGCAAGAATTTCACTTTTGGCTCATGAATGTAATACTTAGGTCTTTCAGACCGAAGTAACTTTGCATTGGCACAACGTTATGTTGCAAAGAAACAAACGATATGTTCGTACAACCTTAAATGTCTTTTACAATTATATTTTCTTTGAAATGGTAAGAAAAAATTAATATTTTTAAATAGTAATAGTTTAACATGAACATTAACATTAGCACAGATGCAAACATTAGATTTTTGACTTTTAGTATTTTTGATAGATTAACAGTTTTCCGTTCCCATTTGTTACATAAAATAGAAGTGGGTTTATTCTCTTTCTATATTGACTGCGCCACCCACTTCTATTTCATGTAATGTAAATGCAAAATTTATTTTTAACTTTTTAGTTTGTTCTTGAAAAAGTGTGTTTTTTAAATTTTTTTATATTCGTTTAAACGAAATCATTATCTTTTGTTTCGTTAGAGTATACAGTAGTACTTTGCTTAACGAGCATAATTCGTTCCAGAATCTTTCTCGTAAGCGAACAACGTTTCCCATATGCACATATTTTTATGTTTACGTTAATTTTTGTTAATTTTTTCGTTATTCGAAATTCGGGAGACATTTTTTAAAATTTATTTTGCTCGTTATGCGAATTACTCGTTATGAAAGGTGGTCGTTGAGCAAGGTTTTACTGTATTTCATACTAAGCTTTATAGTAGGAATAAATTTGACAACAACAGTTTATAATCTGAAGTCTGTCACCGACGTCGTCGTGCCTAATATATTGATGACCCATTTTCGGTTAATATGTGAGGTTTGCAGACAGCTATCTGACATCAGATACTGATTTGTAGGTCACAAAATGACATTGTTTCGTGGTCGTGAATAATGTTGTCAACAAATTAGATTGGACTAGGATAATGTTGTCGACAATCTTTTAATCCGTTGTTTGCCTAACTTCTTCGCAATTCAGTGCAATATTAGTGCTGACAATATTTAATTTGTTTTATTTTATAATGATTATCAACTAATTGATGGCTGAAGGCAACACCCTTTTCTTCTTTATCAGAACCTATTTGTTGCTTAACTAACACATCTTTTATCGATTTTTGGATACATATATTAAATTCTATTTGCAATTAATTTAATCATATCAACGTTACCTTGTTATAATTGATTTATTGTTTCTATACAATAGAACTTTTCTCTGCCTTAGTTGCTACTTTTGGAGTAGGTAGTACTAATTGTTTTCGTGCGAGGAGATTTTCAGCTTGGAACATAATTCCAGAACCCCGATAGAGTGTGAACTATATACCTTTAAAGTAAAAGAGAGATTAAACGTTCTAGAAAATGCAACAGTGGAATGTATGCAACAGTATGGAGTTATTAGAACAGCTTAAATGAGTTAAAGCTACAAAAAAACATCAGTTAAGAATATTTATCTACCAAAAATCGGACAACGTAAACCATTCAAGAATACGTCGTAGTATGTCCTCAGGTAATCAAATTCAGCACTATCAAGGAGTAATGATAAACATCGAGTTGGTGACAAAATATTTAAAAAGAAACAAGAAGCGATTCAGGATAAAAAACTTTATCCAAGGCACAGTGTTATTATGACCATATGATAAAAGTTGATGAAAAACGAAAAAATTATTTGTTGTGAATATTGTTTTCTCATATATATAGTAAAAATGTTTCCAATTCTTAGACTTTAATGATGTAACATCATTGTATGTATATATAGGACTTTCGTGTTATTCTTCTAGAAATCAATTTTAAATGAACAACAGAAAGGTCCCAAACGTTAAACAAAATTTCAGAAGTTTCGAATTGCACAAATTGTTACAATTAAAATAAAAATACAAAGTTCTAAATTTTAACAATAAAAACATATATTGTAATATTTAAAAATCAGATGCAAGTTGAAATGAAAATGAATTTAAATTTTCAAAAAATTGTCTTCACCATAAAATTTTAATTAATTTATTTTAAATGTTCTTTCATGCAGATTTTAATAACTTTTTAATGTTCTTTTTGCAGAAGATAAACTTTATCTTAAAGATATAACATTTGTTTTATGTCGATACATCATTTACAGCTAATTCGTTTCGAATACAATCGTTAAAAAACATTGTCTCTATTTGTTTTACAATCGAAGACACGTGCACGTGTTTGAAGACATTGTTAAAAAAATAATCGGATAAGATCAAAACTTTTTTTTTTTTAATAAAAAGTGTTGTGTAGTAGGAATTACAAAATGTGTCACAACAACACATAGATACCTTTTAAGACTTATGTTCCGGTAACAGATGCAGCGCCCCAAACACAATACTCCATACAGGGACGAATATAGGACTTATAAATGTGGATTAGTTGATACGGAGTAAAATATTTTTTACATCTATTGAGGAGATCGTTTTCTTGACGCACCTTTTGCCATATAATCGTTCCAGAGTAAGCCATTGGAAATTGTGACTCCCTGATAAACGAATGTTTTCACATTTGTCTATTTGGTCGTCACACATATTAATTGAAATATCGTTGGGAAACTCGGTCTTTGATCTTTAAAACAATCACTAGCTGTGTTTTGGTGGAATTAAAATTGACCAAATTTTTTGCCACCCCGGCGAATTTTTTTAGGTCCTCGTTTACATTTATTTATGGCAGCGTCTCTCCAGGCGGGATTTATTCGTTCATGCATGAGAAAATTGACCGAAAGCAAAATGTAATGGGTTGATTTTCAAACTGATATTAACATTCATTTGTGTATATTGTCACTTGTCAGTTATGAATTTAAAAAAATTGTGTTTAGAATTTTACGAGTACGAATGTTTTTCTCCTTTGTTGTAAACAAGCAGTTTTGCGATTGTAACTGCCATTGTGTAAGGCAGATATAATTAACCTTTAAATTCCACGAACAATTTGTTTACCTCATTTCAAATACAATATACGAATAAAACTTATTCAATGCTACCGTACATCCTGTAGTCGTAACTGCTTCTGAATCCCAATTTCTAAGTTTTATTCTACAATAGTATTTGTCTTTGTTTTGTTAACTACCCTTTGTTAAATTTATTTTCCTTTTGTTTATCTTTATTTTATGCAAATAGTTATTCTCTGAATGTTTTTGATTTTTGTTATTTTGCACCTATTTAAGCTCTTTGTGAATACCAGAATTTGCTTTTGTCTCTATGTTTATTTGTTGTTTTGTTAATTTCCGTTTTTCGAAAATGTGCAAATAAAAACGTAATTAACTAGATAACTATTTTCTATCGTCACTTGGTATCCTTAAAATACAAAATGTTCATTTCCACAGTATGAGTCTTTTATGTTTTTTTCGAACCCAACAACATTAGTAGAATTGAATTTTATGTGTAAGAAAATAAATGGAAATAAGTTAATGGATTGTTTTGGACTAGAAGGTAAGATAGTTTTATAGTAATACCAAACTAGAAACTGCTTCTTGAAACAGAAACAGATTTTGGATAGCATTAGTATTATTTGTTTACCGAATAAATCTACCTGGATTGCAGTTACGTAATGAGCATATTTCGCACTAGTGATTTTTTTCAAAACAAGTATGCTATGCTTATTTACTTGTTTATATTCATTATACTTGACATGCATGTGTAATTTTTAAAGTTTTTAAAAGAAAAATTTCTCGAACAAATCTTATAGCTTTCTGATTTTTCTCCCATTAACATTGAATATTCTGGATGTACTATAAATGAATGTTTACGTAAACGGATGTACCTCAATGATAATAACTACTTGTTGACAATAGCTCACATCTTCGATTATATCTTTGCTGTAACAATGGATGGAACATGTAACGTTTTCTAGCCATATCTTTAATTGTTTGATAATATTTGTTTGCAAATGTAGATTACAGATATTTATCAATGTTTAACTTTACTGGTTTGATTCAATTTGTTGTGTTGACACATATTGTAACAAACCCATAAAAAAATCCAACAAAAATACATACACGGATAAAAATAAAGCTATGATTGCAAGTCTTAAGTTTTATATAACATAATTATAAATGTTTATTCCCGACAACAACTTTTTATAATATTATTGCAATATCCATGACATTAAGGCATTCATTTTTATGAATACTTAGTCATGGAATATAAAACGTTAGCATAAAATTTTGAAAAAACAAAACAATGATTACTATTGATAAACAATGAATATCAAAATTATAATTTTTCATGCCTGATAATCATTTAATATTTAAAAATGTGCATATAATATAACTAGGAAGCATGAAATTTTATGAATAGTAAAGTATAAAATAATTTATCCCATACATCATCACTAAATAATAATGTTTGTTTTTCGGTTATTTTATATGATTTGTAGGCATTGAGTATTCTTTATAAGTACGGTTTTTAATTTTTGTTTTTTTCAACTTTCTTCGTGAATCAAACAATTATTAAATTTATTAATTTAATAAAAATATTTTATTTTCTAACAACTTATTTCACTTCGTGAAGCTTCGTTTTGTTTCTTGTATATTACTCGGCATATCAAAAGGAAGTTATTGTCATATCATTTCATTATTTTACAATACCAATCGGTTCGATTAAAAAAAGTCTAGCGACAGGTATATCCGCTAGAAAAACGTAGATTTCTTGATCAGCCAGATATGCATACCAGTAGAATCAATGTATCAAATTAGTTAAAATCAAAAAACTAAATAATAGAAACGGAATTATCCAACACATTTCAATTTCAACTGCAATTATACCATCACACATAATTTATAATCAAACATTATCAAACAATTTTAATTCAAAAACATCTTTGTTGTGGTTTTTTTGTTCTTATTTAATCTTTTTCGAACGGATACTTAGTGAAAAAAATAAAAACCAAAGAGAATTTGCTAATTTTCCTATGGTATTAAATGGCTTCAGATTTTTCTACAATAGGTGCATTAAATTGCTTATAAAAATGGAACCTTTTGGGTTAGAAAGCTGGAATCTGGTGAGGCTATAGTTTAAAAGAATGCTTAAAAGTTAAAATGAACTTAAATAACATAAACTGAAACATGATGAAAGCATTGCCTTTTGTGTTCGTTTTCATTTCAACAGCCCTACTTTAGACCTGAACTATTTTTTTTTAAATTTTAGAAAGATTTATATTGTATCTTTGTGCAAAAAAGTTTTCAAATATGAGCTTGGCCATTTTCACTAGATCAAGGACAAAAAAAATTGGCAAAGTTTTAAAACAGCTGATTTTGCAGAAACCTGGAACGCCAAAGTTGTCATTTGGATAACAATGATAGAAATATGTTCAAATATTCAATATTTTTAAATTTTATTAAAATATTATGATTCAAACGGAAGTTATAGCGCCCTAGATTATTCATCTTTTTAGGCTCTAGCCGCTTAACTGGTATCCGGATATAGCCAGTTCACGAACTTGTCCAAGACATTATTTGCCGAAACATATACAAAAAGTTATTTTGGTGTAGGTCGAAAAATGCGACCGTGAGAGTGCCGCCAAATTTCGTTATATCTTATTTCGTTATTTAAAACAAGTCTTCTCTGAAAACAAGTCTTCAAGCCAAAAATCACAAAATTCTCGACATTTAGAACCGCTCTATTTTCCCTAAATAAAAAAATCCTCAAACAAGTATATCGTTATGTTTATATAGAACCCGTAAAAAATTTTTCAGCTGAATCAAAAATGTCTTAGTCACATTTGTCCTAATCTGTTCGGTATGTATTAGAATGACCCATATATATAGATTTTTTGTCGTCCCGCGCTCGATAAATTAATTTATTTCTAACAGTAAATATCATTTCTCCATTAAAAAAAAATACTTTTTTTATAGGAAATTGAACGCCAAATATGATGATTATATTAAAAATTAATTTCATGGCTGGGGCGGGGCAATGGTAAAAATTTAATTTTAACATTTTATTTGTTTATAACAATAGGAGTTCGTTAATAACTTTAGTTGAAAATATTTATTTTTAAAAAATTCCATTTTTTAACTTTCAAATAATAAAATGTCAAAAATGTTTTCCATAATATGTTTCTCAAAAAATTTGGAAACAAAATATATAAACAAAAAATATGGAGGGGCTGAAATCTCACAGCTCTGAGATATCAAGACTTCGGTCTGGGTTAAGGATTTTGATATAGTTTTCGGCAAAAAACTTTTATGAGGACATGGTTTTTAGTTTTGGGCAGCGATGTATATCAAACATAACTCTTTGTTAAAGTACAAGTATTTTTTATCTCTGTTTAAAAATTTATTACAAAACTAACACGAAACATCAATACGTTGCCGGAAAATTATAATCAAAATTCCAAAAATATTGTTAAATTAAATAATCAAACTTTTTCAAAATTCCAAAAATATCCCAAAAATTAGAATAAAATCAAATATTTAAATTTTTTATAAATTCCAATAATATTTCAAAAATTCTTAAAAATTCAAACTTTTTCCAAAATTCTAAAAATATTGCAAAAATTATTACAAAATCAAAAATTGAAAATTTTTTCAAAATTCCAAAAATTATAATAATATCAAAAATTAAAAATTTTTCAACATTCTAAAAATATTCCAAAAATTCTTACAAAATCAAAAATTAAAACTTTTTCCGAAATTCTAAATATATTGCAAAATACAAAATCAAAAATACAAACTTTTTCAAAATTCCAAAAATATTTCAAAAACTATAACAAATTCAAAAATTTCCATGTCCAATTTCATTTTAAATTACATTTACGTCAAAAAAAAGCTACATTTTTTTTTCCAAAAAATTGGCTAAAAAAATAAATAAAATCATTTTTTGACACACTTGACATTATTTTTTGACAAACTTATAATGCCATAATTCTCTATAATAATAATTAAATATCATGTCATACAAACTATAAATTTTATTTTTTTCTAAAAAAAATTGGCTAAAAATAAATAAAAACCCTTTTTTTTGACACACTTGACAACATATTTTGACAAACTTATAATTCCATAATTCTCAATAATAATAATAAAATTTCATTTCAAAGAAACAATTTTATTTTTTTCCAAAAAATTGGGTAAAAAACTAAATAAAAATCTTTTGACACACTTGACACCTTTTTTTTGACAAACTTATAATGCCATAATTCTCAATAATAATAATAAAATTTCATTTCAAACAAACCATTTTGTTTTTTCCAAAAAATTGGGTAAAAAAATAAATAAAAATCTTTCTTTTGACACACTTGACAACATTTTTTTGACAAACTTATAATGCCATAATTCTCAATAATAATAATAAAACTTCATTTCAAACAAACAATTAACTTTATTTTTTTTCCAAAAAATTAGGTAGAAAAATAAATAAAAATCTTTCTTTTGACACACTTGACAACATTTTTTTGACAAACTTATAATGCAATAATCTAGTTTTTGATCTCACATACCAATCCCTACCATCAAGATTTCTCCAAATTTAATGTTCCTACTCGTAATCACTTAAAATGAACGTTTTTTAAGCCAAAATATGAAAATTTACTATTTTTGACACACATAATGATTTTTTTGACACACTTCCGGTACAGTTATCGAACACAGCGTCCTTTCGGACCTGTCCCTTGTGAATACCTATTTTTAGAAACAAAAGTTTTTGAAATCCCTCCAGCGGTTTTCCCTGCAGCGTAGGTAATGACGGCGGACGGCCGGCCGGCAGACAGACATACATTTTTTTTTTTTTGCTTTTTTAGAATCAGGAGGTCCTAAAACGTCGAGAAATGTCAAAAAAAGTGGGGGTAAGAATTTCACTTTGAGCTCATGAATGTAATACTTAGGTCTTTCAGACCGAAGTAATAGACATAAACAAAACTGTCTATCCAAGAAGGAAAAAAAGTTGAAAATTTGTTTTTGTTACTATTGTTTATTGCGGTAGTCATAATTTAAATCGTATACTTCGAGAAAAACATTTCTGTTTGTTTGTATGAAACTTGGAAACGTTTGTATTAAAGTTACAGGAACATAGCTGAATTGTTTTTGTTCTAATTATTGTATTAAAACTTAATGATTTTCTTCAAACGTTTGACAAAATAGTATTAAGTCAACATTATGCGAATAATATGAAAATAAAGTTTCATATTTATTTTATATTATGTTTGGGTAGACACTGTCTAGTGTGTCTATACCGACGCTTCGCCACTGCTTGTTATGGAGTGTTTTCGCAGTTCGGAATTAAACGTGCGTACAATAAAATTATAAAATCCATTTTTTAACAATCTTATATAAACGTTTATATTAATTATTCGTGATTAATAAATTTTTTGTTAAACTTATTGACTAAGCTAGTAATTATAGAAAATTCTTCGGATTTCAAATAAAAAAAATTATGCTCTAAAAAAACCTATTAGCTTGGTTTAGCTTTTGTTTGAATATTTTATATTAAAAACATATGATAATTTGACAATAATGCCAAGACTGTTTACAATATTTGTAGTTTTGTAAATTACTCCTTAGTCACTAGACCACAGTATGCATAGAACTCACTCAAAACTTTGTAAATCGTTCTCCACAGCGATAATTATTGGTTGAATAGTACCCGTTTAGTGATTCAATAGTGAGTATGAGGCTATTTATAGTTTTAGTCGTCCTGTGCATCTAGTACTGTCGGTTTATGGTGGCGATTGATTAGTTTACTAGGTGAAGTACTGCACGTAACATTAGTGTTAACTTTCCAGTTAACTGTGCTTTCTTTTTAGTGTCGGCGTTAACTTTCCAGTTTTAAAACTTCACTCACTTAGATGAGGAATCGTATTTTTGCTGTGAAGTGATAAAAAACTTATGACTACACCACACTACCTTACATTTACGGAATTTGGCTGGTGTTATTTTAGACTTTTTTTAAAGGTTTTTAAGGCCTTGGAATGAAAGAGTTCAAAATTATTTTTGAATTATACATCAACAAGTATAACCAATATTAGTGAAAATGGGCCCTTTTTAAAATTTAAAAATAAAATTAAAATCATTGAAAACCTGGTATATTTTGAACGAAATCGATGTTATACTCATAATTATATTTATTAAGAGGGTACTATCTTTGGCCTAGAGGCCTAAATTTAAGGCATTTTTTATGGTTTACGATAAAAAAAAGAAAAACATTTTTAGAATTCATTTTTTTACTGAATGTTTATTGACATTTCAAGAATACAAAATAAATAGCCAAAAAACTAAATTATAAATTTGAAAAGCAATAGGCTGATGAAGTGAGGGCTGTAAAATTAAGTGCGTCCAGCCGCCAAATTCTGTAACTGTAAAGTGGGGAAGTGATAAGTTTTTTATCACTTCACCGCAAAAATATCTAAGTGAGTGAAATTTTAAAACAATAAAGTTAACACTGACGTTTTGTTTGGCATTGAAATGAAATCGTTTCTTTTGTTGTTATTGACATTATGTCAAAAAACAGCATAACGGTAATGCGATTTGAGTTTTGAAAATTGCATTTCCAAATTAAATTCAGATTAATTTTACAAATTTAATTTCTAAAATATTTATATATATTTAAATTTGTAAAAATTTACGTTTAAATTGTGTTGAAACTTAAAATAAACATTTAATGTTATGTATATTTGACGTTTGACAGTGCGGGGCTTGCTATTAGATTTTTTAACACTAATCGCATATAGAATCGCAAAAATGGTAAAATGATAAAAAATTAATGATAAAATCGAAATGAAGAAATTTTTAACACTTCACCACTTCACAGTTACAGAATTTGGCTGCAGGTTGACGTCAAAACACTACAAGGGCTGAAACCCCCTTGTAGTGTTTTGAAACTAAAAATGTTAAAAAATTCTTAATAAGAAAATATGTTTATATGCAGTTCAGCCCTTCGAAAACAAAAAAAAAATCACAAAATGGCGACTATCTGAAAAAAAACGTTTTTTTGCCCATGAAATACGGTTAAAATCATTTTTTTTAATCAACGCAATTTGGTGAATCTCGTTTTTGTTTTCAAGGGCTGAAAAAGGCGTTTATGTATATTTTAAAAATAGTTAAAAAATTTCAAAACCCGAAAGCCAAGCCATAGAGGGATATACAAAGAAGATTTCCAACAAATTTCAAGTGAATTGTTCGAGTAGAACTTGAGATATCATTTCAGCCATTCAGCCGTAGTTTCGAGAACAAAACGTATTAAAATAATAATAAAAATTATCTGAACAATAAACAAGAGATAATTACAACAAAATACGTTACCTTCGGATTATTGAATTTTAAGTATATATGGAGTATGAAAGAATTTTCTCATTACGCGTATTCGCTCTGCCCAAACGGTTAAGTTTCGCGTCACAAAAGCTGTATAAAGTTCATTTCATATTAAAATTTAAGGGTGAGAGTATGTTAACAACTCGTCAAAAGTTTATACTTTATGCGACAACATTAGATCAAACATTGTTTTGAGGTTATGTCTTCTAGGTTTAGCGTAAATAGGGAAGTGGTATCGCTTTATTTATCCTAGTTGAGTCGAGTAAAATATTTTGTTTAATTTTATCACGGACGATTTTTGAAATATTGCAGCTTTGATTTAATGATATTCAGATTGATCAAAAATTTTGAAAATATGACGAGTTTATAAACTTTAATAGTTCATGAAATTTCTTTACTATTCTTTATAATATTTTCAGAAAATCTGGAGTTCGAAGTAACCAAAAATGTCAATCAATCAATATTTAGATAACATTGATTTACAATTAGATAAATTGGACCGATTATCGACATTCATAAAACTCACATCTGACTGCGTTTTGACAAAAAAAAAGTCCGAGCGGCAAGATGTCCGCTAGAAAATGGTAGATTTCATCAGACAGATATGCATACAAGTAGAATCAGATGTATCAAATTAGTTAAAAACAAAAAACTAAGTAGAAACGGCATTATCAGTTGTAATTTCCCAAGGGCGGTGACAATTCAAAACAATTTTTTGCCAAAAATTTCGAAAGCAAGATCAGTGTCTCTGCTGATGGAGAAAAGAGTTGTGACCGATTATATACCTCCGTAGTTAGCATGCAAATTTGGTATTCGCTATTATTATATAAACTAATCGTTTGGGAATCGTTTGGTCACATTTAGGAATATGTTTTTGATTTTGTTATAATTTTTGCAATATTTTTTTTAATTTTGATAAAAGTTTCAATTTTTGATTTTGTAATAATTTTTACAAAGAATGTTTTGTTTAATATACATCGCTGCCGAAAACTAAAAACAAGGTCCTCATAAAAGCCTTTTGCCGAAAACTATATAAAAATCATTAACCCAAACCAAAGTCTTGATATCTCAGACCCTTGAGATTTCGGCCCCTTCATATTTTTATTTACATTCGCCCCAAAAAACGAAAATTTAAATAATTTATTGAAATGTGGTTACATTCATAGACATCTCTGATATACACAATCGTGATATTGATATAGACTACAAAGAAACGTCTAAGACTGTCAAATTTAAAGGTTTGTTTTTCGAATGTATGCAGTCTTAAAAGTATTAACGACGTGGCATGAGTTGCTGCTTTTACGAAAACATATACGATCCAAATTCATAATTTCATATTTCAATTGATAATTAATAATCTCATCGATAATTAATAATCTCATAATCTTATCAATTGAAAAAATGGAGGTGCTGAAATCTCAAGCGACATCAAAACTTCGGTTTTGGTTAAGGATTTGGATATAGTTTTCGGCAAAAACTTTTATGAGGACATTGTTTTTAGTTTTGGGCAGCGATGTATATCAAACATAACTCTTTGTTAAAGTACATGAATTTTTTATCTCCGTTGAGAAATTTCTTACAAAACTAACACGAAACATCAATACGTTGCCGGAAAATCATAACAGACCATAAATTAACATAATTTAGTGAAAAGATGATACAATCAGCAAACTACTCAAAAACCTCTCTATTTAGCATTTCGAAAAAATATTACAAAATCACAAATTCATATTTCTTTCAAAATTCCAAAAATATTGTAAAAATTAAATGAAATCAAACTTTTTTCAAAATTCTAAATATATTGCAAAAATTATAACAAAATCATAATATGAAACTTTTTTTAGAATTCTAAAAATATATATATACAGTTCACAAATTCTATTTTTGTCCAAAATTCTAAAAATATTGAAAAAATTATTTCAAAATCAAAATTACAAACTTTTTTCAAAATTCCAAAAATATTTAAAAAACTATAACAAATTCAAAAAGTTCCATGCCACATTTAGTCATACAACAGCTAAATTTTTTTCCAAAAAATTGGCTAAAAATAAATGAAATCATTTTTTGACACATTTGACAAAATTTTTTTTGGCAAACTTATAATACAATTAAATTCTCAATAATAATAATATCATTTTCATTTCATACAAATAACTAATTTTATTATTTTCTAAAAAAATAAATGACACACTTGACATTATTTTTTTGACAAACTTATAATGCCATAATTCTCTATAATAATAATAAAATTTCATGTCATACAAATAATTAATTTTATTTTTTTTTCACAAAAATTGGGTAAAAAAATAAATTAAAATCTTTCTTTTGACACACTTGACATCATTTTATTGACAAACTTATAATGCAATAATCTAGTTTTTGGTCTCAGTTACCAATCCCGACCATCAAGGTTTCTTCAAATTCAATGTTTCTATTCGTAATCACTTAAAATAAACGTTTTTAAGCAAAAAATATTTTTCTTGTTTTGACACACTTGACGATTTTGTTTACACACTTCAGCAGCCAAATTCTGTAATTGTGAAGCGGTGAAGTGATAAGTTTTTTAATGAAAAGAAACGAAGAAATTTTTATCACTTCACCGCTTCACAGTTACAGAATTTGGCTGCTGGTACAGTTATCGAACACATCGTCCTTTAGGCTCTTCCCATTGAGTGAGCCTATTTTTAGAAAAAAAATTTGAAATCCGTCCAGCGGTTTTCTAGATTTCGTCGGTTCTGACGGCCGGCGCGGCCGGCAGACAGACATACATTTTTTTTGCTTTTTTAGAATCAGTAGGTCCTAAAACATCGAGAAATGGCAAAAAAAGTTGGGGTAATAATTTCACTTTTTGGGATGAATGATGATTGGACTTTGGACGCAATACTTAGGTTTTTTCAAAACCGAAGTAATATGAGATTATGAATTTGGATCTTATATGTTCTCGTAAAAGCAGCAACTTCTGCCACGTCGTTAATACTTTTAAGACCGCATACATTCGAAAGACAAACCTTTAAATTTAACAGTCTTCGACGTTTCGTGTAGTATATATCAATATCACAATTGTGTATATCAGAGACGTCTATGAATTAGGGTTTCTAATCTGGATATCCGGTTATCGAATTATCCGGATTATTCGACCAATTTTGACTATTCGACTATCCGGATACTTGTTTGCAATTATCCGAATATTAAAAAACCCTTTATTTTGTTAAAAAAATAATCAAGTTGCGTGCAAAGTTCAAATAAATATTCAAGTTGCGTTGCAAACTTTGTTAGTGCAGTGAAGTGACTATAAGTTTTAAAAATTTATTGGCAACTTTAATGTTTTGAAAACTGTAATCATTGAATATTTTATGAAACACTTTGTGAATCTGCGGTGTAAAGATATTTTACTAATATTTATTTAATGCTATATTAATTTAAAAAAAATAATGTTTTAAAAACTTGTGGCCCTGTCAATAAAATTTGAAGTGTTGACTATTTTTTTTAAGTTTATGAGAGCTGTCCTTCTAAATGATGACTCTGTGAAGAAATTACTATTGAAAGTGAAGATGAAGAAAGTCTAAGTAGTGAAGTTTGTATAAGAAATCGTGATTGCAGAAAGAAGTTGAGAAAGCAATTGCTTTAATTACTCATGTTGAGAAGCAGAATGAAGGAAGTTCCATATTGCTAAAAAGATTTCATTTATTTAAATAATTATAAAAAAAGAACGGACAATTTAAATATTTTATATCGCGTATTATTACCAATAAAACCTACATCGACTGCAACGGAGCGCGTATTTCAATTGCTAGTCTCACCAGGACAAAACTTAGAACTCGACTCAATTTGGAGACATTCCAATAATTAATTAATTAATGCAATATTTTTCTAAAATATGCATTTTTAAAAATGCATCAATAACTTCATTAATATAATTAAATTTATCAATAATTTTATTATTTTATGATATGTGACTATTTTTGTTATTTTGTGACTATGCATAAAAATTAATTAATATAGATACACGAAAAATATACATAAATAATATAAATACCGCAAAATAAAAAACATGTTTTATTTACTGTTTAATTATCCGGATGTCCGGATTATCCGGATAATTTATTGTTTATGTATTCGATATCCGGATAATCAAAAAGGTCGGATACCCTACTATGAATGTAACCACATTTCAATAAATTATTTGAATTTTCGTTTTTTGGTGTGAATGTAAGTAAAAAATATGAAGGAGCCGAAATCTCTCTCAAACGCATACATTCTACAGACAAACCTTTAAATTTGGTTGTTTTCAACGAGATGTTACTACCGCCGTAAAAATATGAAAGTTACTTTACTGCCACCATAAAAAAAGAAGAAAAAGGCGTTACTTTACACCCACTTTTATTATACCATATATGTCAAAAAAGTAATCTTTAACCTTCTCCCTAGCTTCCTTCTCCCTAGTAAAGTTAAATTTTACAGCTGTATGCCGAAAATAAATATTGTTTCTCACTTAAATTCAATGATCCCTCAAAACTTTTACTGCCCAAGCTGACGGTTTTACTCCCGATATACCTGCAGCTGATTGTTGCTTTTATACTTTTAAAAGTATTATAAGTCACTAGTTTGAATTTCATCTGGCATCAAATGAGCTGACCTATATCCCCCATCCGCTAATCAGTTGATCAATTTTTTTTCAATTGTTATGGTGTGAAAATGCATCATATAAATTTTGAAGCGGCATCAAATGACTTTTATAATTCGTTTTTTTACCAGTTTAAAAACACCCCCACAGCCACACCCAGCGCAAGTTTGACGGCTGACTCTTCTTTTCCACATCACAAATAATTAATCTATCTATAAAAATTAAATTCAATCGGCATCAAAACACAAACAAAAAGGCAACGCTGCCTCCCGGTCTGTAAATGCAATCAACTTGAAATATTCTACAGTTATAAAATGTGTTCTTCCACGCCAATTCTATTTAAAAACAAATCTTTCTGGCATGTGTACTAAAATTTTTCATTTGTACCAATTTCCTTTTTGCTTCATTATAACATTTTGGTCATTTAATTTCTAATTTAAGACAACATAAAAATAATATGAACATGTTGCTTTGATGTGAAAAAACTGAATGTTAGTTCAATACACAATTTGTAACGTTTAGATAGTATGGAAATTGAATTATTTATTACTTCAGTCTGAGTGACCTAAGTATTAGATCATGGAAAAATTTTCAAATCCTCTCCAAGCTTTTTACTCATTTCTCGACTTTTTGGGTCATCTAGTCTAATGCAACTTCATGTTATGTTGAGTTATGTTATATTATGATATGTAACGTTTTTACCATATCGAATTTATGTTTTGTGTGTTTTGGATTACATATCTGTTCAGAAGAAAAACCACTTGTTCTTTCTAGTGTTTTTGCATATAATTTTATTTTTGCATTATGTCTCTAACCAAAATTGAAACAGATGCCACATTTTAAAGTTATACCTTAAACCCTTCACCCAAACCGGTGCTTCGACAACTAATGGTTTTAGACCCTTCTTACTATATGTATATATTGTCAGAACTATGTAAGTTCCCCAATATTTTTGAAAAAATAGATTCACCGTATTGGTTATGAACTGCTCATGTAGAAAATAGTTTAAAACAAAAATGTGTTCCATAATAATTTTGAAGGTGTTTCCTTTGTATTGATACTTAAAACAATACCCATTACTATATTGGCATTGTAACATTCCATATAAATTCAAATATGTATACCACAGTAATCTCTTTGTATAACATAAGCTAGTAATTTAAAGAATTACAGAACAAAACAAAGGATTACTTATTCACAGTGAATTAAAAACTCAGATTTTTATTTTAATCTTCCTAAACGGAATAAAGTTTAATGTTCATATAAAAGGTTAAGGAGTGAAGCATAAGGAAGAGGTTTTTCTTTTGTGTTTATTTTTATCTCTTGAAAACATTTGAATAGTCGTTTGTATGGAGAAATGTTGGCAATCTAGAAGATTGTTTTCTTTAATTTGATGATGTTTTGGAAGAGATTGATATTTCTTTTCTTTTTATTCAGATTTATAGGCTTATATGCATATGAATTGAGACCGAAATAAATATTGATATGTATATATATTTATATACACACATTAACTCATCAGGAATCACAGTTTTGACACTGTGATAAGGGTTTACCAGAAGTACCCAGTGATACCATTGTCCACTATTATACACCGTTAACCGGTTCTCATGTCAAGTGGGCGAAGAGACCGTTAAGTCACTCGAAATACCAATGCCAACATACCAGCATCCTTATCGCCTTTAGTTGTATGTAGGCTATTAAAACACAGAAAAAAATGATTGCTAATATTAAACGAAACTTGCTTAATTCAATCATTTTTGTACATGGATTTTCAACCTACTAAGCATGTTTCTTGAATTAAAATTCGGCTGGAATAATACCATAAATAAATTTTTTCTCCATTTAAAAAATGTTTTTTAAAAATACAAAAGGTTGAGAAAACCTTTTTATTAAAACAAGCAACTAATATTCAATTTGAGTGGACAAAGCTACTAATATTAAGTAATCGGCTTGTTTGAATTAAGCAAAAATTCTATAAATATTATACAACTTGAAATTGACTTGGAAAAATAGCTGCTCAATAGAATTTATGACGTGCTGTCTGTACTGAAATACAGGAGAAATATTATTCAAAGAAATGGTTTCTTCATTATAGCATGTTTTTGCGCATAATTTATAGCATGTTTTTGTGAATAATTTTCTTTTAAACTTAAAAAGGTTTTATCATATTCATCGGGGCTACCCGATTAGATAAACTACCAAAAAAATGTATACGGTTATAAACCAAAATTGGTCTGCAGTTTTAGCGAAGTATAAGAAAACAAAAAAATTACATAAACATAATTATTAGATAAATTTTCTTAATTTAAGTAAACGCTGACTTATATAAAAAAAATTTTAAAATTACACTAATGCTATTTGCTATACTATTAGCTATACTTCCTGTCTCTTTGAATTTTTTTAATTTTTTCTGTCTATCAGTGTCGAAACGTAGAGGTTGGGGGGGAGTGTTGGCGGATCTTTCACCTTATTAGCTAAATGCCTTGGGTGCGACACTATATAACTAATAATACTGAAAATTAAGTGGACTGTATGGTAATAAAGAGAAAAATTAGTTAATCAAATTATTTTTAATTTCAATATTTATAATTTCAATTTTAATATTAAAAAATTAATTAAAAGATTAATCAATTTGCCGAACTTCAATGAAGGATCTGACGATGATGATCATCATTAGCGTTGGTCGGACTTCGATGATGAACATGATGATTAAGACGGTATATCATTGAAAAATATATATATTTGAAGAATCTTCACAGGACAGTATGACAAATTGACGGTGTATAGTTGAAATCTTTGCTGGATAATATGACAATATGACGATATATAATTTGAGAACTTCAATATATTAGTATGACGGTATATAGTTGAAATCTTTGCTGGATAATATGACGATATATAAATTGAGAACGTCACAATATTTGAATGACGTTTTGACGGTATATAGTTAAAGAATTTTTGCTAGATACTATGACGATATGACGATATATAAATTGAGAACTTCACTATATTAGTATGACGATTTGGCGGTATATAGTTGAAGAATCTTGGCTAGATAATATGACGATATATAAATTGAGAACTTCACTATATTTGTATGACGATTTGACTTTATATAGTTGAAGAATCTTCGCTGGATAATATGACGATATGACGATACATAAATTGAGAACTTCACTATATTTGTATGACGATTTGACGGTATATAGTTGAAGAATCTTCGCTGGATAATATGACGACATGACGATATATAAATTGAGATCTTCACTATATTAGTATGACGATTTGACAATATATAAATTCAGATCTTCACTATATTAGTACGACGATTTGACGGTACATACATGAAGAATCTTTGCTGGATAATAGGACAATTGGACGATATATAAATTTGAGATCTTCACTATATTAGTGTGACGATTTGATAATATATAAATTGAGATCTTTACTATATTATTATGACGATTTGACAATCTATACATGAAGAATCTTTGCTGGATAATATGACAATTTGACGATATATAAATTTGAGATCTTCACTATATTAGTATGACGATTTGACAATATATAAATATGAGATCTTCACTATATTAGTATGACGATTTGACAATATATACATTTGAGATCTTCACTATATTAATCATTAAACACTATATTAACACTTATATATATATATATATATATATATATATATATATATATATATATATATATATATATATATATATATATATATATATATATATATATATATATATATATATATATATATATATCTAGTTAACCATTAACATTTTATGACACTTATATTCACTGTATTCACCTGTTTTCTAGCGTTGTCTTCTTGGTGTTTGATGTTGTCATCTCGATGGTTGATGAAGGTAAGAGAAATATCTTCTCAAATTCTTCCAATTTATACCATTTTATAATAGTGCAACGAAAACTCATTATCATCTGACACATCGATTATTTCCAAAAAGTTGTTTTTAACGAGCGTCATCTATATTCCATCATTTGAAGTACATGTGAAATAACGACGTGGCGTTTATATGGGTAGGAAATTGTTGTGCGTTTTTTTTGTGTTTGTAATAATAAAAGTTTTTTTTGTTTTGTTTTGTGATTTGGCTTAAACATGCCCGCAACCTTAAAGCAACTGCTTTAACGAGGTTGTTGTTTTTCTGAGAATATAGAAAGGTTATCATTTATGTTTATACTGTCATTATCAAGTCAAAACCTAATTGCCTAGTTGTGAATATTGATGGTTTCTAATTTTGTTCGACACAATCAATAGGTAGAACACTTATGCGGCTAATAGCTCTTTTAAGTTCATTATTTTCAGTTTTTATTGATACTACGCGAACCACGCCGTCTTTGCCGGGGTGCACCTTTACAATTCTCCCAAGATGCCATTTTAACGGAGGTACGTTATCTTCGTGTAGAAGAACTAGTGAGCCGAGTTTGAACGGAACTTTGCCCTGAGGCCACTTATAGCGTTGTTGTAATTCAGTTAAATATTCTCGATACCATCTCTTCCAAAATTGTGGCAGATTTTTTTGAATGATTTGAAATCGTGATAATCGATGGCTACGAAGATCCAATAAACATGGTTCTGGAATGAACAACAATGGTGATCCGATTAAAAAATGTCCTGGAGATAGTGCAGATAGATCGGATGGATTGTTCGACATTGCTGTTAGGGGCGGAGAGTTGAGACACGCTTCGATTTGAGTGATGAGTGTGTAGAATTCCTCGATAGTTAACGTGGACGCTCCCTTTACTCTCTTTAAGTGATGTTTAGCACTTTTAATAGCCGCTTCCCACAGACCTCCAAAGTGGGGCGATCGCGGAGGAATAGTTCGCCGTTCGCCACTCGATATTAGTCGAGGTACAAAATTTGATAGTTTTGTCTTGGAATGCTTGTGAAACAAATAAGTGGCGAAGGTATTTAAGCTCAAAGCGTGCGCCAATAAAGTTGGTGGCATTATCGGAATAAATGGTAGTACATATACATCGACGAGCGACAAAACGACGAAGGCAAGCCAAGAATGATTCAGTGGTGGTATTCATTACCATTTCCAAGTGTATAGCTTTTGTGCTGAAGCGAAGCAAGCGTACAAGCAGATATACATTTTTAGGTTTACCTTGGATCTAGAGGACGGGCGTACAAAAAACGGTCCACTAAAGTCGATTCCATCTTTTAAAAATGGAACAACAATTGAGTAACTCGTTCAACTGGTAGATCCCCCATTATTTGTTGATGAAGTCGAGGTTTAACGTGAAAAAATTTTATACACTTATTTACTATTTTCCTGCACAAACTTCTACCGCCCATGATGCAATACATAGTCCGAAGGTTGTAAAGTAATGCTTGTGTGCCAACGTGGAGCGATCTCAAGTGCTCATGACTGACTATTAACGTAGACAAACTATGATTTCGAGGTAGCAGTATGGAGTATTTTTGGTTTTCCAAGAGTGTAGAGTTAGATACACGACCTCCAACTCTTATCAACCCATCTTCATCGATCCAGGGTGATAAGAATCGCAAAGCACTTTTGGACGACACGGAAGCCTTTAAGTTCAAACACTTAATGTCATCCTCAAAACTATTCGATTGGACTATTTTGATTAGTTGAAATAGGGTTCTTTGAATTTCAATGGAACTGAGCTCAGTTGACAATACAGATGATCTTGTTAGTTTATTCCAGGTGTGTCGGAAAAATCGGAAAATGTAAGCCGCCACCCGCAGTAAACGGGTAAGGGAACTGAACCGAGAAAAAATCGAAATTTCAGCTGAATCTGGTTGTGTTAAAACTGGGATTATTAATGTGCGAAATTCTGAATCGAGATCTTGAGCACCCCAGACTTGAGTTTTAGGCCATTCATCATGGTTCTTTAGCAAAAATTCAGGACCATTCCACCACAACAAAGTTTGGAGTAGTTGAGCGGATGAAAGACCTCGAGAAACGCAATCAGCAGTCAGCTTGAGAGCTGACTGAAGAAAATTCCAATCAGCCACCTTCGTTTTATCTTGAACTTTAACAATTCGATTAGCGACAAAAGTGTTGTATCGATATGGTTGTGAATGTATGCGATGTAGAGAAATCTCGGAGTCGCTCCAGAAATAGGTAGCATCAAAGAAGATTTTTAATGCAAGTTGAAATTTGGGAAACAATTCTGCCATAAGAACAGCAGCGCAAAGTTCCAATCGACGGATAGTGAGTTTCTTCAATGGTGCTACTCTTGATTTTGCACATAGTAATCTGATATGATGGCAATTGGATTTATCGGTGGTTCGGATGTAAAACGCACATCCATAAGCCTTTTGTGATGCGTCACTGAACCCGTGTTATTCGATCCTACTGTGGTTTATTAAAAGAAATCTTGGAACTGATATCTGGGACAATAATACAAGCTCTTTGAACGAAATCCACGCGTCAATAACGTCGGTTGGAATTGAGTCATCCCAGCCTATTTTGTGCAGCATCCATATTGACTGCATAAATAATTCAGCTTTTGATATAACCGGCGGGCAGATCCCTAAAGGATCAAATAATTGACAATTCTCTGACAGCATTACTCTTTTGGTTATGGCTGTCGATAACGAAAGTTTAGAAAAATCAGTTTCAAGAGTATATGTAGCTGTATTCCACACCATTCGTAACACTAGGGTGGTCGGACACTCGAATTGTTCAGTAGAGGCTAACGATAATGAGTTTGAATAAAACTTGTGGAGTTCAAACCCTCCTGCGAGTAATAATTCTACCAGTTGATTTTTAAGGTTCAAAGCTTGAGTTTCATTTGGAGCGCCAGTTAATACATCGTCTACGTAAAAATCGGCAGCTAAAATTGGAGCTGCTAAAGGATGTCGATCCCATTTGTCGATGGATAATTGCTACAAAGTGCGAGTTGCTAGAAAAGGAGCACAAGCGGTTCCATAGGTAACCGTTCGTAATTGAAAGGCGGTTAATTCATCTGATGGTGAATTACGCCACCAAATTCGTTGCAGACTCTGATGATCGTTATGAACAAGAATTTGACGGTACATTTTGGTTATGTCAGCACAAAATGCTATTTCATGAGTTCGAAAACGCAGTACGATGGAAAACAGGTCATCCTGGACAGTGGGTCCTACCATGAGACAATCATTCAATTGATAATTTTGATAAGGTTTTCGAAGAAGCATTGAAAACAACTCAGAGCTTGGTAGTTGAGCTCTGTTCCCTTAGTACACAATGATGAGGTTAATAATAGCAACATTCATTTTGTTCAGGGATAATAGGCACCATATGGCCCAGTGTAATGTATTCAGCCATAAATGCTTTATACTGCGAATATACTTCAGGTTTTCTAAGCAGACGTTTTTCTATTGAAAGAAATTTACGTTGAGCAGATAGATGGGCGTTTCCTAAGTTGAGTATATTCGGTTTTACTGGCAACTTAACAGTATAACGTCCGTCTCACTGACGTTTTACGTTTGAGCAGTAGTGTTGTTCGCAGAGGGTTTCTTCAACAGAGTAGACTGAGCTATTCTGAATGTTTTCTACTTCAAAAAATTTTTTTTAATGAGCTTTCTAAAGACTGGATACTGCACAAGGCTAAGTCGGTATGCACGGCTTCATGACTTTTAGAAATTGTCGTCATTCCACTAATAATGTATCCGAATTCTGTCTCATACAATGGAGGAAGTTCTTTGTAAAATTTAAGCGATGCGCCCTTAAATAATGTATGATAAATTTCTGCGCCCACTAAAATATCGATTCGATAAGGTACATTAAAATAAGGATCGGCCATTTTGATTTCCGTACATATAAGAGGTGTTGACATTTCAAACGAAATAGATGGTAACTCAGTGGTTATCCTATTGAGTACGTAGAATTTAAGGTCGACCCTGTATTCAGATGCTCGTGATGATAAGGTTAAAAAGGTTTTGTGCTTAATTCAAGATTCCTTTCTACCAATACCAGTGATCACTTTGGTTGATGGATATTTTTTAACGCCAAGAAGATTACAGGCATCAGTGGTAATCAAATTGATAGCAGAGCCACTGTCAAGCAGTATTCTACAAATCATTTTTGAACCAGAGGGTGTAATAACATCGACTAGGGCTGTTCCGAGGAGAACAAGAGGTTTGTTATTTTTCTAAAGGTGGTTTGACTGTGTATTTGTACCGAAGATTGACGTCGAACAAATTGAAACGCTTGGTGAACTTAATTCTGGAGTGGGCCTGACATCTTGTTGTTCACCTAGGATCGGAATTAACTGGATGATTAATGATATTTACTGATGTAACAGGCCTAAATGGGTTTGTTGGTTGAGCAGACGAATAACGATCAAAGTGTAACAGAACATGGTGTTTCATAGAACATTTAGAGCATGGCTCAGCCTTACAGTCATACAGCCAATGATATGCGTCAAGACAATTTCCGCAAAGTCGATTTTGCTTAACAAACTGAAAACGCATCAGCGGTGTCAGTTTATTCCTGGAGAATATCGGACACTGATCAAGGTTATGAGATTCTGAACAATATAGACATCGTACCGAAGTGGATACTAAAAGAGAGCCCTTTAACCTAGAACTATGATTTCTTGATAGAAATCAGAACGTGAATTGTTAAGAGACGAGGCAGACGACAACGATTTCAAAACACCAACACGGGTTCGCAAAATAGCAATGAAATCGGCGAAGGTTAGAAGTGAAGTGGCGTTTGTTAGTATGACGATTTGACTTTAGTTGAAGAATCTTCGCTGGATACTATGACGATATAACGATATATAAATTGAGAACTTCACTATATCTGTATGACGATTTGACGGTGTATAGGTAAAAAATTTTTGCTGGGTACTATGACGATATATAAATTGAGAACTTCACTATATTCGTATGACGATTTGACGGTATATAGTTTAAAAACCTTCGCTGGATAATATGACGATATGACGATACATAAATTTGAGATCTTCACTATATTAGTATGACGATTTGACAATATATAAATTGAGATCTTCACTATATTATTATGACGATTTGACAATCTATACATGAAGAATCTTTGCTGGATAATATGACAATTTGGCGATATATATAAATTTGAGATCTTTACTATATTAGTATGACGATTTGAAAATATATAAATTGAGATCTTCACTATATTAGTACGATGATTTGACAATCTAAACATGAATAATCTTTGCTGGATAATATGACAATTTGACGATATATAAATTTGAGATCTTCACTATATTAGTATGACGATTTGACAATATATACATTTGAGAACTTCACTATATTAGTATGATGGTTTGACGGTATATACATGAAGAATCTTTGCTGGATAATATGACAATTTGACGATATGTAAATTTAAGATCTTCACTATATTAGTATGACGATTTGACAATATATAAGTTGAGATCTTCACTATATTAGTATAACGATTTGACAATATATACATGAAGAATCTTTGCTGGATAATATGACAATTTGACGATAAATAAATTTGAGATCTTCACTATATTAGTATGACGATTTGACAATATATAAATTGAGATCTTCACTATATTAGTACGACAATTTGACAACCTGTACATGAAGAATCTTTGCTGGATAATATTTCAATTTGACGATATATAAATTTGAGATCTTCACTATATTAGTATGACGATTTGACAATATATAAATTGAGATCTTCACTATATTAGTATGACGATTTGACGGTATATACATGAAGAATCTTTGCTGGATAATATGAAAATTTGACGATATATAAATTTGAGATCTTCACTATTTTAGTATGACGATTTGACAATATATACATTTGAGATCTTCACTATATTAATATGACGATATATAAATTTGAGAACTACACTATATTAACACCTATATATATCCAGTTAACCATTAACATTTTATGACACTTATATTCACTATATTCACCTGTTTTCCAGCGTTGTCTTCTTGGTGTTTGATGTTGTCATCTCGATGGTTGATGAAGGTAAGAGAAATATCTTCTCAAATTCTTCCAATTTATACCATTTTATAATGCAACGAAAACTCATTATCATCTGACACATCGATTATTTCCAAAAAGTTGTTTTTAACGAGCGTCATCTATATTCCATCATTTGAAGTACATGTGAAATAACGACGTAGCGTTTATATGGGTAGGAAATTGTTGTGCGTTTATTTTGTGTTTGTAATAATAAAAGTTTTGTTTTTGTTTTGTTTTGTGATTTGTGACCCCCTGTACGGTCTGAAATTTGAACATTTTTTAGAATAACTCAAAAACTGTGCACCGCAAAATTCTAAAAACAATTGCAATGGTTTAAGAACCATTTTGACTTTTCCGTTAGACTTTGCTATAATTGTCATTTAAAGTTTACCAAACTTCCTGTCTATATGCATTTTTCCAAATTTTTCTGTCATTCAGTGTCGAAACGTAGGGGAAGCAGGTTTTGAAAGTTTTACTTTTTTGACAATAACTCGAAAACTGTGAATAGCGAAATTCTAAAAAAAGTGCGATGTTTCTTAAATTAGGTGCTCTTTCAAATGATACTACACTCGCTCTGGTCAAAAAAAATTTTTTTTCACCCCTCCACACCCCAATCCCTTAAAAGCACAAAAATATAAGTATTTGAGACTTCGCTATAATTTTCGTTCAGATTTTATCGAATTTTCTGTCCCCATGAATTTTTTCAAATTTTTCTGTTAATTAAGCTCGAAATGCAAGAGGCCGGGGGGACCAACTTTTTGTGTCACTTTTTTGACAATAATTCAAAAACTATACATTGCAAAATTCTAAAAAAATGGCGATATTTCTAAAATTGAGTGCTCTTTCAAATGACACCCCACTTGACCTGGTTCTAAACGATGTTTTTACCCCTTATTTTCCCACCCCTTTAATAAATATAGTTATGAGTATCTGCCACTTTTCTATATTTTTCATTAAAACCTACTCATTTTTCTATTATTCCAAATATATTTCAAGATTTTCGATGAAATAAGGTCGGAGTTAATCGGGGCAATATAGAGATACATAGAGAAAACGTAATTTTTCAGAATTATACAAAAAATGGTGAGGTGTAAAATTCCAAACTACATTTTTAAGAATGCTGAAATGAAGCCCTTTCATATGATATCCTACTCGTATCGATAAAAAAAATGTATGTTCTCAAAGACTTTACATCGTACCTCTGTAAAACAAACGAACACAACTTTATTTAATTTTTAACCCGCCATCTTGTGTGGATAGGTTAGTTTTATAAGCACCTCAAATTTTAAGTTCATCGGATTAATGGTTCACGAGATAATCGAAATAATGTGAAAAACACGTTGTACTCTCACCAATAGTGTTCCGTATAAAAAACGGAACCCTAAAAAACAACTCAGCATTTAACTGTTAAGATCACCTTTTTTAAAAATATCCGGTTATGTATCGATTACTTGCTGACAAAATAAATTAAAATTTCTGATAAGACTGTACTTCGTTACAAAATTTCTTATTCTTTTTTTTTTAGGTAGATTTCATATAAAAATCTACCTATTGCAATGGGCTTCATCTCGGAATTTCGGAAAAATTTTGATGCCAAACGACTATATATGATAAGCGGAGACAAAAAAACAAAAAAAAAAAAAATTTATATATATATATATATATATATATATATATATATATATATATATATATATATATATATATATATATATATATATATATATATATATATATATATATATATATATATATATATATATATATATATATATATATATATATATATATATATATATATATATATATATATATATATATATATATATATATAAACGATATGAGATATAACGAAAACGTGCCGGTCGTCGCATTTGTTGAGGTCGCATTTGTTGAGGTAGATCAAAAAAATTTTCTGTACTTGTGTGTTCTATCAATATCTTGGACAAGTTCGTGAATCAGCAAAATCCGACACGTGGTTAAGAAACTAGAGGCTTTTTTCTGAAAAAAATTGATTTTTTAAAACCGTTATAACGGCCGTTTGGATACTAATATTTCAAAAATTTTAACAAATTTAAAATCTTTGAAATCTTTTTTATCAATTTATTTTAAAACTAGACCTTTGCAGTTAGAGGTTCCTGAGTGAGCGGCTCCAACAAAAAATATTGCAAAACAAAATTTTTTTTTTAAACAACCGGCACTCTCACGGTCGCATTTATAAGGCCAGATCAAAAAACCTTTTCTAAAAATGTGCGTTTTATTAATATCTTGGACAAGTTCGTAAATCAGCCCCATCCAACACATGGTTAAGAAACTAGAGGCTTTATACTAGAAAAAAACTCTGTTTTTTAGATCCGTTATAACGGCCGTTTGGATTCTAATATTTTTAAAAACTTCATAAATTTAGAATCTTTGAAATCTTTTTAATCAGTTTCTTTGAAAAAAAAGACCTCTGCAGTTGGAGGTTTCTGAGTGAACGGCTCCAATAAAAAAGCTTGTAAAACACAAAATGCGATTGAATCAACCGGCGCTCTCACGGTTGCATTTGTGGAGCCAGATCAAAAAACCTTCCGAAAACATGTGTGTTTTATTAATATCTTGGACAAGTTTGTAAATCAGAAAAATCTGACACATGGTTAAGGAACTATGGGCTTTATACTAAAAAAAAAAGTGTTTTTTTTAATCCGTTATAACGGCCGTTTGAATACTGATATTTTTAAAATCTTTATAAATTTAGAATCTGTGGAAACATTGTAATCCGTTTCTTATAAATATAAACCTCTGCAGTTAGAGGTTTTTGACTTGTAGGCTTCAACAAAAAAGTTTGCAACAATCCCCAACTACAATTTCCAAAAACCTTATAACAGTCAATGTCAACCTTATAACAGTCAAAAAATAAAAGATTTGAATGGAAGAAATTAATTTTTTTTTCTTAGAAATAAACTATTTTTATATTTTGCAGTAATTGCACGACATATGATATAGAGTAGGTTTGTGTCATAAATTATCACACACATGTTCTGTGGTAGATTTGATATTTGTTTGTTGCAAAATTGGATAGATATAATTTTGCTTGTAGGTAGCTAATTTTCTTTTTAAAATTTGTTTGATATCTGTTTGAAATTAGTTTATTTTGTTTAAACTAATCTGATACATCAGATTCTACTGGCACACAAAACTGTCTGATCTCGAAATCTACCTATTTCTAGCGGATATACGTGCCGCTTGGACTTTTTTCATTGTTGATTTAGCACATTTCTATCCACCAACATATGTGCGAATATCGCACAACGAGACAAACACGCTGGATATATTAGCAAACAAATCTTCCAAAGCTCCACAAATAACAATAGTTTACAAGAAAAATCCCCACCTTTTCCTATAGATTTTGACCTGCTGAACACGAATATCATATTAATTTTTTTTGGTTAGCTCTTGTTTTTGAGATATTCACGAAAAACCAATTTTTTCGGTGAACAAAAGGGTTGTTTCGGCTTTTGGATTGTATATTTGTATATCTATTTTTTTATTCAAAACAAACAAATATAATATATTAGTGAAACAAATGCATAGTAAAGATACTAACAAACATTTTGGTTTTTTTTTTGAAAAATCCATCAATGATTCTGGAAGTTATACTCGAAAAAAGTTGAAAAAAAAATCAAAAATTTATGTTTTTTTTAAATTTTTCTATATTCAACGCCATAAATTTTGAACAAACAATGATTGTAATTTTTTTAATTTCTTGGAGCTTACAGTTAATTTAATATCCTTTCTTTCTAGCTAAAAACACGAATTTTGGAGCAGCTCGCACCAAGTTGTTCAGGTTTTCCCAAAAATAGTCAAAACTGAAAATTTGTAAAAAAATGTTTACTAAGAATAAATTAAATTCTGTAACATAATTGATTTATATATGAGTTATACTGATTTTCGAGTTAAAATGGCTAGTTTTGGTCAAAACTTGGCCGTAACACAACGTTAAAACGTTAAATTAACATTTTTTCTATTGTACCATCTTGAGTGTGTTCAGTTGCAGTTGACATAACTATTTTTCGGCATTCACGGTTTATATTCATTCAGTTTTATGCCAAAGTAATGAAGGTATGCAATTCTTATATATGGACTGATTTTTTTTAGTAGGATGTGTTATGCAAATTCCACAAATAAAACAAAATGATTTTGGACTAATTTTACATTTGAAACTTCTTGAGAAGCCATTTAAATAAGTTTAACTTTACACTTTACTATTTTAAAAGAATTCTTAGCTGATGTTTGAGAACGACTGAACTTGTAAAATATTATTTACGATGCGGTACAAAAAGGAAAGAAGAAATACATAAACGCGGTTGAAATAAGGAAAACTCAAAATGGCTAGCGGTTTTTATTCGAAAATATGTATAACAACTTATATATAAATCAATTATGTTGCAGAATTGAAATTATTCTTACTTTTAGTAAAAAAATTTTTTCTCCAAATTTTTAGTTTTCCCTTTTTTGGAAAAACCTGAATAACTTGGTGCAACCTGCACCAAAATTCGTTTTTTTTATCTTAAAAGAAAGGAAATTGAATTTACCACATGCTCCAAGAAATTAAAAAATTTACAATCTTTGTTTGTTCACAATTTATGGATATGGAATATGAAAAAATTTAAAAAAACGTATATTTTTGATTTTTTTTCACCTTTTTTCGAATGTAACTTCCAGAATCCTTGGTGGATTTTTAAAAAAATAGCTCAAAATATTTGTTAGCACCTTTACTATGTTCTTGTTTCATTAATACATTGAATTTGTTTGTTTTGTAAAATATACAATCCAAAACCCGGAGTAACCTTTTTTTGTCACCGGAAAAATTGGTTTATAGTAAATATCTCAAAAACAAGAGGTAACCAAAAAAATGCATATGATATTCATGTTCAGTAGGTCAAAATTCACAAGAAAAGTTGGGTCTTAGTCAGGGTTAGACAAAAAAAGATCAAAATTTGTAAACTAGTGTAAAAGGTAAACAGTAACAGTTTACATCAGAAAAGCATATTGAGTTGCAGTTTTCACTTGACAAATATTGTATTTAAACTAAAGTGTTCGTCAAAAACGCTACCTTAGAGCGAGTGATAGTAATGACTGCAATGCGCTCCGAACAAACAATATTTGTTTCAAAATAAGGCAAGAATGTTTTAGGTTCTCTAATTATTTCGAGCTCAAAAGCAATTCGTTTCATAGCAATATAGATACTAAGCTTTTAGAAAAACTGACGCTGATTTTTTTCTTGAAGATACTTTCTTAGGGTACAAAAGTAACACATAATATTAAAAAAAAAGTTCTTTATTTTCTATATTTTTTTGATTTTCAAAGGATAACACATACACTTAAATATTAATCTATCACTTTCTCCTCTTTCGTAACCTTACCTTTTTTATTGATTCAATTGTTAAGTTAATCTTTTTATCTCTTTATTTCTCCTCGTCTTACCTATATACCTTTAATTCATGTACTCATTTCTGTTCTTTTTAATTTCTTTCACAAATTGTTAGTACGATACCAAAGTATCATTCATAGTTTTTAATATACAAAAAAGTTTGAAAATCGTTCAAAAGAAAATCATTTTATTTTTAATCAATTCCGTTATATACAACAAAAACTTTTTACATTCGAACTAAGGTAAACAAAAAATGCCAACCACATGTTTTTCTATTTACTTACACACAATTTTTTGGTTTTCAATCAATTAAATTAAAATTATAAATAATTAAAATCTGTTTTATTTTGTAATTTTCAATTTTTATTTTTCATTTTCTATTTTTAGGTGATTTTTCCATTGTTCTATCTGTCAATGCGAGAAAAAAACGGTTTAACTAAATAATTGAATCAATAAAACGTAGTAAATTTAAATAAAAATCATAAACCAAAAACTATAATAGTTTGAAATTGATTTAAATATCTTAAGTGGCATCAATAACAATTTATTATATTAGTTTTATATTTTGTTAGTAAAAGACTCCCCGAAAGTGTTGTTAAATTAAAAATGTTATTTTAATTCGTTTGTATAGAATTTATTTATTTTAATTAATTAATATTGTGTGCTGTGCTTTTGTGTTGGCGTTGATAATTAATTTTCATTTAAAATTAAATAAGTTTTTCTTCTAAATTTAAATAAAAATTTAAGCTTATTAATATAAATTAGATATAATTAATTTTCTTGATTATATTATTTTTTTTAAAAAAGTTTTATGTGTGCGGTTTATAATTAATTTATTTTCTTTTTGAAGATAATTTTAAAATTATTAAGAAAAAAACGAAAAATTTATTGCCACATAGTTTTTATTTCCATTTTGTGGAAAAATTGAAACTTTTTTGGTTTTTTATGAGTTGTGAGAACTAGAACTACATAAAAATGCCAGAACAGGACAATTATGATGATGAGGTAATTGTATTAAAAAAATTTTCTTGCTTGTAGAAAATGAATTTATAATTCGTATAGTGCACATAGAAATGTTTTTAGCAATTTTATTTAAATTCATGTAGATTTGGATTTGTAGATAAACTTATAAGGTTTACATATACAAAAAATCTTTCACTTTTACCAACATCCATAAAAATAAACTTTTAACCATAGTTCTGTAAAAAAATTAGTTTCTATTTTTTTATTAATTTTGTAGAGTAGATAGAATAGAATTCTATAGATAGCCACTAATAAAAACCTCATAGAACAAGAGCCCGCGACGGCCAGACCTTCGTTATTTTATAAACGCTGAAAGTTTCTCTGCGCATACCCCCTACTCAGGTAGGAACGATAAGCGACATATGAAGTTTGGATCATAGTGGCTTTGACAGGGAGCAGGTAACAAAGGGGCCTCCAAAGTTTCGTGAAAGTATAAAAGCTAATTTTTTTATATATTCTTCGGGATAGTATTAGAAGTCACATCACCCATTGCCAGACACCAACTATCGTGGAAACCCCCTTGCAGACACCCTTAAGCTTTAAAGTTTAAGGGTGTCTGGCAGGGAGTTTCCACGATAGTAAGTGTCTGGCAATGGGTGACGTGACTTCTAATACTATAGGGAGCAGGTAATCCCTGAAAAAGCTACTATGATCCAAACTTCATATGTCGCTTATCGTTCCTACCTGAGTAGGGGGTATGCGCAGAGAAACTTTCAGCTTTTATAAAATAACGAAGGTCTGGCCGTCGCGGGCTCTTAGTCTATAATATTAAAGGAGCGTTGTAATAATGTCGAAATAGCCACATAAATGTAGAACATATGTAATACAAATTATTCGTATTACCTGTCGTAACGAAAATGATAAGCTGCCCTTAGCAAGGATGTTGTATCTCTTGTCAACTGTTGCATAACCCGAAAACTGTAACTGTTGCATTTTATTAATGTCTCATCAATAATTGATCGATAAATCATAATACACCAAATTTTGGCTAACTTTAAATTTATTAAACTTATTTTAACCACAGAATAGGCTTCGAAGTCAACATTGATAATTGGGGTCAGACTTTTTTACAATATTTACCGCTTCCTAAAAACATTAGTTTAACTGTCGTATGTACTGATTATCGCATAGGCTCCATCTATAGGCTCCACAAAAGGTTTTACTTTCATAGTTTCAACTAGTTTTAAGTCCCTTTGCGGAACAGCAAAAACAATTTTTACATTATGATTTAAAAAGTAAACTTCAATTATATCCATTTGATTTGATTCTTGTTATGACTCGTTGTTCGATATCACTGTCATATTTTCATTTCTATATGAAGCATTCTGAGACAGTGTTTCCTAATTTTTCGAGTTAAGCTTACCCGTTTCATACCTTATTAGCTTAAGAAATTATCACTGAAGCACATTTCTCGTCAATACCAAAGACAAGCACAAAAACCATTGGTTTTTGTTTATAATCTCTCTATCACCGTCTGATATAAAAGGAGTTTAAGTCTTAATTCAAGTAAATCTATTCTAACTTGAACACTTAAGGCTGAGTGATGCGACGGTTTACCCAACATAAAAGCTTATCGAGAAACGAAAATGTAATGTGTGATATCAAATTTTTCCTTTAGCCTTTTTTGTTTCTGAACAAAAAAATTTATAAAACTTAAAAAGTTTTGGAAAAAGAACAAAAGAGTTTTTTTGAATTTTCTGATACTATTTATGTTATTAAACCAAAACCTATTAAGTTTAACAATTTTTGCTTCATTTTGAAAAAAAAATTTACCGTAAACGAAATTATATTTCCAACAATATTCTTTTTTTACAGCTTTGTTAGCATAGCAAATGACGTCCTCGTCGATAGAAATCGATTTTCGATTTGCTTTTTTTTTCATTTTGTTTCGTGTTGATACAAAAACATTAATATAATGATTTGTCGTTAGCAGCTGATATTGAATTAAATTATTTGTAATTAATTTTATTTTAATTAAGTTTTTTATTTTTTTGCTATTAAAATAAGGATGGCTTAGAAATTATTTTTTGTCGTGTCAACAAACAAGATTTTTGTCTAACAATAAAGCAAATAAATTAATGGAAAAATATGATAATTAAGAAATAATTTATTTACATTTTTTTAAATTAAGATGGTGCTAATGTTTCTTGTTGTAGTAATAAAATCATTAATCATATTATCGTCGTATTGAATGCTCTACAATCTCAAGCGTTGTACGACAAACTATAATATATTTGTAAATATTTCCATTATCTTTTATTAAATATTAACTATCCATTATAAAATATTAATGTTGAAGTTTGCAAAAAAGATCCAGGTGTTTCCTTGGGGTATAAAAGGAAAATGAGTCTTTATTTTTTTTGAATAAAATCTTATTCCATGAAGAAGAAATGAAATAGAGTTTAGGTAAATATTATGAAACAAATCGTAAATTAAAGAAAAACTAAGAACTTTTCTTTGGTTTTGCGCTTTAAAATTGTGAAAATTTTTAAAGAAAATGTTTCTGTGGAAAAGATTTGTTAAAAGTGCACTACTAACCTTTTATTTTATTCGAATAGTTGCACATTCATTTAATATCAACTTATATTTTTATCAAACATAAAACTTAACTGTCAATCACTACCAAAATTAGTCCAGAATAAGAAGAAGATAGCTTTTGTTGTTGATACTTGGGAGTTTTTGTATTAATTTTCTATACATTACTATGTGTGAATTCATATTATGAGAATATTTCTATTAAGTCAACATCCTAAGCCACGAGTGTAGATTCATCATTGAATGTTGACAATCAATGCGAAACTGATATCTGACACATGGTCAATTTATTGTCATATATGTTACCTATATAGGCAACCCTAAAGTAGTATGAATTCGCGTAGTTTTTTGGGTGATAATGCTTCAATAACTATTCCCCTCATTTGAATTTATAATTCGAAACTGTTTTTCATTTTCTTGTAGAATCTTCTTGTAGAATGTTTTTGGGGTGATTTTTTGTGTAATTCTTATTAGGTGTCTCTGATCAGTATCAGTTCAATCCCAACATGAGCTTAATTATTCAAAAACTTAACTAATATTGTCTTTATTTGTAGCGTATATGGCATTAAATTGGTCATGTGCATGATATTAGTTTTGCTAATGTTGGTCAGATTTACAAGGCTAGCACACATATAGTGCGCAGAACATCTTGTGCACAAACAAAAGAATTTTTTTGCCATATTTAATTTTTGTTTTTTTTTATACCTTGTAATAACTTAAACACGATGACTATTTAATTAATTTGATATTTGTTTGTGAAATAATTATTAAATGACAGCAAACGCTTTTAAAAAATAATAAAAAGAAACAGAAACAAAAGAAGCATAAAATCTAGAAGTCTTATGCATTCGCGTCACCGTAACGCTGTAGTTATATATTTGTATCAGCTATAACTTTGATGAGTTGTGTTTAGTCCTTAGTGAAAATTACGTAGACGCGTTAAAGACCGTCACGCTGTAGCTATATATATATATATATATATATATATATATATATATATATATATATATATATATATATATATATATATATATATATATATATATATATATATGTATATATATATATATATATATATATATATATATATATATATATATATATATATATATATATATCTATATTTGAATTAGCTATAAGTATGACGAGTTGGGCTTTGCAAGTATTATTGAAATAAATGATGATAACGATAATCGAAACAAGAACAATTATGTGGTAGTTAGAGATTATTCTCGAGAATTCTTTTTCTCGATTTCTCAAGAATTCCCTATAGATTTTAATTTCTCATTTCTCAAGAAATTTTGTTTTATTTCTCGAGAATTTGAAAAAAGTTAAAGACAAACAAAAATCACTCATTAAATTTTTTAAACCTTAAATTTTAATTTTTTTAAACTCACTAAGCTTTTCTTGCAGTCAGCGCGACCCTTCTAAAATTTTACGAATTTCTCTGTCAGAATAATTCATTAAATTAGATTGAGAATCATGTTTTATCTTATAAACTAAAATTTTAAATTAGATAACGAACACTATATTTGTTTTATATGATAAATATTGTAAATATTCAGAGTGAGGATTCCGTTATCCATATGATAAAAATGATGAATCGCTGACGAATTATTAGAATATTCTTTTGTTTTCGTATAATCCTTTATAGACGAACGTAATTTTCATGGCCGAATTTCACTTGAAGTCTTAATTTAATCGATTAGTTTTATATGGGTGACCTAAGTGAGGACCAAAGTTTATTCAAAAAGTAGTTGTTTTAATTACACCCCCAATAGAAATTGTGTATCGCAACACTCTGTAAAAACCGAGAAAAAAAACTTTCTTCTATTTGATTTCAAAATTTGTAAGAATAGTTTGTTTGCTTTGATAGAGTATTTTTACAGGACTGGTTTCCCATACAGAAAATTATTTGACTGTCAAGAAACTTTAACAAAGCGGCCGCTGATTTAAACAGAAACATCTCTCAATTCTGGTAACTTTAAAAAATCCCAGATAGCTATTGATATAATTTGGCGGTTATAATTAAAGAATAGGGTTTATGAGGAGTTATTGGGTTAGAAAATTATTTATTAATCAAAGAAAATTAATAAAGAATTATCTCGAGAATTCTTGAGAATTCTCGAGAAACAGATTTCCCTTCTCAATTTTTCCCGAGAAACAGAAAATGTCGCGAAAAGCGTATCTCTAGTGGTAGTTAATTGAGGATTTTTAAGAACAAGTTTAGCTGAGCCAAATTGCTTTCCCTACTATTTAAAGTTTCACAACCCTTTAGGTTTTTAATATATTCTACCTATTTACCTATATTCTACCTATTTTTATTTTCTTTAAAATGTAGGTTTAGTATATTCTTAATTTTATACAACCAAAATGTATAATTTTACGGTTGGTCAAATAAATAAACTTAACTAATTAAGGAAGTAATTGCCTTTTTTAATTCAAAGGCATGGTTTGAAATTTCTCAAATAAAAACTCCACTTTTCATTTTACGTGTTTCTGATGAATCATCTTCACTTGCCTCGCTCGAATCCTTAGGCAGAAACGCTATCTATAACGCCACTGAGGCGATGACTACTTCGAAAAAATAGATTAAAATTAAGTTTGTTGAAATCAGTTTTAACATTTTCTATGTATAAATAATAAAAATGTATAATCCATCCTTACGAAAACTGGCCACACTTTTATGATTATGTTTTAACCTTTTCAATTCCCTCTGTAAAAACAAACTAGCAGTTATGAAGCTTGACTCTGAGGATGATTTTGAAATGAACATACATATAAACAAAAAGATATTACCCTTGAACAAACTTGAGAAGTGGCCTACGTTACTGCAAGTCTATGTGCCAGAAGACATTGATCAAACCGCAATACTGGTGATTATATTTTTGCTAAAATGTCAATAAGAACTAAAAAGAAAGAAATTTATAGTACTGCGATGAGTGTACTCCTAATAGGGACTTGTTAATAATAGTTGTTTGAAGCTTTGATGTTTCACAGGAGTCTTGTATTTCATTACAGTAGGACCTTCAAAAATTATTTTTCAGCTCTACCTATAACATGGTAGGACTGGCTTATTGGTTTCACAGTGTCTAAGGATTTCTAAGTTCCCTGCAGCTTCAGTGTCTACCGCATGACAAAACTGATCTTCCAGTCATTCTTGGGAGATGATTTGCGCTCAGTTTGTCTACCAATTTATCTAAATCATACGTGAAATTTGGAGTGTTCAAAACTACAAGGGGGTGACTCCCTAGAATAATTCTAAAGTTATCCCTGTTTGTCCATCTCCTGTTTCTATAGCTGGGGTGTTAAGGAGATTCGATGCCGAATTACAGATATCGATAATCCTTAACATAAATTCATAGACAAAGGTAACTTCAAATACTTCTTGTCAGTATTACGACTAAAAGACGGGTTTATTTTCTACAAAATAAATAGACAAATTAGAGCAAAAAATATATCAAGAAGTCACTCAGTTCGTACATTTGTTTCATTGCTACCCCTGATCGTATGCTGTGCGTTTGCGATAACTTAACTAGTAAATTTCAGTAAGTAGAAAAATGTTTAGTTTGTGGTTAATAAGAGTACAGGAACGAATCTTACTCTGGGTTTTCATTAACAATAGTTTGAAGTGTTGATATCAAGTACTCAAACTGTCGTTTTGTTTTCACGTCCAAAACCTTAATATCTCTGATCTGCAGCCAAATCAGAAAATTTCACTATGACTTTAATAGATAAAGTTACCACCGTATCCATAAAGCAAACGTCACCATCCGTAACTGCAGTTTTTTGTTTGTTTTTTTGTTTTGTTAAAGTGCTGTGTAGTTGTAGTTTTGTGATACAATATGTATTGTGACACATATACTAACAATTATAGCCCTAACTATGACAATAGAATGGGCCTAGATTTGACTGCCAGATATACAAAAATCTGTTCATTAAGCTGGTAAGGAATAACTCGTTGCATAAGATGGCACAAAGTCTGCAGTACGCTACACAGTCCGAATAGCATGACTGTGAACTGACATAGTGGACTTCCAGAAACCTTGAATGCAGTTTTATCTCTAGATTGTAAGTCTAGAGGAATCTTCTAGAATGTGTCTGGCTCAGACGCCCAAGCATACCATCTATTAGAGGCAAAGGATAAGCATATGTAACTGTTAGTTTGTTAAGTTCACGAGTATCCAAGCACAGACGAACTTCCCCGTTAGTTTTTCGCACCAAAGTGACCGGAAAACACCAAAACCTATGATTTTCTTAAATTACTCCTAAAGATATCATTGTTTCAAGTTCATCATACATGATTTTTTAAATGGGAGGTGACACTGCGTAAAATTGCTGCTTAACAGGTTTAGCTGTATCTACATCTGTCACATGGGTTTTAATGCTGGTTCTACTTAGCCTAAATTTTGTGAAGGAGTGTGTTGTCCTTAATTTGAGCAAGGAACTTATTATCTACTGGTGAGAGGTTATGATTTGCTCAAGACTCAGTTTCGAATTCTGACAAGGATGCTGACGGTAGCATTGGAGTTATTCCGAATAAATTTCAGAAATCTATTCCAAGGTGGCTGTTTTGAGGACGGAACTATTTATAATTTTGAACTCTTTGGCGCTGGCCACTACCTGTGAGTGGGATGGAAAACTGTGAAATTTAAATGAATTTTTCTGTAGGTATAATTTGGAACCAGACCCTATGATGCTATTAATCGCCCTACTGTCCAAAAGCCCTATGATTTTATCTCTTTTGATCAAGAAGTCGGCGTATGTTTGTTTATCTTGCCAGTCAGCAAGAAAATGATAACATGAAACATGAAACTATCACACCCAGAGAAAAGTTTGTACAAAATATTCTTATAAGGAAAAAACTATACAAAAATTATGTTTCATTTTCAACCTTACTTAGCTTAAGAATAATATCGCCCTTATATGTATGATATATACAGTTTTGATATGAACATGGTTTATTCCTTTTTAAAATCGCTATTATTCTTAATATTGTATAAATAGTACCTTGCGCAGAATTGAATTATAAACCTACTATGAATGAATTACGTTAAATTAAGGTATAAGTAGAGGAAAGTAAGGTTCAAATAACTCTTTGTATTTGAATATTGTATCAATAATTAGGTACAATTCATGATTAATTAAGAATAAATTATGCAAATTTATTGTACAAACAATACTTACTAAAAATGAATGTTGTTTTCACTATGAATGAATTATGCAAAAATAAAGTATGGATAGAGAATACTATAGGTTAGGATATTCTTTAAATAGGAAGATTATATTATATATTTAGAGATGGAAGAGAGCGAACTATACAAATGTATTGTACATTTAACTTTAATAAGAAATAAATTATTATATATATAAATATAAACTGCATATTGTATTTTATTTTAAAAATAATTTATTTATAATATTATAGATAATTACATTTATTATATACATAATTACATTAATTAGATAATTACATTAATTCCCTGATCAATATAATAATAACATTTTTAATATTCATTACACTTATTTAAAATTCATTCATTTTATTAACATAAATTTTTAAAAAAAATACATATAATTCAAATCTATATATTTGCAATACAATTAAAGTATGTATTTTAATACTAAAGAGTTCTTGGTATAAAATATTTCCTACCATCAGTAAGAATATGTAATTCAATAGGCTTTTTTGAAATAAAAGTAACAATATCTTTAAGAAAATGTTCGCCTTTTGCTTTGCCTGTTATATAAATTTTCAAATGGGAATCGAAGCGCAGAACTTCTGTTTCTAACAAAATCAACAGCAATTTATTATCATACCAAAACATATCCTCTATTAAATATAATTTGGACGATTCGTATATATAATACCCACTTTTAAATAACGTTCCTTTATAGCGAACGACCGAAATTATGTGTAATACATTATTTCTCAAATAACAATCTATATTCAAATTACTGTAATACGTATAAATAGAGTCCGTAACTTGCACTGTTCTAGTTTTGGTAATATCAATATCATTTTGGAATGGATGACTATTTATAATATGGTAAACAAAACTGTAACAGCTTTTTTTACTGAGGGAAAACGGTAAATTAATTCTTGAACTACAAACTTTTGAATATTCTTTAATTTGTTTATTTTTACTTTCCATTCGCATACAACTCAATGGTTTCAATGGGCCAGAATACTCAATCAGGCGTGGGTAGTGACAAAGAAAATGATGTTTTGGCTTCAAATGCGTGTTAAAACAATTTGTATATTTCTCGTGATGTGTTTTTATCATGTCTCTCAGAGTAGTTATTTCGGTCTTACTAAACGAATCTTTTAATAAAAATTCGACAAGATCATATAAATGTAAAATGTATTTCCAACACAAATCATTTTTAGGAACCTTATTACCTACAAAAATTGGAATATATTTTAAAAAACAATAACTTTCCCTTGCAGACATATGCAAATTATTGCTTTTAATATGATCTTCTTTTATTGAATTAGGACGGTTTTCCACTTCTATCTCACCATAATCAAATGTTTTGAATTTACTGTTAAGAAATTCTAATGTGAAATAATTTTTATCGTAAATAAAAATTTTTAAGCAGTGCGCTAATCCAAATTTTATAATACCCTCGAAGACATCATGCATAATATCACAATACATATTATCAGTTACGTGAAAAGTTTTAAGGTCATTGAATATTGAATTGAATTTAACACCAGATAATTTAAAATCATTATTTTGGATATCTATATTGTAAGTGTCTGCAGTACGCAAATTGAAGACATTTTCAGTAACGGAATGTTCCAGAACTGATTTATTCTCTTTACAAAATCTACAGTAAAAGTTGTGGGAAAATGAAGAACTGTATCCCATTATAGTATTCACAGCTAAATTATCTCCAATAACGAGGCCTAAAACAAATTTAACACACTTTCTGTTTTCTATATTAAAAGTTATGCCTTTTGTTTCAATAATTTTAAGACAATCAATCAAATGCGAAAGTGATCTATTAACTCCAAATTTTTTAAATATCTTGGTTTGCATTAGTTGTGCTACAAAAATGTTATTCAGTTTTGCGTTGCTTATAGGTACAGTTGGAAAATAAAAATAAAACCCCGAAATTGATTGAGATCCTGCATGACTGCCAAAGGCATTTCCAGTTTCAAAATCATCAAAGTATAAAATATACGGTAAGACTAACTCATTTTGTGAAAAGCGGCATAATTTTTCCCTCCACAATTTTCCTTGAACAAAATTCTCTAAGCAATTTTCTGAATTGATCAGACGGTCAGTGTTTCTCAATGTTTCATCGAGTACACCAGGCTTTTCAAAAAACGCTTTTATTTGATATATAATTGGCGAAAGAACACAAATAAAATCTACATTTTTGAATATTGGTTGACCAGAATTATAAACTTGCTGTATTTCATTATGGATTATACATTTCTGCGGACCTGCAAATTGAAAAGCTGTTTTCAATTCTTTATTAAATAAATGTTCCGTTTTAACGTTATTGAACATTGTCTCAATCACATCAAAAATTTCAATAACCTCATCTGAAATAGTATGGGAGGGTATAATCTTTTTTAAAATTTCAATCAAAGCTCTCAATATATCATCTATAAAGCTTTTTAAAATTATATTGATTATGTTTGTGGTCATATTCGTTTTGGAATATAATCCCAAAACAAAATGCAATGCTTGATCTTGGAGTTTCTTTCTCAAATCGATAATACTAGTTTTGTTCTCATAATGTTCCAAGGAAGCTGAAATAGGCTTATTTTTTAATTGATTAGAACTAGCGGGGATTGTTAGATTTGGCTTTAGCGAGTTTTGATTTGTCTTAGTTAAATCAATATTTGAGACTGAATTTGTTGCGTGTTGATTTTGTAAATGACGCTTAAACGAGTTCCGATTTGAAAATAGCTGATTACACTTTTCTTGGGCACATTGTAATACAGAAGAATGGGTTAGAAGGTGTATATAAGTAAAATGTTTCAATAATTGATTAATATCGTCGAACGAATTCGTACAGGCAAAACAGGCAAACATTTTCTTTTTTAAAGCTAAAATTTGTTTATAATAAATTAATTTTATTTATTAATTTGTGAAATTATGTCAATTAGGTCTGGTGTTAAATTGTCGAATTCGGTATTTATGTTATAAAAAAATTTTTGTATAAATAACCAAAACTTTTGCGATTGTTTTGGGTATTCTAGTTTAAAAATAAAAAATATTTTAAAACAAATATCTAACGCTACTAAAAAATTGTTGAAAGTATATTTAATATTATCGTAGCTTACACAGAATTCTGGTTCCAATCCGTTTATAAAAATTATAAACGGTTGCAGCTTCAAATTTTTTGATAGGCAAAAGTTTTGTGCAGTTTCAATTTTTTCAGGTACTTGTGCCGACGTTTCTGCTTCTAATATAAATGATTGAATGGAATCGCGTATAGTAAATTTCCAAAATTTGTTTTGATCCTTGATTTTTCCTGATGGTTTTAAAACATAATGGAGCAATTTGCATATTTGTATGTTGTGAATATCTACAAAAAAAATATTTAAAAGAAACCGTATATTATATTATATTTTTTATTTTTGGTAATATTACTATTTACGATTTGGAATTACGAGAAAAATAATAACCAATATATTTTTTGAGCTAAGCTTTCTTTGTCAAGACCTGTTCTTAAGCTTAAGAAGTTTAAGAACAGGCCTTGACAATGAAAGCTTAGCTTTCGAAATCTATTGGCAAATAAAAATATTATATAGATATCAAAAATTAGTGTGTTTTTTCTCAAATATAAAGAAAAAATAATCTTACAGTATTCATATGCATATTACATAAATTCATAATTGTAAAAATTACCATTCTTTTCAGATAAATTCTTATATATCTGTACCGCTGACTTGTCTTTTAATCGGTTTTCAAAAACTCCTTTAATTGTGGTTTTAAAATTGTCCCATGATTTAAACAGCTTTGCACCAGTATTTGGATAAGCTAACTCAAAGTCAATTTCAATCTAAAAAAAATATTTGCAAAATATAATCCATACTTATTGACATAAACATTTAAAAATTAATTATTGCGAAAACTTTCGTGAAGTGAACATTTGTTGATATATACCAATAAATTAATTAATTTACAAAAAGATACAAAATTTGAGCTACAAACACATATAACTGGGACCCTATTCCCGAACACATAAATGTGAATTTTGACAATATTCTGAAGTTTGTATTGCATAACATAAAATGGTAACGGTAACGATTTAAGGGAAAACGAATTTCATAATATTGTCTAAATTCAATTTAGACAACATTGTGAAATTTGTTTTTCGTAAAATTGTTACCGTTACCGTTTAATGTTAAGCAATACAATCTTCACAATATTCTCCAAATTCACATTTATGTGTTCGGGAATAGGGCCCCAGATAAAAATCAACATTATTAGCTTTTGTATGTTAAATTACAACAGTGGTACTTACAAGACGAAATCCTTTTGAAGTAGTAAAGAGTGGCCAATCGTTTATTAAAGAAACAGTATCTTTCGCTCTCTTAATTTGTTTACTGCGATTATCAAAACTGTCTTTCCATTTTTGTTCAACAACTTCCCATGGAGTGTTATGTAATTTGAGCCAAGCTTTGTTGTTAGAATCTTCCTCGATATCTAAATTTAAAATTAAAAATTAAATATCACTGCATTACACTATTTAAGGCCGTATACACAAAAAAAATTACCTATAAGTTCGTCATCGGAAAGCTGTTTGTCGTCTGTAGGTGCTTGCTTACGTCTTCGTTTAGCATCAGTAAAACATCCGACTTTTTTTAAATTTTTTGAAATTACTCTATATTTGTTGTATAATTTGCCTGAAGGGTATTTCGTTGTTTTGAAGTAGTAATCCTATAACAGAAAGAAAATAAATATCATTCATTAAAAATATGATGTAAAGCAAATGCTGATAGCGTTCTCGAATTATTGAAATTGAAAAAAAATTTATTATTATTGATAAAATTTGTTAAAACTAATAAACTCACTGCATTTTCTTCTGGAAAATGTTCTAAAATTTGCATGGTTACCGTACGAAAATCTGACACGGTCATGCATTTATTTTGTTCGACATAGTACCGCGCAATATATGTACAAAATAGTTCCCGTATTTCAGGTGTAAATTGAGGTGGTTGTTTTTTGTTGTACATAGATTTGATCATTTCACCATTTGTTGTTTGGAAAAAATTTGTTAAGTCCTAATCAAAATGAATATATTAGATGTTTTAATAACAGAACCTAAATAACTGCAACTCATACAAAAAAATTTGAAAAAACTGTCGGTGATGCACTGGTTGTGGTAGAAGATGAAGATGCTGAAACTATTCTTTCTGTTTCCGCTGAGAATCTCTGAAGAATGAAATCACTACTAGACAGTGTATTAGACAGTGTCTCAAAACTCTCATTTAGGGTTTTGCAATCAGGAAGATTCTGCAAAAAGATCAAAATTAATACACTATCAATAGTTTAATTATTGATCAGTATACATTTTTCCTTTTCCATTCAATAAATTTGGCTCTAAATAGAGCTTGGTTTCCAAGATCGTTATTAAAAATTGAGCTAATTTCGATTTCGGTCAAATACGGCAGGTTTTCCATTTTGATATTTTTACCTATTTAATATTGAATTTGTATACAGTTAACCCGTTAAAACTATAAAATTTGTATATGCTAATACTTATTAGTTTCGGGAGCAACGGTTCCATATCCCACTCTCTTAAAAGTTGGGCTAGAGGACAATCAAATGGCACAAAAATAAAATCATTTATATTTTCCATTCTTATCGTTTCGTTTTCCATGCTTATATTATCCATAACGTTTTTGCAATTTTGTTATAAAACCAAAATTAAAACACTTCCTGAAATTTTTCATATTCAGTTTTCACTATTATATTAATTATATAAATCTTACCTTTGTAAATAATAAATCCTTTAAAACAGTCGATTATTATTAAACCACTTTGCACGCACTTCGAGTAAAATTATTGTTTTTATTTTTTTTAAATTATCAACTTGCACTTCACTTCAACTAATTTTCATGTAATAATGATTCGCAAAATTAAAATGCGTTAAACGGGTAAAGAATAAACGAGAAAGAAAAAGAAATGCAACTCAAAATAAATGTTGTTATGAAAAATAAGGACGACTTATTCCTATTTTTGAATAAAACATGAAATAATTGGTTTATGGTCCAAATACATGTGCAGAATTCTGCATGCAGCGAAATTAGAACATGTGTTGTTATATGAGAGCAATTATATGTAAATTCTGCATGCAGAAAAATTCTGCAAGATATCTCTAATTCTAATTTCGCTGCACAGAGGCAGTGCTACCACAATCAAAAAAACAAAAACTACTTGAAAACTCAGATAAAAATGGATGATTTTGACATTTTGTTTGAAAATGAATTATTTTTTTTATAACTCAAATAAAAATGAATGATATTTTTTTGAAAATGAAATTATTTTTGTAACGATTATTTGTTTATAAAGATATTCAAATATTCTAAATAATCCAAATTATAAAATAATTAAAACTAATATTGTAAATAAATAAATTTTCGGGGAAGGATTATCGGAAACAGTGGTATATGTAATTTGAACTTAAATTTTAATTTAGACATAAACGTTTTTACAGGCAACGATTCAATTATTTTCTTCTTTTTTTTAATTAAAAAGACAGGTTTCTTTCACTTTCACAACTTTCACTTATAACTATTTCATAATACGTAAGAACACGAACTGTCATTAGGTGCGTTCGATTTGACTGAAACAACTGAAAAAACAATAACAATTGCATTGAATTTCTCAGTTGCTTCAATTGCTTCAGTCAAATCGAACACGGCTATTGTTATGAAAATTCTGCACGTCAAATATATAAAAATTCTGCACATCTATTTTAGATGCAGATATGCATGCAGCACTGCGTGCAGACTTTCTGCACATGTATTTGGACCATTAGTCTATATATTTTACAAAAAGATGATGAAATATTTTTCTAATATTTCTCTATTTCATTTTTGTCAAATTATTCCCTATAATCATTAATCATGATTTATTAAGAATATTTTTTTATGCATGACTTATACTTGCTTAGGAATGAATTGCTCAAAAAAAAGGATAGCGATTAAAATTAAACATCAAATGTGATTTAAAGGAATAATTAATTCCTAAGTTTTATTTGGCTTTTTTATTCTCTTATTAAGTATGATTTACACATTTCCATTTCTCTGGGTGCATTTAATGATACATGAAACTATTTCATGTCTCATTTCATGATTTTCTCAATTTAAAATACAAACAAGTTCTTTCCCTGTGTTTTATTATTAAAGAAGTATTAAATTCCCTAGTATTAAAATTAAAGAAAAGATCATTATTGAATTTAACAATTACAAGGAAAAATTGCCAACAAAATTTAAAACAAAAACAAACAAGAGTCAGATTTTATGGTCGTCGCATAATAATAAAAAATGTTTTTTATAAAACAACGAGTCGTTACAAAATCCTAACATCCGCAAGCTTGGGCGTCCTCTAGTTGTGAGTAAGAAGTTCTGAATGAATTTATTTGCATTTTGAAGTTTTCAGAGATTCAAGTACGAGCACTAGATTGACTTGGTATCATTCACATTCTTCCCTGCTAGTTTTCACCAGGTCACTAATCGTCTTTCAATACAGCGTTAGATATAGGAGATCGCTGCATTAATTCGATAAACTGCGATCGATCCTACATTCTTGCTAATAATTGTCAGAAAGGTAATGGCTAGTGTGACTTGGAGGGTCATTTCTTGTAAGGCGCATTTGAAATTTCTCATGTGATCTCTTATGAAAACAGATGTCCCTGTACAATTTGTGTGGGTAGATATTACGATTTTTGTAGCCTAATCGAAAGTTTTCTATCTCGATCCGTTTTTGCTCAGTAATTTGTTTTGGTCTTCTCTTCAGGTTGTTCATCGACACAGTTCGCAATACACCTAACAACAAGAAAATGGCAAACGGATTTAATATACAAATTGCTACACCGAACAAAGGGGAATAGGAATATGATAAACAGTGATAATTTTGTATGCAGTTTACGCTTGGGATGTTGATGTGTGACGTCTCATGTCTGCCAAAGACCTGGGTGGTTATTTTGTAGCGTTATCTCACTAGGTGAGATAAAAAGTGAGATAAAATATTTGTCTTTGATCGATTATATTAGATAAAAGAAATCATTTAAACATAATTTTTTTATCTCACTATTTATCTCAGCTAGTGAGATAACGCTACAAAATAACCACCCAGATTTCTTAAATCAATAAATTTTCTGATCTTCAATAAATTTAAGTTCTGGCAAAGGATTTTGATGAAACGTTTTAGACGAGAATCAATTTATCTATTGCTGCAGTATAGTTTGTAGAATTTTGTAGAATTGTAGAATTTTGATACAACTTACGTCACCTTGATACAGTATCTATAGTTCGGTACAAGAAAACTCCAATTAGCAGTAAACAGTTGTTTGTTTTAAGACACTGATAATCGTTTTTGACTTAACTTGGTATTTGAGGCTTTTGCAAGATTGAAAATAATTTTTTCCCTGAATCTCCATTTTAGGGGCATAGGGCGTCTACTAGGCTGGACCGTCTATTTCTGCAATCGCTTTCAGTTCTTCCACTTCATTTGTTTTGCTTCAAGTATCCCCGTTCTCTTCCATATCATTGGAGGTCTTTCAACTTTTCGTTTACATTGTGGATTCTACTTCAGCGACATCCTTATTTTATCTGCTGTTGGTTTTCTCAGTTTATGTCCTATCCATCTTCATTTTATTTGTATCGGTCTCAATGTCTAATTGCTCTATTTGCCGTAGAAGTTTTTGATTTATGTTGGGGTTTGACCAGAATTATTTGCTTAGTCGTCTCAGTCATTTGTTCACAAACACCTGTAGTTGGTTTGTGATCTTTTTTGTTTGTTCCTTCGTTTAACGTTCAAACAGCACTTGACTTGACACATGCTTTGAATATTCATAGCTTTGTCTTTTTTAACAGGACAGAAGCATTCTAGATCTTGCGAAGTAAATTTAATTTATTTCTGGGTTTGCTAATGCGCTGACTGATATCTTCTTCGGTTCCTCGTGTTTGTGCTACAGTACAAACAGGGTACGCAAATTTATCGACTTCGTCCACTTATATATTATTGACGATAGTTAGTGTACTCACTTTGGTTTTTAATCATGAGACCATGAAGTCCTTGGTAACCAGACCTCTCGCTTCTGGCGGTACAGTCCCGATTTTGAACCATTTGTGCCCCGTCTTACGGCGTATTAAAATCGTTAATATTCTTACTAAAAACACATTTTATTACAAAAAATATATTTTTTATTCGCCTATATATTAAAGTGTTACTTTATTACTGTGATTTGCGGCTTTAAAGTATCACTTTTCAACTATTTATTTTGTCGTCATAGCTACGTCCAAAAAAGTAAAAAGAATTTGTATTTGTTTAAATTCTATGAAAAATAAATTTTTTTATCAAAGCAACCCGCAAATTCAAAATTTCATTATCCAATTAAAATAGTTGTTATCATTTGTTGTCATAGAATTTGGAAAAAATAATAAATATTTTTTCAAAGGTTACTTGTTCCATATATTTTTATTTTAAAATTTATGAAAATTTATAATTTTAATTTAGAATAAACAACTTTTCTTAAAATATTTTGCTTGCGGCGAATAAAAAATAGTATATGATGCACGGACGTAAGCTATTTTGGACTTAATGTGGGTGCAAATCTCGGCTAGCGCCTCGATTTGCAAACTCCACATCCGTCCAAAATCTTTAGCTTTACGTCCTAGCATCATAATGTACTATTTTGTACGAGTGAACCGTACAATGCACTTTTACAATTCAAAAATTGTGCGTAAAGCAGACCTTTTTTTCCTATTGAAATAACAATGCCTAAAATTAAAATAACAAAATAACAAGTACAAAAATCTTGTATGTAATTCGAGCTTAAAGTATCTTTTTTGCTTTCGAGTATTTGTTGCCCTCGAGTAACAATTTCAATCTCAAACAAAAACGACTAACGTTACGCCCTTAATACATAACGACGACAGATGTGCTTATCAATTCTGTGACGACAGATATGCTTATCAATTACGCCACCGCAGCGATGATTATTCGACTATCGAAACTTCATCATCATACATCAATTATATTATTAATTTTTCAAATTTTTACTATCCCAAGCTTATGTTATAAACGCAATATTAAATAAAACTGACAGTAAAATAACGGACATCTCGCAAAGCGTCATGAAACTTAATTTTTATTTAATAATCTCACTAGCAGTAACTGGACGAACGAAAGCGAGGAAAACTATTACACAAGTTTGGACAAACCCATACGCATTAGTAGCACGCAATAATTTTTGTAACAAATGTCGAAAAATCTGTTATTCTCAAAAACTAGATACCAACACTCTCTCTCAAGCATTAAAATACATTTTTTTTAAATACAAGCAATCTATTTTAGATATAAAATTTGGTGGTTGTCATGGTTAAAAATTTTGTGATTTAAATTTGAATAAAATCACAAAGCCTCCTTGACAAAAAAAGTATTTTTGTTTCTCTCTGTCTGTATATACTAAGAACCAATACCTTTTTTAACCAATACATGATTACCAATATCCTTTTGGTGTAATATCCGAGTATAATGCCTCAAAATAAGATACTTGAAGAGAATAAAAAAGTCGTGGGTACATGATTTGTACGTAATAAATTGCACACCTTACGAATTTCGCTGCACGAATTGCTAAAAAAATATTTGTTTTTAAAACCAGTTTTAATTAAGACAAAACCGTTTTTTTTCAAATGCACATTTTTGGCCGGTTTTACCGAAAACCGGTTTTACTGAAAACGGTCTTGCAAGCCCTAAGTACAATGTAGTAAATTTTTAAAGATGGTGGTGATAAGGTCAAACCATAGGTCAAACATTTTTTGAGTTTTTTTCCACAATATGAAAATGTCAAGCTTTCATAAAACACTTCAAAATACTAGTTTTTAAAAATTTGCATCTTACGGCAAAAATTTTAGTTAAGAAACTAAAATGTTTCATCTAAGATGGACATCTACAAAACTTTACTGTGTTACTTATTTAAATGTTTTTTCGAGTGAATTATCTTGCCAACCTTCATCTAACCGTAGATATTAGGTAAGTAGTTCTCTTGCAATTTGGTTTCAAAGTCATCCTAAGTTTGTATTTTTAAAAAACTTTCGGACCACCCTGTTCGCAAATCAAAGACTTTAAAAATTTTCTAAAAATACATGCTATTTTTTATTACATCTATACTACTAAAAGATATAAAGATAAGCTAAATAAGAGAAACAGTTTTGTACCATAAATAGTAAGTGAAAATAAAAAACCTGTAAGTGAAAATAAAAAAAAAAAAGGAAAGTAGAGAAGAGGAAAATGGAAGGAATTAGAAAGGATCTTGGGGTCCCAGTCCAAAAAGAAAAAAAGAAAAGGACAACAACACGGCACCATTAGCTAGTTGGAGAGTATCCATTATGCAAGTCATTCTGGGGGAAGAATGAGTGAGTTTAGAGAGTCAGTTAACTGTTTCCTGAATAGGAAAAGCGAAAAGCTAAATCTCTGTAGTGACTGTGGAAAAGAATAAGTGAAAAAGCTTGATAACTCTCACAGAGTGTGATTTAGCTTAAAGATCACAGCTTTCCTGTTTTAATACAAAATTGTGCTGCCTCCTAGAACTCCTTACCTCAAACCATCTTAAGCGATACGACGGAGATTGAAGCTGGATAACGCGGTTGAAATGACAGACGAGCCGTATCTTAGTATGGTTAGGAAAAGAAGTTTCAAGAAGATCATGGACAAAAGGGATACATGATACCAAGGCTTTAAATTATAAGAAACTTAGTAGCAAAATTAAAAACTCTCTGTGAAATCATAATTGTCTTATTTGTAGTCAATAAAGTGTTATATGAGAGACAATACAAGTTTCTTCCTAATTTAGTACGTCAAAAGCAAGTCCAAGATTTTTGGTATGAGATGAGAAGGATTACATTACTTCCCAGACGGAAAATTGAGCTACTTGTAACGGCTTCGGACTAGGAGTTGTACAACAATGCATGGGATTTACCAGGGTTTAAGTTAATGCGGTTTTCAAGGTCCCATACAGAAATAGGTTTAGTCAAGGCTTAGCATGAAGAATTTGAACGTCATTAGCAAAGACATGGACCGTAGTATACAGGCAAGATTTGGCAATACCATTGATACGCATTGAAAAAATGAAAGGTATCAAGATGAAACCCTGCGAAACAACCTTGATGGGATAGCGGATCAGACTACTTGTCAAGAGAGCAAATAAACTAATAACGCCCTATCAAGTATGACTAAATGGTTACAGGCACTGGACGAAAAGGAAAACTAAACCTTAAACTTAGCCACCAAAAGAGAATGATCCACAGAGTCAAAAGCTTTGCTAGAGTAAAGAAGCAGAAGGATAGATACCACTTTTCTGTAATTTAAACAAATGTATTACAATACTATTTTTGCGTTATATGGAATTGCTCCACATGTACCCCTTTTTAATCAAGAATCACCCCACCCCCGTCCGCGCTGGTAAATTGTGTCCTGGCTTATCTGTATTAAAATCTGGTCAGCTTATGTTAAGACTCACTTCATGTGCAAGGGTTGATAGCTTTTACATTTACTGCTGTATGTAAGCATATGTAAGCATGCAGATGTCATCTCCGTAGTCTAAATAATTGAGCCGTTTTGTTGGGTCCCATAAGATTTCATTTGGACTTGCATTATCATTCTTTCAATGATACTATCTAGTACTATGAAAGATAGTAGCGAAGATGGTACACAGCCTTATCTTACTCCTTAATGATTGTTGTATTTGTCACTTTATTGTCCTTTGTATTGTATTCTGTTTCCAGCATCCCGATACATTTCTTTGATTAGATCAATTATTTTCTTCGGGACGCCTATTTCACAAAGTGCTTCTGTTAATTGAGTCGAAGGCGCGTTTGAAGTCCACGAAGAAGAGTTACAGTGGTGAAGTCCACTCGTTTGATTGCTCAATGGTGATGAGCTTTTTAATTTTTTTAGTTGCATGTTAAAAGAGATATTCTGTCGCGAATGGTAATCTCTAGTATTTTCATTATGGTGTTAAGCACAGAAATATACCTCTCCAGTTCTTACATTCTCTTAGATCACCTTTCTTTGGAATTCTTATGGTTAACGCTTCTTTCAATTTGGTTGGTATTTTGCCGTTGTACCATACATCAGCTAATAGTGGTGTTAGCGTTGTAGCTAAATCTGCTTTGAATAATTCTGCTGATATGTTATCGGCAGTTTTGTTATTCTTGAGTTTCTATATGGCATCTCTAACTTCCCCTTCCATTGGTGGATGGGTGTTGATAATTTCGTTATATTTGCCATCGAGAGACTGAAAATTTCCTTTATTTTCTTGAAAGTTGTCTTCAAAGTATTCATTCCATCGATTAAGCTTGTTCATTGTTTGTGAGGCTTTGACCAGATTCATCCTTTATTGGTGCAGTATTTGTATATTTCTAAGTGACCTTTCTCACACATTTGTGAAATGAGCGCTTTCACAATAATGGTAAATACCATCTTTTGGCTTGTTTTTTCGGTAAAATGATGTACGTTGTACTTTTAGTGTTCTTACTTTTTAATAAAACTATACGCAATAAATATATTAAAATAGTTCAAACGCTCTTATAAATTTATCAAAACTGTTTTTTGGGCTTTGTGTTGTAAAATAATTTATGAAAAACATTTTTTTCAATTATTTCCGAAAATTTGTTACATGTTCTATTTCTATTAGAGATTATTCTCGAGAATTCTTTTTCTCGATTTCTCAAGAATTCCCTATAGATTTTTATGTCTCATTTCTCAAGAAATTTTGTTTAATTTCTCGAGAATTTGAAAAAAGTTAAAGACAAACAAAAATCACTCATTATTTTTTAAACCCTAAATTTTGATTTTTTAAAACTAACTAAGCTTTTCTTGCAGTCAGCGCAACCGTTCTACAATTTTACAAATTTTTCTGTCAGAATAATTCATTAAATTAGATTGAGAATCATGTTTTATCTTATAAACTAAAATTTTAAATTAGATAACGAACACTATATTTGTTTTATATGATAAATATTGTAAATATTGAGAGTGAGGACTCCGTTATCCATATGATAAAAAGATTTTTTTCGTATAATGTCTATAAAGGAAATTAATTTTTATAGCCGAATTTCACTTGAAGACTTAATTTAATCGATTAGTTTTATATGGGTGACCTAAGTGAGGACCAAAGTTTATTCAAATAGTATAGTTGTTTTAATTACACCCCCAATAGAAATTGTGTATCGCAACACTCTGCAAAATCCGAGAAAAAAAACTGTTTCCTCTATTTGATTTCAAAATTCGTAAGAATAGTTTGTTTACTTTGATAGAGCATTTTTACAGGACTGGTTTCCCATATAATCAATTTGACTGTCAAGAAACTTTAACAAAGCGTCCGCTGATTTAAACCTAAACATCTCTCGATTCTAATAACTTTAAAAAATCCCAGATAGCTATTGATAATTTGGCGGTTATAATTAGAGAATAGGGTTTATGAGGGGTTAGAGCTATTGGGTTAGAAAATTATTTATTAATTAAAGAAAATTAATAAAAAGTTATCTCGAGAATTCTCAAGAATTCAGCTTTCACTTCTCAATTTTTCCCGAGAAACAGAAATCTCTATCTCTAATTTCTATCATATAATCAAAATACAAATATGTAAACTAATAACTGAAAATTATTTTCTGGGTTGCATTTTTACTACTATTTCAAAACTCATCTTGTAATAATATTTGTTATGCAAACCCAAAATCATTTTTTCATTTTTCTACCTATAACTTTTTCAAAACTTGCAAATCATTTCAGCTAACAAAAATATCAAATCTTTTTACGCAAGCAATCTAGCTAGATAAACTTCCTCTATGAATTCAATTTATATGATTTTCATTCAAAATCGTTTCCGTTCATTTGAATAAAACATTTCACTTTCATTACGAAAAATGATGTTATGCAAGTATAACAAGAAAAAATAATGGATCGAATTACATAACATTAGATAAATCTATATTTTATTCAAAATTTCGACCAGTCCGACCGACCCAACATTTACAAACAAATTCTATTCATATAATACAATAAAATCATCAGCAATTCAATTCAATATTCTAATTGTTTCTGTATTCATTTTTCACTTTTCTATGTGGATGGAAAACTAAAAAAAAAAACATAGATCATCAATTACTTGCATAAAAATTGTTTTAAGTTAAATGAAAATGATTGATTAAGATTAGAAGTTAGGAAATACGATGGTGTTGATGATTGAAGTTCACTGCTGGAAATAACATGATTTTCAATTTTTAAGTTGACCCTCAATTTATCTCGAATCTTTTGGTTGTTTGCTTTTACAAAAATCTTCCCCATCGTTTTTTCTAATTTCCCAAATGTTAACCAAATATAATTATGTGTAAGTACAATATTTTGACAAACATGAAAAGGATATTTTTCTGATATTCTTATCATTATTTCCGTTTTTAAAAAATGTCATTTTCTTATATTTTTTGTAATACAATTTCCGTTGTATGTATATGACGGATAAAAAATCTATTTGCTAACATTTTGGGTCGTATTTAATGTCTATCAGTTTTCATTAAATTTGTAAACGAAAAATTTAGGAAATCAATTTAAGATAATTTTTACTCCTAATGATAACTTTGCAATAATTTGTATTGAACAACATGTGAAATCGATTTGTAGTTTTTGGTTTTCGAATGCAAACTTTCATGCTTTTTAAATCGCTAAAAAACGCACAGCTACCATTTCGGAATAATGAGTTTTTCAATAATCTTGCAAGGCAAAGTAAAAAAAAGTGTTAAGTTCTAAAATACCACTATCTGAAATATAGTCCTAAGAGTATAAATAAAATGTTTTTTTTTTTTTTGGAAATTAAAATGCGTATCCCCATCGACTCCGTAGTGCAGTTGATAAACGTGTCTGCCAAAGGATTCGAACCATGGCATTGATAAGGTTACGAGTTCGAATCCCAACCGAAGCACGTATAAAGAGAAAGTGTGTTTTAATGTAATAAACTGTAAGGTTTATCCAGTAAAACACAAAACTGATTTCGAATTGAAAAAATTCAAAGGATTCACGAAGCTACTAGAGTTTGATTGCTCACACACTCCAAAAACATATAAGTAAAATTTCAAATTGTTTGCCGTATCTGACAGTTTCTTTGAGAAGAATCCAATGGTTCCAAGAGTGTTTAAAAAGTAGGCCAAATTTATTTAAGAAATCAGCGCCCAAGATCGGACGATTCACACTTGCTATTATAAGCGTGTGTGACTTTTCGTTTTAGGCTGATATCTACATGCAGGAGTTTTGTTTCGTTGCATTAACTATCGTGCCATTAGTAGCTAGGGTTATTAGGTTGGAACTGATTCCTTGACGTACTACAACCTCTCTGCGTCAATCGATCCAGTTGTTCTTGTAACCTCGTAAGGCGTTCTAACATCGTTCCCGTCTTTGGTGTATGTGGTACTGATTGGATTGGGTGGACTACAGTGGTGGTGGACTATGTGAACTTGTTGCCGTAAGTTCCTTGGAATCGTATCTATGGGTGTAGAATCGAATGTGGCCAGAGGTATCCTGATCACTTCAGATAAATTACGCACCCACAAAGAGTGGATAATATTTTCATTAAAATTACACTAAGCCAATTGTTTTATGTGGCGCAGTTTATCCGACGGATTCTGGTCGCCAAAATCTTAAGTTGTCAGAAGTTTCTCTAGTTTACTTTCCCTGGCTTTCGAACACCAGAAACGCGGCACCAAATCTGTGGTCGTCTTGTCATATAAAAAAGAAGACCGTCTAAAGTGTGCAAATTATTGTGGCATAGCACTGCTGAACACTGCTGCTCAACCAGATCAATGTTTCACCTTAAGGATGATTCTGGAATAATGTTGGGAGTTAACATCAGCATTCTGCACCAGCTGTACGCTGATTTCAAGCAAGCATATGATAAAATCATGCCGACAACCTTTGATCGGGCCTCATATGCCTTGGTATCCTAGAGATACTTGTTTCTCCGTGTGATTTCTCAACATCAGTATCAAGTTGTAGAATAGTAATTGAAGTATCAGTTTCTAACAATTTTGATATTCGGGTCAAGGTATTCGACAAAATAATGCATTCGCGCCCGTACTTCTTAGTTTGGTGCTTGAGCGCTATACGAAAAAGTCAAATCGAGACACAAAACTGCATCTTTAGCAAATCTAGTAAAAATATATCAAATCCCGTGTCACTGTTGCATAAAGAATTTTCTACACGTACTCCAAACTTCTGCGATCTAAACATTTTTCACGTTCGTGTAAGCTAGAGATTACAATCCCGGTGTTAGGGTTTTATGTAAACCGGGACTACGAGATTCATAAATTTTAAATGCCACGAAGCATTAAAAGATAATTCCAGGATTGAAATCCCTAGTATGAACTCACAGTTTCAAAGCATTAATTCAACCTGTGTTTACATTTGGAAGTAAAAGCTGGATTCTGACTACCACCGATTTGTAGAATTCTTTCAACATTCAAGGGGAAGGTCATACGAGCAATTTGTAGTAAAAATGCAGGAAATCAGTATAAAATCCAAATGAATCATGAAATCACACAACTCCTTCGAGACTGCGATGTAAACGAAGTCATTGAAAACAATCGGATTAGGTGGTTTCATCATGTCCAATAGATAGAATATAGATAGCCACACTTGTTCGCTGAACGCTTTGCTCTGAACTCCACTGTTTTGGAAACTCCTAAAAAAATACCCCAAATCCAGTCTTCAGGAGTTATTATGAATGAACTCCACTTCAAACCCAAAATAGTCGCCAAGCTTTTAAAGGGGTTAAACATCAACAAAGTCTCAGGAATGGACAATATTCCACCCATTATTTTAAAAACCTTTTCCAAAGAACTTGCACCAACTTTGACTAAAATATTATACCAATCCTACAAATCTGGTATATTTCCCTCGTGCTGGAAGTTGGCCAATGTCCAGCCCGTCCCCAAAAAGGAACCAAAATCCGATATCTCAAATTATAGGCCAATAGCTTTACTATCGGTCCTATCAAAAGTCTTCGAGCATTATATTAATACACACATTTCAAAATTTCTGGAAGTAAATCATTTAATAGCCGACAGCCAATACGGTTTTCGAAACAAAAGATCATCCACCGATCTATTAAATTATGTAGCGCATTGTTGGAACAGCATACTTGATAAAGGTGGTTAAACATACGATATCGCTTTAGACATCTCCAAGGCATTCGATCGAGTCTGGCATGCCAACTTGATCCACAAGCTCGTTGCGTATGGTTTTCATCCCAATATTGTGAAGCTGATTAAAAATTGTCTAACCAACCGATACATTTCGGCCTCCTTAGATGGATTTACATCTGAGTCTAAACTATTAAACGCTGGTGTACCTCAAGGCTCAGTATTGTCCCCAACCCTATTTTAAATTTATATCAACGAATTGATGAAAATCACCAGCAACCCAATAAATAGTTTTGCAAATGATAGTACTCTGCACAATTTGTTCGAGCCCCTTACTTCAAAAGGTAAAATGCACGAACGAATTAATCCCGCCCGGAGATACGCTGCCATAAACGTGAATAAAGACCTAAAAATGTCGCCGATTGGGGTGACCAAAACCTGGTCAAATTCAACTCTACACGGTTGAAAATATTGGTATGAAATTGGTAAAAAATGGTATTTATATAAATCCATAAAGAAATGGTATTAGCTAAATAAAGTTCGATGGTATAAAAGTTCATTAATAGCTCCATGTAAATTGCATATATTTATGTATAAAGATCATTTATATGCATTGGTATAAATTATATATCATAAGTTTATGAGTTTCGTAAAATAAAAATTGGTATAAATTATATACCATGAGTTTATTGGTTTGGTATAATAAAAATTGGTATAAATTACATATTATCAGTTTATTATTTCGGTATATAATCTATATATATTAAATTATTTATAAACTATATTTATAAACTATAAATTTTATACCTACCATTATAAAAGTTCTAAACCAAACGGTATAAAATATATACAAATTTTTTTTTATGTTAATTAAAATACATTGTTTTTGTTTTACATTTTATTTTCAAAAAATTCATTATATGTAACAATGCGAAAACGATAAGAAAAACTCTTAATATTTTACTTAACATTCTTTTTGTTAAAATGTATTTTTTTTGGTTTCTCGCGATGTCGCGTTACAATATGTTTCATGATTTACTATGTAGGCTACCTGAAAAACGTAAGAAAAAACAACCAGTCTAAGCATGGATCAGTACATGTTTACTTTAAAATTAAACCGAATCACACATTGTTTGACATTACGATCCACAATGACAGTCCACAATGACTATTTTATTCAATTCAATTATATCAAAAACTCTTACCTGCATATAGAAAATCGAAGTAATCCAAATCCGCAGTGCTGGTTGAATCCCCGAATTTATTTACTTGCTCTACGCGTGCATTTATGCCATACAAAAATGTAATAAAGATTCCGCTTTTATTTACAATATGACTGCACACAACTTTGTTCAAAAATGAAATTTTATTCAATTTCTACACCAAACGCGTTTAACGCAATAAAAATAACGGTACTTTTTGTCATCGTATACTAATTTAGTATAAAAATGGTTATTTTCAATTTATAAATCTTCATACTTTATAAGATTAGAAAATAAATTCAATATCAAGCATATATAAACGCTGCGCGGCAAATTGTAACTAACTGTATTTTTATCCCCGTTTATCTTATTTGGTATAGAATTGGAAACTTGAACATATTACACTAGTTGGATATAGAAATGATATAGTTTCAATTTATAAATCTCCATACACAGTAAAAAATTTATTGAATTTTCAATTGAGTTTTTACCAGTTTATGCTCGTAAATCTAAATATTTCAGTGAAATTACGTATATTTTCATGTAAAAGTCAAAGTTTACTGTAATTTTTTAACTTTAACTTAAAATTTGTAGAAAAAGTCTGTAAAATTACATACAAACACAATATTTTTGTAAATAACTGTAAATGGAAGAGAAATAATAGAAAAATAGCAAACAATATCTCGTAAAAATACTTAAAATATTATTTTCGAAACAAAAAGGCTTCACGTGTTATCATTAGTTCTTTGTATTCGGTGAGTGTTGTTAAGTTAAAAAAAGTGCTCCTTCATTTCAATATGTAAGTATATATTTATAATTATAATAACGTTATAATATATGTCTATAATTGTTTTGATATTGCTCTCAATTTGATTTTAATATTTTCAACTTATTTTAGATTAATCTGAGTTAAGTTAAGAAAAATGTTTACATGTAACATTTGTGATATATTGTGTGGCGATGAACAAGAATATTATTCGCATCAAAAGTCGCACAAAAACGATGCTGGTGCAGTTTTTAAATGTGCATTTAGCAACTGCGGTAGAAGTTATTCTAAATTTATAAGCTTTTTATCTCATTGTTCTAAATATCATCGTAAATTTACAAAACAAATAACCCAAGGTGATTTAACCCTACCATGTCAAGTTACAAATTGCACATTCAAATCTGTTGTTTTAGAACAGCTATTACAGCATTTGCTTAAACATTTGCAAAAGTCTCAAACTTGTGTTGTGAAGTGTCCAATCGGTAGTTGTGTTAAAATTTTCCAAACCCAGAGAACTTTTCGGAATCATATCAATTGTTTCCATAAAATCAAATTCTTATTAAAGAAAACCCTAAATATAAATCCAGTTGAGCAAGGAAAAGTGGAGGTACAAAACCATACCGTTCAGTCTCCCAAACATATTGAACCGACAGAAACACAACAGTGCACTTCTTCTGAACTTCAGATTCATGCCGAAAAAACGGTTGATGTTAAATATTTAACTGAAAGCTTGCTCGTTAAATTAAAGAGTACCTGAACGATATAATGTACCTGAACGAGTAATCTCAGTTATAGTCGATAATGTTTATCAATGCTCGGCAATACTTGAAACAAATGTACTAAATTCTCTTGAGGAAATATTTAAGCAGTTCGAATTACATGGTGAATTCAAACAAAAAATGATGGAAGCTATTCTTCCACATTTAAAATTAATTTCTAACAGTTCATTGTCTACCTACAAACGAAAACAAAAACTTTTCTCGGATTCTTATATTAAGCCAATTAAGGTTTTCTTAGGCGTAAATAACCATCATAAATCATGCTTTTATTATTATGTACCTATACTCAAGACTATTGAACAATTATTTCAAGATTCTCAAATTTTGTCACAGTATAATAAGGTACAAAAACCAAATTTCTCTATGTTTTACGATTATAGCGATGGATTTTTGTATAAAAATAATTATTTTTTCTCCGATAGACAGCAAATATAAATTTTGCAGACTTATTTCAGTCAGCAAAGTGGCACTTTTCCTGCCTAGGCAGCGAAGCAAGTACTTTGCTGCCTAGGCAGCAAAATAATTAGACTTCATAGAAATAAACAGATATTGCAATTAAAAAAAAAAATTTTTTTAATCGATTTATTTTTTCATTTTTAAAATTTTGCTTTATTTTTAAAGTAATAATTATTAAATTACATATCATTGTAATTAATCGGAGAAAAAATTATATGTTCAACTCGGCAGCAAGGTAGATTGACTGCCTTGGCTGAATTCCTAGCCTCGCTCGCTCGGCTATGAACTATCAGCCGCGGCAGTCAATCTACTACTTTGCTGCCTAGTTAAACAAATAACTATTTTCTTCCACCAAAAACGAATAGAGCTAATATTTTATATAGATGCATTTGAGGTCTGTAATCCATTAGGATCTGCCAAATCAAAACATAAAATAACAGCTGTTTATTTTACTGTTGGTAATTTTGATGTTCAAAATCGATCCAAAATAAATAACATAATGTTAGCTTTACTTTGCACAGAGTCTCATGTTAACACTTTTGGGTTACATAGAATATGTAAAAAGTTAATATTTGACTTAAAAAAGCTAGAAGAATATGGGGTTGTATTTGATGAGAGTCTGGGAAACATTAAAGGTTCTTTAATTGCAATATGTGCAGATAATTTAGGAGCACATCAAATAGGAGGATATTTTGAAAACTTTAGCTCGTCAGAATATTTTTGTAGATTTGGCTATCTGACATTAAAAAAGTTTAAGGAAAATTTTCGCTCGAGAGCTAACTTGCGATGTAAGGTTTCTTATAATACTGACGTAGAAAGGCTAAAATATCAAGAAAGTGAGCATGGTGTCAAACAAAATTCTTGTTTTAACTGTTTGGATTATTATCATGTTAGTAATCCTGGTCTTCCACCATGCATAGCACATGATTTGTATGAAGGTGTTATAGCTTTTGATATATGTTTAGCTGTACATTATTTTGTAAGTGAAAAATGGTTTTCGTACGTTTACCTTAATTTAAGTTTAAACAGATTAAGAAAAGCTTTAAAGTTTAATACAAGCTTCCCTGAATTTAAACGAAGTACTAAAAAGCTCACCGGACATGCAATGCAAAATTATAATTTTCTTATTTTACTGCCAATAATGATGGTAGAGAAAATCAAAGATCCAAATAATATAGTATTAGAAATGGTGGTAATTCTCTTACAGATTTCACAAATTAGTTCTTCACACATAGTTACACTTTCACAAATTCATATCTTAGATGGTCTCATTGATAGATATTTAGAACTGCGCTTATTTATTTTTCCAAATGTGCCACTAAGACCTAAACACCATTATATGCAACATTATCCAGAGCTTTTGAAAGGTCAAGAAGGTCAAGAAATTATAAAAATTTGAAAGGTTGAAGGTCAAGAAATTATAAAAATTTGTTAAAAACTTTAACAGAACGTCATCAGGTTTTGCAGTCCACTATTCAAGGAGGACGTTTTGCATCTGCAATTTCATGTAAACTATGGCTATTAGAACGTAACTCCTTTCCTATACATATTCCAAAAATATTTGTTGTTCAAACTACTTCGATGACATACAATAATATAAAATATTTATCGGAGCAAGCTTTAGCAATTTCTAATATTGAAAACGGATATGCAACTTGCATTAGAGTACAAGTAATATTGGCTAATGAAACACGCAGTGAAATAGGATTTTTAGGCACTCACTTTCGAATGATGTACAATTACAAGATAGGACTTTTTGAGATAACAGAATTTGAAGATTCAATATGCATGAATTTATATTCTAACCTTTCTTCTCCCTTTCCCTTTACTCCATTTAAAATTGGGCACACCACCTACATCACACTACAATCGGCTATACCAATTAATTGGTACACTCTAAAAAGTGAATGGAAAATCATACAAAAAAAGCATAATTTATCACTAAAAGTTAGTAAATACTGTGTAAATTTACACATTGAAGTGGAGAAATAAACTCACGAAGTTTGATTTAATAAAAAATGCCGTTTTTTACTATTCTGTGTTATTTCACAACCTTTGGTTGATAAATCCCGACAAATTTGCGTGATTCCCACAATATTATCGTATAATACACTTTTATAGTATTTTACTAAAGCTGTGTGTGTTTTGACGCTACAAATTGTTGTAATGCAAAACGGACGCGCGTAGAAAAAAAAAGAAAGATCATTGCGTTTCTAATCTTTCAACAATCTACATCTAGTTTACGAACGCAAAGTGTTTTTAATAAAACGTGACATAGAACCGCACTGCATCAAATAGTCGGTGAAATACCAACCAATACACCATGGGCTGCTATATTGAGTAAGTTTAACAACAATTTTAATTTCCTAAGTGTACGTTTTTGTCTGACACCAGATAATATATTTCAAATATACCGACACCTTGGATCCCATCTAGTACTTAACTATTGTGGAATTTTTACGTAGATTTTTGTGAAAACTAAACCAAGTGAAAATTTTATGTGTATATTACAGAAAATTTTGATCCGGTTGATCCAAACTTTTTGACGGTTTAAATATACATGGAAAAGATACAATTTGTTTACGGTGAACGTGGCATAAACGAGATGGTGCAACTCCTTAAATTTTTATATTACAAAATGAATATTATGTATCCAAAACAAATATCACAATCAATGGAATTTTTGGTTCGATATGTTTTGCAGTTCTATTCAGAATCAACAAGAGGAGGAAAAAATCTCTCAACAATTAAAATAAAATCAACTTTAATTAATAAATTAAATATTTGAAATATTATGAAAAGTATGAAATATTTTATTCAACTTTAATTTATGCTTAAACCTAAAACGATTGAATTATTATTTTTTATGTTATGTATTTTACACATTATGTAAATAATAGTTTTTTATTTTAGAAATATATAAATATTATAAAATATAGTGAAAAAAAATTAATTAATATTATCACTAATTTAAAATCTTTTATTTGAAATTCGTACTAAAACTGTGAAATTTCCCTCAAATTCGACTAATTTTCACATCTTTAATTTGTGAAATATATTTATTTAACAACAGTTTATGTAAAAGTTCCCACTATTTTAGATTTTTTTCCAGCTATAATAACACAAATATCGATAGAAAAATCGGGTTTTCAAATATTTCCAGCTATTTCATCAGAATTTCACACATTTTTATTGTAAATCATCATTTTAAAATGCATATTTCATTGAGTAATTTCCTCAATTTAAGTGTAAATATTTTGAAGTCCCACCGCAATGCGAATTCACTACAATAATTGCTGGCAACAAGTAACCTACATTAATTGTAGTAATTTTCAAAAAAAACTTTTTAAAGTGTACGTTACCTGTGTCTGCGTCAGTCATTAAATAACAAATACTTATTTTCATGTTTATCATTAAAATATCCTTTTAGACAATTACACAAAATGAATACACAACATCGTATACCAGTTAAAATTTGGAACAACGATAGGTTAATTAGAAAATGTTTTATGAGTACCGAAGATATGCACAGTCTTATTGAAAATGGTATGCTAATTAATAATCTGTTATAAAAATAAAATAATTTTCCTTCGATATTTTGATTTTAGCAAATAAGGCAGGCATAATGGGATCACAACTAGTCCTTGAATGTGACGGAACTGAAATCGACAACATCGAAATTTTGGAATACTTCAACCAGCAAAATCAAATCTTTCAACTATAAGATTCCACTTCATCATGGACACCACCATCCTCAACTTCAACAACAAGTTCTATAAACTGTACAGGAGAACCTAAATCATTTAATGATACCTTGGATCTTAATTCAAATAGCATTATATCATGGATTGCAGATGATGTTCAAACTGCAGTAACAGAACTTCAATCCCCTCAAATATCTCATCCTACCACAGCATCTATCTCCAGTGGCAGAATAACTACAATATGTTCAGATATCTCAATTAAATATGACAGATTCGGCCTTAAGCAAGCGGAAAAGCTGTTCTTGAACTATGAATTACCTATCAATAAAATTTCTGATGAAATATTGGAACTATTAAACAAAAACAAGCCACTTGGCCATCTGTTGAATGATTTCGTTCATTGTGTAGTAAATGATATGCGACGTAAAACTTTTTATATACCACAAAGAGTATTTCAAACATTCTCGACTCGTCTTATTCAGCGTTACCCAGTATGTTTTGCAATTGTTGATGGAAATGGTAAAGTAATTTGCGAAGAACCAATAACTTTAGCAACCAAATTATGCAATCACAACAATTATATAAACCGTATTGCACAACATCAAAAATCAACAAAATGCCTAAAGCAAAAAATAAATATGTCTGATGGAGTGCCTAATTATTTCCAAAAAAATGCAGTGGATAACGATATGTCGGAGGATGAAGCCAATAATAAAAGATTGTGGTTCAAAGAAAATCACGGGCGAGAAATTTTGAATGAGGAACTAAATAATGAAATATTTAATACATTTAAAACCACATTTACACATCAAAGAAACTTTCTTAACGAAAATCCTAAAATCACAGATATATCTGAGCAATGGCCTCACCTTTTAACGCAAAAATACCTGCTTCAACATTTTTACGAACTAATGCAAATAAACGAAACCGTATATTTTAAAAGATGGAATGAATTAAAGAACACCATATTACAGTTGAACACAAAAGCAAAAGCACCAGTGGTGGAAAATAATGATGACATCAATGTGCTACAAAATATATGCACATATTTTAAAGAAAATGCAGATCTGTTATTTAAACAATATAGTGTAAGTATAACTAAACCTGCAGTTCTACATCGTTCAGACATGGTGCTTAATTAATAAATATGAATGTATATAATAAAAAAATGTTTATTTTAGTTTGGCTGTTCACTAAATGAAATTGAAGTCCCAACGTCAACTCCTTGGTTTGCTGTTGTTGGTATATAAAAAATAAATTATCTAAATTTTTTGTTTAAAATAAATTTATGTGTTTTAACAGATGAAGCAACATCTAATCAAATTATATACATTTATGTTGAAGGTCAATTACTAGACACACAATGTGGTTGTGTAAGAACTGCATTACTATTAACAATGGCAGCTTATTTTACTTTTAATATAAAGTATCCAACTGAACTATCGCAGTCTTTAGTTGTCATCCAAGAGGCATTTTTTGATATTCAAATGAACTTTGAAAGATCAAAGAAAATAAAAATAAATTTTAAATCAAAAGTTATAAATTTTTTAAAAAAAATTTTACAAAATTTAGATTAGTTCGCGTTTATTAGTTCCAATAGGTGTTAAAAATGTAAAAAAACTATTATTTATATAAATGGAATTTATAAAAAAAATTGAATTAATTATTTATTTTTATTTTAATTAACTAAAAATTTAGATATTTTTTGATTTATAAAATATTTGGTAAAATTATTGTAAGGGTCTTAGACCTATAGAGTTAAGATTTTTTAATAAAATTGAAATATATAAAATTTATCAGTTTCTTTGAAAAGTGTATTATAAATGTTGCAAGAAAATTCGAGTGAAATTCTACATACTTTCAAAATTGTATTTTGGTACTACTTACTTTTACACGTAAAAATAAAAAGGAATGTAAAATTCGCAGCTTGTTCATGTAAATTTTTACTAGAAAAATCTCGGAAATTTTACAAATTCTTGTAATATTACATGTTGTTTCATGTAATTTTTTACATGAAATTTCTAGTTAAATTACAAGTAAAATTATTTAATTTTGTATGAAAGTGTGTTTTTAAATTGTAATGTAATTTTGCATGACAAAGCGCGGCAAATATGACCACAAGAAAATACTAGCAAAATTCAATGGAAATTTTTTACTGTGTACTTTATAAGATTAGAAAATAAATCGTATACCAAACATTGATAAACGCGGCTCGGCACATTGAAATAACAGTGCTTTTACCTGAGTTTATATTACTTGGTGTAAAATTGGGAAGTTCAACTTATAAATTATCTGAATACTTTGCACTTTATAAAATTCAATACCATTTTTCGCATACATATACTTTATAAAGAAAACGTTATTAAAAAAGTATCAATTTTAGACCAAAATTTTCAACAGTGTACCAAAACACAGCTGTTGACTGTTTCCAGATCAAAGACCGAGTTCCCCAAAAATTTTTTATTCAATATGTGTGATGAACCAATAGGTGAATGTAAAGGCATTCGTTTATTGGGTGTCACAGTTTCAAATGACCTACTCTGGAACGATCATGTAATGGTGATGGCAAAAAGCGCGTCTTTCACGCGATTTTTCACTCCATACCAATTTCTCCATGTTTATAAGTCCTATATTCGTCCCTGTATGGAGTACTGTTGTCAAGTTTGGGGTGCTGTTTCTGTTTCCATCTTGGCCCTCTTGGATTCTGTTCAAAAGCGGGCTATACGAATTGTGGGTGATCGAACTTTGACATCAAAACTTGATTCCCTACAACATCGTCGCACTGTTGCTGACATCGTTGTTTTTTACAAATATCGTCATCAACAGTGCTCAGATGAAATCAGCAGCATCATGCCTCAAACTTATTCTTACCCCCGTCAAACGGTCGAGATCCCACGCTGTCATACTGGCAGATCGCAGAGAGACTTCTTTGTCCGAACTGCATACAAATGGAATAGTTTGCCGAAATCCTCGGTCTCAGGTGGCTTCAACCCACAGAGGTTTAAAAAAGCATCCATCATGACCTTAGAACGCCAGTTGTTGTGGGACCTAGGTCTAAACCTAGGTCTTAAAAGGTTTTATGTGTTGTTGTGACACTAATTGTAAACCCTATAACACAACACATTTTATTAAAAAAAAAAAAAAATATTGATAGAATGATTCGTCGGAGACGAAAACCAAGATGACGCATACGTGATGACAAAATACAAGACGTTCGTGGTATAGGATGTCGTAATTGGGATAAACTAAACATGCAACAAAATAAATAGGGGCTGATTGCAAAAAATACAAATTATTAATAACAAAAGAATTACTTTAACTTCCTAGTATGTTTGCTAATTATTAATAATTACCGATTGATCCCAATGATATATCAGCTGTTACGTTGTTTACTTGTTGTTTATTTAATATGTTTGTGGAATGTGGAATGTGAATTTTATAAAAGTTTAATTTTAAAAAAGATTATTCCCGTAAAAATTAAATCATTCCAGTAAATTGATCACATATAATTGATTTATATTGCAGCTGACTTCAATAAAGTTAAACATATTCAATAATACGTAATAATTCTGTTAATATAATTGTTTTATTTTAAAAGTTAAAATATTATTGTTCAATGCAAACAAAAATATTTTTGATGACATAGTTGAATTTTTATACAATTGATATATTTTCACAAAAATAGTAATTTTCTTTTGATAATAATGTTTCGTTACTAAAGCGGTTATTTGCTTGTGTTACTAGGTATTATTGGGTACATACTTTTTTCCTGGTACTGTAAGTATCCTGTTTTCCAAAACACAGAGCGTGTAATTTGTTTGTCGGTAAAAACCGACGTCAAAGGTCACCAAATGATGTATTCAGCTAGGTTTTAATTTAAAATCCACACGACCGATTGTTTTAAAATTTTCAGTTTAATTATTTATTATAATATATAAACTTTTATGATTTATAATATATAAACTTTTAATATTTCATTTTATACAAAGTATATAGATAAATCAATTTAATATTTAACGAGAGCATTGTATGATTTATTTTTATGTTCTTTTGAAAAAGCCCGAAAAAAGTGAAGTTTTAATAAAATTTTACCTCCACCCAAAAATGAAAAAGAAAATTCATTGAACCAAAATCGATTTTTGAGGTTTTAGTTCGTTTTTCGAATTGACCAATTAATCAATCGTATGGCGCTATAATGTGAATTTATCGATCATTGTTTTGACGGTTGATGTCACAAGTAAGTAACGCGATTGTTTATGTTTGTAGAGATTAATTCTCTAGATTGAAATTAATTTACTTCTACATATTCTTTGTATCATGTATATATCAGGTTACCGACATGAAATAGGGCAGAGAAAAACAATTAAACAATGTTTTTAAATTACTAAAATTGTCACTGACAATTGATTCACAATTGAAAGTTGTTGTTTGACTTTGCTGCTATTTTTTGAGACAGCACCCTTCGCATTGTAGGTATAGTTACTGAAGTTTGATCAGGCCTTCCCACACTACACAATACAAGAAAATCTGGGTGTCTGAGTCACAAAATCTGCGACAGTAGTTTTCATGCAACAGTAGCACTATAATACAAACTCAAACTATATAAAAAATTTTCAAGAATAGGGTTAATTAAAGTTAAAACTAAGGAAAACGGATCAAGGTTTTCTAATAAAAATTAATTTGAACTGTTTTGTTTACAAGGCAATTAAAAAGTATATGCGCCTTTCAAAAAATTTATATATAACTTTAAAGCAATAAAAGCTTAAGATTTACCTACCTACTGCCTGATAACAGAGAAAATAAAGAAGTATACAATTACCAATTCCTTAAACAATTACCGACCAGGCGAGCGATTAATCATGCGCGCCAAGACTTGGATATTCAAGGTTCAAACCTCAGAGTAGAAGGAAAAATGTTTTTTTCAAATTTTGTTGAATATTTCTCAACTCACGATACTTTAGTGTGCAAGTGAGCATCAATCATAAAAGTAAATAAATCGACTGTTTAGTATATATCCCAGTTCAGAAAATAATTCCACTTTCTAAATGATTCTAGAGAGCAAAAATAAGGTTTGGAGGTTTAATGAATTTTAGCAAGAGACAATATTATCATTTCCTAAAATAAATCTGGTTCACATTTAAATAAATCGATTAAAAGAATTTATAGCTTCATTTAATAAATGTTCGAGAAAAAGAGATCTGCTTACCTTTCAGAGAAATTTACCTTCCAAATACTTGAAATGACATTGAAACATTTTATTTATATATTTCTAACCACAACCATTTCCACGACTTGGGTTAATCTCAATAAGTGTGTTCCATTTACCACATTTTCCTTTACTTTTGTACTAAATTTCGTTTTCAAGTTAACCATATCAAATGATGGTAAAGCTACGTGACAAACTTACGCTTCTATTCACCGCCAGAGTTTTTGTCAGTTTAGAGAATAATTTCAAATATGCTTGCCCAAATGCTTATACAAATTTTGAATTTCTAGCCTAAATGTCATATTTCTGTCCAGCTTTCTTTAATTGTTTATATTTTGCATGAATCATAATTTTAATTTTCAGAAATTTTTTAATATTTAATTAATTTTCTTAAATTTAACAAACTCAAAAGAAAATTTAAACTTAAAATTTTGTCAAGCTAATAATTTTCTTTTACGTTGTTTAGCAATATTGTTTTTTAAAATTGTCAAAACAATTTATTGTCAAAAAAAAAAATGTCGGAAACGTGTGGTAAGAAAGAATTTGAGTTGTAGTAGATCAAAAATCTAATACACCTCACATTTAAGTCGTTCCATTTAAAATTCGGTTCGGGTAGCAAGTTTACCTAAAAGGAACACGGGTAATACTACGTATATGTATTGTATATTGTTAAATAGTTTTATATTAAAATAAAAAAGGCAAAACTACGATTTCTTTATTGTTTCACTTCTGATGCAGGATAATTATGAAAGTCATAGAAATAATATATACAAATAATAATAATACATAAACATTAAAAGCTTTTTGTTCGCGATTTTAGTTTCAGTAAAATTACGATAAAAAATTAAACAAATTTTTTTAATTACAATGTTTATGCATATTACAACAGAATGGTAAAAATGGAGAAAACAAAGAGTTTTTTATTGATTTCAAAATTTTGAAAAATGCTATGTAATTTTGAAAAATTTTCCAAACCTAGGTGTTCAATAAAAAAGCTTTGTATGATAGAAAAAATGCAATAAACTCAGTCTTAAAATCAATCAAGTTGTGACACTTTCAGCGCTGTAGTTACGCAAGTGCAACAGGAGCAACCGCCCTGGGCCCCTTATTTTTTGGGGCCCCCCAAATAGTAAATACATACATGGCTAAAAAATTTTATTGGTATTTTATATCAAGAAAAAAGAGATACGTGTTCGAGGATTTTCTTTTTTCTTTTGGAAAATATAGCGATTCTAAATTTCGAGAATTTCGTGATTTTTGGCTTGACGAGTTATTTTCAAATATTCATAACTTCGGTTCTATTAAAGATAGAAACTTTAAATTAATTTAATTAATTAATTAATTAATTTTAAAGTTAAAAGATGGTAGTTTAAAAAATATACAAAATTAATAAAAGTTATTAACAAATTCCTATTGTTATAAACAAATAGAATGTCCAAATCAATCTTTAGTCGTTGCCCTACCCACGAAACGAGTTTTTAGTATGACCATCGTATTCAGCGTTTCATTTTCTATAAAAAACATATTTTTAATTAATGGAGAAAATAGTTTTACTGTTAGAAATAAATTTATTTACCAAGCGCGGGACGAAAATAAATTCCAGAATGACCCATATTCTTTTACATACAGATTAAAAGATATGCTTGTTCGAGGATTTTTTCTTTTTTTTTTAGAGGAAATAGAGCGGATCTAAATTTCGAGAAGTCCGTGATTTTTGATTTGAAGACTTATTTTAAAAGATTCATTACTTTGGTTCTGGTAGCCTATCTTTACATTTTGTCTGTTTTATTTTAAAGTATAAAAATTATTATACATATATAAAAGTTATTAACAAATTGCTATTGTTATACACAAATAAAATGTTAAAAACGACTTTTAGTAATTATCTAGCAAAAATAAAGAGTGTTTAGTATGAGCATCATATTCTACGTTCAATTTATGATAAAAAACGAATATTTAATTAATGGAAAAATGAGTTTTGAGTTTTAACACTATTCTAGTAAACCATTACTTAAAAATGAGTAAATTTTTTGCTGTTTTGATTTCAATCCTTTGGTTTCTAATATAATAATTTATCATAAATTTCGTTTAAAAATTTGTTATCATAAAAAAATTGCATTTCCTACGCGAGATTAAAACATTTTACGTGAGTGAAAATTTGTTCACGAGACGCGTTAGCGTCGAGTGGGACACTTTCAGGGAAAAGCAGCGTTTTCATCTCTTTTTGCAAAATGTAATATTACTAATTTTCACGACTGTATTTGAAAATATTTTTCAAGTTACTCGCTTTAAAATAACGGATTCAAGGAGTGATATAAGGAGCGTTTTAAATTCTGGTTTAAATTTAATTCCGTTAATATCAGTACAATACTACAAATTAATTTTAGACTAAACGATTCGTTTGTATATTGAATTTTCAATTATAATTTTCACTTTTCGAATTAAATTTGTGTTGCTAGTTGCGCGGATATTGTTTGAAAACATATATATTGGGGAGAATGCAGTTAGCGTGGTTCATATTTTTCACCGATGGTTCGAATGAAATTATCTCACAACTAGCTTCTAGAATTTTACATATACATATTAGTAAGCAATATAAAATCATCGAAGTACTTATTCGTAATGATAGATTCTACACCGGATGTTTGCAAAAAAAACAGTTGTTCATTATTATTCGGTGTGTTAAAATAGCGGACCAAAAGCCAAGTGTACAAGAAAGTTTCTTAAGCTTTGTAAATATATTGACCTCAACTGGCGAAAATTTAGCAAACATCCTTATTGAGCAATTAAACTATTAGGAATCGAAATTTCTGATTGTCGTGGTCAGCCGTATGACAACGCAAGCAATATGAAAGAAGAATATAAGAGACTGAAATGTCGAATTTTAGAAATTACTCACAAAGCAAGGTATACGCATGGTATGGTTATACAAAGCAAGGTATACGCATGGTATGGTATGGTTGTACCATATACATGGTACATGGTTATAGACACAAAATCATTCTAGTGACAGGAGATAGTGTTGAAAACACTATTAAAAGTCAAAATTATTTCACTATATTAAATAATTTTATAAGAGTTTTGCTGCATCGATAGAGCGATGGGCCATTCAAGCAAAATATTTCAATGGGAATATCGCTTTAACAGTATAAAAGCCGTGAAATATCTCCAGATAAAAGAAATTAGTCTTGCATTAGATGAACTTAAGAATAGCTATATCCAGATTGTAAAACTCTTGTTGTATCTTTAAGAAAACAAATAAATTCCTATGAATTTATTGTATTGACAACAATTTGGTATCGCTTGTTATCAAAGCTTCACATATTCAGCCAATTGCTTCAACGAAAAGATATTTCAATCAATGTTACATTACAATACAAGGGCTATGTTACTATAGCTTGCTGACTTAAAAAACTTTTTCCAAGAAGTTATAAAAGAAAAGCACAAGAAACATCGTTAGCAATAAATGTAATAGCACAGTTTATCGAACGGCCTGCACGTAATACCCAAATATTATCATTTAGAAACAGAGAATGTTTTGATAAATCACCAGAACCTAGCCGAGTACGTAATCTCAATAGATTAGCTGAAAAAAAATAAAGGAAATGATAAATATGACGTTATAGAATCTATTAGTGCAGATGATATACCAAATGACGGAATTGAACTCCCTCAAGAACTAATTCAATGCTGTGATGATATTGATATAGGTGAGCTCATTCCTGAAATTGATGATAAGTGTAGTCATCTAAATCATACTGCTAAAAATAAATTTACACAGTCTTATTTTAATAAATTAATCGTTACTGTGATAAATTCATTGCAAGAACGATTTGAAGCTAAAAGCTATGAATACAAATGAATTCAATACTAGCTGTGCAAATCTGGTCAAACACTTAGGAATGGATATTGAAGACTTCACGTTCAAAAATGATCTTTCTATTTTAAGATATATTTTAGCAGATAATTATACTATTATGGAGAATTTGGAATTTATTTTAGAAAGGAATTTGGAAGAATTATGTATGTATCTAAATGTATGCATCGTTTAGAGAATAATTTTAACAATACCAATTACGTACGCTCATTGTGAACGGTCGTTTTCAAAACTGAAATTAATTGAAAATTATCTACGGTCTACAATGTCACAAGAAAGGCTTTCTGGATTAGCAATACTGACAATTGAAAATGCAACAGCCAGAACAATTAATTATACTTACATAATTGATGAATTTGCCAGCAAAAAGCTAGGAAAATTCCTTTATAATTTCTACATATTTTTTAAGTAAAAAACAATAAAAATGAATTGAATAACATTTAAAAAAAAATTTTTTAGTGTCCGCATAGGGCCTCTTAAATATACAGTACGATGTTGTGCACAGGGCCTCTAAAAGTTACACTACGGCACTGGACACTTTATAACTTAATTTGTTTGAGATGAAGATAAAAAGTGAAAAATATCCTATTCAACGAGATATTTTATTTCTTTATAGCCAAAATAAATAAGATGTGCAAAAGAACGAACATACAATTTTCTATATATATTATTTAAGGCAAATAAAAATAAGGAAACATTACCGTAGTGACAAATCAGTGGCGTAGCGACATAGGGGTTTGTTGGGGTTCAAACCCCCCCCATTGAAATTTTAAAGTTTCTATAATCTAGAAGAATTGCTCAAATATTCTAATATTAAGATTTTTTCCTTGGTATCTTACGAATGAATTGAACAGTTGCTTTCTTTTCGTTCCTCAGAACCCCACCCCCTTCTCTCTTCCTGTCAGGCCTGACGCCAAGGGAGAGTTTTGGGGGTTGTGACACCCAGTGGCGTAGCGACATACGGGTTTGCTCGGGTTCAAACCCCCCCCCCCCCCCCATTGAAATTTTAAAATTTCTGTAATCTATAAGAATTGCTCTAATATTCTAATATTAAGATTTTTTCCCTGGTATCTTACGAATGAATTGAACAGTTGCTTTCTTTTCGTTCCTCAGAACCCCCTCCTTCCCTCTTTCTGTCAGACCTGAAGCCGAGGGGGGTTTTGGGGGTTGTGATACCCTCCCAAGAATTTTCCCATTCGGCAAATTCGGCATTTTTACTAAAAGAATTTTCCAATTCGGCAGTTTTACGATTTTATTAAAGTTAAGTTAAGTTTATTAAAGTTATTTAAGCAAACATTTAAATTTTCGCAGCGATTCCCACTTTTTGCTCAGTATCACTTATTTATTTTCTTTGTCATTCGGCAAATTACGATTTTAAAATCTTTACGGCAACTCGACTTAAAATAGCCGAAGCAGAAAAATCTGGATGAATGACTAATACATTTTTAAATAAAATCAATAATTTATATAAATAAATTATTGTAATTATAATCAACGGAACAAACTTTTTTGGTATATATTTATTATAACATGTTTCGAATGTAAACATTAATCGTCAGATTACCAAAATCAGGCGTAGCGATATACGGGTTTATTCGGGTTTAAACCCCCCCATTGAAATTTTAAAGTTTCTGTCTTCTAGAAGAATTGCTCTAATATTCTAATATTAAGATTTTTTCCCTGGAATCTTACGAATGAATTGAACAGTTGCTTTCTTTTCGTTCCATAGAACCCCACCCTCCACTATGTTGTCATAGTGATAGCACACATACTCACTAGCACACATACACAAAAAGTTGACTGCCAGCTGCATGCCACGATGCGTACTATAAGTAGTACTATCAGAACCACCCCTTAACCTTGGCCCTGTGTTAAGCAATATCGCTCCACCTGCACTCAGACGCTCGCATGCTCTCATGCGTGAACATAAAAAGGTAACCAACAACATCACGTTACCCTTGCACGAAGATAACGGTGACCACACTCGTTGTCGATTGAAGTCAAGAAAGCCTGCACATAAAACTGCCAGCAACCTGCTGGCAACTAATTTTAATATCTTGGATGTCTGGGACACCTCCTGGCATCATAAATACAACTGGCCTTTCTATTACTAACCCGACTTCTACCCAACCTGGTTTCGATCTGCCACGTCATACCTGGACTACACTAAACCGAATAAGAACGAATCATGGACGTTGTGCTGATTCTTTCTACCTGTGGGGCATTTCAGAGTCCCCTGAGTGTGACTGCGGCGATCCACAATAAACCATAAAACACATTGCAACTGTGGCGACATCCAAGACATCCATTTGGCAACTCCCGATGTAGTAGCATGGATAGTAGCTCGATGTAAACATCTAATATTCAAATGTACTGCCCAATGTTCAAATATTTTACTTTTTACTTTTTTACTAAAAGACGCGCAATCAAATTGAATGTAAGTTCATTTAATGTGTATCCATGCTTTGTTTTAGGTAGATTTCATAGAAGAGTCTACCTATTTTAAGTTTAATTTTTAATGTGTCTCAAAAAAACCATACGCTAAATAAAAAAAAATAGTGATACAATAATTTGGAAAAAATAACAAATATTATGTCAAAGGTAACTTGTTCCACATATTTTTATTTCAAAATTTATGCAAATTCGTAATTTCAATTTAGAATAAACATTTTTTTTTAAATATTTTACTTGCGGCGAATAAAAAATAGTATATGATGCACGGACATAAGCTATTTTGGACTTAATGTGGATGCAACTCCACATACGACCAAAATCTTTAGCTTTACGTCCTAGCATCATAATGTACTATTCTGGCATCTTTTATTTATGCCCACTGGTCTACTATTTTATCTACTATTCTTTCTTTATGAGTACATCTGTAGCCCTATTCCTGTACATCGTGAAATAGGATTTGAGAAATAAATTACAGCAATTTTTTCATAACTAGTATTCCGTGCTGGAAATAACAAATAACAATTTCGTAGATCGGACAATAGATAAGATCGGACAAAACAAAGTGTCCTGGAAGTTGTTCTAAATACAAAAGAAAATTAATTGTGTTAGAATAGTTAAAATGATATCTAACGCCTTGATATTTTAAGGAATTTGATTAATCAGGAAAATCATTTTTCATCCCTTCCTAGACACAGGTTTGAGGCGAATCAATAGGTAAAGTGTCATTCAGTTTCAAATAAGTTTAAATTTCAAAGTCACTAGCACAAAAATTTCTATTTAAAAATAAAGAAGATTATCATTTTTTAAAGTTAATAAAGAATTATTCGAAATTTGCTTTTTTAAAGTTAATTAAAAATTATTCGAAATTTGTTTTATGAAAGTTAATTAAAATTATTCGACATTTTTGTTTTATATTGCACCAACTCTCACCAAAATATTTTATAAATCCTATAAATCTGGTATTTTTCCATCCTGCTGAAAGTTGGCCAATGTCCAGCCTGTCCCAAAAAAGGAACGAAATGTGATATTTCAAATTACAGACTAATAACCTTACTCCCAGTCCTGTTTAAAATATACGAGCAATATATTAATTCACACATATCCAAATTTTTGGAGGACGTAATCGCATTAGACATCTCAACAGCATTTGATCGAATCTGGCATGCCAACTTGATCAACAAGCTCGTTGCGTACGGTTTTCATACCGCAGTTGTGAAGTTGATTCAAAATTTTCTGTCTAACCGATACATCTCGGTATCTATAGATGGCTTTATTTCTGAGTCCAAATTAACTAACGCTGATGTACCCAAGGCTCAGTTTTATCTCCCACTTTATTTTTAATTTATATCAACGAACTGTTGCAAATCACCAAGAACCCAATAAACAGTTTTGCAGATGATAGTACACTGCACAAGTCATTCGTCCCCCTATCTTCAAAGGGTAAATGCATGAAGAAATAAATCCCGCCCGGAGAGACGCTGCCATAAATGTAAACGAGGACTGAAAAAAGTCGCCGATTGAGGTGACAAAAATTTGGTCATTTTTAATTCCACCAAAACACAGCTATTGATTGTTTCCAGATCAAAGACCGAGTTTCCCAATGATATTTCAATTAATATGTGTAACGACCAAATAGACGAATGACTTACTCAGGAACGATCATATCATGGCCATGGCAAAGAGCGCATCAAGAAAACTCGGCCTCCTCAATAGATGTAAAAAATATTTTTCTCTGTATCAATTACTCCACATTTATAAGTCCTATATTCGTCCCTGCATGGAGTATTGTTGTCAAGTTTGGGGCGCTGCATCTGTTACCATCTTGGGCCTTTTGGACTCTGTTGAAAAGCGTGCTATACGAATTGTTGGTGATCGAAATTTTACATTAAATCTTGATTCCCTACAACATCGTCGCACTGTTGCTGATCCCGTTGTTTTTTATAAATATCGTCACCAGCAGTGCTCGAAAGAAATTAGATCTATAATGCCTCAGACATCTTCTTTTCCTTGTTCAACTCGTTAATCTGTTTGTGCAAATAGTCAAACTGTCGGGATTACTCACTGCCCCAGTAACAAAATGCAAAGGGATTTCTTTGTGCGTACATCGTACAAATGGAATGCTTTGCCTGAATTAATAGTCTCGAGTGCCTTCAATCCACAAAGATTTAAATAAAACGTCCACCAACACCTCAAGATGCATGTTGTTGCGGGACCTATATGGTCTTAAAAGGTATCTATGTGTTGTTGTGACATATTTTGTAATTCCTACTGCACAACACTTTTTACTAAAAAAAAAAAATATTGTAAAAATATTTTTTTTTGAAATAAAAATTATTCGATATTTGTTTTCTTAAAGTTAATTAAAAATAATTTAAAATAGTTAAAAAAAATCATTAATCTATTTTTTAAAAAATTATTAATTAAAAAAATTAAAATTAAGGAAACATTAAAATGAAGTATCTATTATTGTAATGAATTATTAATAAAACTAATTAGTTGGTTTATTGGGTTAAACTATTAAGTCTTATAAAATAATCCTTGACCCCCCCCAATGGAAAATTCTGGCTACGCCACTGTGACAAATAGTAGACCAACCAACACCATATATATCATACAAGAAAAAATGTTGAAATTTATTACACTGCAAAAACAAAACAGTTATACATATAATAACCAACAAAAACGATATCCGAAAATGATTAATAAATGAATATGGTCCACATAAAGAAAATAAAAATATTCACGAAGGATATAATCACGTATAAATTTATCACCTAAAAGAAACGAAAGCACGTATGATTTGGTAATAAAAACTTCTCAAAGACATGTTTCTTGGAAAATTACGGTACATGACTGGTAGAAAACAACTATCAACTGTTGAAATATCTATAACTATTCCAACAAAGTTATTTTATTGCTAGTACAGTAATCCCTCCAACTGCGCGGGTTTTAACTGCGCGATTCCCACTGCGCGAGATGAGTTTTCAATACTAATTTTCGCAATGCGCGATTAAAATTTCACACTGCGCGACGTTTAAAAATTTTTTTTAGAATATGTAGGTAAATTTCGTACAATTAAAATTAAAAAAAAATTACATTTGCCATATGGGTCATTTTTGTACAAATCGAACAGATTTGAACAAAATCACGCATTTGTGATTTGGCTTAAAAAATTTTTTACGGGTATGATATTGAAAAAAATATACGTGTTCGAGGATTTTTTTTTGGAAAATGGAGGCGATCTAAATTTCGAGAATTTCGTGATTTTCGGCTTGACGGTTTATTTTCAAAAATTCATAACTTCGGTTCTATTAATGATAGAAGCTTTTGTTTTATTTTATTTTAAAGTTAAGAGATGGAATTTTAATAAAAAAATATATTTAATAAAAATTATTAGCAAATTCCGATTTTTATAAACAAATAAAATATTAAAATCGATTTTTAGTGATTGCTCTACAAAAATAAAGAGTATTTGATATAACCATCGTATTCTACGTTCAATGGAGAAAATAGTTTTACTGTTAGAAATAAATTAATTTATCCAGCGCGGGACAACAAAAATTTATGGAATTTTTTGTCTTTCCGCGCTCGATAAATTAGTTTATTTCTAATGCTACTCGTACACGAGAGAGCAAAATTGCAGGTGTCAGAGAGAAAGTGTCTGACTTATTGCTAAACTGTTTACACATAGGAATTTGTTTATAATTTTTGTAGATAACAATTTTTTTTTAAAGTTCACCTTATAGCTTTAAAATAAAACAGAAAAAAATTTCTATCATTACCAGAACCGAAGTTATGAATCTTTGCAAATAAGTCTTTCAGCAAATAAGTCTTCGAAAAAAAAAAATTCTCGAGCACGTATATCTTTTTTTCTTGGGAAATGGGAATTTGGAAATTTTCCTATAAAAGTCCTAAAAAAATTTCAGCCAAATCAAAAATGTGTTCGTTTTGTAAAAGAATGACCCATATATGTAGCAATTTGCATTAGAAATTCAGTTCAGTAAGAAGCCAGTAAGAATATTCTAAACAAATTCATATTATTGATATTATTTTTTTAAATTTGAGTTGTTTTTTGAAATGTTATTTATGTTAATTTATCTGTTAACTTATGAAGTGTTTTCTTTTTAAGAGTTGTCGAAGTAATACATGTTTTTCAGGCTATATGTATTCATTTTTGTTTAATTATAACTTTAAATTATTTTTTTTTGAATTTTTTTCAAAATTTGGAACCGAACCCCCCATTTTCATGCAAAATAGGGTTCACATTGGGCGGTTTTGTATTGCGCGCTGTTTTTCTGGAACGGAACTACCGCGCAGTCGGAGGGATTACTGTATTTGATTGTTACATTGTAATTAAATAAATATTGGGAATGAAAAATTATTAGCTGTTGAAACGAAATGGCGCTATCAATACTGTGCAAATGAACGTTGTTAATGAAGACATTTTGCTTTTTAAGGTTCTTGATAATCTCTTGACATTACAAAACATGTATCAAATGATTAGCTTGTCAATAAAAAACTGATATTATAGCTTTCATTACATCGAATGAAATTTGTTAAAAATAAACGTGTCAAACATTCTACAGCTTGTTTCAATTTATTTTTATACCGAAATTGAAATGAATTTGCTGTTCTATGGGCAAATAATTATCTGATTGAGGTAATTCGATTTATGGTTTTTTAGCTGAAACAAAAATTTTAGAATGGTAATATGCTGACATCATTGGATTTTTCATGCGTTTATTAACGGTGCTTTGTCATCTAATAGTATTAAAAAATGATTCTGTTTTTATTCTGGAACGTGTATGTTGATTTTATTTACAGTATTAGAAAATTTGGAAGAGTTTCAGTTACTTTATAACGTACTAAAGGGATATTCTGAAAAGGTTTTTAAATATCAGTTAAACTTATGATTGATGATTTACTAAGCATTAAACACTTCACTCTTGAAACGGCATTGAAAAAAACTAACCTTTATTTTTTTCTTTAAAAATATATAGAAAGGATTTAGTAATATCCAATACTGATGATCCATCCGTACCGAACAGTATTCTTTGATTCAATTATCCCCACGCAATTCTATACTACTCAACCCCAACTCATTAACTGACAAAAAACTAAAATATTCCGATGGAACAAGCCGAAAAAAATAAATCGTCAGCATAAATTTTCTTAATAATTTGTTTATTTCGTATATTTTCCTTTTTAATTCTTCTTTATTTTCCATAATTGGACGAAAAATAAATATAATATAAAAACGAATTTAAAACAGGCTTCCTGGAAGTGTCAGATGTACTTTGAAATACTTTAAATAATTAGGTCTTACAAACAAGTTGTTTGAAAAGTTATTGAAAATGTTATACTTATATTTTCAAATAATGCTATAGTTTATCATATTACTATAGGTAAAGAGAATGAGAACTATAACTACGACTGACTCAGCATATCTTGCCTATTACAGGACAGGACGAAAGCAGAAAGTCTGGCTGACAATATTCGTTCTGAGAATCATAAAAAAACCAAGAAGCGAAATGGAAGCCTGGCTCGAACCCAAACCCCGAGATAATATTTGTGATATTTTGCGTGCACGGCGGAAAGCAAATTTTATTCGTCTTTATTGTTTATATATTCATTTTTATTTCTTCTACATTTGCGTTTATTAAACTCGAACGAGTTCTTTTCGTGGTGTGATTAATTAAGCACGATAAAGTTAAAAGTCATTCTATGTGTCTTAAAATAAGGTGAATCAAATATTTTGGGTTTATACGAAACATTTTTTGCTCAATATTAACACTTAAAATGAGCGTTTATGTAGTCAAGTACAGATTCTTTTTCAAACAAACTATAAAGTTTTGTTTTGTTTATTATCAAAGCATAATTTGTTATCCTTATTCTCTCCTACCGTAACCTTTAACAAGGTTTGATGTTTATTTTGCTGTTGCATAATACAGTATAAATATTTTGATAAACAATATTGTTTCTCCCATTTTTTATGTATCATCAAATCGATTATATTGTCATCAATGATAAAAAAGGAAAAATTGAAAAACTTAAATCCATTTTGTCCTTAAAGAAAATCAAAGGAAAATCAGAATCGATAAAACTGAGATGCTTCCTTTTGTATAAACATAATAATTCTTTTGGTTTTTGATTGTGTTTGAACAGGAAGACTCAATCATTGTTCAATAAGATGTCATTTTTATCTTTTGAAAACAATCCCGTGTATTGTTGTTGTTATTTTTCTCGATTTATCTAAATATACATTTTTTTTATTCATAATTTTGTTATCTTAAATTTACTTTGTAATAAAATGATCTTTTTCGATGATGCGCTAAGGATGAGTTTTTTTTATTATTCTTGAATTAGCTTTTATTTATGTTGAGTGGTTGGATATCTATTTTTGGTTTAGTTAACCGATAAGAAATCTTAATTTGAAAATGAACTAAAAAGGTGAACAGTAGGAAAAAGATTTCCTTATAATGGAAATGAAACTCTTAATTTTTCGTTAATCAAGTCTCGTTTAGTCCATTAAAAATGATGCTTCAAAATCTAACACACAATTTACACTAAGAGGTTTATGAATCCACATATATATAAGCACGACATTAAAATTTATACGTTTAACATGGTTATCTATCTTATCATATCTTGCATATACATTTTGAAATCAACATTTAACATTAAAGATCATTCTAACTAATCCAATATCTACCAGAAACTTCAGTTTAAGCTTTTAAGGCTAAATAAATTCAACATGAAACACAAAGAAAAAATAAACACAAAATGAATGAAAATTATATCGATTGGCAAAGAGAGAGTAGAAATAAGTGAAATTCAATATCATTTGTGTGTAATGTATATATGTATATCTATAGCAATTTTTAAATTGAAATGATAAATTACTGTGGTTTGGCTTTGCGATATTCATTCAATGAAATTGAATAGATTTAACTGATGATTCCTATCCCATAAGGGTTGTTGGATTTTTTTTGTTGCTGGGTTTTAATGTAATGATTATTTAAAAAAAAATTTGTAATAACCTTACTACGTGATCTATAAATTTCAAAATGTTTGAATACCATGAAAATAAACGATTAAGCATTGAATTCTTCGTGGAAGTGTTTTAAGAAAATAGCATTAATACAAAACAGTTTATAGTTCATATGGTCTTCAAATGAAAATTAATGTTTTTACTGACTCTATTTAGGGTTGGTTTTGAAAAAATATTTAAGCAACCATAATCACTTAGTTCTATATGTGAAAGGCTATCCAATTTAAATAACTTCAAATAATTGTTAGATTAATGACAAGAAAAGATAATTAGGCAACTGACAATACAACTGGACTCCGTATCTTCTTTTTTGCGTACTTATTAGACTGGTTGTAAGTGTTTATTGTTAGAGTGATTAGTGATCAATATCATTAATTTAAGGCTAAGTTAATACTTCACTTCCTCAATATATAGTCAAACTGTATCAATTGGGACTATATACAACGTCCATTTCCTTTAATCCCTTCTCTATACTTTGTGTCTCTCCAACGCTGTTGGATTTCGTTATCGTGTTACTTTTGTGAAAGTTGCTGTTATTCTTTTGTAACAAAGGTATGCAGATCATGTATGCAGATCCTTTTGTGCTGTTTTGTTTTGAAGACCAGGCCAAATTTCAGTCACAACACCTACAGTGTCAGAGGGTAAGTCTCTGTGCAAACTAATTGTAGCAGGTTCAACGAACAGTTAACAACTGCTCTACCAACATAAGAGGTATAAATGCTAGCCTAAACAAGGTTCACCATTACATTTAAAAAATAAACCTCACGTATTAATTGGGTTTTTCCGAAACAATTCTCAGTGCCAAAGCATCGAAGTTGTATCTTGATAAATACTGGAATCCTAGCTACGAATTAGAACATTTCTTTTATAACAAACATAGGGTCTGTGTATTTGTTCTAAATTCACCTTCATGTATGAGAATTATTGCTTACGCATTGAACTCTATATACTCTGTAGTTTTTAAGCATTGAAGATCTGAGGTATTAAAAAAATCTTGTTTTAAAAGTGGTACATACCTTCTAGGTACATAGGTACATACCTTCTGTACGTACATTTATCCTAGTAATATGTATAATATTTATGTACAATGCACATGCGTTGTCGTTTGTAGTACTACAATATTTAGAACACTACTAATGTTTAAAATTTAGTGCCAATGTTAGCTTTGGTGCACTAATTATTGAGAATGTAGTGCGATTATGGTTGTTTCACACACTATTTGAGTTGCAATTTGTCACTACAAACAATTTGTCACTACTGCTTACGAAAAAGTAGTGGATGGAAACTGGTGGATAGAAACAGGTCGATGCACTAATATTTATTCAGGATGCTCCACTATTTATGATGGTAGTGTTAATATGGTGTGTAATAGTACTTCGCAGAAGGAATAAAATAAAACGTATATATTTTCTCACTTTTAATTTGTGTTTTTATTTAATAATAGTTATAAATTTTTAAAACGATTGTATTTGTATGCATTTATATGTACAACTTTTCCGTTTTATGTTTACAAATTTTGTATATAAACATTGGCTCTTGTAACTGTTTATTTAACTTGGTATTCACCCCGTATTAATCGATTTACCGATTTACCCACTTAACTTAAATAAAAAGTAACTTAGCTTATTTAAAATGAACTTAACTTATTTGCATGAACTTAACTTTATTTTAACTTATTGTATTAAATTTGTTGTTTTCTGACTGCTTGTTAGTTCTGTGGTTCCCGTTAGACTGCTTCTTGTAACTTTTTTATCGATTGAACCCAAATCGTTTTTTAAAATTTTAAATTGATTACGCTTGAGAATTGATATTTAAATTGAATCTTATTGTTAATTACTATGCAATCAATTCGATCCACTGAACAGCTATAGTTTTTGTTTTTCTTTCATTTTATTGTACTTAAGAATAACGTAATTTAATTTCGCGAACTATTCTACCTAACTTTCCTTCTAATTCCTTTAACGATAAACACAAAATTTTTTTCCGTGGGAGAGGAATGTAGTTTCCCCAAATAAACATCCAAATTAACATTACCAAATAATATTATAACCAATTATTACCAATGTGAATTCAATAAATATTATTTGTGCAAAATCAACAATCTTAAAATCGATTATTACAAAACACTTTTTTTAAATTAAATAAAATTAAAATACAAAATTAACAAACTTCAAATCAATTATTGCAAAACACTTTTTTAAATTAAATTAAAATACAACATTGACAAATTAGGATTAAGTAATACGCGACATACATCAACAAATAATAATATTTTACTTCGGTCTGAAAGACCTAAGTATAACATTCATGAGCCAAAAGTGAAATTCTTACCCCCACTTTTTTTGGCATTTCTCGACGTTTCAGGACCTACTGATTCTAAAAAAGCAAAAAAAAAAAATGTATGTCTGTCTGCCGGCCGGCCGGCCGTTATTACCTACGCTGCAGTGAAAACCGCTGGAGGGATTTAAAAAACTTTGTTTTCTAAAAATATTCAAGGGACAGGTCCGAAAGGACGCTGTGTTCGATAACTGTACCGGAAGTGTGTCAAAAAAATCCTTAGGTGTGTCAAAACAGCAAATTTTCATATTTTTGGCTTAAAAAACGTTCGTTTTAAGTGATTACGAGTAGGAACATTGAATTTGGAGAAATCTTGATGGTAGGGATTGGTATATGAGATCAAAAACTAGATTATTGCATTACAAATTTGTCACAAAAATTTTGTCAAGTGTGTCAAAAGAATGATTTTTATTTATTTTTTTACCCAAGTTTTTGGAAAAAAATAAAATAAAATATTTGTTTGAATGAAATTTTATTATTATTATTGAGAATTCTGGCATTATAAGTTTGTCAAAAAAATGTTGTCAAGTGTGTCAAAATAAAGATTTTTTATTTATTTTTTTACCCATTTTTTTGGAAAAAAATAAAATAAATTATTTGTTTGAAATAAAATTTTATTATTATTATAGAGAATTATATTATGGCATTATAAGCTTGTCAAAAAAATGTTGTCACGTGTGTCAAATAAAGATTTTTATTTATTTTTTTACCCAATTTTTTGGAAAATTAATAGTTTGTATGACATGAAATTTTATTATTATTATAGAGAATTATGGCATTATAAGTTTGTCAAAAAATAATGTCAAGTGTGTCAAAAAATGATTTCATTTATTTTTTTAGTTAATTTTTTGGGAGAAAATGCAGCTGTTTTTATGACGTAAATGTAATTGGACATGGAAATGTTTGAATTTATTATAGTTTTGGAAATATTTTTGGGATTTTGAAAAAAGTTTGTATGTTTGATTTTGTAATGATTTTTGCAATATTTTTAGAATTTTGGAAAAAGTTTTAATATTTGATTTTGTAAGAATTTTTGGAATATTTTTAGAATTTTGAAAAATTGTAAATTTTTGATTTCATCATAGTTTTTGGAATTTTGCAAAAACATTTCAATTTTTGATTTTATAATAATTTTTGCAATATTTTTAGAATTTTGGAAAAAGTTTGAATTTTTAAGAATTTTTGGAATATTATTGGATTTTTTCAATTTTTGATTTTGTTTTAATTTTTGCAATATTTTTAGAATTTTGAAAAAATGGAATTTTTGAATTTTATATATATTTTTAGAATTTTGAAAAAAGTTTCAATGATTTTGTAATAATTTTTGCAATATTTTTAGAATTTTGGAAAAAGTTTGAATTTTTAACAATTTTTGGAATATTATTGGAATTTAGAAAAAGTTATTTTTTTTGTTGCAGTGCTAAAAATAATAAAATATTGGTTTTCCAATAATGATTTCCATAATTTTATTCCCGTGAAATAAAATAAGGAAAATAAAAACTACTATTTGAGCATGTTTTGATTTTATTCTAATTTTAGGAATATTTTTGGAATTTCGAAAAAAGTTTCCATTTTTGATTTTGTTATAATTTTTGCAATATTTTTAGAATTTTGAAAAAAGTTCGAATTTTCGAATTTTATATATTTATTTAGAATTTCGAAAAAAGTTTCAATTTTTGATTTTGTAAGAATTTTTAGAATATTTTAAGAATTTTGAAAAATTTTAAATTTTTGATTGTATTATAATTTTTGGAGTTTTGAAAAAAGTTTGAATTTTTGATTTTGTAATAATTTTTGCAATATTTTTAAAATTTTGGAAAAGTTTGAATTTTTAAGAATTTTTGGAATGTTATTGGAATTTAGAAAAAGTTTAAATATTTGATTTTATTCTAATTTTTGGAATATTTTCGGAATTTTGAAAAAAGTTCGATTTTATTTAATTTTTACAATATTTTTGGAATTTTGAAAGAAATATGAATTTGTGATTTTGTAATATTTTCTCGAAACGCTAAATGGAGAGGTTTTTGAGTAGTTTGCTGAGTGTATCATCTTTTCCCTAAATTATGTTAATTTATGATCTGTTATAATTTTCCGGCAACGTATTGATGTTTCGTGTTAGTTTTGTAATAAATTTCTAAACAGAGATAGAAAAATACTTGTACTTTAACAAAGAGTTATGTTTGATATACATCGCTGTCCACAACTAAAAACCATGTCTTCATAAAAGTTTTATGCCGAAAACTATATCAAAATCCTTAACCCAGACCGAAGTCTTGATATCTCAGAGCTGTGAGATTTCAGTCCCTCTATATTTATAAAATTTATATTGGTAATCTATTTTTGGTTTCTTACGAAAAGTGGATCGATTAATAAAAGTTTTTGAATTAATGGTCAGTCTAACGGTAACCACAAAACGATATAAGTGATCATTCAAAAATTGAAACGAGCAACCGTTCATGTTATAAATTATTTAGTGATTCAAATAAACAAACCGATCTTTAATTCAAGAAAATGTATTAATTTAATAAGTTTACTAGTTATTCGATAAGTGAATCCAACAACTATTAATATAATAATTTATACAATTATTCAAATACACAAACCGATCTTTAGTTCAAGAAAATATTTTAATTTAATAAGTTTGCTAGTTATTTGATAAGTGAATCTAACAACTATTAATATAACAATTTATGCAATTATTCAAATAAACAAACCGATCTTTAATTCAAGAAAATATATTAATTTAATAAGTTTACTCAGTCAACAAAATAAATAAACCAATAAGTGAACCCAGCAATTATCGAATTGAAACGCAAACGGCCATGCCTTCCTCATTTTTAAGTTTATGTTGTTTATTCTCATTCTAGCTTTTAGATAATCTTTTCAACTATAACCTCAGAGATTTTCAGCCTTCTAACACAAGAGGTTACAATGTAATTAGCGTTATACTAACCTAATGCATGATACTTTCACGCCATACAATTACAACAACAAATCCCATAAAATATAAAAATATCCCATAGAAATAAAAAATAAGTTTTCTTTTGTTTTGAGTTTTATTTTTTTTTTTGCAAATATTTAAATAAAAAAAACAAATATAAGAACTAATCTAAAAAATTATGGTGCAAATTATGAAACTTTTTGCAATCCATACAATTTTGAAGCGATCTAGTTTCGAACCAATGAGAAAATTTTTAAACTTTGAAAAAGTTTATCATTCTCATCAGGGCTAGCCGACTAGATAAACTCTACCAAAAAATGTTAACGCTAATGATTATAAACCAAAAATTAGGTTACAACTCTAGCGAAGTGTAAAAACAAAAAATTTACATAAACATACATTTAATAAATTCAGGTTTAGTCAATTAATTTCTCTGGTGATCACTGTTTTGTTATACTCTAGATTTTCTAGTATTGAATAACAAAATTGTATCTGTGAGAAGAAGATGACTAGTCTTCACTTGTGTCTATTGACACATGATCAACTCTGTACACATGATCAAAATTGTATGGATTGCAAAAAGTTAAAAGTGTTCGGGGTGATGTTACATCACAAACAATTTACTGAATTAAAAAAAACAAAGTTTAGTCATTATTCTTTTGAATTGAGGAATAAATTCTTTAGAAATTTGAAAACTTTGAACTGTTAGTTGCAATAAATATATATTGATTACACATTTACAAAAGTTTTCCTAAATTAATAGATATTTGTATTATTTGAGGTGTAAAAGTTGTTTGATAATTTTTGATTATAAAATTTGTGTGGTGGTATTGTAGGTGTGACGTAGTGATAACATTTATTTGCTTTTTGGTGGATTTAATATGTTATTAAAAGAAGTTTCAATCAAATTAAACAAAACTGTTCCGAAATTGCATTGATAAAGTAATTTCCGTTAATGTATTTAGTTTGGTGTGCATACTTTTCTGGATTATTTTGTTTCTACTTAAAATTTTTATTTAAACTAAACTGACACATTCAATTATTTTTGTACACAAAACTGTCTGGATCCGAAATCTACCGCTTGAACTTTTTTGTATAATTTTGAATAATGACGTTTTCTTCGTGTTTTCTTACCTCAATTAGCTCCGAACCTAACTGATCGAAAATCTTCAAATGTGTTTAGAATGATAGAAAAATTAGTAAGTTTTTAATAAAAAATATATAAAAGTGTCACATACTCATAATTATATTTATTAAGGGGGTGGAAATGAGAAGGGTTAAAAACACTATTTAAAACGTTTTCAAGAGGGAAGTCATTTGAAAGAGCACCTAAGCTAGAAATCATGACAATTATTTTTAGAATTTTGCGGTGCACAGTTTTTGAGTAATTGTCTAAAAAGGGAAACATTCAGACCGTGTTCCCCTTACGTTTCGACACTGATTGACAGAACAAATTGTAAAAATACACAGAGCTAGGAAGTTTGGAAAATTTTGAATGAAAATCATAGCAAAGTCTCAAATAATTATGTTTCTGGGTGTTTAGGGGATGGGGGTGGAGAGGTTAATAAAAATATTTTTGACCTAAGCGAGTGGGGTGTCATTTGAAAGAGCACCTAATATAGAAATCATTGCATTTTTTTTAGAATTTTGCGGTGCACAGTTTTTGAGTTATTGTTCAAAAAGTGCCACTTTCAACGGTTTCCTCCCCCTACGTTTCGACGATGATTGATAGAAAAATTTGAAAAAATTTACAGAGCCAGGAAGATTGGTGAATTTTGAATAAAATCATAGCGAAGATTCAAATAATTATATTTCTGGGTGTTTAGAGGATGGGTGTGGGAAGAGTAAGAAAAAGCATTTTTGACCCAAATGAGTGGGGTGTCATATGAAGGAGCACTTAATTTAAGAAACTTTACAATTTTTTTTAGAATTTTGCAATGCACAGTTTTTGTGTTATTGTAAAAAAAATATTTTTGGTATGTAGCCCCCTAAATTTTGGCACTGATTGACCCAAAAAATAATCAAATTTAAACCATTTACAAGCTGGTGCAATTGAATCTTTCTTGAGTTACCATAAACAGCTATGGATAAGATTTAATGTGAAGCAACGTTTTTGGTATGATTTTTGATCAATGTATGTATTTATATATATGTGATTGTAATTTTGGTATGCGTCTATGATAGATATGACTGATAAAAACTTATGACTGATATGACTGATAAAAACTTAAGCCTCAAAATTTAAATGAACTTCTATTCTTGAATTCGTTTGGGGCTGATCTTTGGATGTAATGATTTTCTTTTTCATATATTTTAGTTCAATTGTTCAATTTTTGCGACATTTATTTTTTATTTTTTAATATTTTGTTTGTTATGTAATTATTTAAAAGATCAATTAATCATCGTTTTTTCCGATCTTTTAAAGAATCGATCCTTTTTTTAATGAAATCCTCTCGCTAGTTAGTAGATAATCGGTAGTCATTCAATGAGTATTCAACCAGTTTCGAAAAAAACCAGTTTATCAGCAGTTCAGGAGTAGTTAATTAGTCGGTTGATCTTAAAAAATTAGTCGATAAGTAAAAAGTAATTATGTCAATCAGTGCGAATCAGTGATAATTTATAAATAATTGTAAATTTTTTATTAATTGTTTAATTATTATTTATTTAGTAATAATTTTTGTATCAATCAGTGCAAATTTACTGATAATTTAATTATTTGTTAAATTTAAACAAAAACTAAACAAATACTTTTGTAAAGTAACGAACGTACGAACGAACATATGTATAAGTAAAATTTTAAGTATTATAATATAAAGTAATATACATATTGTTACAATTACAGAAAAATCTAGACCATTACAGTTTTTCTTCCAGTAAAATCAAATCACAACAAAACGCAACAACAAATGAATGAAATGAATAGTGTTTTTGTTGTGCATATTCTTAGAATTAAGGTCAACATAAAATAAATTAAGGGTATAGGTGAAAAAAAACGTAAGTCCATAAAATCAAATTTTGAGAAAATTGAATTTTTGCGTTTGAAGTCTTTAAAATGCAAGAAAATTTGTGAAATCGGATTAAACAATGAATGGACATGGTTCATAAAAGTGTTTTTAGTGAAATTATCATTTCACGTTTTTTGGTAAAAAATGGTGGATTAAGATGTTTTTCCCCTGTAAATTGTTGTTTTTCCCCATGTATGCGAATTCTTTTCAATTGATTTATATGGGCTGGGTTTGATATTCATCAAAATTGAATATACAAGCTGAAAGCTTTTGTATTTCTGCAATAAATAGCAGCACTAACTCGATTTCGAAAAAAATGGACTTTCGTTGTTTTTCCCCTGTGCCCTTCAAATGATTTTATGAATCAAATCAACGTAACGTAAAATAATCGAATATTCCACTATTTTCTCAAGGTTTCTAAAAAGTGACCTCGAATTATCTAGAATTTAAGCAGAAGGGTATATATAAGCGATTGTATGTTGTAGATTAGGATTAGTGTTATTTTAAACCTGCGATAGTGAAGTTATAATTATAAAAGTGACTTTTTAATTAGTGTTTGTGAATAAAGTTATAAGTGTTATTGAGTAGAAATAATTTGTGTATTATTTTGAACGTTGTGTTACTGTTGCAGTTCGAAGCTGTTGAAGAATACTCTAGTCAGGAATATTGTTTGCTGTTTTGTTTTCCTGTTGTTGTGGAACAATTAAGGTGTTGAATACTTAATAAAACCTGGTGTTTGTGCTTACTAATCAGTGATCGAACTCTGAAGAGATTTGGGAATTGCGTTTATGAAATTGTAAGTTGGCCAATTCGGAGTGAGGTTAGAAAAACGTAACAAGATGAACAAGTGGTTGAGTTTTTAAATAATCATTAAATAGTAGTGTTATAATACTAGTTTTACTACATTTTCTGAAACGGGTTAGTTTGTTATAAGTAGTGTTACACAAAAAGCACTACAAGAGATAATGCATATACACACAGATTTCGTATTCTTAATCCGTCTAACTTAAAAACCACACCATTCAACTGTTGTAAACATGTATCCTAAGTTTCAATAAAATAGCCTTACTTTATATATATCCTCTAGCAAAATCGATATCCTGTAATAAAGTTATTTAATAAAAATTCAGTTTCGTTTGAGTTTTTCTAATTTATGTTTTTTATTTTTCACTTTAAGCACATCTTAAGTTATGTCATGCTTTAATATTAAATAAAGTTGTTGATACTGAACCCTCATTAGAATTTATTTAACTTTCATAAGTTTAATACTTTCTTGTAAATGTTAAAGGAGTTAGACAAGGGAAAACCAAAAGCAAAACTAATCTATAAATTAAACAATTAGATCAATCTGTGCTTACAATTTTTTACAACTTGAGTTAAACAAGTTTATGACACCTGGTAACAGCGGATTATCGTGTATATGCTAGGTTGATGAGAGGTATATTCTGAAACAGCCACGTTGGACCGATTGGTCACAAACAGAAACCTTCTGCCATTTGACATTTAATCAAGTTTATTATGGGGTGTCCTGTTAGAGTTTGTCTTTTATGGTATGCCTTCTTTGATCAGGGTTACTGGTATAAAACTCTAGAAAAACACAAGGCCTTTTCTGAACATCATTTCATTCGTTTTATATTTTTATTTCGATTATAGTTTTATTAGGTTTTGGATTGATTGGCTTTCGCTTCCAGGTTCTTAGAAGTTATTGCGTATATTTTCTTGGAAATTCTTGCATATATTAAGAATTCGAACAAGGTACTGAAGAGGAAGGGTCGAATTCATACGAAACACGAAAAATGAGAAGTGAAGTTTTTATCTGAAACTTACAACAATACCTTTGAATTGAAAAAATTCCAATTACTTCCTTGCGTTTATTTGTTCTCAAATGTCCCCAATGTCCCCAAGTTATACTTTCTTTTTTAATTTTCTTATTTATTAATTTAGGCAATGCAACATTAAATATTAAATTAAATTTCTTATTTACTGACTCACTCTGTTCTTGGTATTGGTTTTCACTGATTATTTTTAATGTCATCAACTAAAATGATCTTCACTGATTAAAACATATAATGATTAATTTTTTTGTAATTATGCTATACTAGGGGTTATCCCACTGGCTCCACCATCCCATTTTCCTTAACACGCCACCACCCTCTTCCTTTTTTCATTAGGCTTTGATACAACCACTATATCTATCATAATCCAACCTCTTCTAATCTATTCTGTGCACCTTTTGCTTAACTAATTTTACAAAAAAACAAAGTGAGGTGTACTATAAATCTTATACGATATATATATTTCGGATTGTTTCGTTAGGCAAGTTCAATTACAAATGGATGTAAATGATAATAAAAAGAAAATACTGAAAAAGCAGCTTTTGTTTTTCCTTATTTTATTTACAGAAAATGAAACTATGCAAAAATAATGATGGAAAACAAATATTATATGATTTTTAGCACTACCCGTCGAATAAATACATAATTAATTACCTTAAATTAAATAAATATAAAGTCTACGTTGAACCCCGGACCTTTCTCACGACCCTTAACGTCGATAATGACAACAATATTTTGTGCTGAGTAATTTGAACTTCTTTTTATTAAATTTATTTAAATTTATAAAAATGTATATTATAACAAAAACTGTTTTTTGCACCCATAATATCAAAAGTTTTCAACGTACATTATTTTTAAAAAATGTCAAAAATCTACTTTTTTCTATGCTGTTATGTTTCTTCTTTAGAACAATTTTCTGGTTCTGATTCCTGCGCAACATATTTTTCATTATTTTAACTTGATTTAAATTAATAACCTTATTATAAATACGATTTAAAAACTTTACTATTAAATGTATAAATTATTCCAAAAAATATAATGTTCTATGAAACTTTCGAAATTCCAACTTTTTTCATAATAAATATTACATATCTTGTGACTAATTGAAAAATAGTATATTTTTCAACGATGCCGAAATCGCCTCGGCTGATAAACTGTCCTCTCGCTTCAAAATATGATTTTCGGCGAGTAGAAAACTGTACTTTTTCTACTACTTTTTTAAAAATTATTATTAATTATTAAGCATTTTCATTTAAAATTACATACAATTCAAATTTTAAAATATAAACATCCAAACAAAATCTTTAAACTTATATTCCTGCTATTAAAATATAGATGACTCAATATGAATAAATTATCCAATTTCTATGTTATAAATAAAACCGTCTTTAGTTACAAGCCTGATTGTCCTTTCGTACAAAAAAATCGTCAACTGTGTACATATACATATATTTATTCTATTTACACAACAAAATTCTATAATTTTATTCTATTTGGTCTATAAAGTTCCTAAAATCATTATATAACACATCTTTAAAGGTTTATTGTTTTTTGCATTTGGCGTCTACAAAGTAGGCTTATAACTAAAGACGGTTGTCTAATATACAAAGTCAAGTCTAAAATAAAAACAACAGTTTTGATTTAGTTTTTGGATGGGAATGATGTTACGTAAATTCCTGATATATTTTAAAACAACGTAAAATGTTTTATGAAAATAAATATTTTTTTTCGTTTTTCTTAAATAAACAGGTGAAATAATTTTTTTAAAAATATCTTAACACCAACTGTTTGATACCATTCTATTTAAAAAGAATATGTGAATCTTATATAGTTAACTATTATATTATTTTTACATTTTTAATGTAAATTGTCCGTAAATAATTCTAAAATTAATCAACGTCGTCTTCCCAAGAAAGACAAATTAACACTAAAAAATTATTTCATTCAATTATTTGATTCTCTTAACGAGTGTTCTAGGATGATTTATTCTAGTTAAGATATTAGAAAATAGATGGCTTTTAAAAAATTACTTTCGTCACTAGGTACGAAAGTAATTTGTATAGGTTTTTTTATCACTGGTGACGAAAAAGAAATTTTCGATGCAATGAACAAATATCGAAAGTAGATTTTTTAAGTTGGGTAGCAGAAAAAAAAATTTAAAACAAAAATTACCATTTAATATGTTATTGAAAAAAATTAAATTCCATTCAAAAACAAATAAAAATATTGAGAAAAAAGATGCTCATTCCTTCTTTAAAAAAAATTTAAACAAATGATAAAACAATTTTGGATGATTGACTAAATCGATACAAGTGCCGCACAATCTACATTTATAAAGAATTACTTCAAAATAAAAAATTATATAAAAGAAATGCCATCAAACTATTTTATTTCTAAGTATGATAGGTGGAACAATATTATTTTATTCCACGACACCGAATGCTTGTTTAGGAAAAATAGAACAATTTTATATTAGGAGATTCTTGTATGAGCTTAAAATGAAGGTAATTCTTCACGAGGATGAAGTTAAACGAGCGTAGCGAGTGGAGGGAATCATCCGAGTGAAGAATTGCCATCATCCTAAGCGAATACAAGATGCTATTTTATCCACGACTATAAAATATTTCGTTCAACTTCTAGCTTTCCTGCAAAAATTTGTATCGCTATATTAAAATGAATGCATCAAAGATTGCGAAAAACAAAACCAGTTTGTTGTTTATTTTATACTAGGGGGTATCCCACGGGCTCCACCCCCTCCCCCTTTCCCCACTCCCTGCGCACACCAATACACTCTTGCTCTTTTCATCCGGCTTTGATACAACTACTAAGTACTATCCATCATAATCCAACCTCTTCTAATCTATTCTGTGTGCACCTTCTGCTTAACTATAATTCTACAAAAACCATCGTGAGGTTTACTATAAATTTTTATACGATCAATGATAAATGGTGGAAAATAATAATAATAAGAAAATACTGAAATAGCAGCTTTTGTTCTTCTATATTTTATTTACAGAAAATGAAGCTATGCAAAAATAATGATGGAAAAAAAATGGAAGATAATGATGGAAAAAAATATTCTAGCCACTTCCTTTTCATCCGGCTTTGATACAACTACTAAGTACTATCCATCATAATCCAACCTCTTCTAATCTATTCTGTGTGCACCTTCTGCTTAACTATAATTCTACAAAAACCATCGTGAGGTTTACTATAAATTTTTATACGATCAATGATAAATGGTGGAAAATAATAATAATAAGAAAATACTGAAATAGCAGCTTTTGTTCTTCTATATTTTATTTACAGAAAATGAAGCTATGCAAAAATAATGATGGAAAAAAATATTCTATGATTTTTAGCACTATCTGTCATATAAATAATTAATTTTCTTATAAACGATATAAATTTGGACGAAACGGCTAAAAGACAATTATAGCAATAATTTTGAAAAACTGCATTATCGAAAAATTTAAATACCGTAAATAGAATTTTTATGAATAAAAAGGAATAATTTTTATGTTCTATAAAAACAATAAACCAAAACAATAAAAATTAAATATAGGGTTCGCGTTGAGCCCCTAACCTTTCTCACAACCCCCTACATCGGCAATGACAACGAAATTTTATACTGAGTTTCTTAAAGTTCATTTTATTAAATCGGTTCAAATTATTAAATGTTTGAAAATGTATATTATAACACAAACTGTTTTTTGTCCCAAAAATATCAAATGTTTTCTACCTACATTGTTTTTAAAAATTGTTAAAAATCTATATTTTTCTATGCTGTTATTTTCGCTGTTCTATAGAACGATTTTCTGGTTCTGGTCCTGCCATAATAGCGCTAGAAAGGCGAGATAAGAAAAAAATTTCAAAAAATTTATATTGGCTTACATACGTGTTTTGTATTAAGTATTGTATTGTAACTATAATCATTTAAAAAATTCTCTATGAAATTTCTCGTGTTTTTGCTTTAAACGATTTAAGTTTGTTTGTGAAGTATATTAATTACTCTAAATTAAGCATAATAGTACAACTATATATAGCATCTTTTTACCTATATAGGTCCAAAAGCAAAATTAAACTTGTCAAAAATTTCCATGCAAAGTTATATGGAAATTTTCGATCATTTTCGTGTTATGTATGTGCTAGCAAAAATACATTTTACATAAATTACGTTTAATATATTCAATCAGCAAATTAAAAATTTTAAATTTTAGTACAATGAAAAATTTCATTGACAATTTTCAAAACTATTGGAAGTTGTGTTTGGTATACAATCCTTTGTAAATTTTGTGACTTTTTTCCCATATAGCGCTTTTGCGGTGAACACCGGAACAGAAAAATTGCCCAATACTCATTGTTTAACATCTTACTGATCTACATTTAAATTGTATAATTTAACTGAAGAAAGTATTTTACGAAATGTTGTGTCAAAAAGTGAGGAAATAGACCTTTAATTATGTACTTTTATCAATTTGTTTCCTCTTTTCTTTTTTAATAAACTTATTATAAAAACCATCTACCAACTTTACTATTTAATGTAAAAATTATTCCTTTAAAAAAAGGTTATTATTCCTTTAAAAAAAATTCGAACTATTTTTCATAATAAATATTGCATATCAAAATAAAAAAGATTTTACTAATAAAACATCAACAAAAATTATAAATATATTATGTATTATGTAACTTAATTTTAAAAAAATCCCCTGAATGCATTCTAGTTTTTATTAAAACTTCAAATAACTAAACAAAATGACATCACACGATCTTTTATGATAATGCTGTTATATTGCAAGAGAAATAGTAGTTTTTGTTTTTCCTTATTTTAGTTCACAGGAATGAAATTGTGGCATATAATTATTGGAAACCACTATTATATGATTTTTAGCAATGCCTGTCAAAAAACTAATTAATTTTCTTGTTAATATCGAAATTATAATAGTTTGAACGAAACGGGCAATGACAGTGCCAATGCTATAAAAACTGCATTATCGATCAAATTGCATTATCGTAAAACGAAATGTAAGTATGAAGAAAATGTAAGTGTAAAAAAACAATAATTTAATGTTATTTAAAAAAAAAAATAAAAAACAAATGTGCAACAACCAGGATTCGAACTTCCAACCTATAGATCATCAGTCAAGTGCGCTACCCACATTGCAATTTGAACATTAGTAAAACGATAGACTAAATGATAAATAAAGATGGAACGTTACGCTCGTAGTAGAAGGATAGACTCATTATCAACAAATGAAGTTTTTAATTTGTTAGGGGAATATTTGATAAACTATAGAACTGTTAAAGAATTTTAATCAAATTCACTAGTTGTAGAATGAATACAATTACAATGGAAGGCATACGCATGGAAAGCATATATTCTTTAGTAGTCATGGATAAAAACTTTTTTATTTTATATTTTATATATGTATTGTTCTCGTTTTAACCTTTTGATATTACTATACCAACAAATGAAGTTTTTAATATGTTAGGGGAATATTTAATAAACTATAGAACTGTTATTGAATTTAACGACACACAAGTGAGAGAATGTATCAAATTACAATGGAAGACAAAAACATGGAAAGCATATATTCTTTAGTAGTCGTGGATAAAGTTTTTTCCTCAATTCATGAATGAACGCATTGCCGTAAAAAAATAAGACTGATGGTTGCTTTTAGTTTATTCTCCTGTAGAATTTTGTAGATTAAGACCATGTTAAGACTATATTAAGACCTCGCTGAACTTGCATTTTGGTTCGAATAAAAATAAATAAAATTTATTATTTTGTACTTTTAAGAAAAACTTTTGTTTAAATTCTTTGGACTAAGAACACTTTTTGAAACTGGACAGTTTTTGTATACAATTTTAAATCAATTTTTTTTTTGGAAGAAGATTTTCCAGTCAAAATACTTTTATTTTCATTTTTGATTAAATAATTTAATTTTTGCTTATCAGACATATTGATACATCTTTTTTAAATTCTATACATTGATTTTAGGACATGTTAAGAATTAGTTCTTACGTAAATTAGTTTTTGTGAAGGAATTTATACAACACTGAAAAATAGGCTTAACTTTAAATAAAAAAAGTCGGGTCAAGTGCGAATATAAATCGCTCGCCGAGGGTTCTGTGTATTTGTATATAATAATATGAAAAAACAGTTTTTGCTAATCATAAATTTCGGTAGAAATTTGCGAGTTTTTTAATATACCAAAAAATTACTCAAAAAAAAACAGCTCAAAACAAAATTTTGACGAGCACTTATCTTACAGCTAACCATGAGAAGATCAAATTTTGAAAAACATTATTTGATTATTGTATCATTTTTTTAGCCATTCTATGGCTCAAACTACATAAATATCCTTACATTTTAAATTCTAACATGTTTTAAAACTAAAAAGCTGAAAAAGGAACGGAAAACACAATATAATATAATAGTAGATTCTTGTATGAGCTTAGAATGAAGGCAATTCTTCACGAGGATGAAGTTTCCCGAAACGAGCGTAGCGAGTGGAGGGAATCATCCGTGTGAAGAATTGCCATCATCCTAAGCGAATACAAGATGCTATTTTATCCACGACTGTAAAATATTTCGTTTAATTTCCAATTTTCATGCAAAAATTTGTATCACCATATTGAAATAAATACATCAAAGATAGCGAAAAACAAAATAAGTTTGTTGTTGAAATTGTTAGCGGAATATTTAATAAACTATAGAACTGTTAAAGAATTTTAATCAAATTCAATAGTTGTGGAATGAATACATACAATTACAATGGAAGACATACGCATGGAAAGCATATATTCTTTAGTTGTCGTGAATAAAATTATTTTCTTAAATATAAAATCTTATTTTATCTCAAAAATTTTGGAAGTTAGTTTGTAGAAAATACATTTTGCAATAAATTCAACCCTGACTCATCCTAATGTCACTAAAACACTAATGTCAAAATTGTAAATAGTCAAAACATTAAACAAATCTATCAGCAGCCAAATTCTGTAACTGTGAAGTGGTGAAGTGTTAAAAATTTCTTCATTTCGATTTGATCATTAATTTTTTATCATTTTACCATTTTTGGAATTCTATATGCAGACAGTACCTTATTTTTAAAAGCCCTAATTTTGGGCGTTTAATGACAAGAAATCCTTTACACTTCAGAGAGTTTTCGCGTCTGTTTTGTACTTCGAAGATGGGGAGCTACAAGTAGACCTTAAAAATATTTTAGATACTTGGGCCGCTTATTTTGAGAATCTTCTCAACTTAAGTGACCAGCAACAAGTCAGGCGACGAGCAAAGCTTATTCGTGCGTCAAAGGTACATGTAGACCAACCCACCAGAGAGGAATTCGATGCGGCGCTGTCAAAATTAAAATGCAATAAAGCACCTGGTATCGACGATATAACATCCGAAATGATTGTACATGGTGGCGAAACTCTATCCTCAAGATTGTTTGAACTTGTTCAAATGATCTGGAGGACTGAAACCATGCCACAGGACTGGAACACAGCTATGCTGATACCAATCCATAAAAAAGGTAATCGCCTATAATGTGCAAACTACAGAGGAATCGCTCTCCTCTGCACAGCATATAAGATCTTTTCCTACATTTTGCTATCCAAAATCAATCCCTTTGCTGAACAACTGTTTGGAGAATATCAGTGTGGTTTCCGGCGGGGCCGAGGTACCACCGATGCACTTTTCTCGATAAGGATGATTTTGGAAAAGTGTCGAGAGTTCAACATACCTGTGCACCAACTTTTCATTGATTTCAGGCAGGCCTACGACTCTCTCGAACGAGAGACTCTATGGTCTGCTCTGGTGTCAATGGGAATTCCTGGTAAACTGGTATCACTATGCAAAATGACAGTACAGAACTCTCAATGCTGTGAGCGAATAGAGAACGAAATATCAAAATTTTTTAAAGTCGACTCCGGTTTAAGACAAGGTGATGCTATCTCTCCTATACTTTTTAATCTAGCCTTGGAATATGTGTGCCGTCAAAAGAAACTACCGACTAATAACAATATCTTGTCAATAAACTCAGTACAGATGATTGCTTACGCTGATGATGTTGTCATCCTCGGCCGAAGTGAAGCTGTTATGAGTGAGACTTTCAAGTCGCTTGAGAGTGGTGCTAGGAAAATTGGTCTGCAAATTAACTACAATAAAACCAAACATATGAATGTTTCAAGAGAGGCTGAGAAGAAAGATTTGATGTGCGGCGGTGAACGAATTGAGGGAGTTGAATCTTTTAAATATTTGGGATCAATGCTTGACTCAAACAACAGCATACTTACAGATATTAAAGCTTGAATCGCTGCAGGTAATTGAACTTTCTACTCAATTAAACCTCTTCTTGGATCACCGTATGTATCAACTAACACCAAGCTCAAGTTATACAAGACATTGATTAGACCGGTTGTGATGTATGGGTCACAAACGTGGACCCTTACACAAAATGACGAATCGCATTTATCTGTATTTGAGCGTAAGATCCTACGCTACATTTTTGGTCCACTTAAGACAGACGATGGAGAGTATAGAACCCGGTATAACTTTGAGATGAGAGACCTTCTTGAGGGTCCTGATATAATAGGTTGTATCCGTTCTAACAGGATTGCTTGGTTTAGGCATGTTCTACGAGCCGATTCACAGTCTGGAATGATTAAAAAAATGTACGTTAGTACCCCAGGGAGTGGTAGACCGCGAGGAAGACCACGACTACAATGGGAGACTGACGTAATAAACGACCTTAAAAAAATCGGCTGCCATGGTAATTATGTCGCTGTTGCGAATGACCGTGGTGAGTATTCAAAGCTGATTAGCCTGGCAACGCTCCTACATGGAGCATGAATGCCTTAAAAAAAAAAAAAAAAAAAAAAGTTAAAAAATACCGGGACAAGATTTTTTCTCTCCATAAATTATGTTTTTATTATTTAAACAATATAAATATTTAATTGCGCACATTGTAATGTTTCTGATTTCAAATAATATATAAAAACACACATTTTAAAAAAAAAATCATCAAAATCGGAGCTGTCCCTGAGGACTTAGAAGTTAAAACCTAATTTTCCTCGACTAATTGTACATTTGGAATTCGATGAAAAATAAATTTATGCTTTGTAAACTTAATTGTGTCGACCATCGAGACTATTTATTTATATATTTTTTATTTTTAAGTTTTAGTTCATAAATGTACATACATTTTTGTAGCTTGGTATGTTTATTTAAAATTTAGCTTAAATAGTTATATGAAATGTTTTTATTCTCGCAGTATCCAATTTGCTTATCAAAATGTATCATTTCTTTGGCTTGGTACGTTTACCTTGTGTATTAAACCTTAAAAACAAACTCCTGATTTGGTTCCTTTGACGTTCTTACCGCTGAAATGTGCGTGTGATAAGATATCATTTCTTTTTATTTGTTTTTTTACGTTGTGTACCTAACCTCTCTAAAAAACTGCTGTATTTACATTTTTGATGTTTTTTGTCACTATATAGTTTTACGTTGGGTTGAATTTTACCCATAACTGTTTATGGTGGCAAATTTTTTAATTTATTTCATTTATTAGTCAAACATAAATACAGTTTTTTATTTTAAAAATTCAATATAAAATTTTCCAACAGCTGATTAAATGAAAAAGAAAGGGCATTATCAAATTAGTAACAGTGTTTATTTATAGAAAATGCAATGTGAAAGAAAGTTTCTAAAGCGCCAGTTTCTAAATCATGTATATTTGAAAATATATTATTAATTGTTGTAGCTTCAATTGTTGTTGGTTCATAAATTTTTCTAACTAAATTATTTTTAAAATTTTTGGTAATTACCAAAAAACTACTTTAAACTGTTAAAAATTAGAATTAAAAAAATAACCCATAAAAAATTACAATTTTTCGAAATCATTGATATTTAATAGAATGCATATACCGATAACAAACGGTTACAACTTGGACCATGACGATTACTAAATGGGATCCCTAATAATTAATTTAATAATAATTTTTAATAATTTTTTTAAGCCGAGTTCATATGACTAGCCATAATCTATTTAAGACTATTTCAGAAAATTAATATTATAAAATATATTCTAAATTTCGTTAGATTTAATTAGTTACTATAATATACAATTGCTGCAAAGTAACAAAATTGATCCTCATCACAGAATTCAAAATCCTACGTGAATAGTTCTTCACAAAATCACGATTTTAAATCGAAAATAGTGACTTTAAAAATTACAAAAAGAACTGTTTTACTCATTAGTTGTGGAATGAATACAATTACAATGGAAGACATATGCATGGAAGGCATATATTCATTAGTAGTCGTGGAAAAAAATAATTTATCCACTACTACTAAAGAATATATATTTTCCATGTGTATGTCTTCCATTGTGATTTTATACATTCTCTAACTTGTGTATAGAATGTGATGCAATCGTTACATTCTACTACAGTTCTATAGTTTATTTGTTGGTATAGTATTATCAAAAGGTTAAAACGAGAACAATACATATATAAAATATAAAATACTAAGTTTACGTTTCGTTTTTCTATGCTATCTATAGCTAGAAACACAACACGGGCGAAATCGTCCGACAACGACGCTAGTAATATTAGAATACACAGGATACATACATTTCAAACACAACTACAGCGATAAACGAAAAAGTTTTTGCCGTCGGAGAAAATTTAGATTCTATAGCTAGAAACACAACACGGGTGAAATCGTCCAACGACGACGTTAGTAACATTAGAATACACAGGATACATACATTTCACACACAACTACAGCGATAAACAAAAAAGTTTTTTTCGTCGGAGAAAATTTAGATTCTATTTCTAATTTATCGTCGGCGATGATTATTGCCAGATATCAATTTTATTTTTATTTGGCTGCAAGGGTAATTTTTAATGTTATTGTGACAGTGCCGCCAGCTGAAAAATATAATTTTCTGATATTTTTCGCGTTTCTGGTTGGTGTTGTTTTGAGTTGTCAACTCAATTTTCAGTTTATGTTTCAAAGTTCGGTTTTATTCATTTATATATTTTCATAATTTGTATTTTATTTTTAAAATTAGTTATTAGTAGAAAAATTATTATTATTTATTTATTAGTAAAAATTAGTTGTTTTTAAAATTGAAATTTGTGAAATTCATTTTGACAAAGAAAAATTAGTATTTTAGTAAATGCAATTTTATTTTTGACAGCTTTTCACGCTGACGCCTTTGTTGTGGCTACAACAGCGAAATTGTAGACGTTTTTTTTATCATCCGGCGTTATCGTCCGTGTTGTGTTTCTACCTTATTTCTAATTTATCGTCGGCGATGATTATTGCCAGATGTCAATTTTATTTTTATTTGGCTGCAAGGGTAATTTTTAATGTTATTGTGACAGTGCCGCCAACTGCAAAATATGATTTTATAATGTTTTTTGCGTTTCTGAGGTTGTATTCCTTTTGTTTTGAGTTGTCAACTTAATTTTGAGTTTGTGTTCAAAGTTCGGTTTTATTCATTTATATATTTTCATAATTTGTATTTTGTATTTTATTTTTAAAATTAGTTATTAGTAGAAAAATTATTATTATTTATTTATTAGTAACAATTAGTTGTTTTTAAAATTGAAATTTGTGAAATTCATTTTGACAAAGAACAACGTATTTTAGTTTATGCAATCTTATTTTTGACAGCTTTTAACACTGACGCCTTTGTTGTGGTTACAACAGCGAAATTGTAGACGTTTTTTTTAACGGCCGACGTTATCGTCCGTGTTGTGTTTCTACCTTTAGATGTACATATTTCAATATGGTGATAAAAACTTTAGCAGGCAAACTGGAAATTAATCGAAATATTTTGCAGTCGTGGATAAAATAGCATCTTGTTTTCGCATAAGATGATGGCAATTCTTCACTCTGATGATAACCTTCACTCACTACGCTCGTTTCGGGAAACTTCATCCCCGTGAAGAACTGCCATCATTCTCAACTTATACAAGAATCTACTATTATTTGTTTGTTCTAATTTTATGAATATTTTCCGGGCGATTATTTGGGTCGCAAAGTAGAAAAATGCACTAATGTTTTATATAGCAACGGGGTTTTATTTTACAACCGTGAAGTTTAATTTTCAGCCACGATAACTAGGATGTAAAACGTGTTTTACGATTCGTTTGTGCGTAATAGTTATTTAAGAATTAAGGGCAGTAAGAGTGTTTTACAGATTGAGGATATACGTTTTGGGATCGAGACGAAGTCGAGATCTCTAATATATCCGAAATCGGTAATACTCTTAATGCCCAAAATGCTTATTACATTTTTTGCACGATCAATAAAAATTCAATTCGCCTGCATGATCGGTAAGTAATTACTTACCGACCTGTGATTTGTAAACGAAACTTACTACGTTTACTTACGAATCAGTAAACATGAAAAATTGCCTGATCATGCAAAAAAAATAAACACACGTTTTTGGAAATAACTTAAAAATTAAGCAGTCGATAATTCATATATATGTGTGTTTGAAATATTTTTTGATTTCTTTAAACCTCCAGCTCCTTATCTATGTTAATAATACATAGATAAAATCAAATATTCATAATTTTGTTGATGTAAATAGGTGTGGACAAATAGATTGTATAACTGTAAAAAAATTTCAAGTTGATAGCACTTATAGTTTGTGAGAAAATCGATTATGTAGAAATTCGGACGGACACCGAAGTCACACCAATAGGGTAACGTTTTTACTTTTTCAAAGTAGGGTACCCTAAAAACATGCGGCAGTCTATTAGAAATGGTTGAAATAGACATTAAAGTAGAACACAGTTTCCATTCAGCTCATGGTGACTTACTCAGAACAACAAAAGGATAGCTACAAAGACAAAGTCTATGAACAGAGTGAAGGCTGTGAGCGGTACTGTGCGCAAAATGGTGCTAAAGGCGTTGATAGCCACAAAACAGCACACGTATAATCAAATGATAGTGTTTACAGTGAAGCGCAGCAAACAGCTTCGCTGCAACTGTGACACTCTCATTTGATTATACGCGTTCAGCTTTCTAGGCTTTCAGTACCGCTTTACGCATTTCCACTGTGTTAGTAGCCGCACAGTCTTGTAAGCGTTAAGAAAGGTCTTGAAGCTGTTACCATTAACATTATCTCAAACAATCGCTTTATGCAACAAATAAGGTGATCTAAATTCTAAAAACCTTGCGTTCTAACCTACTCGTTTTGGTTTTAAACAGATATACTTATCGACTCTAATTCCCTTCTAATTCTATTCTCCTAACGTATAAGTAACAAACACTTTCCAAACTTTACAGATAATGAATAATCGATTTTCAATTTAAATAATTATGTGTATTCATCCGTAAAAGTGTCATAGAATATAATACGATTTACATTATCAAGAAATTACACAAATCCAGAAAAAAAACTTGAAGGAAATCTAAAAATAGTTATCTCCTTAATTCATTAAAGAAGTCTCTGATATGTATATACGTATAAAAGTTGGAAATTATTTTGTAGCAAATACGGATGTATGCAAACAATAAGTAAATTTGTGATACTCTAATTAGCATAAATTTTTCATTTAAAAAGATGAAATATTTAAGGATGAATTTAATCTTTAATATATGTAAAAAAACGAATTAAAAATCTTGGACTGGTGGGTGATTAAAAGTTTCGTTGTGTCTGTTACCGTATTCCCAGTTAATCAGTTTTTTATTAATTAAAGAATAAATTAGGCTACTAAACTGAATTCATTTCAAAATGTAAATCAAGAGACGCGGTAGTGTCTTGCGCGCCATGTTTTGAAAGACACTACTAGTATATATACTGTGCACCGAATAGGTTTTAAAGGTTAAAATTTTCATTTCGAATAATTTGCATTTTTTCTACAACTGTATTCAAAGTTATCAATAAAGGTATATCTTATTTAACTATATGTTTCTCATTAGTAAAAAAAAAGTCAGCATTCATGTTTTTTTCTGAAAGTTTATAAAATCAAAATTTTGCTTTCCCAAACTTTTAGTAAAATTAAAATGTTTTTACAAATTTTTATACCACGTTGGTAGCATTGATATGAATGTAGTAATTTAGTATCATTTTGGCGAATTTTCAAAAACCAACCAAATGTCCAGAATTGAAAAACACAAAATTATGCGAATCGAAATTTATTATCCCTCAATATTGGTAATATTTAACAACAGTTAAAAAACTTAAACACGAACCCAGATTAGTTTGCAAACATATAGTTGTTTTCGATAACAAATATATGTTTGTATCCAGAAAACGCATCAAATATTTTGTTAATATATTAAATGGAAGTTGGTAATTATAAAGATATTAGAAAAAAGAATATATTTAGACTATGCTTTCAGTAAAAAGACCTATTATTGATGTGTTAAGAAAACGATGTTGTGAAAACATGTATTTGGTCTATTATGTAAATTTGTTATCTGAGAGAACCCAACAAATGTTATATCGATAATAAATTTTAATTTTTATTTCATTTTATTTTAGAACGTTGGTAGTTATTTTGAAGTGATGAGATTAAAAAATAATTTAGTAGGCTTTAAAATTTTGTGTTTTTAAGCTTTATGAGATATAAAGAAAAGAATTTGAGAAAATTTTATTATTATTTTAAGGGTTCCGTACTTTGAAAAAATAGAACATAACCCTTATGGTGAGGACTTGATTGTTTATTATCCATTATTCACAACCACTTTCTCACTGAAAATGAAAATATATGTATTTACGTATATTTATGTGGTAAGATAAGGCGAAAATGATAAATATGTGTTGATTTCGAGATTGAGGTGATATATAACCGTAAAAACTGAAATTTTTTACAACTTTCAGTCAATCATAGACTATAAAGTTTATGGAAGACACCAATGGTACTTGGATGAACATAATCAAGAATTTTTAAAAAAATTGTTTAATTGCGAAACACTTAATTTCACATCTTTTTTCGCACAATGTTGTTTTGTTTATTATTTATTTTGAGTAAATAACAATCGATTTAAGCTTTTATGCTATCCTCAAGAACTTTTATAAAATTGTTATGTTAATTTTTTAAAATTATTAGTCAAATACTATAGTTTTTATGTGTGTGTTTCCGTTGTATGTAATAATTTTATTAATTTTCGAATGCATTGCTTTAGACTTATTTTCGAATATTTCTTTTACTTTTTCATGAGTTGTTCATGTCATGAGTTGAGACCTGTTTACATAAAAACGATACTTTTATTTTTTAAAATATTGCACCTAGGTCCTAGATTGATAAAAAATCGAGAGTAAAGTTCTCTGTAGAAAACATTTTATATGGATAATAATAATTTGGTTCTCCCATATTATATTATAACTTTACAAAAAACAGTCAAATCGTCGCAAAAACAACCAAAAGGCTGTAAAAAAGCCGCGCCATGTTTTTCTTTAGCTTGAAACTATCATTTTAACTATAACAAATTAAATTGTTATATCTTATTCTTTACAAAAACTTCTCAAATCATACAGCACTAGTTATAAAATTTCTTAATGGCATTTTGTTTTCTAAACATCTAGCTATATTATATAATTTAAGTAATACTCTAGAACTGCATATCATAATTCTAAAATATATAATAAATATGCACATATATTAAAATTTATTTAAGCAGAGGAAATATAATTTATTTTTTTTTCTATAAAAAACCGCTCACTTTCACTTACATATTTCTTGAACAAAATCCTTGGCGCGACCTTTTCTCAATTAATTTAATAATGTCATTCCTAAGGTCTATTTTCAGACGACTGTGAAAAGCCGATGAATTCAACGGTGGACTTCTAATTATATTAATTAAGTCAGTATCATATTTTCTACAATTTTCCTGAAGTATAGTAATCTATTTGAAATTCCCTTTATATTATCACGCTGTAAGAATATCTAGCAAATGGCAACTATAACAATATAACGATGACTATGAAATAACATTATCAATAAATTTCTTTTCGTACTGAATTTTAACATTCATTGATATTCATTTAAGATTGCTATTTAATCAATGGTTATTTCAATATAATGTTTATTATGAGTCAACCATAGTCACTATGCGGTTGGCTTTATTGTCATATTAAGAAAAGGTCGCACCAAGGATTTTGTTCAAGAAATATGTAAGTGAAAGTGAGCGGTTTTTTATAGAAAAAAAAATAAATTATATTTCCTCTGCTTAAATAAATTTTAATATATGTGCATATTTATTATATATTTTAGAATTATGATATGCAGTTCTAGAGTATTACTTAAATTATATAATATAGCTAGATGTTTAGAAAACAAAATGCCATTAAGAAATTTTATAACTAGTGCTGTATGATTTGAGAAGTTTTTGTAAAGAATAAGATATAACAATTTAATTTGTTATAGTTAAAATGATAGTTTCAAGCTAAAGAAAAACATGGCGCGGCTTTTTTACAGCCTTTTGGTTGTTTTTGCGACGATAAGTAAATAATAACAAAGTTATAGTTTACTAAAAGTTTGTTTTTTTCAGGAGGAAAAAGATAATAAATGAAAGTTATAAACATAAAGGCCAGTGAAGCGACTCTTAATTTCTGGTTCACTGAGTTTGTTTTATATTTTATTTTAAAAAGTTCTTTTACGATTAGATTTTAAAAGCTCAAGGAAAAATTCTAGCAATGATTTTTAAAAGGTAGTAAAAATTATGAAAATATCTTTTTCGTTTTGGTTGAAGTTCATATTGTTGGTTTTATTTATATACATCTTTTATTTTGATCTCTTACCGTAAAAGCCTGGCTCCTTTTAAAATTTTACACCTTTTTCCTTTTGGTAAATTTGTTTTCTTATAATTGCTTCGATATTCAATGGGAATTTTGGTTTTTGAACCTTTCAATAATATTTTATGTTTGCTTTAACTTATATATTGAATTTCAATGTTTTCAACCAGCGAGATGCCCTTACAATTTTTGACGATTTTAAAGCCTTGCTGTTCAAATAGTTTATAGTCTCTCAATTTTTAGTAGTACTGTATTTACATTCACTAGTCTGCCTACTATTAAAGTCAATGATTAGAGTTCACAAAGAGAGATAGGTACATAGAGGCTCATTTCTTCTAGCAAGCAATAGCACAATATTTATTATAAAAAATAAAAAAATTATACAAATTTGTTTCAAAGATTTCACATTTTCTAAATATATTGTAACGATTGTGGAGTGCGATGTAAAAAAATTCGTTGATAATTTTCTTCTCTAAATAAATATCTTTTTTTTTAAATTCTAAGTCAGGCATGTTTAGTGTTAATTATAATAAATTATTAATTACCGTCTCTGAATAACCGAAGATACCATGCCAACTTGGGATTGGGATTAAGTTTGAATAAATTAAGTTTCTCTAAGAAATTTATGGACGCTAATTTTAAAATTTTGAGGATTAAAGCTATCAGGAAAAACCCATGAAGATAAAGCGTTCCAGAGATGAGAGACTCTGTTGAAACAATCACGTTTAAAAGCAACAGTTCTACACCTTTTTATATGAACCGTAAAAGGATAGGCTACAGCAATTACTCTGGTGTTACGCGATATGTTTGCTGGTTCAGATAAAATTGATTTAATTTCTGCAGAAGTTCGTTCATCCATAATGTATTTGTAGAAAATTGTCAGATCAGCAATATTTCGTCTGTGCTGTAAAGAATCAAGCTCTTTAGTAAAAGTTGAGTTGCCAATCAGTTTAATAGCTCTTCAAATTACTATAATAAGCTCCACCCCATATGTGAGAACAGTACTCCATGCAGGGACGTATAAACGATTTATAAATTAATAGAAGCTGTTCGCTATTAAAAAGCTTACGACATCGTCCCAATTAAGCCCAATTTTTGAACAGCGTTCTTAGCTAGGTTAAAAAATATGAGAATTCCATTTCAGATTATTTTCAACTTCTACTCCTAGAAGTCTAAAGAATTCTTTCTCTTCAAGATCTTTAGAGTCGAAATTTAATGGAAACGGATTAGGTGTGGATAATCTAGAAAAAGGACAAACCTGTGTTTTGCTCGTATTGAATTCAACACTATTAGCGAGCCCCCAATCATGGTTTAATGAATCTATCAAAATTGATCTACAGTTATTAAGCACTAACGGTGAATATAATTAAGGGTTTCCATGAGACGCATGAAGCGTGTTATCATCAGCAAAACATAGATTGGACTAATTATTGAATCCAAAAAATCGTTAATATAAATAAGAAAGAGAGTTGGTGACAAAGCAGAACTCTGAGGAACTTCTGCATTAGTTGAAAAGACATCCGATGAAACACCATCAACATTGACTCAAAATTTCCGCTCAGAAATAAAGCTTTGTATCGAAGATATAAGTTGTTCATTCAAACCATAACATCTTCATTTGCAAATAAGATTGTTGTGCCAAACTTTATCAAACGCTTTGGAAATATCAAGAGCAACACCGAAAGTCTCACAATGATTTTCAAGCGACTTGTACCACACATGAGTGACAAAGGAAAGTAAATCTCCCGCGCTCTGCCTTTTCGAAACCCGTATTGTCTTTCGATAAGTAGTTTGGAAGACTCTGAAAAGGTCATTATATAAAAATTCAAAAATTTTAGAAACAACCGATAAAATTGAAAGGGGTCTGTAATTTGTTGGATCAGTCTTACTACCCTTTTTTTGAACGGGTTGTACGCTTGCAATTTTCCGAATTTCAGGAAAAACTCCTTGCTTATATGACAAATAAAAGATTTCAGTGAGGATTGGTGCTAACTCCCTAGCAAGTTTACAAAATAATTGGAAGAATACGATCTGGTCCAGATGCTTTGTTAGTATTAATTTGTAAGAGCATTTTCCAAATGATGTTTTTACGAAAAATTATACGAATCATGTTGTGCGAACCTCTAGGAATTGGCTTAGGTAAGAAATAGGGTTCTTTTAGTGTAATATTTTTACAGAAATAATTTCCCAGAAGCTTAGCTTTTTCTTTTGGGTCAATGACAGGCATATTTTTATCAATAAGAAGAAAGCGTGAACCAATTGGGTGTTCAGCAAATTTAGATGCTTTTTTCCTATTAAAAAGATTCGTTTCTGCATCTATTAGTTTTCTACATATATTTCTCTCAATTCGGTACTGTCTAAGGTTTTCATCAGTTTTGTTTTGATTTAACTTTTGAAATGCCTTTTTCTTAGTTTTAATTGCCTTTTTGCATTTTTTGGAAAACCATAGATCAGTCTTAGGAACGGTAAACACAGTTGTGTAGCAGGATTTACAAAATGTATCACAACAACACATAGATACCTTTTAAGACCTAGGTCCCACAACAACATGCGTCTTGAGGTATAGGTGGACGCTTTTTTTAAATCTTTGTGGATTGAAGGCACTTGAGACGGGAATAAATCACCGAATACTCTCAATAATAGCCTCCGAATAGCCTCCAAGCTACAAAAATGTATGTACATTTATGAACTAAAACTTAAATTAAAAAATATATAAATGAATAGTCCCGATGGTCGACACAATTAAATTTACAAAGTAAGAATTTATTTTTCATCGAATTCCAAATATACAATGCATTATTTGAAAGTTAATCTGAAACGAGAGAAGTACAAAACAGATGCGAAAACTCTTTGAAGTGTTAGGGATTTCTTGTCATTAAACGCCCAAAATTAGGGCTTTTAAAAATAAGGTACTGTCTGCCTTCAAAGAGTTTTCGCGTTTGTTTTGTACTTCTCTCGTTTCAGATTAACTTTCAAATAATGCATTGTATATTTGGAATTCGATGAAAAATAAATTTATACTTTGTAAACTTAATTGTGTCGACCATCGGGACTATTTATTTATATATTTTTTATTTTTAAGTTTTAGCTCATAAATGTACATACATTTTTGCAGCTTGGTATGTTTATTTAAAATTTAGCTTAAATAGTTATATGAAATGTTTTTATTCTCGCAGTATCCAAAATGCTTATCAAAATGTATCATTTCTTTGGCTTGGTACGTTTACCTTGTGTATTAAACCCTAACAACAAACTTCTGATTTTGTACCTTTGACGTTCTTACCACTGAAATGTGCGTGTGATAAGATATCATTTCTTTTTATTTGTTTTTTTACGTTGTGTACCTAACCTCTCTAAAAAACTGCTGTATTTACATTTTTGATGTTTTTTACCGCGAAGATATCATTTCTTTTTGTTTGTTTTGTTTTTGTAAATTGTGTATTAAACATCTTTAAAAAACTGCTGAATTTACATTTTTGATGTTTTTTTCTGGTGATATAATTTCTTTTTGTTATAAAAAAAATATAACATCAATATCCGATTTTTAATCCATAACTAATCCATATTCAATTATTATCCAATCCATATCCATTCTATATCCAATTCATATCCAATCCATATCAATTCCATATCCAATCCATTTTCAATTCATATCCAATCCATATCGAATCCATACCCAATTCATATTCAATCCATATCTAATCCATATCAAATTCATGTCCATGTCATATCCGTACGAAGTTCAATCCATATCCTCATCCATATTCATATCCACCTCCATATCCATATCCATATTTATATCTATATCCAGCCCAAGTTAACAAAAATCATCTTAAAATTAGACACAATAACATATTTATGATACTAGTGTAAACTACTGTAGAGTTTTTAAAAGTGATATTACGTCTTTTTGATTAGTAGCCAGTATAATTGTTGTACCAGCAACAATCATATTTGCTCCAGCTTTAGCACACTCATTAATTGTTTCTGGTCCAACTCCCCCATCAACCTCTATATCTAATGTTGGGGTAATTTTCACATGGCCATTCCACTTTTGGCATAATATCACTTATAAATTTTTGACCATCAAAACGGTTCAACGGTCATAATCAAAATCATATCAGCTAAGGGAAAGTACTCCTTTACAGGCTCTACCAGAGTGCCTGGTTTTAAAGCTAAACCTGTATCAGTTGCGCAGACGAAACTTCGTCTTCTACAGATATTGTCCATCCTACTTCTTCGGATACATTCCAGTCTTCTCTTTCTACTTCCGCAGAAACAAGGCAACGTGACGCTAATGCAACTGTATCACCTAAAAGGGTTAGATTTAATCCCCTTCCTCAAACTCAGATATTCCATCCTGCATCCACAACTACGCGAACAGGTCGAACCACTCGTACCCCCACTCGTTTCCTTCGTGCTCTAGCACAATAATTTTCTCTTTATATCGTCCCATTTTCGATGGCACTAGGGGGGGAGTGTTGTGGCGAACATCTAATTTAAAATTAGCATGCGATGTTTGTTGCGTTAAAATTAAAAAAAAAACAATTAATTTTTACTAAAAAATTGGACATGGCTGTTTGCAAGTAAAAATTTTAAAACTTTTATTTTTTATTTTTTTTTTTTTTATTAATTAGTTGGACATGTTTAGCACACTAAATATGAAATATTCATTATTCAGACTCTTTGAATATCCGAAGATACCATGTCAACTATAAAGGAAGGAGATGAGGAAAATGGAAGGAATGCGGATATGGGGATAACTATACTAATTGTTTTAGGTGACGATTGACATTTTCTTTAAACATCTGAGGAGAATATTCATCGGGAAATACGGAGCCGGGCATTGAGTTGTGGAGTCTCTCCACCTTCATGAATGTAATTAATAAATAAATTGATACCACCGTCATTGCAGAAAATGTTTAAGAACAGATGGAGCAAAGGTATGTAAATTGCTCAAAATTTTTTGCAAGTCAGAATGAATATAAAATCAAATTTGATTTTGATTTTTCTTTTGGATTTTGAGTTCCGCCAGATATGATTAAAAATTCAATCGCGGAACAGATATATTAATAAAATTATTATTAAAATTAAGTTGTTAAATGTTATTTGTTTAAGTGATTATGTAGAACAAGGTATTATTTTATTATTTTAATATTTTATTATATATTATCATTATTGTAAAGTTATTATATATTATGATTGTATACTAAAACCAAAATTTTATTTTGTTATAAATATAGTCAATTAGCTGCATTCAAATTGTGTTTATGATTTTTGGAAGAAATTGAAGATAGTTGATTTGAGGCATTATAATATCAAAGAGGTACACCCCATCAACTACAGAGTTCCATAATTTGACCACTCTATTAAAATAATCGTTCTGAAAGGACGTAGTTCTACAGCGAGGTATTTGGACAGAAAATGGGTGAGATAATTCTGACGTTCTTGTTCGTTGACTATACTGCGCACACGATGGAAGGATATTTTGAATTTTCTTAGACGAGAATTCGCTAAAGTTATATTTGTAGTAGATTGACAATTCAGCCACATTTCTGCGATGTTGGAGTGTATCAAGCTGATCAGTTACTTCTGTATTGTCAATCAACCGTATCGCCTTTCTCTGTACAGAGTCTAGACATTTAATTGTTGACTGACAAGCGCCCCCCCAAACATGACAGCAGTATTCCATACATGGACGAATAAAGGACTTATAGATCAGCAAAATTTGATCGGGATTGAAAAATTTTTTACATCGGCTCAAGAATCCTAATTTTTGCATTGCAGATTTAGCGAGGCTAAATACATGTTTATTCCATTTCAGATTGTTTTCAATATCTACTCCAAGAAGTCTAACCGATTCAACCTCATCTAATTCCTTATGGTTTATCTTAATAGGAAAGTTTTTGTGTCGCGAAAGGCGGCATAGTTTGGTTTTGGTTGGATTAAATGCAACAAAATTCCGATCACCCCATTCCATTATACGTTCCAGGTCCTCGTTAATAGAATCAATTAACAGTTCTCTATCAGTGGTGACTGCAGTATGAGAGCGAAATTTAGGAGATGCATGTGATGCATGCAATGTGCTGTCGTGAGCAAAACTATGAATTGGGTGCACTGTAGGAATAAGTAAATCATTTATGTATAAAAGAAACAAGGTGGGTGAGAGTGCAGAGCCTTGAGGAACACCAGCATTGGTTGTGAAAATATTAGAGGTAATGCCATCTAAATTAACATGAAACTGGCAACCTGTAAGAAAACTATGAATCCATGAGACAGTAAGATCATCGATGTCATAAGATTTTAATTTAGCTATTAGATTTCTGTGCCACACTTTATCAAATGCTTTAGAAATATCAAGTGAAATACTGAATGTTTCACCATTCTTCTCCAGAGATTTGTTCCAAAGATGGGTTACGTAGGCTAACAGATCACCTGTTCCATGACTTTTACGAAAACCATACTACTTATCATCGATAATTCGGGACCCCTTCAAATATTCTATTAGATTATAGTTAACATATTTTTCAAATATTTTAGCCAAAACCGACAGAATTGCAATTGGTCTATAATTATAAGGGTCTATCTTACTGCCTTTTTTGGTATGGGTTGAACACTAGCCAGCTTCCAAGAATCGGGAAATATTCCGCTTTTGTAAGATAAATAGAAAATTTTTGTTAAAATTGGAGCTAGTTGTCTAGCAAAGGTTTTAAGAATGAGGGGTGGAATGGAAGGGTGGTAACTTTTATGTTTCCTTAAGAATGAGGGGTGGAAACTTTTATGTTTCCTTTAAATTACAATTCTTTGTAATTGAACTTTAAATAATCTTAAATATTTATCAAACATTGAAGTTTGTTCATTATGGAATTTTAATTAAAATTGTATTTCTCTTATTTATTGAACATTCAAATAAAAATCATAATTAATGAAGTTATCTTTGTACATTAACAGTAAAATAGTTACTGAAAATAAATAGATTGTTGAGTGATAATTCAGTGATTGAATTGGAACAATTGTCATTAGAAAAATTGAATGATAATTGGTGTGCAACTATATAGTTAAATTAAATTGCTTCCAAGTTTTTTTAAACAATTATGATGATGATTGAACTTTAAAGCTGTGCAATCTTTATTAGTTTAAAAAAAACATTGAAATCTTGCTAATTTATGGAAAAATTCCTGGATGTAATATTTTGAATAAATTATTGGTGCAACTTGGGATCTTACAAGGAAAATTAATATTCACACATTCCTAATTATAGATCAACTATAGTTATATTTTATAGTTATATATTAAGACAGGATCTAGCAGCTATTTGTCAGCAGCTAATTAAGCTGCTATTCAACTTCAAGACAACAACTATTCTAGCAGCCATAAACCAACCTTCATTCCAGTTTCTTTAACTTTCCTTGAAACTTCTGCAACAATTGTTTGAACCGGTTCAACATGAAAAGTATATTGATCAACACCAGCATCGGCCATTGGTTCAATCCGCTGATCTGGGTTCGATGCCATCATATGAGTTTCAAAGAAAGCATCCTTTATTTAATTTCGTAAACATTTATGAAAGTGCTCGCAAATAATATTTTCTTTATTTTAAATCAAAATACTATATATAAATTATAATAAATTGTTTGTAATAATAATAATAAAAGAAGAAAGAATTTTGTAAATTAATTTATTTATTTCACATAAAGTTCGCACAAAAATGTCACTAAAATTGATTTCCTTTAACGTTATTTTAAAATAATTATACAAATAAATTTAATTCGATTGTTTTTATAATTTTCTTTTAACACAATAAATGATTAAAAAGAGATAAACTAATAAAATTTATCCAAGATGTAATATTCACCTGATGTAATTGAAAGCTCGCTTAAATTTCGATTTTGGATTTCCTCTTAGGTTGATCCCCAAAACAAAAGTCATTTTTAATTTATTAATATGACATATAATAGGCGCATATTATTATTTTGGCGCATTTAGAATTTACAATATTCGTATCCAGAGGGATAAGCGAATATAAGGCGAAAGAATAATGAACGTACTCATTCCTTTATTGACATTTAGCATTATTCAGCAAAACATTTTTAAATTGTTATTGTTTTTAAATAATAAAACAATTTCTTCCGTTACAAGAAAGCTAAATAAGCTGATACGAATATACCGATTAATGGATGAATATACATTTTAGATAAATACTATTTAAAATTGATTAACTATAATAACAAGTTTGATTTCCTAGTTAAATTATTTTTCTTTCAAATCTCAAATTTGAACATTCAACTATCGGATGTCCAAAAGTTAAAGGTTAGGAACAAAATGAACATCCACAACATCAAAATGGAAATAATTTCCATCATTCTTGAGGAGTTTTTCTGATTTTATATACAATTCTGATAAATCTGCGTTTCAAATAGAGGGTCCAATTTTTGCTTTCAAAGACATTTTTGGTTCGAGCTGCAGCCAAATTCTGTAACTGTGAAGCGGTGAAGTAATAAGTTTTTTATCACTTCACCGCAAAAATATCTAAGTGAGTGAAGTTTTAAAATTATAAAGTTAACAGTGACTTTTTGTTTGGCAATAAAGTGAAACCGTTTCTTTTGTTGTTATTGACATTGTGTCAAAAAACACAATAACGTCAATGCGATTTAATTTTTTAAAATTGCATTTCTAAATTAAATACAGATTTATTTTTCAAATTTATTATTTTAAATACAGTGAAACCCCGTTATAACAAACTCGGTTTATAACAATTTTTTGCATATAACATATCTCTTTTAAAGTCCGAGCGTTTAAATATATTAATAGTACCTAAAGTCCTCCTCTTATTAAAAACCTCGGCTATACAACTATAGCAAACCAACTTGTACTACCAGATGAGTTTTGTAGAAGAAAAATAACCTGATATAACAAACCATGCTTTCGTTTATAACATATTAATGCACAAACATACGCAAATATAATTTTCTTTCCTTCATTCTATACATACTTCCTAGTCAAACACAAATGTATGTGTGTATGTATAGTAAATATAATGTACCAAAATTATAAAAAGTACAAACCACACATTTACTCAAAATCCTATAACGGTAAGTTTTTATTTTGATTGAGTTATTCAAAATATTTTTGTGCAGTTTGATTTGTTGATTGATTCTAATATAATAAGTAGCAAGTGAAATTAAAGTTGTAAAATTTATCACGTTTTGCTGTTTCATCATAACAAAGTGTGTAGTATCAAATTCAAACTAATTATTCATTCTAAAATCAACTAAAATAAAAACTCTTTCCTTTCAGCAAAATGCCATCACTTCAAAGAAAAGCGATTTCATTAGAAACTAAGCTAGCTATTTTAAATATGATCGATTCAACCGCAAAAACGTATGATGAAGTAGTACGTAATTGTACGTAATAGAAAAAAAATTGTTGAGCTTTAAAACGTGGCAACTACTCGTAAAAAATTGCGCGGTTCACAATATCCACAACTTGAAGATGCTTTGTTAATTTGGATTAAAACCATGAGAGCTAAAGGTGTAAATATAAGTGGCACGTTATTTCGAGAAAAAGCTGTTCAGCTTGCCTTAAAAATGGGTATTAGCAATTTTAATGCTACACAAGGCTGGTTTCATTGCTTTAAAAAGCGAAACGCTATTATTTTTAGAACCATTACAGGAGAAAGTCAGTCTGTGTCTGTAGAGCTTACAACTGAATGGAGTCGGTTTCAGCTACCTAAGCTGATTGAAGGATACCACAAAAGGGACATTTTTAATTTGGATGAGACGGCTCTATTTTATAAGTTAATGCCGAATAAAATTATGATGATGCAGAATGAAAACTGTTCTGGTGGGAAACTAAGTAAGGAACGGATCACCGTTTTAATTGGTGCGAATTCGGATGGATCAGAAAAGCTGCCTCTACTTGTTATTGGTAAGGCAAAGAAACCGCGCTGTTTTAAAAATATCCAAACGTTACCTGTGTTGTATCAATCTAATAAAAAAGCATGGATGACATTTCTCCTTTGAGAAGAATATATTAAAAAAATGGACCAACGTTTCGCAAAAGAAAACAGAAAAGTTTTATTTTTTGTTGACAACGCGCCCTCACACCTTCCTGTTTTAAGCTTGCTTAATATAAAAATTTTAAATTTGCCTGCAAACACAACTTCCATACTACAACCCATGGACCAAGGAGTTATTAAAAATTTTAAAGGGTTCTACCGGGAGCTTATTGTTCGAAGAATTATAAGTGAATTAGAACAAAATGATTCGTCCAAATTAGTAGCTTCGGAAATTAAAATAAATCTACTTGATGCTCTTCATTTAATTAAGCGGTCGTGGGACAAAGTAAAATCGGAAACAATTGCAAATTGCTTCAAGAAAGCCCATTTTCATGATGAAATACAAGAAACACCACAACAAGAGATAGAGCAACGAATAGTGTCCATTTGGGATAATCCTAGTGTTCAAGAGCTTATGGATGGCGTTGGTGTTGACATTTATCTATCGGTTGATGATAATGTCGAAACTTGCGAAAATTTAACAGATGAAGCTCTTGTTGAAATTTCAAATAAAATTGTTAATACGGATTCACATGATTCTACATGCTTTGATAAAGAAAATGACGAGTTGTCCGAATGTAATAAATATCCAACTTCGCTGGAAATAGAAACATCATTTAAATGCATTCGAAAAATATTATCTATGGGGAAAAATTGCGAAGGACTTTTAAATAAACTCAACGATATTCAAAACTTTGTGGAAGATGTTAACGTAACTAGATTAACGCAGTCAAAAATAACTGACTTTTTTAAAACAACCTAGTTAACTAGCAACAGAAAACACAACATAGCTTATGATTTGATTTGTATAATTTAAGTTTATCTAAGTTGAGCTTTTATGTATTTCGCATACTTTATCGAAGGAGGCACTTGAAGTTGCAATAAATTTTAGTTTGAAAAAAATCTTTCATTAATTCTCTTTCATTTTCTTGTACAGTAGTTTTTCTTGCTCCGCTTGTAACACTCTGGTTTGTTACAAACGAAATCGTGTATTAAAAACCATCGCATATAACAATCCCAAATTATGGTCCCTTGAAGTTTGTTATAACGAGGTTTCACTGTATTTATATATATATTAAAATTTGTAAACGTTTTACGTTTAAATTGTGTTAAAAGTTAAAATAAACATTTAATTTTATATACTGTTGACGTTTGACAGTGCGACGCTTGCTATTAAATTTTTAACATTCAAATCGCATATAGAATCGCAAAAATGGTAAAATGGTAAAAAATTAATGATAAAATCGAAATGAAGAAATTTTTAACACTTCACCACTTTACAGATACAGAATTTGGCTGCTGATAGATTTGTTTAATGTTTTGACTATTTTCAATTTTGACATTAGTGTTTTAGTGACATTAGGATGAGTCAGGGTTGAATTTATTGCAAAATGTATTTTCTACAAACTGATAAGCGCGCCTCCTGTATAACTTCCAAAATTTTTGAGATAAAATTAGATTTTTATATTTAAGAAAATAATTTTATATTATATTGTGTTTTCCGTTCCTTTTCAGCTTTTTAGTTTTAAAACATGTTAGAATTTAAAATGTAAGGAATACTTATGTAGTTTGAGCCATAGAATCGCTAAAATAATGATACAATAATCAAATAATGTTTTTCAAAATTTGATTTTCTCATGGTTAACTGTAAGATAAATGCTCGTCAAAATTTTGTTTTGAGCTGTTTTTTTGAGTAATTTTTTGGTATATTAAAAAACTCACAAATTTCTACCGAAATTTATAATGACATATACGTTTATGTATAAAAAATTTCACATCCAATTGCTATAAGAGAAAAGGCAACTGGTCTTTTCCGGCAAATGCTTGATCACCTGGCGCGTGCTTAATTTTAGTAAGTTTTAAATTAGAAAAGATCCTTTTACGGACGCTTCTGTTATTGGCAGTATCTTGGTTGCTATAAATAAATGCGAAACAGGATGCGATCTAAGATCCCCGGCAGCTTTTTCGCTACTATAATTACTTCCCTAAAACGTATATTTGCCATTTTTATGCAAAAAATACATTCAATACAATACAATACATTCATTACATTCAAGTTCAGACTTTGTATCATTTTAGAAATAAAATTAATTTTGGAAAGAAGATCACAAAATTAGACTGCAAAAATACTTATAAAGCTACGATAAAATATCTTACTTTTGCCTCATCTTCGCTAAACATTTCGAATTTTAATTAAAGTATTATTAAATTCTATACGATTTGAAATCTAAGAGGTTTTTATAGCCGATTTTTGATTTTCCCAACAAGTTTCATAACTGACTTTAAACTAAGCTTTTTATTTGCTGCCTAGAAAGATCAAAACGACAAACCGATTTCGCAAATATGCATGTAGTTGAAAAAATTGAATATAGTTGAAAAAAATTAAAAGTTTCTCCAGAAGATGACGCTGCACCATTTATAATAAGATTTAAAAATAAGCAGAACATGGTATAAAAGTTGCCCTAAGCAGCTTTATATTCGATTCTCAACTGCAGCATTTTTTCCCTTCATGCAGGATCCGTTATCAAACCTTTGACCTTTTATGTGATTCAATGAGATCTTCATTTCAGTAAGCTCAATTAATAATGTATTCATGGAATAAAATCAACAAAATGTTTACAAATTTCCTTTTTATCACATTTTGTTTTTTAAGATATGGATAACTAAACAATAAATCCTGTCATATAATGAAACCAATAGATAAACATAGACCAATATTTAATAATAAGATGTAGGAAATAAAATTTATATAAGAAGTGAAGAACACAAATTTTATAAAAATAATTTGCAGAAAAAAACCCAAAATGGGTTCCTTTACTCGGGTCGAGTATACTCCTTAATCATGTGCACCATTGTCTTCTTTAATAATTAAAGCCTAGATATAGTTAATTAAATATAAGAAGGAAAATTGCTTATAAAGGAGTGCATATGAAAAGAGTTCATTCGCCAGCTCCCGTAAGGTATCACCTAGGCTGGTAATATCTGGTATATCTCTTTATACTACCTTGGCTGGTAATATCTCACTGCTATTGCTATAGTGGTATTGAATATCTCATGTTAAATTATATTTCAATAGCAGGGACATGAGAACGCGAGACTGTCACGACCGTAGATCAAAAACTAAAACAAATATACAAATTTTGATACAAAACTAAATTTTTGCTTTTTATATAGTAAATAAAATTTGATGTGCCTCAAAATTTATTAAAAACCAAAACGAAAATGCAATCAATTTTAAAACAAAACTCAATTTTGGCGTCTTTTGTTTTAGCGCCTAGTGCGGTCGCTCCCTTGCACCCGTGGTTTATTTGGTCTTGGGACCGAGACAACACTCCCCGTCCTACACTCTCCCCAACCTTTGTTGAGAACCACAACCACAGTCAAGTATTCGTTTTATTTATTCAAAGTTACACGTTTAATGATAATTATCTCTAAATATTCGTATGTTCGAATGCCAACTATAGAGATTATAATTACAAAAACAGTTTGTTTGAGGAATTTATGGTCGTTTGCGTTCAAGTAAACGGGATTTAATAACGAACTTTAAAAAAATCGTTAAATAAGCTTACGTCCTTCTGTGTTGTAAGAAATAAAATTGATTATAAAGATTTTGTTTTATTATAATCAACTTTTAAAACAAATTGCCGTCGAGTTGTACTGAATCAAAAGATTTCAAATTTTTTATGTATGCTTTGTACGATATGTGATATAAATGTTCCATGCTGTTACTAATCTCACTTGTCAACGTAGGGAAGGTAACTAACTTAAAGCTTTTATGTCGTTTATTAATTTTTTTTACTAAAACCGAAGTTACGAAGACAGTAGCTAAGTGTGTTTCGCGTATACCATAAGATCTTCTTCTATATTGTGTGTATATGACATTTATGGATATTTCAATCTAACTGCGTATTGTTGAAGCACTCGAAGTTATTAAAGTATCATCCTTAGCTCTAGGTAGAAGGGATTGCAATTTACAAAAAACGAGTGATATTTTTGAATTTTTACAAAATTAGTCTGGTGTGGTTGGTCAATAATTTAATAACTCAGTGTCAGAGAAAATAATAATAGGAGAAATATAGACCTATAGACATGGTACATTACTTAGAAAAGCCTGGCTAATATCTTACTCAGGCTTATTTTTAAATACCCCACAAAAAATCAAAATCTTTTTTTTTGCAAGGCGACCATGTAGTCATAGCCTGACATGTAGACTGTTAAGTCCTTTATGCCATTCTCATATTCAAGTGCTGAAGACCTTTTTGAAAAAAGCCAACAACCTTGAATGGTCTGCTTTGCAGAAATCTTCTATCCTTAGATAGTTTGGTCCTAACATGACGCCTCGGAGCCCTGAGGGAGCCAAACATTCTCCCACAACGTGAGGGTCTGTTTCATCCTCCTCAAGACAAAGGCGGCATGTTGGATCATTTTCTATTCGAAGCCGCACCATATGTTTGTTCACATGATGGTGACCTGTTAGTAGTCCCACCATTAGCCTGCAGTCTAACCGGGTCAGATTTAACAGGAATTTGGTGGTTTGCTGGTTCAACTCTGGAATGAACATCTTGGAGACCTTGCAGCCCTCTGTGCTCCTCCATTGAGAGTCACTGGACCGAAAGAGAACTTGTTCGACTTGCGGTCTTATCCTACCTTTCGATATTCCAATTGCTGGTTCGGGACCTATGAGCCTCCCTGCGGTGCTCTTTGCTAAATCATTAGATTTTTCATTCCCGAGATTCCCACTATGCCCTGGTGTCCATATCAGTGATATGCCGTTCTTGAGCCCGAGATAATTCAAGGACCTAGAACATTCTTGCACTATTTTTGACTTAATAGTATAACTTCCCAGAGCTTTTAGAGCAGCCTGGCTATCAGTCAAAATATTAATGATCTAGCCAGACCACTTAAGCTCCATCGCTCGCCTTGATGCTGCATTTATGGCAAATACCTCAGCCTAAGACTGTGCAGTATTTGCCAAGTGGAAATTGCAGGCCTAGATCTTCATTACTGAAGTAAACCGCAGCTCCTGCACCATTTTCAGTGAGAGATCCATCTGTGTAGATGTCCAACGTGTTAGCCGTACTGTCCAATAGCAAATTAACTGAGGACCGGTCCTCTATCGTTGGAATTACAACTCTATACTGCTTTTGAAAGGCAGTTAGAGGTACTGTATCATGAGTCGGCATGGACAAATCTGTGAGGTGTTCTTCCAGATCCCTCCATAGCGCTTGATGATATTTACTACAGCCCCTTGTATTTCCCAGGAGTTCGAGCCTTTTTGTAGCCTTAAGAGCTTCCATTTTTACAAATATTTCCAAGGGAGGAAGCCCTAATAAGACCTGTAGACTCGCTGTGGGCGTTGTCCTGAAAGCACTAGTGATACATAAGCAAGTTTGTACTGCTTCCATTTTTTTTTATCGCAATTCCAACAAAAGTTCTTGAGAGCCATGCATGGGACCCGTAGCTGACAGTGGGTCTGACAACTACTTTATACAGCCAGTAGACCATTTTCGGAGTCAGCCCCCATTTTCCACCGAAAGCCCTTCTGCATTGCCACAGAACTCGAGTTGCGTTTGCGCATTTAGTCTCAACATGAACAGCCCAATTGAGCCGTTTATCGAGAGTAACACCAAGATACTTCACATTATCTTGGAGTGTTAATGTATTATTACCGATTGAAGGAAGAGTGAAGTTATTTAGTTTCCTTCTGTTGGTAAACGCAACGAGCTGTTTCTTAGAAGTATTGATCGAGAGAAGTATTGATTCTTCCGACACCAGCTGTTGGTAATGTCCAGGGCGTTCTGCATTTTTCGTTGTTGTCACCTTTTAAAAGAATGCTAATATAATCGGCATAGCCGTATGTGCTTAGCCCTTTATCATTTAATTCAATTAGGATCTGGTCTACCATCATGTTTCAAAGAAAGGTTGATAGAACGCCCCTTTGGGGACATCCACGCTTCACACCTACCTAAAAATCAACTTGCTAGCTCATACAATCAAAGAAACTTGAAATAAGTTATTTTCAACTGAATTCTGATAATCTAACTGAATCTGATATAGAAATGAAAAGAGATATAGAAATGTACGCTATCACTGGGTCCTGTTCGAAAACAATCAATTTAGCATGTATAAAAAGGGAAATTATGATGTTTGAGTACAGTAAAATGTAAACTAATATGTTGGAAAAAAATACACCATGCATTGTTAAGTGTGCCTCCGACTTCGGTTGAGGTCGAACGAAGTTTGAAACGAACGAACAAATTGTTTTTCAAATAAACGATTAATCGACATAAAAACGAACAATTAATCGTTAATCGTCATTTCCTAGAAACAATTAATCAACCATGCTCTAATCACAGCTTTATTTGAACAATTTTTTTTTTTTAATAAAAAGTGTTGTAATTGGGTCACAACAACATCCGTTCTAGGGTGCTGATGAACGCAGTTATTTTTTTAAGAATGTTATATATATATATATATCTAAAACAATAACAATACAAGCAATGCAATCAAACAATACATTTGCTGTAAATTATTTTAATATAGTGACTAAGTTGTGAAACTTTGTACTCCCTCAGTCATTCCTGACGAGCTTGGCCCTCAGAAATGTAATGAAAATTCGTATATCATTATTTATAAAACTTATCCAATTAATCTTTAAATTTTCTCTATTCCACTCTAGTTGATTCTAGTTGACTTGATTTTTTTGGCTATTTCAAGACTCTAAATAAAAAATATGTTATATTGTACAAAATATGTCTAAATAATACATTAAAGAAACAAAAACCGCCGGGTGCACAATACTTTTCTGACAAAAACGTCAGTTTAATATATTTCATTTGAATGTAACGTAAAAGAGTCTCGTTATAACTTCCAAAGTGTTGATATTGAAGCCAGTTTTAGACTATAACAGTTGTAATTCTATAAGATTTCTTAACAGTTACAACCGGAACTAATTCTATCCTAATGACAGCTATAACCTGAATAGCCTTTTTTCGGAAGCTTTATCGAGAGATGTGTATATAAGTTTCGTTAAAGCTTCTAATATTAAATATAAAATATTTTAGAAGCTTTCACTCCAGAGGTGGGGAGAGCTTCTCTGTGGAAGTTCTATCGAGACTTTATAGAAGCAAAATTTAGCTAGCTCCACTTAGAAGCTTTAACGAAGCTTAATGAAGCTTAACCCGATATAACTCAAAATTGATAAGGAAGTTTACTAGTTGGGTACCCATTTTAAAAAAAATCAATTATCAGAAACTGATATGTTATTGAAGTTTCAAACAAATAGGTTCTCGTAAGGCCCCTCCGTGCAGTTCTTACTTCAGAAAATAAGCAATTTCAGCGAAAACTAATATAAATTTGATTACTCAAGTTCTAATAAGATAACTTATGTTTTTTAGCTAGTCATGTAGTCATATAGTTGTGTAAACTATATGACTATATGTATATATATATACGAAAAAAATTTATATTTACGTAATCTTTCACCATACGTATACCATTTATATCATTTAAAACATTTGTGTTTCAAACTCACAGTCCGCCTAATTATTCCCAAAGAGATAATTTTTACATCTATTACGATTTGGTATATTATTCTGTTTTGTTGTTATATGCTTTTTACCCTGAAGATTTTCTATCACCATATTCAAATTATTTTTAGTAAAGGAAACCTTTTTTGGACATTAGTTCCTTTGATGTTCTTTAAATGGTTTTATGTTTTAAACGGAATATGATAGTGTTATTTCATTTTTGTATCTTTATTTATTTTGCTGGTGTTATGCTCCATATCTTAGTGTTAGGTCGTTTAGTAAATAATTGACCATATCAAGGTTTTTTGATAAACATTTAATTCAACAGGATAAATCCAAGAAGAGTGGGGTTGCTGGTGAAACGCTTACGAACGAAAACCATTTAACATTTCGAAGTTTCTCTGAAAACCATTCGGGGGTATCTCTCGTGGTTTTTTTGCAGTGTTAATTGCAATCATAGTCTTCAGCTACAAATTTTTTTCCATGAAACGGTGATTAACAAAAGGTTGGAGGATCCACCACACAACAAGGCACATATGTATGACAAGGAGCTAATTAGTTTTTGAGCGATAAGAAAGAATGCGGTGGGGATCCCTCGAGCGCCTGTGCTTTTAAAGCTCATTAACATCTCTAAATGATAATTGAATCAATCAAACTTGATACAAAAGCATTTAGTACAGTTCGCAACAGATCTGCATCCTAGTTTCCGGTCTTTCACCTCCGGTAAACATTTTTTTTTGTAGTTTATTGTTTTTTTCAGTGACTTTATTCATACTAAACAGCCTACAATAACGAAGCGATTATGCTGTTTTAATTAGTGCAAGAAGATGATGAACAACTTCTGGGACACATTGGCGGGGCCAAAGTGGCGGGAGATCACCTTACAACTACTGACTTTCATACTTTGTTTTTAAAGTTTTTTGGGAACATACATACTTCGTTCATTAATTAATTTTTATGACGCTTTGTTAAAATATTGAGATTTGAATTGATTAGTTTTTGACAATATTTTGAAGAATTTATAACTACATTCTAAATTTTTAAGCGCGTCAAATAATTAACGTCAGGTTAGCTTCATGGTAAGATGAGTAACTTCAAGGTAACTTCAGGATAACTTTGGTATCAAATTGCAAGAGAATAGCTCTCATGATATCAACTGTTTTATGTGCGTTGGGATACTAAGAATCTGGCCTTTTGAAGTAAAATATTTACTTACACTGTTAATAATATGAAGCAATAAAAAATAAAATTTTTTAAACACGGCCTTGATGCCCTATGCCAAGCTTTTTAATCTTTTTTCACAATATGAAGGTTCCAGCCTAACCGTAAACCTAAAATTCAAAAAGTTAAAGTAAAAATTTGTGGTGAAGTTATCAAAGGCTTTAAACAAAGTGAAATGTGATTGCTGAACCTTAAGGTACGTTTATTCAGTATGTTTTAAGAGTTCTGGGACAAAAACTCGATGAAGCCAAAAAATATTCTGAACTAATGTTAAAGTGACGTAATTAAAAAAAGTGAAGGCAAAGAATGTACAACCTCAATACCTTACAACAACAAAATTATGCATAATCTTTCTCTTACAATTGAAATAGTTCCAAGGATCGCAACGATCATTGAAATGGTCGATCTTGCCGTTGCCTCCTCCTGACAATTATTTCTTTTCTCACATTCAAGAATTTCTCTCATTCTCATATTAATTCCAGGAGCTACATAAATGCAAAATGTTTCAACAATTAACCTCAAAATCAGCAAAAGCGTTCAATTTACAACTAAGAGAGGCACAAATTGCCGTTATAGTTGATAGTTCGAAAAAGACATTTGTTAATTTTGCTTATCCGGCATTGTGACATTATCTTCTAAAACTATTTTAGGCGATAAATCTGTTAGCAATATTGACCTTAAGTAACTTCACGAAGTTCTTTTTAATAGGCTTATCAACTTATTTCATCCAGGAGTCCACAGGTCTCTCAAACTTCTATTTGATAAAGTAATTTGGCCTTTTTTGCCAAAACCAGAATTTTTTTGATACCCACAGTCTTCCTTGGGTTACTATTTCCTAACTTCTCAGAGGATTTGCGAGATACATATGGCATTATTGGTCCATTAATCAATACGTTATTTGAAAGGCAAACGTTTCTGTGTCATACTTATTGGCCGCTGCAGAGTTATTTGAGTATAATAGATACTGGTTTCCTAATTCAAATGCAAACTATTCAGTGAGTTTTCCAATCTTATCGCTTTTAATCGTAAACTAACCCCGGTTACAACCCAAAGTGTAACGGGCTCTTTAAACGTACGAACTAGACTTCCACTTCACGTGAAATTTTCCAATCTTCGGTAACCAAATACTTCTTCTAGAAGAATTCTTTAGTGAAATTACTAACTCCTCCCCAGCAAACACAAAACGCATTTTTTAACATATAATTATCATTTCAAGCTAACGGATGCTAATAAGAGGAAATTTTTAAAAAATAAATGCTTGTATTTGTAGCAAGTACAAGCCTCTGCCTGACAGATGCGTAATAAATGAGCATTGCGTCACCATAAAATTAACATTTTTTTAATATTTAATTATGTTTAAAAGTCTGTTTTTGGTTTATTTTTCTCCAATAAATGTATTACAGAATCGAATGTTATATTATAAAAGAATTATTTAATTAGTAATTAGTGCGAGACATATTTATATTTAATAAGCATTAATTGCGCAATCTTCAACACCATTCATAATTTCATAAAGACTTCAATTTTTCTAGCATTTTTTTGGAAAAAGGTAAATATTTTAATTGGAACAAAGTATTTTTTAAGAATCAAATATAATATTTCATGTTGCATAATGTGTCTACTTTGATCATTTTTATATTTCGTAATATTTAAAACTGATTTAAGTTTTTTTTATCTAAATTTTACTGCGGTCTCAATTTAACTGATAATATTAGCATAGATACTCCGAAAGATTACAAAGTGCCTAAACTTATTCATTTTTAATTATTTATAAGTCAATCATCGTCGAAATGTAGGGGCAGAACAGTCTGAATTTTGCACTTTTTTGACAATAACTCAAAAACTGTGCACCGCAAAATTCTAAAAAAATTGCAATTATTTTTAAATTAGGTGCTCTTTCAAATGACACCTCACTTGTCTGGGTCAAAAAAAAATTTTTTTACCCTCTCCATCCCCGACCCCTAAACACCCAGAAAAATAGTTATTTGAGACATCACTATAATTTTTATACAAAATTTACCAAAATTCCTAACATTGTGAATTTTTACAAATTTTTTCGTGAATTAGTGTCTGAAAGTCGCACTTTTTTGACAATAACTCAAAAGCTGTGCACCGCAAAATTTAAAAAAAAAGTCCAAGCGGCACGTATATTCGCTAGAAATAGGCAGATTTCGAGATCAGACAGTTTTGTGTGCCAGTAGAATCTGATGTATCAGATTAGTTTAAACAAAACAAACTAATTACAGATATCGAACAAATTTTAAAAAGAAAATTAGCTACATATAAGCAAAACTATATCTATCCAATTTTGCAACAAACAAATATCAAATCTACCACAGAACATGTGTGTGACAATTTATGACACAAACCTACGCTATATCATATGTCGTCCAATTACTGCAAAATATCAAAATAGTTTATTTCTAAGAAAAAAATTAATTTCTTAATTAATCTAAACGGCCGTTATAACGGATCTGAAAAACAGAATTTTTGCTAGTATAACGCCTCTAGCTTCTTAACCATATGTCGGATTTGGCTGATTTACGAACTTGTCCAAGATATTAATAAAACGCACATTTTTAGAAAAGGTTTTTTGATCTGGCCTTACAAATGCGACCGCGAGAGTGCCGGTTGATTCAATCGCATTTTGTGTTACAAGCTTTTTTGTTGGAGCCGCTCACTCAGGAGCCTCTAACTGCAGAGGTCTAT
>OY856186.1:193967092-194082250 GCA_963693315.1 Diogma glabrata | reverse complement strand
GTCCCACAATTTTCTGACCTTAAGTACACTGGCTGCGTCAGTTGGCATATCTACAAAATTTAAAAACAAATTATACACTAAAATAAGGTACTTTAAAAACAAATTACTTACTTGCTTCCTTCGCTACTTCTTCCCATAATTTGGTCCGGATTATCCTATTTTTAAAACTCTGGTCTCTTATGTTCCAGAGTGCCGGTCTCATTCGAACTGCTTCAATAATTAACTCTAACAAAATTTATCAATAATTAGTTATAATCTAAAATTATTATAAATTAAATTGTATACCATTAGATGGCTCCAAATGTGTTGATGTCGAGCTGCTACCCTCCATTTGTGTTGATGTCGAGCTGCTACAGCTAATTATGTTAGGATCTGCATTTTCTAAATATAATAAATATATAAAAAATACATAATATGTAATAAAATATATAAAAATATTAAATAAAATATTTGTGTAAAACTAAATAAATTTAAGAAACTAGATTGCATATTGGTCAACACTTTGCTAACTGCTTTGACTCTTTGCTAAAACACAATTTTTTTAACGATAATTTTCATATTATATATTATGAAAAAGGGAATGCGAATTTTAATTTTAAAAACAGAAATGTAATTAAATAAAAATCTAGAAACACAAATATGTATTTTACACTTTTTTACCAATTAATTTAAAAAAATCGACGTTGGCTGATATGCAATATTAGCCCAATTAAATAAATACCTTTATCCACTGAATCTTCTTCAAAGTCGAAGTTGTCGAAATAATTTTGATAAACTTCTCCATTTGATGTGCTAGGTAATGTCTCTATTCTAATATTTTCCAACACAACAATTTTTTTGTCTCCTGAAATTAGAAAAATATAATATGAGTCAAAAATTATTCAAAAGAATGATTATGTGCTTGTAAATTTAAAATTGGCGATATGATTCCAAATGTCACAATACAAATTTATTTTCGTTTTAATCCACGAGAGCCATATTTTATTTTCACAATTTTAAAACAAAACTTACCGTATTTATTCATGTTGATTGAACTATTTTCACTAAAAATCTATTCACAGTAAAAAACTATTCACTGGTAAATTGTTTTTAATATGAAGAATTTTTGGTGTTCTTCCGCCAAAGAAAAAAAGATAAATGATTCTACTATAAAAACTGTTAAGTTTGAAAATTATGATAGTGTGTGTTAAATATTTTTCATCTGTACACAAATTTAATGTTGATGTGTCTGTGTGGTTGCCATAAAAAATACTCCTATTGATACTTTTCATCAAAAATTATGGCAACCACACTCCCACAAACATAACATTTTATAGCAACGAATCTTGACTGACAAAGTTTGTTTTGTCGTTCACACCATATGCGATTCTATATTTTTATCTCATTCTAACATTGACTGAGTAAAAATTTTTCAGAATGGAATACAACGCTTAGTGACTACACAAAAACAACAAAAAACCTCCTTCAAAAAATGAATAAAAGTAAAACATTTTGCAGGTCAAAATTTTTCGTGTTTTTTGTTACAAAAATACTCAAGCGAAACGAAGCAAATTTTTCTTGTTTACATTTTTAGTCACATTTTGACATGATGAGTGTAAATTTAAATTTTTTTCTACAAATATTGGACAAACGATGTGAAATGCTATTTATTATGAGATATAATGATGTAACGAGATATAATGAATTGTTATGCTATTATATTTATTGGATAGGAGTTTTTGGATATACATATGTATATATGCTAATCTCATGTTTCAATAGCTAAAACAACCAAAATAATTCATGGTTACCCTGGCAAAAATTCTTGTAGAAATTTTTGTTAGGATCTTACGTAAATCTTGTATGATCTTGTAAAGGTCTTGAAAAGATCCTATGTAAATCTTGTATGATCTTGTAAACTTCTTGTCCCAATTCTCTACAAGAAATGATCATGATTCATGATTCATGATCATGTAAGTTCCTATATAATTTTCCTACAAGAATTTTTGCCAGGGTATGGAACGGTTTGAGACGTTTTTATTTTTTAAGGATTTATTTAACCCTACTTTTTCTTAAAACGAACTAATGCTTGGTTTTGTGTATTGCTAATAGTCTCGGTTTTTTTTCATTTACATTATTAATAAAATACTTCCAAGACCTTTCTTAAAATCACAAATCATAACAACATCGAGCTACGGTTATAATAAAATCATAACTAAATATAAGATTCTATTCAGTTCAACATTAAGGCAGCCTGCACAAAATGACGAAATCGAATTCGTAATTATCGTCATCATCAAATATTAATGATTATAAAACGCATATAAATTGTTGTTATTTTTCTTGAAAGGGTCAAAAAAAATTTTGTTGGAGTTGATTTCGATAACCTTTATTAACAGTTTGCTGACAAATAAACATTATTTGTAATTTTGTTTTTAGAACATTCCGGATTAAAGATGTTTAGAATAACGACCGGTTGGTCAATTTTTCTAGATTGTACTGAATTTAGTATTTAAGCATATAGTATTTTTAGGCTTAATGAAACAATTGTAAACAAACCGCTGTACTGTGTTAATAGAAATTATTTTTAAATTCGTTTTTGTAAATCAAATTTTAAGCGTTATTTAATAAAAGCATTTTGTGTATTATTATGGACGCTGTGTACTGGAAATCCTGAAGCTGTTGAAAGAGTATTCTAGTTAGCAATACAGCTTTCTGTACTGTTTTCCTGTTGTTGTGGAACAATAGCTGTGTTGAATACTTAATAAAACCTGGTGTTGTAGCTTACTTATGAGTGATCAAATCCAAGAAGAGATTTGTGAATTACGTTTATCGAGTTGAAAGTATGGCCAATTCAGAGGAAGATTGAAAAACATACGACAATATTATTTCTTAAAAAAATATGCAGCTTAACTATGAAATCACATTGCGATTTTCTGTTTTACTAAAGGTCTCGAGTTTGGTGTTATATTTATTTATTTATTACGAAATTTACATATTGTAACGACTCTTCGTTGGTTCTTTTCGATTATTGAACAAACACGACAGTAAAAGACAGATCTTTAGTTAACAGAATCTCAAACTTTATTTGTCATCAAATTACAGCAGCTTCCGTTTTTCCTTACAATAAATTCCAGGGTCTCCAATTTATGTACGATAAACTTCACCGCTTTTCCACAATTTGAATCAATAATACTCGGAATCGTAAAATCTGTATTTACTATTCCACTAAGTTCAGATTCTTTCACTATTAGTACCCAGGCTCAAGTACCACCGATTATTCCTTATACTTGCGAATATTTATAAACACTTTTAATTGCAAAAGTAAAAACTGACTATCTGATATTTTTGTTCCCTTATTTATATCGAAAAATAAATAAATCGAAACTTCTATAATCCACTAGAAATCAATACTACGTAGTCCGTACATCTTGAATAGGCCACACCTGTTTTCATTCATACTTGCATTTGTATTAGCGAACTCAAATTTAATTTATGCAAAATGTATTTGTTAAAGGGAGCTAACTTTTGATTCATCTTTGCCATAGAATGTAGAAAACATTTAGGCGGAACGTATTGGTTATTTATGATTAAATTAAATTAACCTATTCTGGACGAAGTTTATTACACTGCCCTCCATTTAGTTTTGTTCGTCCCGAACAATATCAGCTATCGCATTGGTGCTGTTACCTTGGTACGGTGCCAACCTTTGCAGATGTATCACTTTCATCTTGGTACGGGGTCCCTTTTGTATGCGGTAGATAACATCATTAATTCGTTTGATTATTTTATATGGGCCTTCCCAATCTGGCTGCAGCTTGGGTGATCTTCCCTTAGTTCTTCTGGGGTTGTATAGCCATACCAATTCTCCTTCTTGAAAACCGCCACTATTTGCATTTATGTCGTACCTGGTTTTCATTTTGTCACTGGCAATCTTAAAGTGGTCTCGAACCTGCTGATGGATTTTATTCATCTTCTCCCTTAGTTGTCCCACATAATCTGTTTTCGTGGATACCAGACCTCCAGGGATGCCAAACTCGATGTCACTAGGAAGATGTAGTTCTCTTCCGAACATGATATTCGCTGGCGTTTCACTTGTCGTATCGTGCACTGCGCTACGATAGGCCATCAAGAATAACGGAAGATCCTTGTCCCAATTTCTTTGGTTGGCTTCTACTACCTTTGACAAATGTTCTTCCATGGTTCGGTTGAATCGTTCTACCATGCCATCCGACTGCGGGTTCATAGGTGTAGTTCGTGTTTTTCTAATGTCGAGTGTTCTGCACAGCTCTTTCATCAATTGAGATTCGAAATTCCTTCCCTGGTCCGTATGCAACTCGAGCGGTGTTCCATATCTGCAAATCCATTCATTGACTAACGTTTCAGCGACCGTAACTGCTTCCTGGTTCGGTATTGCATAAGCTTCCGGCCATTTTGTAAAGTAATCAATGACCACCATGATGTATTTGTTACCTTTTGTAGTTTCCGGAAATGGCCCCGCGATGTCTATAGCAATTCTCTCCATTGGGGCCCACATTGTACTGTTGCATCTCTCCTCGAGTTCTAGTCTTTGGTCCTTTGCTCGCCGCACAAGTATCACATCGCTGACACCATTGCTCTACGTCGGTTCGATACCTTACCCAATAAAACCTCTCCCTTACTTTAGCCAGGGTTTTATTGACTCCCAGGTGTCCTCCAGAAATACTTCCATGCAGCTTTCCCAGTACCTCTTCTACTCGACTTGATGGCAACACCAGTTGCTCTAACACTTTCTTTCCATCAGCGGACTCCCATTTTCTTTTTAGTATCCCGTTATCCATCAATAGTGAGTCCCATTGCGCCCAGTAGCATTTCACCTCCGTACTTAAAGGTGCTACCTCTTTCCACTCCGGTCGCCTTCCCTCAGTTTTCCATTTCAATATTGGAGCCATAGCTGGATCCTTTTGCTGCTCTCTTTTCATTGCCTCGGTACACCAATCGTCAGGAGTTTGGAACTTAATTTGCTTCACTGTCATTGCTTGACTTCTCTCAGTCCTGCTACATGACTTGCGCTCCTCAATACAGGGTTTTCTTGAACGATCGTCAGCGTTACAATGTATCCCTTTCCTACGGTGTTCAACGTGGAAATCTCCTGCCTTTTTGACATCCACTTGCTTGTTTGAAAGATTCATCAACCGAACTGGAACTACTCCTTCTTTTGCAGCTATTAGTGTTTTGCATACCCTTTGTATCTTTTTCTTACGGTGTTCAACACGGCAATCTCCTTCCTTTTTAACATCCACTTGCTTGTTTGAGAGGTTCATCGTCTGGACTGGAACTACTCCTTTTTTTGCTGCTACGTGTGTTTTGCATTCTTGTCTGATGTGCCCTAACTGCCCACAATTCCAGCATCTTACTCTGTTAGATCTTCTTCGTTGATTTCGTTCAGCCTTATCTTCCAAACTTTTGACACGCATGATCACTTCATCAAGCGCTGCTTTTAGTAGTTCTTCAACAACTTCGATCTGACGTACCCTATCTGAGCCATATGCTCTTTTTCCAGCTTCCATTTGCAGGGCCAATGCTAAGACTTCCGCAGGTAACTTCTTTCCGCTTAGATAAAGCTGATTCCTCATTTGTACATCTCGAAGAGCATTGATAAATGTATCAGCTGCCAGTTCGTCTCGATGTTCAGCGTTATAATTCGGATATGATAGATTAACCAGTCTCACAATGTCAGCCTCTAATTCTTGCAAAGTTTCGCTGACTCCTTGTTTTCGTGTCTTGAGCTGCATGCGATGGAGAGCTTGCATATGACTTTCCCCATATCTTACTTCTAAGGCCTCCTTTATCTTGCTGTAATCACGCTCTGTCGCTGATAGTGTTTGCAAAATTTCAGCAGCAGGTCCCTTCAATGCCAATATAAGAGCGTTTGCTTTTTGCTGGTGATCAAACCCAGTTGTTGCTATCTCAAATTGCATCTTAAATATCTGATACGATGTAGATCCTTCAAATGCGGGTGTTTTCACTCTAGCTGGGGCTGAAAAAGTTGATGGATTGATCATGTTACCTGACTTCCCTTGTGCTATTTCTTGGCGTAATTCACTCGAAAGTTTGCGTAATTTCTCTTGTTCTTCGGTAACTATCCGCAGCTCCCTTTCCATGTTGTTGATTTTAACCTCCGCACTGGATATACGTGACTCGATTACTTCACGTAGACTTTCTTGCTTTGCCATCATATCAGCAAATTGTTGTTGTTGAACGTTTCCTTGTTTGGCCGCCAATTGCTCTTGTTTGGCCATCATATCAGCAAGTTGTTGTTGTTGCTCTACTTTTTGTTCTGCTGCCTGTTTCTCTTGTCGGGCCATCATATCAGCAAGTTGTTGTTGTTGCTGTGCCATCATTTCTTTCATCAACACCATCATCGGATCAATTGTTGGGGTATTCTGAACCGGAGCTTCCTCCGACTCTATTTCTATGACCTCTGTGTTTTGGCCTGCTTCTTCTAAAACTTTACGCAGCCGGAATGCAAGTTCTGCCTTCGTACCATGGATTGGAGCATTCCTTTTCTTCAACTCATCCTTCAGCTGGGTCTGGCTGAGATCACTAATACTTACTGTCTTGACCATTGTTTCAATAATCCCACTTCTGACACCACTGTAACGACTCTTCGTTGGTTCTTTTCGATTATTGAACAAACACGACACTAAAAGACAGATCTTTAGTTAACAGAATCTCAAACTTTATTTGTCATCAAATTACAGCAGCTTCCGTTTTTCCTTACAATAAATTCCAGGGTCTCCAATTTATGTACGATAAACTTCACCGCTTTTCCACAATTTGAATCAATAATACTCGGAATCGTAAAATCTGTATTTACTATTCCACTAAGTTCAGATTCTTTCACTATTAGTACCCAGGCTCAAGTACCACCGATTATTCCTTATACTTGCGAATATTTATAAACACTTTTAATTGCAAAAGTAAAAACTGACTATCTGATATTTTTGTTCCCTTATTTATATCGAAAAATAAATAAATCGAAACTTCTATAATCCACTAGAAATCAATACTACGTAGTCCGTACATCTTGAATAGGCCACACCTGTTTTCATTCATACTTGCATTTGTATTAGCGAACTCAAATTTAATTTATGCAAAATGTATTTGTTAAAGGGAGTTAACTTTTGATTCATCTTTGCCATAGAATGTAGAAAACATTTAGGCGGAACGTATTGGTTATTTATGATTAAATTAAATTAACCCATTCTGGACGAAGTTTATTACAATATTATTATATTAAAAATAAAAAATCTGATTATATTAATGCGTATTTTACTCCCCAATACGCGATGAGAATGACTCGTGTTGCGAAGAGGGGAGTGAGTTCTAACTATGTTCAAAATAATATAAATACAATAATATAAAATTACAATAATATAAAATTTTGATAAACAGAAACATGAAATTATAAAATTAATTTAAAATAAATAATATTTTAAAACAAAGAAGAAATATAAAAAATTAAAGTAAATTATATGAACATTAAAGATAAAAAATATAATATTGTTTTAGTAACAGATAATTATTTAAAAAATTTTTGATTTTTAAAAAATCTGAAATTTTGATCTTTTGTTGGTATTGATGAAAGGAAAAAAGTGATTTCTGCTTTTATTTTTTGTGTACTCTGAATCGGAGTTATGCGCGGTTGAATTTTTGAGGCTTTTTCACGTAGTTTTGGGAATGGTGTCAATGTTTTGTGAATAGGTGCCACAAATTTCATCCGACTTAAGTATATTTTTGCAAGCAAAATTAAAAATAATTGAATAATTGAAATAAGTAAGTTTAAAATTAATAACTTTTCTCTCTCGCGCGTAAAGCCCTGGTTTACTTCAAAGCTCATATCTCAAAAAAACCCCTTTTTTTGTTTTTCACATATTTTAAAGTAAACATATGCAGCTATGAAATTAAGAAATAAAAAGTGAGCTATTCAATATGGATTTTTTCTTACGATTTTTTAAAGTTTGGTTTATGAAAAATTCACATGTGTTTTTTTATTAAGTTAATAATCCTGTACTAAATGTGGATCTAATAAATTAAACATTTCATATTTTAACACCTGCAATAAATTTGAACCATTTTCTGTGTATTTCTGATTGAGAAACAGGTTTTTATTCAGAATAAGAATTGGAGATCCCAATGATGAACACTAACATTAGAAAAAAATATTTTTTCTATAAACATTATAATTTAATCAATACTAGGAGGGCTTCGCTACGCTGATAAATAAAGTTTTTGCGTAGACATTTTGTTGACGTGGAAGCAATGATTTCAAAAAGTTGTAATGAGAAATGCTACCATATAATTTTTAATTTTTCTTTTTAAATATATGAATAAAAATAATCAGAACTCTAGCTGATCAGTTCGAATATATGAAAAATTAGCGATCAAATAAGTTTTCAAGTAAGCTTATTTGGTCTCTAACTTATTTGATCGCTAATTTTTCATATATCCGAACTGATCAGCTAGAGTTCTGATTATTTTTCATTCATATGCTGTGTGCGAACTGACGATATAATGACAGATGACAAATATTAACTGTCAAAATTTTGTTTTTTGGAACTTAGATTCACCATAAAGAAACGTCAAAATTTGGTATAGCTTTTTAGCATCATCAAATTGTGACAATAGGCATAACAAATTATTTCAGGAGAAACAACAATTTATTACAGAAGTTTTTTTAAGCGCCAAAGTAATATTTATATTAGTACATATATAATTATATATATTATATATATTTATTAACAGCAAACATAAATATTACGAATTTTTTCACCTTATATCAAAATTTTGTTTTTACAAATTTCATCTTCACCAAAAATTGTGTTCTGTCATTATTTCGTCAGTTCGCACACAGCAATATATTTAAAACGAAAAATTAAAAATTCTATGCTAGCATTTCTCATTACCACTTTTTGAAATCATTGCTTCTATGTCAACAAAATGTCTACGCAAAAACTTTATTTATAAGCGTAGCGAAGCACGCCGGGCCCTCCTAGTTTGTATAAATGTGATTTTTTTTTTTCAAATTATATCAACAAACTTTTTAAACACTTTAAAACGCCAGAAAAAAACTCCGGAAATATTTAGTTAATCAAGTAGTTTCTTAAATTTATTTTTAAAAATTTCTATAATTAACTAACTACACAAAAATTTTGAATAATATTTTGAAATTTGCTAAGAATTAGTTAGTTAAGTTTATTTATTTATTTATTTAATCCATAATTTCAGTTCTTAAAGAACAAAGGATTCTCCCTTCTTTTTCCATTTTTCTCTGTTTCTTGTAGTTTTTCTCCAATTGTAATCGAATTCGTAAATTTCGTCAACCCACTTTTTTCTTGGACGACCTTTTCTTCTATTTGTAGCTGGTGTCCAATTTTCAATTTTTTTGGTCCATCTTTCATCTTCATTTCTTTGTAGATGTCCTGCGAAATTCCACTTCATTTGCTTACAATATCCTAAACCTTGGTTTTTGTTCTCAATTTCTTATTACTCATTCGATCGCTTAGTTTAATTCCCATCATGCTTCGTTCCATTTTTCTTTGTGTTATTGCAATTTTTTCTCTTTCAGCTTCTGTGATGTTCCAACATTGAGAACCATAACTTAATGTCGGTAGAATGCACGTATCCATTAATCGTTTTTTGTAGTGTGTTGGAAAATTTCCTTTGAAAAATCTTTTCAAACTCCAATATGTTTTCCAAGAATTGGCTATTCTTGTTTCGATTTCTTTTTCACAACCATTTTTGAACGACACATTTCTTCCAAGATATTTATACTCTTCAACTCTTTCTATTCGGGTATCATTTACGATAAACTCATTTTCTGTTGTGTTTGTCATCACTTTTGTTTTCGCAACGTTAATTGATAACCCTGCTATTGCTGAAGCATTTATAAGTTTTTCTATCATTTCTTGAATTTCTTCTTTCGAATTTGCTATCAATATTACATCGTCTGCGAATCTTAACTCACATAATCTTTCGTTGTTGATAATCATTCCATGATTTTCCCAGTTGATGGTTTTGAAAATTTCTTCAGTGGCTCCATTGAATGCTTTTGGTGAAATGCAACAACCTTGTTTTATTCCTCTTTCAATTTTAAATCTTCTTCCTTTTTTGTCAAGTTGTATTCTTGCAGTTGAATTCTCATAAATCTTCTTCATTATTCTGATATATTTGTGATTAATGTTCTGCGTTTTTAATGTTGACCAAATGAAGGGATGTTCTAATGAATCAAAGGCTTTGTTGTAGTCAATAAACCCAAGGAAAAGAGGTATGTTGTATTCATTGCATTTTTCAATCAATTGTTGAATAACGAAGATATGGTCACATGTAGAATAGTTATTTCTAAACCCTGCTTGAGTAACACTTTGATTGTCATCGAAATTTTTCGATATTCTGTTCAGAATTATTTTTGCAAACACTTTATACATTTGTTATGTTTTCGAAACTGGACGATAATTTTTGATGTCAGATTTATCTCCTTTTTTGTAAATCAAGATTATTTCCGATTCTAACCACTGGAGGGGAACTTCTTCATTCTTCAGAATTTTGTTGAAGATAGTACACAATCTTTCCCATACGATTCCATCACATAACTTTAACAATTCTGATGATATTTCATCCTCACCGGTTGTTCTTCCATTTTTTAACATTTTTAAAGCCACCTCTAACTCTCCTACTGTGATTTCTTCAACATCTTCAATATTATCGAGAACCGGTGTTAGTGCTGTCTTATCTGTTTCGTTCATTTTACTTGAATAAAGTTCTTCATAAAAGTCTGTTGCGATATTTATTATTTCATTTCTCTCGTGTTTGAGATTTCCGTTTTTGTCCTTCAGTTTCGGAATCCAGTTGATACCGTTATTTAAACCATTTTTTATCTTATCCCATGGTTTGTTTTTCATTATCGCATATTTCAGTTTGTCTAATTCATTTTTTCTTATATCGTTTTGAATCATTTTATTTGTAATCTTCCTAACTTTTATGAATTCCTCATTCAATAATTGGTTTTTATGTCTTTGTTTGTGTAGTAATTCCCTTTGTTTTATTTATTTCTTGTTAAATCACTTATTACTTGTGGTTTTTTTTTTTCTAAACACTTCAGCCGCAAGAATAATGTTCTTTATAGTGTTATCATATAATTCTTGAGTATTTTCTAGATCACTTGCATTTAGTGTTTGTTTCGACATTTCTTTGATCACTTTCTCTTTATACTCTTTGATCTGGTTTTTATCGTCTGTGACTGTTAGTCTTTTGTAAAACTTATGTTTCTTTAATTTCACCACCAGATTCATATCCATTCGAAGCAGTCTGTGATCTGAATCATATTCGATTTTCACTACACTAGTGTTATGTATTAATGATTTCATTTCTTTTTTCCCCATTATAAAATCGATTTCATTTTTTACGTTGTTCATTGTCCAGGTGTATCTTCGTGTTTTTCTTTTTAGGAACATTGAATTTGTTGTGAAAAGTTCCTGCGATCTTGCAAAGTCTAGGAGCATTTTTCCTCTATCATTTCTCTCTCCATATCCGAATTTACCCATAACATCCTTATCTTCATCTGTGAATTGACCAATTTTTGAATTAAAGTCTCCAACAACGATTTGCCATGATGAATCTTTCGTTTCAAAAATTGCGTCTTGAAGTTGTTCATAAAAACCTCTGATTTCATTGTCGCTTCTTTTTGAATGTGGTGCATATGCTTGAATAACTGTTAATATTCCGATATCGAACTTCAATTTTACATAGCACACCCGATCAGAAAAACTTTTGAACTTTTGAATATTTTTTTTCCATTTCTTTTTTATCAAAATGCCGACCGATCCTCTTTTCCTTGTTATTGTGTTTGTGTATAGTATATAATCACTTCTTTCAAGGATCTCTTCATCATCTCGTTTCACTTCACATAAACCAATTACATCATAGTTGATTATTTTTAAAGCTTCGTCCATTCGTTTGAGATGTAAATCTTGGGACAATGTACGAGTGTTAAAAGTGCTGATTTGAAATTTAGAATTTGCATTTTTCCGGTTTTTCTGCAGAAACTGATTTTGCATTGTTATCAGCGGGATTTTACATGGACAATTCACCCACACGATGTCCAAATTCGGCTTGTGGGCTAGCAGAAAAAATTTAAACGCGGAACGAAAAAAATTTGTGACTTTTACAATTGGCCTACTAGATAACTTTGCAAGTTTAAGCATTTAAAAGAATTTTAATTTATATAATTCGAAAGGATGTTTTGATTTTGAATAAACTTTAGTTCAATTAGTGATAGACACGTATTAAATAGTTGAATTGGAATCAGTAGGATATTTAGAAGTGCATAATCGAATCCAAGCACCAAACACGATAAGAGAGCTTTTCATTAATAACTGCCAAGTTTTTTGAAAAAAAAAAAAAAAAACTTGTCAGCTCTTTATTTTCTTTTAAAAAACCAAAATATGCTATTGAATTGAAAAGTTTAAGTTCTCTTTTAGATTAGATGGTGAAGTATAATTGCTCACAAAATTTTTAATTAAAATTTCGATTTTGTCAATCAGTCTAAAAAGTTAAAGTTCTAAAAGCATTTCATATGTCACATGCAATCACAAAAAAAAATTTATATATGTCGCATATATGTTACAAACAATCATTTGATATTATATATGTCACAATGTCACATCACGAAAATATACATTCAAATTAAATGTGTCATTTGAAAAATATGTTAACCATGACAACAACAACTAAAGTTTATATGTAACCAAATTAGTTTTCTTTGATTTGTAAAAACATCCTTACTTACTAGCCTGAGAAATTACATTATTACAATTAAATAATGAGTTTTATAGATTTTTAATAAAACGAACAAAACATAAATTGGGCATATTCATTTGAAACAGCATTTCATTCATTTCATTTTGAAACACTTGATATTTTGAAAAATATAAAAATGAGTAGAAAATAATCAATATCCAAATCATATTGTCAACTTTCTCTATCTTTAATTCGACTTTGTTGATAGTCTATCTCTCAATTCGGTAAACATAATTCTCAAATCACCTTTTGAATTTGATCACTGATGAGAAAGCAAAACCGTTAGGTTTTATAAAGTATTCAACACTGCTTTTGTTTCAGAACAACAGAAAAACAATTCTCCAAACAATATTCCTTAACAAAAATATTCTATAACTTCAAAAACTTACACCTTCCAGAATAATACACCAAATGCTTGTATTAAATAACACTTAAAATTTTATTCACAATTAAAAAATAACTTTATTTCTATTTACATTCATGTTCACGATACAGCGTGTCGTTTACAATTAAATCACCTAAAATAATCGCATTTCATTTAAACTGTTTAGGCTAGTGCAATTTAATTTAAATTAACTCTCATTTTGTAACAGGAATTTGTATTGATTTCTTTCGCAACACATTACTGAGTCATTTGCCGAGAAGTTGGACCAGGTTCGGGCTCATTCAAGGGAGTTCACAGCAATACAAGGTTGGAAACTTAACTAGAAGACCTGAGATGATAAACCAGTCATTCCTCACTACATTTCATGGTGCCTGCAATAACACCCTCACTCACTCTTGATTCATTCAACAATAACAAACTCAATTGTTCATTCAACAATATAACAATCTCAAGCATCATCAAGACTACGAGAAGACTAATTATTAGTCGTTTCGTAGTGTTGATGATGTTTGAGTGCATGTATGGATACTTTGGATAATATTTTATTTATATAATTAACTGGTTGAGAAGGAGAGTGAATAGTTGCATATAACAGGAAAGAATGTAACGTTGATTTTAGTTTTGAAATATTAGAAACGGGAAGTTGAGCGTGGATACAATTTTGTTTTGTATTTCGTTGCGATTATGTTGAATCATAACAATGTGATAATGCTAATATATTAGTGTTTGTAGTTTCCACATATACTTGGATTGCTTCTACATAAGCCTGGATTGAGAAAGCCATTATTTCCATTGGCACGCCCCACCTCAATACATAAAACGTCTCGGTCAATAAAAGCTCACTTATGTGTGAATATACAATGTCCTTTTTTTAAAACTTACTTGAGAAATCCTTGAGGAGGCCATTATTTGTTCCATGTCTCTTAAGAGAAATTAAATTTCTCTTCTTAGACAAATAATGATAATAATCTAGGTAAATAATGAAACACCTTCATATAAAGTTGTGTTGCAGGTCCTTATATTGTCGGACGATACAAGCAGATAAAATTGAATTTTTTATCAATAGCAATTTTAATTTCAGTAGCAAATACAACCAACCCATTCAAAATTTGTTGGAAATATGCCATGAAATATTTCTGAAACATTTCATGAAATATTTCAAAAAATTAAATTTAATGAAATTCAAATCACTTTTCAAAACTATCCAAAAAACGGTTGCGTGTAAAATTTCAAAATACATTTTTAAGCAATATTGAAGTGGAACCAATAAAAAATGATATACAAAATATGATACCCTACTTAACTCGATAGAAAAATGTGTTTTCTCAAAGGCCCTAATGGAAAAAACTCATTTTACTCGCACCAATAAAGTTCGTTAAAAAAACCGGAGACCTTTAAAAGGGTAAAAATTAGGCGGCTAAAATAAGCAGTATGAAATCGATTAATCAAAATTTGTTAAACGTAAGTACCACGTCGAAGGTCAATGGGTATTTGGTGGCATCGAAGGAAGGTCTTGTTACGTTCTTATGATAACAGAATAGAAAATAAAGAAGTTGCAATTCAAAATTGATATTGACATTTTCAAACCAATTTTCAATTTTATAAGGAAATTGGTAGCAGCAAAAATAATGAGTTTTTTAAACTGTTATGGCAAACATAAGATAAACTCTATCAGGCGAAGCGTTTTGGAGAAGCTGCAGGTGAATTGTCAATCATTAATCGAAGGTCTGCTTGAACACAGAAGCGAGAGAATTAATATTAATATAAACTAGGGTTTCTAATCCGGATATCCGGATATTGAATTATCCGGATTATTCGACCATATTTTGACTATTCGATTATCCGGATACTTTTTTGCAACTATCCGAATATTAAAAAAACCTTTATTTTGTAAAAAAATAATCGAATTGCGTTGCAAAGTTCAAATAAATATTAAGTTGCGTTGCAAAGTTTGTTAGTGCAGTGAAGTGACTGTAAGTTTTAAAAATTTCTTTACAACTTTATTGTTTTGAAAACTGTAATCATTAAATATTTTATGAAACACTTAGTGAATCTGCAATGCAAAGATATTTTACTATAATTTATTTAATGCTATATTAATTTTAAAAAAATAATGTTTTATAAACAACTAAATCTGAAGTGTTGGCTATTTTTTTAAAGTTTATGAGAGCTGTATTTCTAAATTATGACTCTGAGGAAATCACTAATGAAATTACTATTGAAAGTGAAGATGAAGAAAGTCTAAGTAGTGAAGTTTGTATAAGAAATCGTGACTGCAGAAAGTACTTGAGAATGTTATTGCTTTAATTACTTATGTTGAGAAGCAAAATGGAGGAAGTTCCATATTGCTGAAAAAAGATTTCATTTATTTAAATAATTATAAAAAACGGACGGGCAATTTAAATATTCTAAATCGCGTATTATTACCAATAAAACCGACACCAACTGCAACGGTGCGGGTATTTTCAATTGCTGGTCTTAACAGGATAAAAATTAGAATTCGACCCAATTTCGAGACATTAGAGTAATTAATTAATTAATGCAATAATTTTTCTAAAATATGCATTTTTATAAATGCATCAATAACTTAAATTAATAAAGTTAATTAAGTTATTAGAAAAATTATTGCATTAATTAATTAATTATTACAATGTCTCGAAATTGAGTCGAGGTCTAATTTAAATCCTAATTAAATTTATCAATAATTTTAATTTTTTATTATTTTTATGATTTGTTACTATTTTTGTTATTTTGTGACTATGTATAAAAATTAATTAATATAGATACACGAAAAATATACATAAATGATTTAAATACCGCAAAGTGAAAAACATGTTTTATTTATTGGTTAATTATCCGGATAATGTATTGTTTATGTATTCGATATCCGGATAATCAAATAAGTCGGATATTTAGAAACCCTAATATAAACACCGAGAATCACATAAATTTCGAAATTTTAGAAGTCGAAGAAAATGAATCAAATTAATTTTCGAACAAAAAATTTAATAAAATTTATTATATTTACAACAACCAATAATCTTTCGATTAATTTATAAAACAAAATTTATATATAAAAAAACCATAAACAAGGAATATTAATCTAGTTTTTTTTCTCTCAACCTTCAACCCTGCAATTCAAGAAACTCACAGTAGCTTATCTCCGGTTAACAGTTTCACCCCGTTTTGTTTAAATAATTATGAGTTGCCTAAAATACAAATCATAAAAAAACTGTGAAACATCAAATAAAGCAAAGTAGTACATTTATACGAAATTACATTTTACTAAATTGAATTTTTTTTTATTAAATTGAAATAATAGCAAATTTTTTGTATGCTTATATTTTCCGCCATCCATTTCATGTTCCGGTAATAAAAGAAATTCTCGTTTTATTAAACCGTTTTTGTTGTTGTTTGTATTTTAATTTCCTTTGAATTTATATTATTTGAATGGTTCAACTCAACGTAAAATATTTGAGTAAAATGGACGATTGAATTTCAATTTAAAATTTCAGAAAATCTTGATTGGTGTTTTCATAATTACGATAGAATTTATTGAAGCCAAATAATGTTAAGGAAATAATTAGTAAAAACAAGTTTTTCCAGTAACGGTTGCCTTGCAATAGCAAAAACTGATTGAACAAGCAATAAATTTGGATTAGTTCGTCGATGTTAATTCGACAAATATTTATTCATTAAACATCTTGCAAACAAGATACAAAAAAAGTTTCGTAATTTTTTTTAGCTTTAAAATTATCTTAATTTAGTTACCTGTTGTTTTTCTCAGCAATAAATTTAAAATCCAATATAAATGAAAACAGTTTTTTATTTAACTTTTAGAATTAAAATTTAAATAAGTTTGTTTATTTTATTTATTAGTCTTTTAATAATTTTAAGTAGTGACGAACCCTTTAGTGAGGTTTAATAAAGTTTTTCTTTTATTGTTATTATTATTATTAAATTATACTTTAAGTTTGGAATTAAAATATTATTCGTGCTAAAAATAAATATTTTATAATTGAATAAAATAAAAAAATTTATTTGAGTCTTGTCTGTATCACACCTGACAGGTTGGTGTTATTATCAGTCGAACACTTTCTTAATTATTAAAATCTAAGGCAGTTTTCAGATTTTCTAAAGAAAGCATTATGGATTAATAAAATTCATAAGGCGCTTTGAATTTGAATTCAGAAATGTCGCCTTTTGAAAAAATAATCGCCCATCCTTTTATACCTTAATTTTTTGTAAAAAGTATGACATTTATAATTAATTTTAATAATTCTTTGCACATTTTTAGCAAATAGCATAAATATTTTATCACATTTTTACCTTTTGAACTGGTCTTACTTTAATCAATTTTTAGATGCGACTACTGATTATTAAGTAAAACACTGTATTAAGTATTCAACATCTTTATTTATTTACAACATTCCTCAAACATAAAATTTCTTCAATAGTTTTAGCAACTTCAACGGTTGAATGTACAGATTTTCAGTATAAACTATAAACACTGTGAAAAAACAATTCGTTTATCATTTAGTTTTTATTTTCAGGATTTTATGTACACGTTACAATAAATTGTATTTCTTCTGTTCTAGAAGAACCGATCGCATTTTAAAGTTCCATTATCCGGTTAATTCTTTATTGCAAATCAATTATCAATTATGTATCAATTATGTTTATTTACTGCCTAGATTTTATACTGCCTTCGTTTATTAATTAATGTTGATGGCAATTTGACAAACTTATATGGCAGATTAATTCTTAAGCAATATTAATCCAAGTCCTGGGTGTCTTTCGGTCACCTGTTTGTTGGAAATTTTAATAGAAGCTTAATAATAATCAATTTTTGATGATGCTGGGTACATACTTTTTCAACGAGAACTAAAACTTTTCTGTATCCTAATTGCCAGTTCGTCGCCTCCGATATACAATTTTATTTGCTTTTAATATTAACTTAAATAATAGAAAAAAAATGTATCAGTATTTTTTTTTTGGTTTGTGCAAAACTAAACAAGATAATATAATTTTTTAAAAAAATGAATGAAAATGCACCTTATTCTTGTTTACTGAATTTTATTATTTTTTATTTTTTACTATATACGCATTTCGAAAGCTATGCTTTCATCATCTGTAGAATATAAAAACTAAAAACATTTTTTAAAAAATTAGACTACTGATATATTATATAAAATTGCCCTATATTTCGATCATTCGGCTCAACTTCAGGCTAAATTTTTTTTCTCTAAAAAAGACAATGTGTTTTACATTACATTACATATACTAAGAAAAAAGTCCAAGTGGTAGGATATCCGCTAGAAATAGGTAGGATTTCTTGGCCATCCAACAAAGAGCAAATAGATTAAGACTAATTTGTATGAGGCTAGTATAACGCTTATAAAATTAGAACCTCTAGTTAGAAGGCAGAAAACTTCTGAGGTTGTAGTTTTAAAGTTTTTCTAAAATATAGCATAAGTTTATTTATTTATTTGTTTAACTCTATCAACAATCTTATGTGACAAATCATTACCTAAAGCAAAATTTAACTAACAAATTTAAATAAATTTAAGAGCAAAAGAAAAAAACCAAATAAAATAACAAGCGATTATAATACTAACAATAAAAAATTAAAAATAACTAACTAAGAATAAAAAAAATAAAAATGAAAACAACAATAGTTGTAGTGAAAAGAGAAAACTTAACTCACATAGTAAGGTAAATGTACCATATTACGTGTTATTAAGGCTTGTCTCATTTTAGGATGAATTTAAAATTTTTGGGCCAAGAGAAATAACATATAAAGTGGCTTATTATAATTATATTACTGTTATCTTTACCATTTTGTGCATCGAAAAGTTTTAAAATTTGGTATAATGACATTTATTAATATTTCAAATGACCCCTGTATTGTCTCTAGTTCCGTGCTAAAAAATTGACGATGTAACTAATTCCGTGTTAGTGCGTCCCTAATTCCGTGATATTTAAAGAGATACCAATTTTGTATTTTAAAGAGTTGAACAGAGAAGAATTTAGTTTTTAAAACAAATGTTTTATTTTTTGTAACACTTATCTATCTACGGTAACTTGGTTTATATTTTTTATTTTGTCATTCTGAAAATACATAAATGCTAGTTTTATTCGATAAGCTCATAAACATACCATGCTTTTTAAATACATATCAATATTATGTCTATCTAGCCGCCAGCGTCTATGTCTATCGGACGTTTGGATAGCGAAAAATAGTGCGCTCGATAACTGGAGTGTTGGTACTTGGTAGTGTCAACAGTGTCATTAATAAACATTTTAGCTTATAAATCGTTTAGTTTAAGGAACAATGAGTTGAATATAAAACATTAAACTCAAACTTTCACTTTAAGTAAATGGCATTATTATTCTACTTTGTGTTTAACAAATTTGGTGTCATTACGAACCAAATCTTCAGCTACGTTTCTGCACTTTCGTCCAGAAATACGGTATGCAAAGCTGTGCATGCATTTACTACGAATCAGGTCATTGGATAAGGCTTTATAAAAATACTGCATTAATCAAAAGAAATTATATTTTTAGATGAGTTTTTTTAGTTTTGATTTTGTCTAAAGAGTACCTTTTTTTATTTATTTCTTTATATTTTAAAGATTTATTCTTTACCCAAAACAAACTAAAATTACAAACAAGTTTGTTTTAAAAGTATTATTACCTTTTCGATTTTAAAGGTATTATTTGGTATACCAAAAAGGTTTGCTTATTTTACATGAAATTTTTAAGTTTTAATTGTTTTAAAATGTTATTTTCAATAATCAAAAACAGCATTTTCCAGACCTCACATATGTTTTATTAGTTAATATTCGCATGGGCCGTTCTCGCCAACAAAACAAAACGCCTTTCTGTAATTTGAGTATGTTTTGGGTAAAAAAAATCTTAAAAAAGAAAAGAAGTTTTTTTAAATTTTCCCATATTTAAAAATAAAATTTTTGAAAAATTAAAACTCAAGAATTTCATCTAAAGTAAACAAAGAACTTTTCAGTAAGATTTTTTTTATTAAGCCTTATTTAATTCCTTTTAAGCAAAAAAAAGTTCAAAATGATCTGTACACTTGTTTTTAGTAAATGTCACAAAGTACAAAAATTTCAAACTAATAATTAATAATATATTAAAATAACAATTGTCTGAAATTTAATTGTGTTATGGATAAACAATAAATCAGTAAATGTAAAAAATAAAGGAAAAAAGGCATTTTTTAGTCGCCATTTTTGAAAAATATAAATTGTTTTATAAATTTATATTTTTATACAATTTATTTATTTATTTATATATCTATATATATATATATATATATATATATATATATATATATATATATATATATATATATATATATATATATATATATATATATATATATATATATATATATATATATATATATATATATATATATATATATATATATATATATATATATATATATATATATATATATATATATATATATATATATATATATATATATATATATATATATATATATATATATATACATATTTATATACATATTTATTTATTTATTTATTTTTTTATAATTAATAAATATGTATAGTCTTATATAAAAATTTTTTATACCCTTAAATGTTGATCCGCAAGGTTGAAATATTGGGAAAAAAATTTGAAATAATAAAACAGTCTACAGTCTATTAGCCAATAAGCCAATCTAGACTGTTAGCTAAGCCAATTTTTAAGAATAGCAACAAATTTTGTTTTTATTTATTTATTTTTTTATTTTTTTATTTATTTATTTATTTATTTACTTATTTATTTATTTATTTATTTATTTATTTATTTGTTTATTTATTTATTTATTTATTTATTAATTTTTTTATTTATTTATTTATTTCCTTTTTTATTTATTTATTTACCAGCATAGATAGCTTTGCTAATAATATTAATAATAGGTTATAAGTATCAGAATATCAAAAATTGGAAAGCGAAAACAAATTTTTCAAATCGGTTACTCGGTTCGAGAACTATTTAACTTTAAGCTTGCCAGTTGTTTTTTAAATTTTTAACAAATTTGGAGCCACCCTGTGTCGAAACTAGTGAAAACAATAAACAAAATAAAAAACGTGTATTAATTTTTTTACTTTACTAACGGTTTACTGTACTAAGGAAATCGTATATGGTGGATTCACATAATCGGCGACTTGATTCAATTTTCCATCTTTATATAACCCAGAAGAAGTTTCCTTGAACTTATGCATTGCACTTTGGGGCGTTTTTAATATTTATAAAAATAATGTATGCATATCATAATCCTTTTAATAATTATAATAATAAATTATACAAAATTTTGTCTGAAGTCTTTCTTTAACAACTGTGGCTCTATTATAACCTTCCTATCTATGCTTCTAATGGGTTTTGACTTCTGCCGATATAAGTATATCAAAAGCTGAAATTCCACATGCCATCATGGGAAAAATTTTTATCCATGATACACGTCCTGAATTGCTGAGAATGTCAATTATTTTGATTTCCTATAGCCTGTATTTTTTATTTCAAATTCATAAATCATACTTTGATTGATTGGTCGGCGAAAACTTGTTGTTTGAGATTGCTGGTCCAAGTTATTGTGAAAATAAATGGTTATAAAATGCTAGATCTGATAAATCTGGACTATTAATGCTTCAAGTCGTCAAACTAACGAATAACCCGTAATTAGGAAAGTTAAAAATTTGTTGACCCTAATTCCGTGTTAGCGAGATACAGCCTATTATAAAAATAAGTGTAGCATTTTTATTTGGAGTGTGTTGTAATTATCATGAACTTTAAGGTTATGATGAAAAAATTTAAAACACACGACTGAATTAAAACAGAGGGTGATTTAAAGAAACTATTGAGTAGACCAGATTTTCTTCTAATCAATGAAAATTTAACATCTACTAATCCTAATTCTAGCAATTTGGTTATAAAAACATAGTCCCGTAATTAGCTCCGACACATTTTTAAAGTGTTTTTTATTTTTAAAAATTACATTTTAATTTAATAGATAATTACTTTTGATATAAAAGACAAAATAAGTTTGTTTAACAATTTTCTAATTCCGTGCTAAGAACGGAATTACGGACATTTCAAAAAAATTATGAACGTAATTCCGTTCGTCGAAAAGTCGCTGGTTTTAATACATAAAATGTACAAAATCATTATTCTATTAACGTTAATCGATTAATATAATCCTAATTAATCCACAAAAAAGAATTTTTTACTCAAAATATATACCGATAAATTTTTATGGTCTTAAGAAAATGTTAATAAAACCTTAACCTTTTCCATAAGAAAATTGTCTCAAACAGCAAATTTTCGTCGAGCAATCAATCAAGGAATGATTTATGAATATAAAACCAAAAATGCCGGCAAGAAAATCAAAATAATTGGTTCTCAGCAATTCAGTACGTGTATCATGATATAAAATTTTTCAAAAAAGCTTAAATTTACCTTATTTTAAAGCTTTTTATGGAATAGCACGGCATAATGTACTAGCCCGTAATATTGTACACTTACCTTATCATACAAATTTAGAAAAAATAAAAAACTAAACGGCATTATATAAATCTACAAAGAAAAAATAAACATAAAAAGGAAATAGTACATTTTCCTACAAGAGATGAAAACACTGTTTTTTTCGTGAGTGAACATTTGTTCACGAGACGCGCTAGTGAGACATGCTTATGTACGAAGAACGTTTTTATCTCGCGTAGGAAATGCAATTTTTTATATGTTAGTATATATATAATCTATATTTACTATCAATTATAAAATTAGAAATCGACAACATAACATTAAAAATTCACATTCTATTTTTACTTCGGTCCTAAGTATTACATTCATGAGCCAAAAGTGAAATTCTTACCCCCACTTTTTTTGGCATTTCTCGACGTTTTAGGACCTACTGATTCTAAAAAAGCAAAAAAAAAATGTATGTCTGTCTGCCGGAACCAAAAGTGAAATTCTTACCCCCACTTTTTTTTGGCATTTCTCGACGTTTTAGGACCTACTGATTCTAAAAAAGCAACAAAAAAAATGTATGTCTGTCTGCCGGCCGTCCGGCCACTGGAGGGATATCTGGAGGAAAACCACTGGAGGGATATCAAATTTTTTTTTTCTTATAATAGGTATACTCAAGGGACAGGTCCGAAAGGACGTTGTGTTCGATAATTGTACCGTAAGTGTGTCAAAAAAATCATTATGTGTGTAAAAAACAGCAAATTTTCATTTATTTGGCTTAAAAAACGTTCATTTCAAGTGATTACGAGTGGGAACATTAGATTTGGAGAAATCTTAATGGTAGGGATTGGTATGTGAGACCAAAAACTAGCTTATTGTATTATAAGTTTGTCAAAAAAAATGTTGTCAAGTGTGTCAAAAGAAAAATTTTTATTTATTTTTTTACCCAATTTTTTGGAAAAAAATAAAATAAATAGTTTGTATGACATGATATTTTATTATTATTATAGAGAATTATGGCATTATAAGTTTGTCAAAAAATAATGTCAAGTGTGTCAAAAAATGATTTCATTGATTTTTTTAGCCAATTTTTTGGGAAAAAATATAGCTGTTTTTATGACGTAAATGTTATTGAAAATGAAATTGGACATGGAAGTTTTTGAATTTGTTATAGTTTTTGAAATATTTTTGGAATTTTGAAAAAAGTATGTATTTTTGATTTTGTAATAATTTTTGCAATATTTTTAGAATTTTGGAAAAATTTTAAATTTTTGATTTTGTATAATTTTTGGAATTTTGAAAAAAGATTCAATTTTTGATTTTGTAATAATTTTTGTAATATTTTTAGAATGTTGAAAAAAGTTTGATTTTATTATAATTTTTACAATATTTTTGGAATTTTGAAAGAAAATGAATTTGTGATTTTGTAATATTTTCTCGAATCGCTAAATTGAAGGTTTTTGAATAGTTTGCTGAAAATGAAAATGAAATTGGACATGGACATTTTTGAATTTGTTATAGTTTTTGAATATTTTTGGAATTTTGAAAAAGTTTCAATTTTTGATTTTGTAAGAGTTTTTGGAATATTTTTAAAATTTTAAAAAATTTTAAATTTTTGATTTTATTATAAGTTTTGTAATTTTGGAAAAAGTTTCAATTTTTGATATTGTTATAATTTTTGCCATATTTTTAGTTTTGGAAAAAGTTTGAATTTTTGAATTTTTAAGAATTTTAGGAATATTATTAGAATTAAGAAAAAGTTTAAATATTGGATTTTATTCCAATTCTTGGAATGTTTTTAGAATTAAAAAAAAAAAATTTTTGAATTTTATATATATTTTTAGAATTTTGAAAAAAGTTTCAATGTTTGAATTTTTAAGAATTTTTGGAATATTATTAGAATTTAGAAAAAGTTTAAATATTTGATTTTATTCTAATTTTTGGAATATTTGGAATTTTGAAAAAGTTTCAATTTTTGATTTTGTATAATTTTTGCAATATTTTCAGAATTTTTGAAAAAGGTTTAATACTAATATTTGATTTTGTAATAATTTTTGGAATATTTTTAGGATTTTGGATTTGATTTTATTTATTTTTACAATATTTTTGGAATTTCGAAAGAAATATGAATTTGTGATTTAGTAATATTTTCTCGAAACATTAAATGGAGAGGTTTTTGAGTAGTTTGCTGAGTGTAACTAAAAACCATGTCCGCATAAAAGTTTTTTGCAGAAAACTATATCAAAATCCTTAACCCAGACCGAAGTCTTGATATCTCAGAGCTGTGAGATTTCAGCCCCTCCATATTTTCATTGTTGCGTTGTTTGAAAAACATTGTTAAATACCATAGCAACTACAATTTGTTATTCTTTTTACACTAGTGGAAAAAGAACCTATTTTCACAAGCCGTTAAGCGTGATGAAAAAAGACTTTTCATATGCTATCATAGAAAAAATAATTTTTAAGAAGTTGTGCTACTGTGTTTCGAGATATTTTGTGATTCAGTTCTTGAATCCATTCCTAGATAAATTGCAATCAAACAAGCCCCAGAAAAAACTAAAACCAAAAGAGATTGTATATCCCGCATGGAGGGATCAGTTTTTATTGTTTTGAAATTTTTTTTTATTTTTGATCTACGGGTTAACGTGAGATATCATATACCACTTTCAATAGCAGTGGGATATCACTAGTCATGGTGACATCTTAGGTGTGGTGGCGGATGAACTGTATTCAGTCAACGGTACCCAAGTAACAAATTTTGTTTACAAATTTATTACAGTACATTTACTCTGTAATCGTAAAGTTACAGTGGTAACTGTACCGTAAACGTTCAGTAAGTGTTTCGTATACATTTTGGGGAATAATTTTGGCTTTTACTGAACGTTTACGGATATCAATTTGCGTAAGAATTATGTATGATTACAAACACGTACGTAGTGTTACAGAAAGCAAAATGTATGCGATTTTTATCACTACGGATTACTTACAAAAAAGTTACAATCTCATACTTTAATACGAAGTTTTAGATGATTTTTTGTAAACAAAAAATATAAATAAATATGTTTATAAAATGCAAATATTATATTTTGGCATAACTAATTTTGTATAGTTAGATGTCAAAATTTACAAACGAATAATAAAATTTCGATTAAATTTTGGAAATACTTTTAAATTAATAATGCGCCATAAAAATAATAAATTATTAAATATAATTTTAAAAAAAATTTTATATGTCAATTTATTTTAGAGAGATAAAATTATATAAAATTTGTTTTATTATTTTCATAAATTTAAGTTTTTCTAAAATACTTATAACATAAGTTATAAAACCCAATAAAGTTTCATTAAATGTATTTTGTTATTTTTTTTAAATATAGTCAAATATAAATTTTGCATAAAAATGGCTGAGTTTTCAATTGTAAGCTTTCAAATACAAGATAGCCCTATGTAGATATACAGAGAGTGCACAGAATATATACATTTACATTTTATTTACATTTACACTTCCATATTTAAAATGTTAACATGTTAACGTAATGTAAACGCTATGTGTTTGATCTGTAAACATAATCATACAATTACAACTTCCAATTCAAAGAGTTTACATGTATAAATTATGTAAACGTTTAGTATTAGCCTCGTTGTTGTGCATTTACATTTATACCTTCCTTTTACATATATTTACTTGTATATATTTTGTAAAAGCTTTGTATAAATCCTTTTACAACTTTTGACATTTGTGAAATAAACAAAAGTGACATTTATTTTTTATTAATTATCTTACGAAATTTTGCCTCATAGCGTTCTAAGCTTGGCATTGTTGGACCACGGTAAAATGCAAATGGTCTCCGAATTCCGAATGATCGGTTATACATAAAATCGACCAAAATTCTTTTTGCTATTAAAAATGGGAAGGCCGTCAATGTTAAAGGTAACTGAAATATTAATTAAGTGATCCAAATTCGAAAACTTCAACCAACGTATTAGCTCATAATACCAAAGCTTTCCACTACCCGTCAAAATAATATTTATATTTTGAAGTGTTTGCAATAATTTTCGGGGATCCTTCGGTTAGAAATTAAATCCACGAAACTTTAAAATCACAAGTAACTCTTAAATTAATTAAGACTTAAGATTCGATTAACTAATGCCCAATATATTGAGTCGTCTATCACTGAAAGCTGGCAATAAATTTCTTTATCATCGCACGATGGAAACAGACGTCTTTTATTAAACAAAAAATTTTTACTTAAGAAAACTGTATAAATTATGTGACAGTATAAATACATTCCTAATGTAAATGTCCCGTAAATATACGGTAAGTATATAAGTTCTCAATAAAATAAAGTTTTGTAATTAATCTGTAAATGTAAAAATACATTTACAAGGCCAACGTTTAGTATATTTACAATGTAGCTATAAGCTCTCGTAGACTTTACACAATGTAGTCATTTTGTAGAAGTAATAATACAGTTACATAGTACATAATCAGAAAAGTTACATTCGAAGCTATAAGTTTACTACTACACTGTAGCTTTACTGTGTACAATCAGAAACAATATTTTGTAGAAGTATAAATACCGCAACCTATTTTGAGTACAGTATGTGTTCCGTAAATAAAACAACAATAGTTTGTGACTATAATATATACAAAATGTTACTTAGGTAGCACCCTCAATCTTAGCTATGAAATAATCCTTGATGATGAGACGCAATTGCTTTCTTGAAGAAACGGGCCTTCATATAACTATGTGTGGGCTTCAATCATTAAGAAAGACTGTACGTCACAGGATCAAGAAATATGCAACCGGCAACGACATTTTTGTTTTGTATCAGCAAATTTTTGTAAAAATTTGGTATTTAACTTTTAATTTACTTTTATTTTCTCTATTCTATCATAAAATATTGGCCTATGTCATATTTTGTCAGTGATAGGATTTTTTGTTTAGTTATCCATTCTTTAACAAAAAATTAAAAAAAAATTGTTGTGGCACCTTGGTCTTAAAAGGTTTTTATGTGTTATTGTGACACATATTGTAATTCCTACTACACAACACATTTTATTAAAAAAAAAAGAAGGCAGTGTTAAGAACTGCCGACAGAAGTGAAAACTTAAATCTGTGAAATAGATGTGTTTTTTTGTATCTTCCAATTATTGTAGCACTGCAAATTAAAATTTCAGAATTTTTAAATTAAAATTATTAAAATTATTCTGGGTTTCACATCTATAAGCATTCCAAGCAACTGTTATATACATTTTTATATTTAAAATGATCAAAACATATCATATAAAAAATTTGCGTCTATCAACACCTTAGAAAGCATGTTATTGCGGGACCTTGTTCTTAAAAGTTTTTATGTGTTGTTGTGACACACCTTGTAATTTCTACTACCAAACACATTTAATTTTTAAAAAAATAGCGTATCATCAAAGAATATTCCATAACTTAGAGTAAGGGATGGTATCGTTGATTGAAAATACTTCATCGGCTAGCACTCCTAAGATATCACTTTGGCTAATGAGATTGCACTGCTATTGTCAGTATACCATATCTCAAGATAACTTATATGCCAATTTAGCAGAAACTAAAGTACGGGTGGTTGTCACACCCATAGATCAAGAATTTTAAATTTTACAAATCTTCCTACGGAAAGCTAAGTAAATTCATTGGTATTAATGCGCATTGCTACCGTTTGCAAATCACTATCGGCGAAGTGCCACCATTTTTAATTAGTTTATTTATCATGATTGCCATCCATGTTTAATCATACATAAGCTATGCTTCTTTGTATAGAATTTATGCGATTTCCGTCTCGTAATTGTGAGCTTTAAATTGATATAATCGATGTTATCAAGTATCAAGTTACAAGTATTAAGTCTTCACTTAATTTTAGAAACATGTATTACATACCATTCCAAACCAACAAGGTGGTGAAGATGATAAAATTATGATGTGTTAAATTCCAATACATCGACGGCTACAGTTCATTTACGTGTAACTACATTTTATAAAAATTGAACAGAAGCTCACAAAACCATTTATTGCGATTCTAAACAAGCTTTTAAAAAAAAATTACTATCAATAAATAAAAACAAAATAGCTTTTTATAGTTATTAATAAACATATGTTATTAATAAACATGTTTTCTTTCAAGCTTGTTTAGAATCATAATAAATCTGTTCAATTTTTATAAAATGTAGTTACACGTAAATGAACTGTAGCCGTCGACATATAATTTTGATTTACAAGTGCAATTGCTTCAGGTTATACTATCTTTCTTATGTTATTTATAATTTCATAAAAATTATGTTCAACAAAACAAAACATTGATCAAAGCAAACTACCGTTTAAAACGATAGTTAAATAAAAAGCAAATTAAGTGTACACAACAACTTCCCAAATTTTCATGATGATTAATGTATTAATGCATAAAGGACAAACAGACATACCTTCAATTTCATATATATATTCAATATTTATTTAGCATGGTGACTCGAATGCAAATTCCAAAATACAGTAGCAATATAACTTTCAAAAACTGCATTATAGATCAATTTTTTAAAATTCGTAAAAAGAAATTTTTATTATTTTTATGAATTCATGAATAAAATAAAATAATTTTAATGGTATTTAATAAAAATAAAAAAAAACAATAAAAACATGTACTACACCAGGAATTGAACTCACAACCTATAGAACCTCAGTCGAACGCTATATCCACATCGCAATTTGTAACGTTAAGAAATGATAGATGTATTTCATATTTAAAAATATTTTGTTCTCTTAAAAATGCGTTCGCGAACATATAAATTTTACTTCATACAAAATTGCATAGCGCGGCTAAAGAAGTTTTCACTTCAAAAAAAAAATATAAAGGATAAAATTTGCCATAAGTTGAAACAAAATAAACACAAAAATGATGAAATCAATGCGTTTTGAATCTGTGCAAAAGTTTTCGAATGTCAGCTTGGTCATTTTCATCTATATTAAGAACAACAAAGTGTAATAAATTTTTAAGCCAGCTGTTTTTTCAAGAACCTTTATGTGCAGGGGTCTTCATTTTTAAAAGCTACTGTAAATAAGACCAAATATACAAACAAAATTAATTAGGTTGAAATATTACGTTTAAACGGCCGCTACGTAGCACATTAGCTTTGGGTTGAAAAGTCTCAGCTGTTTAACTACTGCTCGGAGTGTGCTCGCTTACGAACTTATGAAAAATAACAACCCTAGTCCATTTTGTCCCATTTTTTTTCAGGAAAGTATGCATAAAAAAATAGATTTTCATGCCTGTATATAGCTATACTACAACAATATACATACTAATGAAATATTTTAATGTTTTTTTCTCATTACAGGTATGCAATTTAATGATAACATAAAGGGAAATTGATGACCAAGGTAATAATAATCTTTTTCCAAGTAAATTTGCAGTGAAAATAAGCAATTGTTTAGTCTCAAAAATCTGACAGGTTAAGACGATTTATTTAGAAGTTTAAGGTTAAGACGATTTATTCATACATAATTACAAAAATAACTCAAATCTTAATATATGTACATGAATTTGTGTTTTTATAAATAAAAAGATCAATAAAACACAAATTATAACTAAATAGTTACTTCAAAACCAACGATTAGTTGGTCTCAAGTAGTAACAAAGGGTCTCAGTAGTAACAAAATGAATTTGATGGACGATCTGTCAAATATTAAATTTCTTCAATGCTAAACAGTTTTTCCGCGGCCATTTGAGCTTTTGAATCCTATTGTTCATAACCCGAAACGAAATTGCAAATAAATTCTTTGTTTTCTGTATTAATACTACCCTTACATTGTTAACCTAACCAAATCAAACAATTAAATAAAATTTTTAGCCATAAACTCCTGTATTTGATGGAGTTCTTTAAATCTACAGGTTTAATTTGTAAACAAAATGTTCATTGGGCAATTAAGAAGGCTTTATCTCCAACTCAATTTATATTTAATGTTCTTAAATTCTTCGTTTTCAATTAAATTAAACGAACAAAACAATATCCCATAAGCATAATCCGAGATATTTTTCTAAACTTTTTGTAGAAATATTGTTATTTTAATTTCTTTGGCTTATTTTAACTTTTTATAATTGAATATTTAGTTTTTTGTAATTTTCTTATTGTTTTCTTGTTTCGTTAAATTTTGTTTTGACAAACATATTTTGTTGCTTTTCTTTAAAAAAATGTTTGATTGAATTGAAACGGAGGCTTTGTAAGATTATATTTAAGTTTAAATTGTTATATAAGTTTTTTAATCTTAAATTTTATGTTAAAATTTTGGAGGGTCTACAGAACTAATGTAAGAAAACAAGCCAGATAAATTAGACAAAATATTTCAACTCAATATATTGTAACGTTCCTATTTAGTTCAAAATAATTGTAAAATTTTATTTAGATCATTTGTATGTCCTCACTGAATACTCGTCTGGTAAGCGAACGGAAAATTTTTTGGTTGAAAATATAATACCAGTTTTATATTTTCCTTGGCAATAAAAGGCTAAACCAAAATTTTGAACTTGGCAATTGGTCAGTAATTAGGCCCGCTATACACTTGACCTAAACTATGCGAACTATGCGAACTATGTTTTTAAAAAAATAATGTTTTAACGCGAATAATATTTTTTAAACAAAATGTAATGGATGTAATGTTTCTTTTTTTATTTTCTTTTTTTAAATTATTTGTTTCCGTAATGTTTTTTTGTATAATAACGTTGTATACAAAAAACATAGTTCGCATAGTTCACATAGTTTAGCTCAAGTGTATAGCGGGCCGTAACGTCGTGTACGGTGCTATATTGCAAATCGTTATATATGAAAATAAATTTAAAATATAAGTTTGATATCCCGACAAACATTCTGTGCATGGTGCACGAGTATATGCACACTTCGTGCACATATTATTTTTACTAATTCTGTAGTGTTTTTCAAATATTCTAGTAAATAATTTAAATTTAGTTGAAGTATAAATGTATTTGAGTACTAACGTCATACAAATTTGTTTTAATTTAACATTTTCAAATCATGTACACATGTATACAAAATGTGCATAGAACTTTAAACAAAATGCAATCTATGCACATTTTGTATACATGTATACTTGCATTTTTAAACAAACGTTCACCGTTTAATTTTATATTTGTGCATTTGTCTATAAAATTCGCATGAAACATGTTTACGAAATGACCTATATACATGTAGGCGAAATGTGCATAAACTTTTGTACGAAATATGTAAATTTCGGCTGGTTAAAATTCACTAGAGTTCTATCCATTTTAGAGATAAATAGTTTACGAAATTTCACATATACTTTAGTTATTGCATCTCGTCTCGGCTAAAAGACTAGGATAATAGCGGCTGTGTTATGACTACATATGGGTTAGTATAAAGTTAAGATATTTCTATTAACGAATTTGTTTAATATTTTGTAATATATCATAAACATGTTTCTCAGAAGTATACAGAAAATATATGTTTCATTTGTAAACATGTAAATGCACAAGTGATGCATTTGTGTCTAAAATGAACCTGAAAATTTCCTGAACAAAATATGAACTTTCTGTAAATCTGGTGATGTATACACTCAAAAAAATAACTAAGTGAAACTAATAAAATTCAACATAAATTTTACAATTTTTTTATAAATATACAACACACAAAAATTTTTGTAAAATTTACATTTTTACAATAAATATTGTTAATATGAAAAAAATCATTTATAAACACTACAAATTCTTTTACTAACATCCAGCAAAAGATTGTTAGGTTTATAAATTAAATTATGAAAATATCCACAACATTTCTTGGCTTGATAATTGTTTTGTGAAATCCTGAAAAATAAAAATATTAGTTTATCAGAGATATTGTGGAATTTACACCGTTTATTAAAGTGTTTTTCACAAAAGTTTTAGAAAAAGAACAAAACCTTTTATAGTATCAACAAATGACATTTATAGATTTAATGAAATTTTTTGTTTATATATATATATATATATATATATATATATATATATATATATATATATATATATATATATATATATATATATATATATATATATATATATATATATATGTATATATATTTATATATACATATATATATATATATATATATATATATATATATATATATATATATATATATATATATATATATATATATATATATATATATATATATATATATATATGTATATATATATATATATATATATAATATATATATTATATATATATATATATATATATATATATATATATATATAAATATATATATATATATATATATATATATATATATATACATATATTGCAAAATATATGTATATATATATAAAATATATACAAAATATATGTATATATATTGCTTCAATTAAACATAAACTTTTGATAACATTTGTCATATTTTTATTTCTTTTTATTGTTATTATTTAAGTAATATTATAAATATTATTTATTTCAATATAATGGAAGTTACATAAAATCCTTTCAGGGTTTATCTAATAAATTGAAAAAACAATCTAAAAACTAAACATTTAAAATTGTGCGTAAACCAGCCCTTTTTATCCTATTGACATAACAATGCCTAAAATTACTATTTTACGCCCTAAAGCGTAAATATATTTGACAACATCAAACGAACTCAAAAGAGCAAAATACGTTATGGCTATTTCCAAAAAAACATATATATATATATATACAGAAATGTAAGTTTTGTGAAATTTTATTTTGAGAAAATTGTTTAACCTAAGCAATTTTTTGTTTGTTTGTAATTTTATATACAATTAGAATTTAATAAATTGGTAGCTAAAGAAATTTAGGAAAATAAATATGAAAAGCAAAACTACTTGGATTAAAACATTTTCTCACAAATATTTTGCTATTTTGTGTCAATATATGTATTTATGCAAATAATACAGAAGCTTACTCGTACAAAAAATGTTGTATGTAATTCGGGCATAAAGTATCCTTTTTGCTTTCGAGTGTTTGTTGCCACTCTTAAAAACTGTGTTTCACTCTCAAACAAAAAAGACTAACTTTACGTAGTTAATAAATAAATAGATATTTCTAGTCTTTCAATCAAATACCTAATTAATGAAAAATTTACATTAAATTTAGTTTCAAAATTTTAAAAATAAGTTTGGATAAACTCTAAACTGAGAGTGGTTATAATTGGTATTTTAAGTTGAATAAATTGAAAATTGCAAAAAATACTTCTATACCGCGTAGCACCAAAAATAATCTATATATTATACCATCGGAAAATACACTATTATTAGTAATGAGCAAAAAGGGTTGCGTTTACTCCCAACTATAGTTTCTAACTATACTTTCTATAGGAAACTATAGTTTCTCGTCTAAATCAGCTTTTTCGAGTATCTTAAACACTAAATCTTATGTGTTTTTTGCCATTTTCTTTCCTTACTTCACGTGTTGTAGGAACTAAAACGTGGTCGATAAGATGAAATAAAATTACACATTGTCAATCTGTAAAATATCGAGAGTAAAAATAAATATGTATATGTATTCTATATAATTATACAGAAAGATAGATATAAACAAATTACTTACTTTCAATGAAATTCTACCTTTGTTGTAATACTGCTTTTGTTGTAAGATTGATCGGTAACTCCCTGAAACCTTATTTTTAAACTTTCACCTTTAGTTTAAGATTTAAAATATATTTCGATCTGTAAACAAATTTAAAAAAAAAAATCCTTTAACTATTTTATTAAACGTACATGCTGCATTTTTATTTTTACCAATTTCTAACACAATGGTTTCATGTATTGTAGCCAATTTAGAAAACTTAGAAAAAGATCTTTCGTCGAGCCGCACAATTTGACTAATTTTAGCTTGGTAACACAAGTGTTTCCCCAATACTGCTCTAATTCTGCCGATTATCGAGCAATTATCTTGTTTTATTGCTTCCATGCTTTCAGAACATGGGTTATTTTCTTCTTCGATATCTAGAAAAAAGAAACTATTAGATTATTTTTTTAAGAACAATTATAAGAAAAACCTATTGAAGCTTGTATCGTTGAGCTTCTCTAGAGTGGATTTTGATATATGTAATAGATCTGTTCATTCTATTTATTTAAAGATATGCAGTTCGAAAACTACAGATTTCCTCTATTATCCAATTTAGTTCGGCCATTATCTCTAGGGGTCAATTCCAATGTCTACTCAATCGGTAAACGGAATATCGAAATTATGTAAAATTTCTTACCTGATATATTCCAAATATGTCTGCTAACTTTATCATGTAACACTACCACTATTTATCATGAACGAATTCTACTAAATTATCAAAATCTTAAAAAATTTCTGTGAATTTTTACTTAGACAACCAAAATGAAACTGAAACTGTTTAATATCAATTTTGGTTATAACTTCAGCTCCGTTATCAAAAACGTTTGTAAAAAGAAAGCATTTTTTGTAAAAATGTTGTTTGTTTTTTAAAATCCATAAGTCCCTTTGTAAAATTTAAAAAAAAATCTGCAATATTCGTATTAAGTTTTACAAAAAAAATTGTAGAATGTAATTTTTCTGTTCACAAAATTTTACAAAATTTTGTACAATTGATTTTTATTTTGTTATGGATACATTATTTATGATTTAAAATTGAAAAAAAATCAATATAACCCTAACAATATTTTTGTTAAAACAATTGATTGATTGATTGATTGATTGATTGGACTGTAGGACCAAGCACTAGGCGAGACTCCCGGATTACGGCCGGGCCACTTCCTACAGTCGTTTTACATATAACAATAGGTAAGGATAGGAAGGTAATTGTTAGTTAGGAGTGAACGACCCGGTTACAGACACCTGGCAAATCGTATCTAGCTACTACTGTTAGGAGACAATCACAAGGACAATCACTTATACATATAATCTGCAATCGCCAATCAGCAATCCCGTATCTAAAATTTCTCGCCTGCAATCTCCAGTCGGAAACCTGTTATTCATGTAATTTATTAGTATAATAGGATGATGACTAAATTGGAGTCCTCTGCACTCTACAATCTGAATTCATGTTATTATATTTATGGTTAAAATTATTTATGGTTATTTATGGTTAAAAACATTTATATTATGTACATATATATAAAAAACAAAAAAAACCCCTTTGAAAATTGAGTGAATTTCATATAAAAAGTATTGGGATTGAATTGGATAAAAATATTATCTTTCACTTGATGTTTTTATTTGAAATGTATTTATTTAAATTTTATAAAACATTATTTTATATAATATAATTAACGCAAGAATGTTTTGAATTTTTCTTGAAACACAAGAATTAATTTAACAAAAACAATTAACCCTGCTCGTTGATATCGTTCAAAAATCTTATTGGATTTTATGGATAATGTTTGGATAAATAGAAAGAGATAAATCTATCACATAAAATTATGTCAACAAATGAAATTTTAAACTGAATTTGAAATAATAACTAAATTTCGCTAGTTAAAGCTCTAAGTAGGTTTAAATTTTACACAAAATCGAATAGCACAATAACACCTTTATTTAGTTTTCTAGTAAAAATCAGAGTTAATAAATTTTACATTTAGGGAAGATTACATCTTGGTCGCCCACATCTTTCCATTTTTGAAAGCAATCTTACCTTAGAGTTTAGTTATTAAAACCAACACTTTAAAACTATTATATTAGATATAAAACTGATTATTACAATTAATGTTTTCACTACATTTAGTTATACTTATATATTTATCATTTAAGAGATTAATTTAGTTTAAAATTCACACTGTCACTTATAACAAGTGTTGATAAGACGACCATTCACCATTGTCATATATATATACACATATATACACATGCACATACATACACATACACACATATATACACGTACATACACACATATATACACATGTACTCACATATATATACATATATACATACATGTACACATACATACATACATATATACACACATACACACATATACGCAAACATACATATACATATACATACATACATACATACACACATATACACACATATATATACACACACATATATACATATATATACATATATATATATATATATATATATATATATATATATATATATATATATATATATATATATATATATATATATATATATATATATATATATATATATATATATATATATATATATATATATATATATATATATATATATATATATATATATGTATATATATATATATACATATCCATACACATACACATGTACATATATACATACATACACACATATACACACATACACACATACACATGTATACATACATATACATATACATATATACATACACATACACCTACACATACACATACACATACACATACATACACATACATACTCATACATACACATACATACACATACATATACATACATACACATGTATACACATACATACATATACACACATACATACACATATATACGCACATACATACATACCTATATATATTACATATATTTATTAACATTAAACATACATATTAAGAAGTTTTCACCTTATGTCCAACATACTAATTTATGTGGTATTGTTATATAAACATACATACATACATACATATACATACATATATATATATATATATATATATATATATATATATATATATATATATATATATATATATATATATATATATATATATATATATATATATATATATATATATATATATATATATATATATATATATATATATATATATATATATATATATATACATATATATATATATATATATATATATATATATATATATATATATATATATATATATATATATATATATACATACACATACACACATACATACACACATATACATACATACACACGCACACATACATACATACATACATATCCATACACATATATATACACACACATATACACATATATACATACATATATATACATACACATACACACATACACATACATATACATACACACATACATACATACATGCATACATACACACATACATACACATATGTACATATATTGATAATTCATATAAATATGTTATATATATTTTGATAATTCAAATATGGAATATATGTATAAAATTTGTTTGAACGATATCTTTAATACTTTAGACGTATTTTTAGACTTCCTTTCATTTATTCCAAATTACATAAAATTGATAGAAATACGAAAGATGTTTTAAGAAAGTTATATATAAACATTAAAAACTAGTTTCAATGTTTATATATACCTTTTGTATTATATTCTGTAGCTGTAAATCAAAGAAAGTTAATTAATTCGAAGTTCTATTTTCATTAAATTTATTAAAACTAAATTAAATTAATGCCAAATCTCAGCTAATCTCATATATATATATATGAAAATTCAATTATTTCGAATAGCGAACCTAAGATATCAAACCATCAGTTTTTTTTAAGAAACAAAAATGTTATCAATGTTTTTTAAGAATAATATTTCACACGCCATGACACCTTTTCAAGTTGACGAAATTTGTATCTTTATTTCTAATAAATCTGCATTTTCATTAATTATATTATGAAATTTAAACTAAAATACTCCATTTTATTTACATTCATTTATTCCTGGTAATGGCATTTTGATAAATTTTTTTATTTTCTCTAAATCAACAAACAAAATTTTTTTTTTAATCAAAACAAGAAACACGAAATTCCAATTGGAGATGTTTATGTATATTCTCGAAATACACGACTTATTGATTAGATCGTTTCTTAATTTAACACTACAAAAATCAGATAAATTCTATAACCTTTTTAAAAATGTTAATAATTTTCATCGACTAAAATCACTACGGTTTAATTTCATTTTAATTTTAAATGAAAAAAGTAATAAAAATAAACAACGACACAACAATGTTGTATCGAATTGAAAACCATAAATTACGAGATTTCAAGAGAAAAAAATTATTTTCCTGATTTTTTTCAATCTTTTAATTAGAAAAATTAAATTATTTTTAAAATACCACCATAATTATATATTTTTAATCAAAACAAGAAACACGAAATTCCAATTGGAGATGTTTATGTATATTCTCGAAATACACGACTTATTGATTAGATCGTTTCTTAATTTAACACTACAAAAATCAGATAAATTCTATAACCTTTTTAAAAATGTTAATAATTTTCATCGACTAAAATCACTACGGTTTAATTTCATTTTAATTTTAAATGAAAAAAGTAATAAAAATAAACAACGACACAACAATGTTGTATCGAATTGAAAACCATAAATTACGAGATTTCAAGAGAAAAAAATTATTTTCCTGATTTTTTTCAATCTTTTAATTAGAAAAATTAAATTATTTTTAAAATACCACCATAATTATATATTTTTAATCAAAACAAGAAACACGAAATTCCAATTGGAGATGTTTATGTATATTCTCGAAATACACGACTTATTGATTAGATCGTTTCTTAATTTAACACTACAAAAATCAGATAAATTCTATAACCTTTTTAAAAATGTTAAAAATTTTCATCGACTAAAATCACTACGGTTTAATTTCATTTTAATTTTAAATGAAAAAAAGTAATAAAATAAACAACGACACAACAATGTTGTATCGAATTGAAAACCATAAATTACGAGATTTCAAGAGAAAAAAATTATTTTTCTAAGCGAAAAGTAAACTCACTAGTGTAAAAAAATAACAAATTATAGTTGCTATGGTTTTTCATATAATTTTACAAAGTATTTTAAACAACGTAACCATAAAAAAAATAGAATATGAATTTTGAATGTTTTGTTGGTCAATATATAACTTTATAATTTATAGTAAATATCAATTATATATTAGTATCATAGAAAAAATTGCATTTCCTACGCGAGATAAAAACGTTTTTCGTTCGTAAACATGTCTCACTCGACGCTAACGCGTCTCGTGAACAAATGTTTACTCACGAAAAAATCAATGTTTTCATCTCTTGTAGGAAAATATACTATTTCCTGATTTTTTCAATCTTTTAATTAGAAAAATTAAATTATTTTTAAAATACCACCATTATTATATATCATATATTATATATTATTGAAGCACTTGGTTTGAAACACATTTTAGATAACTTTTTGAGTAATAAGACACTTTCAATATGGTAAATTATTAAAGTAAAAAATATATATATATATATATTTATCACGACGGAGAGTTTTATCCACGTCCATCTTCTTTCGTTGCACATTTTACTCCCTAACAATATTTTTGTTAAAACAATGAAAAAATATTGTATTTAGAAATATTTATGATTTTGTACTATTTTAATCCAAGTCACAAAAAAAATTGGTAAGTCTACAAATGTTTTTTCAGATTTAAAAAAGTCAAATAGACTATACAAAATTTTATATAAAGTTTAACATTTTTTGGTAAATTCACAAAAACATTTTGTTAGCACTTTTACAAAACGATTTTGTAAGTTTTAATGGTAAAATTTTTTTGAGTGTACATGTTGTGAACATGTGTCTGAAAAAAGTTTACATTGCTGCAAACATGTGAATTGTGAACATTTTATTGCATATTGGTGCACATAAGTATGAAATGTCAGTGCAAATATGTGCTAAGGCGTTTCACGAAATGTCCATGGTATGGTGCACATCATGTGCATTATTCGTGTTAATAGTTAAAATTATTTAAAATTTAAGTTCGGTTTCTAGTACGAGTAGGAGGAAAAAAGACTAAAATAAAATTTAGCGTTATGTTTTAATTAGTTTAGTTGACGGGATTATTATATGATTTAGTGTTATAACAATTAACAAGTTCATTAAAAAAAATTATTATATTTGTTTGTGTATGTTTCGATATACGATTAAAAATCAAAAATTGGTAAAACACTGTAGGTTTTTGTAAACCCAAATAAAAACAGTGAAATAGTAATAACAATTAAAATTGAAAAAAAAATGAAAGATTGTTGTTTTCTAGGGGGTATCCCGCGGGCTCGCGAAATGTTGTGTCAAAAAGTGAGGAAATAGACCTTTAATCATGTACTTTCATCAATTTGTTTCCTCTTTTCTTTTTTAATAAACTTATTATAAAAACCATCTACCAACTTTACTATTTAATGTAAAAATTATTCCTTTAAAAAAAATTCGATCTATTTTTCATAATAAATATTACATATCTTGTGACTAATTCAAAATAAAAAAGGTTTTATTAATAAAACATCAACAAAAATTATAAATATATGTATTATGTAACTGAATTAAAATAAAATCCCTGAATGCATTCTAATTTTTATTAAAACTTAAAATAACTAAACAAAATGACGTCACACGATCTTTTATGATAAAGCTATTATATTGCAAGAGAAATACATACTCAAATAGTAGTTTTTGTTTTTCCTTAATTTAGTTCACAGGAATGAAATTATGGCAAATAATTATCGGAAACCACTATTATATGATTTTTAGCACTGCCTGTAAAAAAACTAATTAATTTTCTTGTTAATATCGAAATTATAATAATTTGAACGAAACGGGAAATGACAGTGCAATAAAATGCTATAAAAACTGCATTATCGATCAAATTGCTCTATCGTAAAACGAAATGTATGTATGAATAAAATAAAAGTGTGTAAAAAAACAATAATTTTAATGTTATTTATAGTAGTTGTTGTTATTCTTAATATCGAAATGTAAATATCGAAATGATTTTAATGATTTTAATTTGAACAAATTAAATACAAAAGACAACTTAACTTTTTAACTAACTTTAAAGAACTACTTTATCGATAATTCTAAGTATCCAAAAACAAAATTTTATATAAGTTTTATTTATATATGAATTATTTATTTATATGAATTCATTCATGAATAATAAAATAAAAAAGCACAATAATTTTAAAGTTATTTAAAGAAAATAATGAATTTATGAATAAAAAAAACAATTTTAATGTTATTTAAAATAAAAATTTAAAAACTGCATTATCGTAAAACGAAATGTATGTATGAATATGAATAAAATAAAAGTGTGTAAAAAAACAATAATTTTAATGTTATTTAAAAAAAAAATAAAAAAAAATTTGCAACAATCAGGTTTCGAACTTTCAATCTTATGATCATCAGTCGAGCGCGCTACCAATATACCAATTTGAACTATATTTGAACTATAGACTAAAGGATAGATAAGGTATCCGTTACGCTTGTATAGAAGGATAGACTTACGGCTATTATATTATTGATGTTTGTACCGTTAAAAATGCAATCTAAAAATCAATCAAATCACATCATTCATTAGAATTATTAATGAAATTGTTGCTAGTTTCGGTCTCAAATTTTGATAAGATAAAACTCAACTCAACTTCGACAAATATTTTACACCGATTTTATCGTGCCGATTAGAGCATTCAGTTATTCTACATTTAGATTTATCCGAATATCGAATATTTTTTTCTTTAAATATCCGAATATTCGGTTAGTATTCTAATAGTAAAAGAAGTACTAAGAACTATATTTTCTTGAAATAGGCATTTAAGACCGTGACATAGGCATTTAAGACCCGCGATTTTCATTACCACTGTTACTGCATCTCGTGTCGTGGAATCGGTAATTGAGCTAATCGCTAGTTGCAGCTCTTGTTGCAATATATTTTAACTTTAACTGTTGACTGCAAGTGCATCATTTATATTACAAGAAACCTGCAACTGGTTTATCACTGTTTTCATCGCTAGGATCTGGTACATCTTTGAAGACTGAGGAAGCGAGAAAGTTTTCACAGCAGTTTGCGTTGCGTAACAAAATATACGTTCGATTGTGGTATAACTTGTCAAGATATAACAATAAGGTTGTTAAGGTTTTGTTTCTTCTCTGATCCATTCATTTCCTAATTTCGTTGAGTAAGATTTTACTTAAATCACTGTTCATATCCGTTAGAGAATTAAATAAGAATTTGCATACGCCTCCGGCTGTCATAAGTGTTGAGAAATTTTTGACTGCAACATCAAGGAGTCAGCACTTTTTGTAATAAAATTATTTCCCTTACTAATATAGACTACCGTGCTATAAATATTGAAATTTCTAAGTTTGGAAGTTTGAAAAAGAAATGAAGGGATTAAAAACTATTATATTTTGGGAAATAATAAAATATATTCGCGTATAAATATTCGAATAACGAATACTTAAAATATACCCAAATTAATCGGATATTCGAATACTCGAATACTCGGATTTGAATGCTCTAGTGCCGATATACCAAAGCTACAATTAGTTGGTATAAATAATTAGTATCACACCATTTTTATCATCACTATCCTCATTCATCATCAACATCGTCATCATCGTCAACGTCGTCATCATCTTCTACGCCGTATAATAATAATATATATTTATTATTTATTTTAGATAATAAATATTTTTTGTTTTAAAGAAGTTGTTAAAAATAAAGCATTTTATAAAATTAATAAATTTAATAATTGATTAATATATATATATATATTTAAGTTAAGAAATTTTTTTCGGGTTGCGGGTAAGTTAAGTTTTTATTAGTTATATTTCTTTTATTATAAATAAATTCATTTATTTTAAGTAACATTAAAACTATCTTTTTCGGCAAACGGCTATAAAGTTTACCTTTACTCCCGCTAGGGAGTTAGTTAAAGTCTTACTTTTTTTACTGCGGCTGCAAAAGTAACGCATATACTACAGCTGCTGTAAAGTAGCATTTGTTATTTGTTATTTTGTTATTTTTTCAAACAAATTGTATAACTATGACAACAAAAAATAAGTTGATTCGCATTGGATTATGATAAAAAAAATTTATTCTTACAAGTTTAAATGTTTTTTTCTCTTTTTTGGAAGTAATTATGACGATAAAAATTCATATTTATAAAAATCGGTAACTTTAACTTAACGTTAACTTAACGTAAAGTACAAATGTATGAAAATGCACTAGAGCATTTATAGTCGTTAACGCAAACTTAACGTAAAGTTCATTTCATTCTAATCTTAAAGATTTTGTTAAGGATTTTTTGACGTTTAGTATAAAAACTGAAGAAAAGTAACATTTAATTGCAAGTGTCGATAAAAATAAAATTTTTTTAATAAAAAATGCAAAGAATATAAAAAGAGCGACTTTCAAGCCTAATATTTGGCATGAAGTTAATATAAAAATAAAATTTTTTGTTTTCAAATTTTGTATCAAATGTTTATTTCGAATTTTATTATTTTAAATTTTGATTTTAAAATCAGTTTGTTACTTTTAAAGAATTGATTTATTTATAAAATTGATTACAAAACCAAAATTAATATCAAACCAAACGTCAAAGAATACGTAATTTCTTACCGACTATAAATCAAAATGTTGTAGTGTCTTAAGTTACGGTTAAGTTAAAGTTAACGTTAAGTTAACGCTACCGACTATAAATCGGGCATAAAGTGACTTTTTGTGTATCGTCTATAATTGTCAAACTATAGACTCTGTGGCGAACATTGTAATTTAAATTTCAATCGAAATTATCGCTTTCCCGCGCGACCTCGGTCCAAGTCACGCGTGCAAATGTTTGATGGTATTTGCTACTACCATCACTACTACAAGGGAGATGCAAAGAAATGCGTTCCTGAGTGTAAACATTATTCTGATCACTCAAATTCCTTTGCCTCAACATCTTCAAAAAACTATTAGATTCATCACATGTGACGGCATGTGATGACAGTCATTCTCAACTCCGTCTTCTGGTCCTCGACATTTCTTCATGTAAGAACTTCCTCGTTGATACAGGTGGCGAAGTTTCAGTTCTCCCCGCTACTGTGGAGGAAAAAATTTCAAGAAAATCAGACTTCTACCTCTACGCCGCTAACGCGACTAAAGTTAACACCTGCGGTACACGGTCTTTAAACTTAAACATTGGTCTCAGATGGGTGTTCTGTCAGACCTTTGTTATAGCCGATGTTACCAATCCTATCCTAGGAGCTGATTTTCTCAATAAATACGGCCTTTTAGTGGACATTAAAAACCGATGTCTTGACGATCCACTAACTTCTCTATTTACTTTGACTAAACTCTCCACTTCTCCAGCACCTTCTTTAACTTTGATCAACGATTCGGTCAATGTAGAAATTCTTGATTTACTCAAAAATTTCAAGGACTTAACGTTCAAAAATGATTTTGCTAAACATGTGAAGCATAACGTAACTCACGTTATTGAAACACATGGTCCTACAGTTTCTTGTAAGTATCGTCGACTTGCTCCAGACAAATTGGCTATCGCAAAGGCAGAATTTGATCTTATGTTATCCCAAGGTATCTGCCGACCTTCTAACAGTCCTTGGGCTTCTCCTCTCCATTTCGTTAAAAAGCAGAACGGCGAGTGGAGACCTTGCGGTGACTACCGTGCTATAAATAACATTACAATTCCGGATAAATATCCTATTCCTCATATTCAAGATTTTTTGCATCAACTTCATGGATGCAAAATTTTCTCCACAATAGATTTCGTCCGCGCATATCATCAAATTCCTATTGATGAGCGCGATATTGCAAGAACTGCAATTTCTACGCCGTTCGGACTCTTTGAATTCGTTCGAATGACTTTCGGATTGCAAAACGCTGCGCAATCCTTCCAACGGTTTATGCATTCCCTTCTCCGAGACCTAAATTTCTGATCATCTACATAGATGATCCTATTCCTCATATTCAGGATTTTTCGCATCAACTTCATGGATGCAAATTTTTCTCCACAATAGATCAATGCTCCCTGCAGCTTACTCTGCAATCAAACATTTCCGTTATCTCCTTGAAGGTAGAATCTTCACTCTTTTCACCGATCATAAGCCACTCATTTACGCTTTGTCGCAGAATCCTACAAAAGCTAGTCCTCGCCAATTCCGTCATCTAGATTTTATCAGTCAATACGACTGATATTCGCCATATTTCTGGAATTGATAATGTAGTTGCCGACACACTTTCTCGTGTTGAGCAAATATCAATTCTAGAAAACATTAACTACGACGAAATTGCTAACGCTTAGTTCAACGATATCGAACTAAAGGGATTAGTGGACACTAGTCCCACACCTCAATTCCGTTCTTTTCCAGTATCGTTCGGCGATTCTAATGCCAAAACTATTTTGTGTGATACTTCTTCTGGTAATCCACGACCTTTTATTCCAAAGCAATTTCGTCAATCTGTTTTCAAAAGTCTCCATAATTTATCTCATCCAGGAGTCCACAGTTCTGTCAAGCTTCTTTCTGAAAAAGTCATTTGGCCATCCATTAAGAAGGATGTACGACAAATGGCACAGAACTGCCTGGCTTGCCAAAAGGCAAAAGTCTCTCGCCATACTCAATCCCCTTTAGGTAATTATCCTCAAACTTCTCAACGATTTCCCGAGATTCATATGGATATTATTGGTCCACTTCCTACCTCTGAGGGCAAACGTTATTGTGTCACTATTATTGACTGTTATACTCGTTGGCCTGAAGCTATTCCTATCTCGGATATTACAGCTGAAACGATAGCATCAGCTCTCTACTCCAATTGGATTGCTCGTTTCGTTGCATCTTCAGTAATCGTCACTGATCAGGGCTCCCAATTGGAATCTAATCTCTTTAACGAGTTGTCAAAACTTATCGGTTTCGAACGTAAACGCACTAAAAGTTAGAATCCTATATGTGGATTAATTGAACTTTGGCACCGAACTCTAAAATTCGCGATAATGACCTATGACAGAACGGACTGGACACGAATTTTACCGTCAATATTACTTGGTTTATGAACCACTTTCCGTGAAGATTTTTAATCTTCATCGGCTGAGCTCGTCTAGGGTACTAACATACGTCTTCCCGGAGAATTCTTCAGCCAAAATTCTAATTCCACTCCACAATTTGATTTCGTTTCACAATTGAAACAACATTTTACTCACCTTCGTCCTTCTATTGCGTCAAGACACACTTCTCCTAATGTTTTCGTCTCTAAAAATCTCCAGTCTTTTTTGCATGTCTTCTTACGTACCGACTTAGTACGTAAATCATTACAACCGCCATACGACGGTCTTTCCAAAGTCATCAGTCGCGATGATAAAAATTTTGTTATTGACCGTAAACGTCAACATATTCGAGTTTCTATCGACAGATTAAAACCTTGCTTTAAGGAACAATCTGAAGGTGACTCAACTCAAAACTCACCTACTTCGAGTAATAATCTCAGTCGCGCAGACGAAACTTCGTCTTCTACAGATATTGTCCATCCTACTTCTTCGGACACATTCGAGCCTTCTCCTTCTACCTCCGCAGAAACAAGAAAACGCGACGTTAAGGCAACTGTATCACCTAAAAGGGATAGATTTAATCTCATTCCTCAAACACAGATATTTCATCCTGCATCCACAATTACGCGAGCAGGTAGAACCACTCGTACCCCTGCTCGTCTCCTTCGTGATATAGCACATTAATCTCTATATCGTCCCATCTGCGATGGCACTAAGGGGGGAGTGTTGTGGCGAACATTTAAATTAAATTTCAAAAATTAAAATTTAGTTGGCGATATTTTTTACGTAACGTATTATTAGAAAAAAAAAATAATAATTCAATTAAACATTTTCCTCTATTTAAAAGAGTTCTCGTTTTTCAATTTGTTAAGCAGTGTAATTAAAAACTCAAATCACTTTATTTAAGAATAAATAACAATTATTAAAACTTTATTTCAAAAAACAAATTGCCATTGAAATCTTTCATTATTACATAAATTTACAAAATCAAGTATTAAAGACAAATTTAAGCAAATTTTATTTTGTATGAACAACATTCAGGGATGTATATAATAGACTCTGAGTCAAGACACTTTTTAAATAAATTGAGGGAGAGTTTATTCTGCTTAATAATTTTCAAAAGTAGAAGTTACGTTTACTGAAGTAAAGAAGAAATTTTCCTTAACCAACAAATTACAATTTACCAGAACATAAGTCTGAAAGTTTTATGAATTTTGAATCAGTGCTTTCAAGACACTGAATTTGACCTTTAACGCGAATGACTAGGTAGTTATAGTGCTGTTAAGTTACAGAGATTTGAATTATATAGCACGAATATTTACAAGCTATAACTCAACACAAAAAGTATCACTTTAGCTCCTAATTAAATAATGTACTATTTTCCTCCGAATTCAAACCTTTGAAAAACAAAAAAAAAAAAATAAATACAAGTTCAAATTTTATTTTATTTATTAAACAGTTGAATGTTTTTGATTGGTACATTGTTAATAAATAAAAACATTTTGTTTTAACCTAAATTTATTGTTTCAAATTATTTAATTTTTTTTCTCGAAATATTCCTGGTTAATTGAGTTTCACAAAAAATTTCCGTTCGCTTACATGAACTTCCTGTTTTCGTTTCTTTTCCAAGATGTGGAGTGTGAAGTTATTTTAGGATGAAGTGTTAATAAAACAAACGAGGATGATGTTATGCAGGTAAGTGTCATGATGACTCTTCTCAATGTGGTTTCGTTTACTTCCGTTTTTTTTTAATTTCCCTTCCTTTTCCCCTTCCTAATTGGTCAATTACAGACTCATTCTGCTTTGTAACAGTAAAAATCAACGACGATCCTCTGAGTACTGGCCGTTGCATTTGACCATCTTCAAAGCCTCTGAATGAGTAAATTTTTGTAAACAACCCGACTAGCATTTTGTTCAGGAATGCCCTATTATGATCCGGCCCGGATCAGGTTGTAATTAGGTAAGACCTAATAGGGCATTTGCATCCGGCCCCTATCAGAAATCATCCATAATTTCACTAATTGGGCACGCCTTATTTGTCATGATCCGGCCCGGACTGCGAAAACCTATCTTATCCCTAGTAGTAAATGCCGGATCTGAGCCGGATCAAAATAATATTTAATTTCTCAATTAAGGTTTGCCCTATTTATCCTGATCTGAGCCCTATTTCATTTAAATAAATTTCATTTGGTTAAACCTCACTAGAGTATTCTCCATTTTAGATATATATAGTTTGCGAACTTTCATTTATACTTTAATTATCGCTTCTTTGCGTTTTGTTATGATGACATAAGAAGTATAAAGCTAGGACATTTTATAAACGAATTTATTGGACATTTTTAAACAAACGTATTTTCAAAAATTGTACATTTTGTCATATACTTACTAATAAATGCCCTATTTGAACCTGGGCCGGTTCTGGTAGGTCTGCCTGATCCGGTTTGGATAGTTTGAGGCATTACTGATCAGGACCTGTATCCGGCCCAGATCTAAGCTCTTACATAATGCTAGTCGGGAAGCTACGATCAAAACGGACTTTAATGACAAACACGATGATCCAAGTACCGTTACAATATATTCTAATATATACATTTGGCAATTGGCATAACCTTTTCACTGATTTTAAATTAATTTGGTTGACATCAATGCAAATTGAATGAATTGAATGAACTGAATGAATTGAATCAATTGAATATATTGAATGAATTGAATGAATTGAATGAATTGAATGAATTTAATGAATTGAATCAATTGAATGAATTGAATGGATTGAATGAATTCAATGAATTGAATGAATTAGAATTGAATGAATTGCATAAAATGAACAAATTGAATGAATTGAATGAATTGAATGAATTGAATGAATTGAATGAATTGAATGAATTGAATAAATTGAATGAATTGAATGAATTGAATGAATTGAATGAACTGAATGAATTGAATGAATTGAATGAATTGAATGAATTGAATGAATTGAATGAATTGAATGAATTGAATGAATTGAATGAATTGAATGAATAGAATTAATTGAATGAATTAAATGAATTAAATGAATTCAATTAATTTAATGAATTGAATCAATTGAATGAATTGAATAAATTGAATAAATTGAATGAATTGAATGAATTGAATGAATTGAATGAATTGAATGAATTGAATGAATTGAATAAATTGAATGAATTGAATGAATTGAATGAATTGAATGAATTGAATGAATTGAATGAATTGAATGAATTGAATGAATTGAATGAATTGAATGAATTGAATGAATTGAATGAATTGAATGAATTGAATGAATTGAATGAATTGAATGAATTGAATGAATTGAATGAATTGAATGAATTGAATGAATTGAATGAATTGAATCAATTGAATGAATTGAATGAATTGAATGAATTGAACGAATTGCATGAATTGAATGAATTGAATGAATTGAATGAATTGAATGAATTGAATGAATTGATTGAATTGAATCAATTAAATGAATTGAATGAATTGATTGAATTGGATGAGTTGAATTAATTGAATGAATTAATTGAATTGAATGAATTGAATGAATTGAATGAATTGAATGAATTGAATGAATTGAATGAATTGAATGAATTGAATGAATTGAAATAAATTGAATAAACTGAATGAATTGAACGAATTGCATGATTTGAATGAATTGAAAGAATTGAATGAATTGAATGAATTGAATGAATTGAATGAATTGAATGAATTGAATGAATTGAATGAATTGAATGAATTGAATGAATTGATTGAATTGGATGAATTGAATGAATTGAATGAATTGAATGAATTGAATAAATTGAATGAATTGAATGAATTGAATGAATTGAATGAATAGAATGAATCGAATGAATTGAATGAATTGAATGAATTGAATAATTTTAATGAAATGAATGAATTGAACGAACCGAATGAATTGAATGAATTGAATGAATTGAATAAATTGAATGAATTGAATGAATTGAATGAATTGAATGAATAGAATGAATCGAATGAATTGAATGAATTGAATGAATTGAATGAATTGAATAATTTTAATGAAATGAATGAATTGAACGAACCGAATGAATTGAATGAATTGAATGAATTGAATGAATTGAATGAATTGAATGAATTGAATGAATTGAATGAATTGAATGAATTGAATGAATTGAATGAATTGAATGAATTGAATGAATGAATGAATTGAATGAATTGAATGAATTGAATGAATTGAATGAATTGAATGAATTGAAGGAATTGAATGAATTGAATGAATTGAATGAATTGAATGAATTGAATGAATTGAATGAATTGAATGAATTGAATGAATTGAATGAATTGAATGAATTGAATGAATTGAATGAATTGAATGAATTGAATGAATTGAATGAATTGAATGAATTGAATGAATTGAATGAATTGAATAAATTCAATGAATTTAATGAATTGAAGGAATTGAATAAAATTGAATAACACAAATGAGTGACGTTCACAGATGGGAACCAGGATGCTTATAACTCAAATTGCTCTAGTATTTGTTGGGTCGATCTCTTTTGTTAAAGACGTCGAAAGCAAAACTCTCATGTTATATAATAAAATATAAAATTATTACTTAAAGAGTAAAAAATGATTCAAGTGGTAATCAGTAATCACTACTCACTATAAAGATAAATCTTTCAAAAGAGAATTTTGTTAATTTATTAACTTCTACTTTTTGGTTTAAAAACATTGTTATATTCAACAGAACGAACGTTTGTTTGTATTTTTATTTATAAAAATTAAATTAATATTTGAAAAGGATGTAAAGATAAATATCAATTTTTTATTGTTGTTTTAGGAGATTATAATTTTGAAAAAGGATATTTTGTTGAAACGTTATTTTTATATGTTGCTTGTTTTGATTAAACCATCCGGTTGTAATTTTAAATGGAATGTCTAATTTTTTCTTCTCCTTTCATATCTTAAATAAAGATGAGATTTATCTTGATGAAGGTTTATTATTCTGATGAGTTTACTTGGCTCATGATACGGGTTCTGAAGAGGATAGAAATTTAAATATTATTTCAACTTTGTATATAAGTAGATTTTCTACGGTTATTTCCCTGAACATAAATTAAACAAGTACAGGTAATGGTAGATAAAAAGACTTTTGCCAAAGTTAGCTTTTTCTTATTGTCGACGAAAAATATGTAAAACTCTATCTTATTAAGCGTTCATTTCATTTCTTCTATCTATCTCATAATAAAAATTTAAATTCTATCTAAAATAAGATGTCATAGTAGTCACATTTTTCCCTTTTACCATTTAAATTTCTTTCACCTTGCGGTACGTAATCGAAAACAATTTTTAGCTGCAAATGAAGCATCATTGAGCATATTCCAGACATTTATTCAACAACATTAATTAACCAATATACTCCTGAGTCGGGAGTCCTACCTTTCGTCTTGACATAAGATTAGTTACAACAGAGACTATATCCGACAATTTTGTTAAAACTTAAAGTAGAAGAGATAAGGAGAAAACCAGATCAAGCTCCTGTTTTTGCTTCTACTCATTATTGATGTTGCGATAGTTCTTGTTTTTTTCTTATATACAAAGTTCATAATTTGTGTTATTAGTTCTACAAAATTATAAATTAACGTCCCTGAAAATCGAATTTACCATGATAAGTGATAGTAATTATGTGCGTGCGGAGAGCCCCACTCGGTAGGTACTATTTTTTACCAAAATAATAGGGTTAATGTGTTAAACCATTATGATTTCAGCTATTAGACCGTAAAAACCAAATAATCATAATCATCGCACATAAGGTAAAAATTGGAAATTTCTCATGCGTTCACTTATCTCTCTTAAATCACTACCACATCTTGAACCGATTCTCATTTCTGTGGGTTGGGAGTAAGTCCAGAGCAGTTGAAGAGTGATCTCTTCGATAAATATTAATATTATCTGCATATCAATCACAAAACCGGCCTTGATTTAATAACAGTTCATTTCGACCATTCTAAAGAAAGTATGATAACACATCAATAGGCGGTGTGCTTTTCGTAACATGTTTATGAGTAGAGCGTTCGTCAAAACTAGCTTGGAATCCATATACAGAAACAGGGTCATATATCCATCCCAAGCAAAGAAGAGTTTGCGTGATCACTTTAGGATTGACGTGTCTGAAAATATCATCTATATCACAGTGACTGTCTCTATACTGTAGCTTGAAATAAGCCTCTAATATTGCTAGGACAATGGATTGTTATCAAATTGGAGCACTGTTTTGGACCATAAAATTATATAACGAGTTCCTGTCATCACATTGAATTAGTCAAATTATCGATATTATATTGTACATCCACTCATTTTAGAAAACTTCCATATACAAAGCAAAAAAACTATTTCCTTATACCGCAAATACATTTGTTTATATTATTTAGAATGAAAAAACCATTAAATATCATTAAAACTGAACACATCCTCTACATCCCTAAAACAAAATTGTCAAAATATTTCATTGGTTGACTACGTTTAACAAATTTCGATTATTACAATCAATAAAATTGCAATTTATTTTTGGTTTGTTTCTATAAAATAGATAAATAATATTAAAGTTAAATTGAGCAACATTTTTTTTAAATGTATAATATGACAAATAGATGTCGAGTCCTGAAAAACAAATTAATGAAATATTTATTTCTGTCATATGAATGTGTGATTTAGGTTGGCATTTGTTTGCTAAGCTCGTTTTTGTTATTTAATCGGTTCAAACATGCAAGGCTAACTTGTGTTTTATAATAAAACGAGTTAAAATTTAATGAATTTTTAAAGCAAAAAGGTTAATAAAAATCTGTTCTAGTCTGGAAAAGGATAAAATTGTCAGACAGACAAAATGCTTTAAACATTGTTTAACATAACACAAAATATGTTTATGGAAATAACCATATAAATTTGGTAACGTGATAAAATGTAGAAAACAATTTCGATAAGCAAACATGAATTTTTTATTGAAGTCTAAATTTATATACTGCTGCATTCAACAGAAATTGGAATAACGATCTTTGTCGAATAGACACATTTAAGCAGAAAACAAGGCATATGTCAGATGGCGTATTATTTTAGTATCACCATAAAACGTTTGTAAAGTATCACCATGATTGAAAGTCACCTGTGAAAGCTTACGTCTCTCGGGATAAGTGGTGGAGTCCGAAGAGGGCAAGATGGGAACATTTTCATGCATTTCTTCCCTTACAAAATTTGAAGTACAAAAAACAGAGATTTAGTTATTTACATAGAGAAAAATAGAAAATAAATTTAGTTAAAAAAATAACAAATATGAGACAAACAAAAAAAAATATTTCAAATCACTTATTTCTGACGTTCAATTCCTACGAACGCATAAGTTGTGAAAAAATTATTTGGCGTTACATAATTCGAATGTTACAGAAATACAGAAATTAAAAATTCACATTTTTCTAAGCTGTGCTCGGAGAACGCTTTTCTGATTAATATACTGAACCGAATTCATGACAAGCTTCACTTAAAGAATAAATTCGATCAGTATAACCGCTTTTGTAACAACCGAACCTTAACTCACGTTGAAATATCATTTTTTGATTACGTTTTAATATTTTATTTTTAAAGGTAAGACAACCGAATTTGAGGTTATTGTGACAGGAAACATTCAGTTGGTACAACACAAGTTGTAGTAAGCGATTTTATTTCAGTGTTTATTATTTTATTTCACTATCATATTTCAGTATGTATCAAGTGTATTTGTCTACTATTTGTCTATTTCAATTGGTTTTTTGATTTTGCAATAGTTTTAGAACTCACTTCTTACTTTTTAAATTTAATTTTAAACATCTAATTAAAGTAAGTAAAGTAATTTTTGCTTTTTTTAAACTCTTTAAACTTCTTCCAATTAAATTAAAATTATGAAAAAATCAAATCAGCCATATTCAAATTACTTCGGTCTGAAAGACCTAAGTATTACATTCATGAGCCAAAAGTGAAATTCTTACCCCCACTTTTTTTGGCATTTCTCACGTTTTAGGACCTACTGATTCTAAAAAAGCAAAAAAAAAAAAAATGTATGTCTGTCTGTCGGCCGGCCGGCCGGCCGTCACAACCGACGAAATCTAGAAAACCGCTGGACGGATTTGAAAAATTTTTTTTTCTAAAAATAGGTTTACTTAATAGGAAGAGCCGAAAGGACGATGTGTTCGATAACTGTACCGGAAGTGTGTCAAAAAAATCGAAAAGGTGTCAAAACAAGGAAATTTGCATATTTTTTGCTTAAAAAACGTTCATTTTAAGTGATTACGAGTAGGAACATTGAATTTGGAGAAATCTTGATGGTCGGGATTGGTATGTGAGACCAAAATCTAGATTATTGCATTATAAGTTTGTCAAAAAAATGTTGTCAAGTGTGTCAAAAGAAAGATTTTTATTTATTTTTTTACCTAATTTTTTGGAAAAAAAATAAAATTAATTGTTTGTTTGAAATGAAGTTTTATTATGAAGTTTTATTATTATTATTGAGAATTATGGCATTATAATTTTGTCAAAAAAATGTTGTCAAGTGTGTCAAAAGAAAGATTTTTATTTATTTTTTTACCCAATTTTTTGGAAAAAAAGAAAATTGTTGGTTTGAAATGAAATTTTATTATTATTATTGAGAATTATGGCATTATAAGTTTGTCAGAAAAATGTTGTCAAGTGTGTCAAAAGAAAGATTTTTAATTAGTTTTTTACCCAATTTTTTGGAAAAAAATAAAATTGTTTCTTTGAAATGAAATTTTATTATTATTATTGAGAATTATGGCATTATAAGTTTGTCAAAAAATGTTGTCAAGTGTGTCAAAAGAAAGGTTTTTATTTATTTTTTACCCAATTTTTTACAAAAAAATAAAATTAATGATTTGTGACATGATATTTTATTATTATTATAGAGAATTATGGCATTATAAGTTTGTCAAAAAATAATGTCAGGTGTGTCAAAAAATGATTTCATTTATTTTTTTAGCCAATTTTTTGGAAGAAAATGTTTTTTAATGCTTTATGACGTAAATGTAATTTAAAATGAAATTGGACATGGAAATTTTTGAATTTGTTATAGTTTTGGAAATATTTTTGGAATTTTGAAAAAGTTTGTATTTTTGATTTTGTAATAATTTTTACAATATTTTTAGAATTTCGGCAAAAGTTTTAATTTTTGATTTTGTAAGAATTTTTGGAATATTTTTAGAATTTTGGAAAATTTTTAATTTTTGATATTATTATAATTTTTGGAATTTTGAAAAAATTTTCAATTTTTGATTTTGTAATAATTTTTGCAATATATTTAGAATGTTGGAAAAAGTTTGAATTTTTAAGAATTTTTGAAATATTATTGGAATTTAGAAAAAATTTAAATATTTGATATTATTCTAATTTTTGGAATATTTTTGGAATTTTGAAAAAGTTTGGTTTTATTTAATTTAACAATATTTTTGGAATTTTGATAATAATTTTCCGGCAACGTATTGATGTTTCGTGTTAGTTTTGTAATAAATTTTTAAACAGAGATAAAAAATACTAGTACTTTAACAAAGAGTTATGTTTGATATACATCGCTGCCCAAAACTAAAAACCATGTCCTCATAAAAGTTTTTTGCCGAAAACTATATCAAAATCCTTAACCCAGACCGAAGTCTTAATATCTCAGAGCTGTGAGATTTCAGCCCCTCCATATTTTCAAAATTCAATCTATTCAATCTCAAACGTTTAGCAGAACTCCCACCTATTCATTTTTTTCATTCCTTCGATGATATTTTGTTTTTTATTTCAACATTTTTCAAAGGTAAATTGATAAAATAAAACCATTGAGGAACAAACATTTATTACATTTTAATTTTGCAAGTATTAAATTTAGAATTTAATAAAATGTTACAATCATATTGGTGTTAGTTCTATATTCTTCTATTTCTTTTAAAAATTTTGTTTTTTCTGCATTTTTTAGTTTATGCATAAGCTTTTAAAAAACGTTCCAAATAGCGAAAACACTTTAACACACTTTAGAATAGCAAAAATTTGACTGTACATGTTTTATACAAGCCCATAGCCTGTCACTTACCTTTTAAACGAACTTAAATCCTTTGATATCCTTTGCATATGAATTTCCAGAAATCATTCGGACCTGTGGTGAACATCAAAACTAAAATCATTTCTCAAAAAATTTAAAATTTAGCAGGCTATGATTTCGTTAACATTTATTAAAAAAACAAATATCGATGGTCTAGCGCACAGATGTGGTAAGTGACATTTAGCAAATTGTTCAGTACAGGCGTTTGAAAGTTTCCACTTCAATAAAAATTGAAAATGTAAAATATTATGTGGTGGAATTCGATAGAGTTTTATAGTAGTTATCTAGTCTTTATTGTAATTATGTCTTTCTACATGATAGAACTTAAGAGGTACATGAATAATATCTAGTTTTATACAAACCATAAGTACTTACCACAGTACATGTGCAGTACAGTACAGTACAACAATGCCATCTACTGGATAAAATATTAAACATACACATATAATATTTTTACATTATATGAAAAATGAAATGGAGAATTTTATAGAGTAGTTAACTCATTTTCTCAAAAAATGTCACTTACCACATCTGTGCGCTAGACCATCGATATTATTATTCAGATTTTGTTTTTTCCAAATAGTTTCGAGTTCTTAATTTTCGTGTTAAATTAAAAATGTAATTCTCTATGTAAATTATATTTCATCGCCTCGCCATCAATTTGATTAATACAATAAGACAAATTTCATGTAACTTGTATAATCTATTTATAAATACAATTAAACTCTAAAATGTTATTGTGTTTTGAGAGAATTTAATTTATATTTGTGCTACTTAATAATGGTTCAAGACCATTAGTGAATGTGGAAGCTAGTGTACCTGAAGAAGTTTGGAAATAAATTTAATTCATGATATGGTTGTTGCAACAACATTTTATCTTCTGCCTTTTGTGTTTACTTTACGTGAACATTATAATTGTTAAATCATAATGAAGATTCAGCTTAATCAACGCATTCAAAGTAACTCAATATATTGGATACAACATCTCCAACAACATTTCGATTATCATATTCATCTCCTGGAGAATTCAACGCCACTAGCAGCCAATCTCTATATTAAAATTTACCTCCACTCAACGTAGTATCATCTAAAGACCAACCTGTTCTCAAATTAAACACTTTTAAGTTTTCTAATTAAAAATGTCTAATGCAAAGTATGAAGTCGATCAAAAATCATGGGGATAGGCGCCATATCACGAATTTCAACTGCAACTAAAAGTTTTGACTAATAATTCAAATTTTAAAAAACTAGTATATAACTAGTAACTTTAGTGTATTTTTATTGCAAAATGTCAGTCTTTTACCTATTCTATACAAAAAAACAATGAATATCGGGTAAAGAGTTCTCTTGAAAAATATTTCAAAATAACCCTGAATTTAAATTTAAATAAATAAATAAATTATCTCTGATCTCAAACTAAACACTTTAAAACTGTTCTAAAATTCACATACTTTTTTATTTTACTCATACTAATTGCATGCCAAAGTCAATCAAAAATGGTCGGGGACAGATCCTGAATTTCATCTATTACAAGCTTAAGCAGAATTGCTTATTAAAACTTAAAGTTTAAGAAGTTTAAAATCAAAGGTTTTGGTGTACTCAGAAGACCTTCCATCACCATATTCAACATCGCTTAAAAACAACAGTTCCCTGTTGTACGAATTCATTTTTTGTATCAAAGTTTCATCAAAATTGATCAATAGTTACGGTTGGAGTGTGCAAACAGATATCCAAAAGTACCGAATACCGCGTTTTAGCACATTCGAACTTAGGCTGTTAAAGTTATTATAGGTACAAATAAACAGTTGTGACTTAATATTTGAGTACAAATTAATCATTGATTCCAATCAGACTTTAACAGTTTGTAAAATGTTTTTCCAAACCTCTAACAACTTAATCACAAGCTCATTTCCCGTGAGAATAGTTTTCATTGTGATTAATTATTTCATCAAAATTAAAACGGAATTTCCCCCATTTATGCTTGACATTTATGTTTAATAATAATGACAACTTTAAGATAATTATAATGAAAATTTTTAGCCTTAGTTTTATTTTAATTTAAACCAATGAAATTCTCTAAAATGTAATGACATCATTCAATTTCACCAATAACAAATATTACAACAAATATTAACTAATAACAAATATTTATACGTCTGGCCTACGGGGATATTAAAAATTATCAGCCTAATTTTGAAATAATTAACTGATATCACAGTAGGCCAACGTATAATTCATAAAAAATATATAAAAAAATGAAAAATGGCAAAAAATTTTCTAAACGAATCGAGGGGAATTCATTGTCTCGTGCTTTTTTCAATATACTTGCTTTCGAAGTTTTTAGCAAAAAATTATTTCGAATTATCACCGCCCTTGGGAAATTACTACTGAAATTTTTTTGCCTTAGTTTTATTTTAATTTAAACAAATGAAATTCTCTAAAATGTAATAACATCATTCAATTTCACCAATAAAATTTGAATTATACTAATAACAAATATTTATACGTCTGGCCTACTGGGATATTAAAAATTATCAATCTAATTTTGAAATAATTAACTGATATGACAGTAGGCCAACGTATAATTTATAAAAAATATATAAAGAAATGAAAAATGGCAAAAAATTTTCTAAACGAATTCCCCTCGTTCGTTGATAAATTCTCATAATTTTTTTGAAAAATTCCTCAAGCAAGTAGTATTGATAATAGCCCTCGGCCTACGGACTCGTGCTTTTACATAATTTTAATTAAAACCAAATAATAAAATATAATATGAATAAACTTCTAAAGCATATAATTTTAATTAGATATATTAATCAAGTTCTATTCTGTTGCATTATTTTATTTAGAATAATGACCAAATGTTAGTGAGCAGTCAAAACGCTTTGAAAGTATTTTGGTGGAAAATTTTGCAAGAAATTAAGGAATGAAATTCTTTTTTAATCGATTATCCTGTTCATTGGTTTTCAAAATATAATTAATTAATTGAGTAACCGAGAAAGATAAATATAATAGTTTAACCAATAAGTGTTTAATGTATTAGTTTATTCTTAAGCAAAAGTTTAAAATTTGAGCGAGGCACGAGCGAGAATTTTTAATTTGCGAGAGAATAATAGTATATTGTATAACAAGGTTGAGAAGTGAGCTATTATTGACCGAGAACTTTATATAATGTTCGAGGTCTATATTGGACTTCTCAACCGAGGTATATATAGAATTTTTTTAACTACTAACACTAATTATCATATATTTATTTATTTATTTATTTACGGGCGAGGCCCTTGAATAAAATATACAAAAAATATTCATACAAAATGTTTATAATAGAAAAAAAATCAATGAAAAAACCAAAATACAATAAATTATGATAAAAATTAATACATTATAACAAATAATTTAATCAAAAGAGAAATTTATTAATTAATACATAAACAAAAGTATAAAGTGAAGAACATCAATAATAACTTAGCAATCTTTTAGATTCCTTCTTTAGACTTCCCAATGACCCAGAAAAAATGTCAAAGTCAGAGAAAAAATTATTAAACTCGAAACTAAGCCTAAAAGTAGTTGAGTGAAAAATTAAATTATTTGAGACAACCGAAGTAGCAAAACAGTAATCACTTCTTCTAAAAATTCTAGAAGGGACTTTCAAACCAAATGAGAATAGAAGATTCCCACAGTCGAGAAGCCCATTGAGAATCTTAAACAAAAAAATAATATCAATTCTTAAACGGGCCGGGTCTAAATTAGAGATATTAATCAAACTTTGTATCAATCTATAATCATGTTTAAAAAAACTAAACGAAATGCCAGTTTTAAACGCAACATACCTAAAAAACAAGTGGTTAACCGACTCAAGCTCCTTGATATGATATTTCAAATTGGGATTCCAAATAATTGAACCATTGATTAACACAGGATATAGAAAGGAGAAGTATAGTACTCTGAAAGCCGAAATTGAAGTAAATTGTTTCGAATTTCTTTTAATAAAATTAACAATTCGCTTTGCTCTATTACATAGATATTCAATGTGATATGAAAATGATAAATTCGAGTCAAAAAAATTCCCAAATCTTTAACTTTATCACAAATTATCAACAAGTTGTTGCCAAAGGAATAATTAAATAAATCAATCTTCTTTTTACTAAAGGAGATTTGATAACATTTATTAAAATTAAGATGCAAACCATTTTAAAAACACCATCTAGAAAGCCGGTCTAGATCAGATTGAAAATTGGTCCTATCAACTTGATCCCTGATGACGGAATAAATTTTCATGTCATCAGCAAACAAAAGAATCTTGGAGAACTCGAAACAGGAAACAATATCATTGATAAATAAGTAAAAAAATAATGGCCCCAGATGAGTCCCTTGCCCAACTCCAGATAGGACAGCAATGTCACTGGAAATATAGTTCTTAATTTTAACCTTTTGGACTCTATTATTTAAGAAAGAGCATATCCAATTTAAAAGAGAACCTGATATACCATAATGAAATAATTTAGTTTTAAGTAATTCAATGTTAACCAAGTCAAAGGCTCTAATAAAATCAGTATAGAAGCTATCCACGGTGTCGTTATTTAAAATTGCATCAACTATATAATTCACACACAGACACAAATTAGTTTTTATTGATCTTCTCATAAAAAAACTATGTTGTTGATCAATGATATATTTATGACAGTAGCCTGATATTTTATTAAAGACCAAGAAATCGAGCATTTTGGCAAACGTGTTTATCTTACATACATATATGATTTGATTGTATTTTGATATTAGTCTTTTTCCATTTCATTTTTTTAAATTTTTTTTCAATATCCAGTAGCCTGAAAATTTAGTTTCATACAAATAAAACGAAACAAAGGAATGCAAAGATTATTTGTTTGTTTTTTTCTTCATTTCAATTAAAAAAAGTCAGACAAGTGCGAATTAAATTCGCTCGTCAAGGGTTCCGTTAATGTAAAAGAACACAATATCAAAAACTATTGGCAAAATGTTGTGTTGTAATGTCCTTATATTTCCAGACCATAGACGCATAACAAAATAATTAATGTTTAATCGTAAATGTCAATAGTAAATTACAATCAAATCCACATTGATCAAAAATAACTCAAAAAATGTTACATTAGGTTAAATCTCATCCATAGATGTTTATGGTAACTCAGGAAAGATTCACCAGCTTGTAAATGGTTTAAATTTGAATTTTTTTCCGGTCAATCAAGTATTGAAATTTAGGGGGGTGGAGAGGCTACATACTAAAAATATTTTTTTTCAATAACACAAAAACTGTGCACCGCTAAGTTCTAAAAAAATTGTAATGTTTCTTAAATTAAGTGCTCCTTCATATGACACCCCATTCGCTTGGGTCAAAAGTGGTTTTTTACTCTCCCCACACCCATCCCCTAAACATACAGAAATATAGTTATTTGAGACTTCGCTATGATTTTCATTCAAAAATTACAAATTTTCCTGTCTGCGAATTTTTTCAAATATTTCTGTCAATCATCGTCGAAACGTAGGGAGCGAAACGATCTGAATTTTGCACTTTTTTTATAATAACTCAAAAACTTTACATCACAAAATTCTAAAAAAAATTGCAGTAATTTATAAATTAGGTGCTCTTTTAAATGACATCTCACTCGCTTGGGTCCAAAAAGATTTTCTTTTACCCTCTTTACCCCGGTCCCCTAAACACACAGAAATATAATTATTTGAGACCTCTCTATAATTTTCATACAAAATTTACCGAATTTCCTAGCTCTGTGAATTTTTTCAAATTTTTCTGTCAATCAGTGTCGAATCGTAGGGGGGGAACGGTCTGAATTTTGCACTTCTTTGTCCATAACTCAAAAACTGTGCACTGCAAAATTCTAAAAAAAATTGAAACAAATTTTAAATTAAGCGCTCCTTCAAATGACACCCCACTTGACCCCATTTTAAATAGTGATTTTACCCCTCCTCATATCCACCCCCTTAATAAATCTAAGTATGAGAATATGACACTTTTTTATATTTTTTATTAAAAACGTACTAATTTTTCTATCATTCCAAATACATTTGAAATTTTCGATCAGTTAGGTTCGGAGCTAATCGAGGTAAGAAAACACGAAAAAAACGTCATTATTCCAAATTATACAAAAAATGGTGAGGTGTAAAATTCCAAAATAAATTTTCATATGATACCCTACTTGAATCTATAAACAAATATATTTTCTCAAAGGTCTCACATCGTACCCCTGTAAACCAAACAAAAACCACTTTAGTTTTATTTGTATCCTTCATTTCATGTGAGCAGATTAGTTTTATACCCACCTTAAATTTCAAGTCCATAGCATTTATAGTTTACGAGATAATCGATATAATGTGAAAAACTCGTTTTACTCTCACCAATAGTGTTCCGTATAAAAAACGGAACCCTAAAAATGACATATATCCAACATATTACAAATAATTTAATTTTTTAAAAAAGAAAAGCACACACAATTATTGTTCAAATTGAAAAACATTCTGAGTTATGTTAGGTATAAGAAATAACAATAATTAAAACTAGGAGGGCCCGGCGTGCTTCGCTACGCTTATAAATAAAGTTTTTGCGTAGACATTTTGTTGACGTAGAAGCAATGATTTTAAAAAGTGGTAATGAAAAATGCTAGCATATAATTTTTAATTTTTCTTTTTAAATATATGAATGAAAAATAATCAAAACTCTAGCTGATCAGTTCGGATATATGAAAAATTAGCGATCAAATAAGTTAGTGATCAAATAAGCTTACTTGAAAACTTATTTGATCGCTAATTTTTCATATATCCGAACTGATCAGCTAGAGTTTTGATTATTTTTCATTCATATATTTAAAAAGAAAAATTAAAAATTATATGCTAGCATTTCTCATTACCACTTTTTGAAATCATCGCTTCTACGTCAACAAAATGTCTACGCAAAAACTTTATTTATAAGCGTAGCGAAGCACGCCGGGCCCTCCTAGTTTCAATTATTCAGTTATTTTTCTTTTTACTTGCAAAAATATACTTAAGTCGGATGAAATTTGTGGCACCTATTCACAAGACATTGACACCATTACCAAAACTACGTGAAAAAGCCTCAAAAATTCAACCGCGCATAACTCCGATTCAGAGTACACAAAAAATAAAAGCAGAAACAACTTTTTTCCTTTCGTCAATACCAAGAAAATATCAAAATTTCAGATTTTTTAAAAATCAAAAATTTAAAATCAACAAAAAAATGTACGTTTTCAAAATAATAGCCCTCCTATAATAAAAAAACAAAGAAAAATATTACGTCTATCGACCCCTAAATCAATTCATAAACTAAATTCTCTAAACTTCAAAGGAAATGTATAAACTAACTAAGAGAAAATAAATATTAAAAAAGAAAAAAAAGTTTTAAGTTTTAAACCATTACCAAAACTACGTGAAAATGCCTCAAAAATTCAACCGCGCATAACGCCGATTGAGAGTACACAAAAAATAAAAAATTAATTCAGTAAATTATTTGTGATATAACATCACCCCGATGGAAAATCTCCCATCAAGAATAATATAAGAACTGAATCTAAAAAATTATGGTGCAAATTATGAAACTTTTTGCAATCCATACAATTTTAGAGCGATCTAGTTTCGAACCAATGAGAAAATTTTTAAACTTTAAAAAAGTTTATCATTCTCATCAGGGCTAGCCGACTAGATAAACTCTACCAAAAAATGTTAACGCTAATGATTATAAACCAAAAATTGGGTTAAAACTCTAGCGAAGTGTAGTTTAAAAATTTTAAAAATTTTCTCATTGGTTCGAAACTAGATCGCTCTAAAATTGTATGGATTGCAAAAAGTTTCATAATTTGCACCATAATTTTTTAGATTCAGTTCTTATATTATTCTTGATGGGAGATTTTCCATCGGGGTGATGTTATATCACAAATAATTTACTGAATTAATTGTTGATCATGTGTCAATAGACACAAGTGAAGACTAGTCATCTTCTTCTAACAGATACAATTTTGTTATTCAATACTAGAAAATCTAGAGTATAACAAAACAGTGATCACCAGAGAAATTAATTGACTAAACCTGAATTTATTAAATGTATGTTTATGTAAATTTTTTGTTTTTACACTTCGCTAGAGTTTTAACCCAATTTTTGGTTTATAATCATTAGCGTTAACATTTTTTGGTAGAGTTTATCTAGTCGGCTAGCCCTGATGAGAATGATAAACTTTTTTAAAGTTTAAAAATTTTCTCATTGGTTCGAAACTAGATCGCTCTAAAATTGTATGGATTGCAAAAAGTTTCATAATTTGCACCATAATTTTTTAGATTCAGTTCTTATATAAAAAATAAAAGCAGAAACAACTTTTTTCCTTTCGTCAATACCAACAAAATATCAAAATTTCAGATTTTTTAAAAGTCAAAAATTTAAAAATCAACAAAAAATGTACGTTTTCAAAATAATAGCCCTCCTGTAATAAAAAAACAAAGAAAAATATTACGTCTGTCGACCCCTAAATCAATTCATAAACTAAATTCTCTAAACTTCAAAGGAAATGTATAAACTAACTAAGAGAAAATAAATGTAAAAAAAGAAAAAAAAGTTCTAAGTTTTAAACCATTACCAAAACTACGTGAAAAAGCCTCATAAATTCAACCGCGCATAACGCCGATTCAGAGTACACAAAAAATAAAAGCAGAAACAACTTTTTTCCTTTCGTCAATACCAACAAAATATCAAAATTTCAGATTTTTTAAAAATCAAAAATTTAAAAATCAACAAAAAAATGTACGTTTTCAAAATAATAGCCCTCGTATAATAAGAAAACAAAGAAAAATATTACGCAAATATCTTTATATCAATAAACAAAATAATCGAAATAATATCGAAAACCGTCCTTGTTCAAAGACAAAAGACGACTGAAATGAATGATTTGAAAAAGAAAATAAATTTTTAAGTTTCGTTTTTGTTGTTCGTTGTTCGATAGCTAATATATAAAAAAGAAAATATCATCAATTCAAAAGAAAATATCATCATGTTATCAATTCATAAAAACAACATTATTACGCATATTACGCATATAATCTCTTTTATTCCGACGACTCGAAAACCGTCCTTTGTTCAAAGACAAAAGACGACTGAAATGAATGAGAAAAAAAAGTTTCGTTTTTGTTGTTCGTTGTTCGCTAATATATAAAAAATAAAATATAAAAAAAGAAAATAAATTTTTAATTTCGTTTTTATATGTATGTAAACTTATAATGCATATGTATATAAAAAGTTTTCCGTATATAATAACTTTTTAGGTAGATTTCATATAATTTATTTATGATCCGATTTGTGTGAATCCGAATCCGATTATAGGTTACACTAATATCAGTTAGCTGTGAAAATTTGAAATGAATCCATCTAAAAATAAAAAAGCCTTAGGCTCCACAAAGTTTTGATCTAGCGTATTAATATATAAGATTTAGCGTTATAAAACATTATTAACAATGTTTTCATTTCTTTCTAATTTTTTTGTGAGTGTATAGGATATTTTTGTAGTGGGAATTCAGTCCTAGAAAGTCAGTTTTTTTATTGATGGTGTTATTTTTGTTGAGAAAAATCTTTGTTTGCTCCAAAAACTCTCTCTTCATCCATTTTTTTTCTTTATGTAAAACCCGTACATCTTCGAATTTAAATTCGTGCTCATGTTTTTTATAGTGTTCAACCACAGCTGAATTTTCAGATTTATTATTTTTTATGTTATTTTTATGTTGTTCTAGTCTTTTGTTTAGGATTTGTCCCGTTTGGCCTATATATGTCTTTCCACAAATACACGGAAACTCGTATACCACACTGTCTGTTTTTAGGATGGATATAGGATCTTTTAATTTTGAAAACACATCATTCATTTTATTATATGGTTTGCTAGCAATTTTAGTAATTTTGTTGTCTTTTTTAAAAAATCTTTTGAATTTTTTCAGTCAGTTGCGGAATGTATGTTATCGATCCAAAGGTGGTCTTTACATTAGGTGGATTAGTTATTTGCTGGACGTTTTGAATAGTTTTAGTTGAGTGAAAGGCTTTGTTAATTAAATTTTTAATTAGTTTTTTTGGATAGTTATTGTTGATGAGTATATCGCGTACTTTCTTGATATTCCCGTTCAAAAATTGATTATCACTAATATGCATTACCCTTTTGATCATGGACAGGAGCCACACACGGTAAAAAATCGAGACTAATTTTAAAACTTTCATTTAAACCTTAATAGTTTTGCTAAAATTTAAAACATTTTAAGGACCAATTTAAAACTTCAAAAAGTTTTGAGCACAATAAAAACCAAAAAGTATCATTTTTAAACTAAAAAATTCTTTAAAACACCATTAAAACCAAAAATACTAATAACGAATCCTTTTTAGTTTCATAATCAAGATAGTAAACATCAAAAGTTTTTTTTTAAGAATAAAAAACCTTAAATGTTTTTCTTTTTGAATCTTTAACGATTTTTCTGTTAAATTTTAAAACATAAAACTAAAAAGTTTAAAAACGATCGTGAACGGTTTTCAAAAATAGATAAAATACATTTTTCGGGAAATCCCTATAATATGCTTAGTCGTATTATAGGTTTGCATTATTATACTTTATTGCTTCATTCAAACAGTGATTGTCGATCGATTAGTTAAGTTAAGTGTCAAAAGAAAATTGGTTATTTAAAATAAAAAATGAATGAACTTGTGGGAAGGATACTGCATGTGAAATATAACAATAAAAATAAATATGTTTTTTGAAAAAGTTCTGCAATACAGAACAAGAAAGTTTTAACTTTGAGGACATTGTTTTATCTGGTTAGTAAAGTGCTGTGTTATTTTTAACGTTTTTAATAAAATTAGTAAAGTTAATTAATAAATTTATTATTTATTATTAGTTTTAAGTGTATTCGAGATACCTCGAGACCAATTTGTATGTTTCCGTGATAAATACGGAGAAAAGTTAACACCGGAGCTAGTAACTTGTTTAATGTGCCAATATTTATATTGCGACTCATTCTTTTTGGAAATTTTTACAGCCGATCAAAGTCAAAGTGAGTATAATTAATGCTTGGGTACTGTTACAACTATTTATTAATTTCTATTTAATTTTTTGTAGCAAGCACACTAAAGAGGAGTTATTGTGCAATTGGAGCAGGGGTATATATAACAACCGATGTAGGTATAATACTATAAAAACATTATAAGCAATTATGCTATCACTTATTTTGTAGTCAATTAGGGAGCATATTAAAGTGAACGGTGGTGGTAACCTGTTAGAGCAATTTAATAAAACGCAGTGTGTTACGGACCATAATAGAAAGTTGTTGACACGAATTCTTGGACGCTACCTTATTTTATATTGTGGCGAAAAACCTTCAAAAGACGAAAAATTTGCAGTTGCTAAAGCTGCGGTTGAAATTTTTACTTGCTTCAGGTCTACAAGCATTTACGGTGGAGCGGTTAGCAACTATATATTTTATTTAAGCAGTAATGATCTTTATTTCATTTAATATTTTGATACTTTTAGGAAGTGTTTTATGATCCTGACCAAAATACTGGCTATTTAGTAAGCCAGCTCAAAAATTTAAATTTTAATTCAAAAAAATACAATACACCGTCCTCATCAACGACACAACAAGATATTGAAACTGTAAATGCTGAGCCATATGATCCAACCGATGATCTTAGATATTTGAAATCAGCAGTTCTCCCGGCGCAAACTGAGAAAGTTAAGACATTATTAAAGAAAACTGTTAACGAGCGCAATGATTTGATTGCTCGGAACTCGAATTTGTCCGAAGAGTTTCCTTATTTTTTTGTGGACCCAAAATTGGTATTTTTCACTCCTTCTTAGTTTTAAATTGTATAACATTTTTTTTTGTTACAGATAGTTTTTGATTTCAACCATCGATTTGTGGAATCACGTGTACTTACCGAAAAATGGCCAAAATTGCAAAGTAATATTTTTGTAATATTAAACGAGACGGGCAACTCTTTAGGTTTTGATGAATGGAATAAACCTACTCTAGCATTGATTGCACTGGTAAAGCTACTTCCAAGTTCACCAGGGTCTTTTATTAATAAACTAGAAAAACTTTTAATTTTTAAAACGGTGAGTCTATATAAAATTTATAAAATGAATTTAAATACTTAATACAACCATTTAGTTGCAGACACCTAAGGAGGAGTACTTCAATAAAAACAGGCAACCATACTTGATTGCTGTGGGATCGACGCGATCTTCAGTAGATCAATATTTCATTGCAGTTGACAATGAGATTGTATGCTTACCAAGCAACTATAACATTATTGAAGCATTTAATGTACTTTTCTGTTCAATATTTGTTTTTTCTTTGGAATACGATCCAGATTTAAAGTATTTTTTCACTTTTTTTGAACACTATGTCTACAATTTAGGAACCAAGAATAAGTTATCACCTAGAATTCGACAAATTTGCAATAGATTGAATATTCTTGAAGATTTAAAAGCCACCTAATTTTTTTCAAATCGAATTTGTAAGTCTAAATTGCAAAAACCTTAAACGGAACGTTTAATCAAACAATTCCTTTATTTTAGATAAGGATTTCAGAATTAATTTAAGTATAATACTCAGATGTCAAATATTTGGAAATAGGAAGAAATTTAGCTACACGTTTAAAGTTTAAGTATTTAAATATTTTTCATTTTAAATTTTAGTTTATTTCTTTGAATTTTTTTTAATGAAAATGGAATCTTATTTTTGCTACATTTGTGAAAAAAAGTTTGAATCCTTTAAATTTACAAAATATCATTTGAAATATGTTCACAGTTTATATTTGTCAAACACATTAACTTTAAAATGTGTAGTTGCAAAAAACTGTGACTTTAAATCAGATAATTATAGAAGTTTATCAAATCACACATTAAAATGCCAAAAATTAAATCAAAATAAAAATTTATCTGGACAAGAATTATCTATAAATCAATGTGATATCATACAAAATAATTTAGACACAAACAAAGATAATTTAGAAGAAAGTACTCCCATAATTTCAAATCAATTGCGCCAGATCAACAATACCTCCAATTAAGAAGGATCTTACGCTTTCTCCAGTACTAATCTTTCAAATGAAAACGAAGCTAACAAGACTACTAAATTAAACTCATTATTTACAAATATTTTAGAATTTTTATCAGCGATAGGCATAGCAGATAATAATATAAATACAATTTGCACACATTTATATACAATATTTGAAAATTTTTTTGATTGCTTAAAAAGTTTGTTTCGTGATTCTAAATACCAATCACAAATTGAAATCTTGCTCAATTTAGGAAGAAAAATTGCTGCTTTATTGCAATTATCGTCTTCTAAATATCGAAGGAATAAAAATACTAACGATAGTCCTGGTTTCGTTGAACCTGAAGAAGTTGCTTTAGATATTCGATCTGAAAAGAAGTTCAATCAAGAAACACAAAGGGAAGAGGTAGTACAAGTTCAATGCACTTTTCAGTACATTTCCATTGTAAAAACAATTAAGAGTCTATTTGAAAATAGGTCATTTTTTGAGGCATATTTTAATCAAAAACATCAATGCTTAGACGAATCAAAATTTTATTGTTGTAGCGAAAATTTTAAAAATTCTTCGGTTTTTAAAAACAATGAAAATTGTATTCAAATACAAATTTTTTATGATGACTTTGAGGTAGTAAATCCACTTGGCAGCAAAGTTGGGATTCACAAATTAGGCGGAATATATTTTTCTATGTGTAATTTAGATCCTATTTATAATTCTAAAATGGAACATATACATCTAGTATCGCTATTTTACGTAAGTGATATAAAACGAAACCTAACAAATATAAATAAAATTTTAACATTAATTCGCGATGAGCTAACAATATTAGAAACAAAAGGAATTGTCATAAACGACAATATTATAAAAGGCACTCTAGTTAATGTAACCCATGACAACTTAGGAGGAAATACTTTACTTGGTTTTCCTCAATCATTTAATTGTGATAATTGTTGTAGATTTTGCATTTGTCCTAAAGAGGATCTTAGGAAATATAGTATTGAAATACCTAGTAATTTAAGAAGCTATCAGAGGCAAATAGAATCATTTCAAACACATGAGAGCACTAAAACTGGTATGAAATTTAATTCTGTTTTAAACACACTTTCGTATTATAACATTATAGACAACGGAACAGTTGATATAATGCATGATGTTTTAGAAGGAGTAGTACCATTTGTATTAAAATTCTTTTTTGAGCAAATGACAAAAAAAAAATTATGTACTCTTGATCAAATCAATAATAGAATAACAGGTTTTAGTTACGGATTTTTAGATAAAAAAAACAAACCAACTGCAATTAGAATTAAGAAGAAATCAATATCTCTCGGTCTTTCTGCATCTCAGAATTGGTGCCTTATAACAAATGTGGCGTTTATATTCGCCGATTATTTGGAATATTTAAATGATATTTGGCCAGCAGTAAATTCACTCCTGAAAATAATGAAAATAATATTTTCGCAGATAATTTCCAAAATTGATAATGAACAACTCCCACATGATATAGCTTCGCATTTAAACATATTAAAAATGTGCGGGTTAAATTTGCTGCCCAAACATCACTTTATGACACATTATCCGTCTATAATTTCTAGGATGGGTCCTTTAATTCAGTTGTGGGCAATGCGTTATGAAGGCTACCACCGTAACTTTACAAAAAGTGGTCATTACCTTAATAACTTCAAAAACATCGCCAAAACTTTATCTCATAGACACCAACAGAAAATGTACTACACATGGAAGAATCTAGATTTATCCGATCTTTTATCATTTGGTAAAAGAAAAACGATATTATTAAAATATCATGATAATAGAGATTTATTAACACTTTATTTCAAATTGACAGACGAAGCAACATTTATTCAAATAAGATCATTCTCATATGGAGGTTTTGTATACAGAATTGGCCTATTTATAACCCATTTATATACCGAAAATAATTTTCCAAATTTCTTTAAAATTATTGACATATTTTGTTTAGAAAATAAAATATATTTTATTTGCATTATTTTTAATACTAAGGAATTTAATGAATTATTCTGTAATTATGAAATAAATGAAACCACTACTAAAAATGTAATTTGTTTCGAGACATTGAAAAATAAACAAACATTTCATACAATTGTTGTAAAAAACCAAACATTTTTATTTTCCAAAACTTGTATTAATTTTTAATAATAATATTATGCATTTGAAGTTTTATATATGAATTTAACAATAATTAAAAATAAATGAATTAACTAAAATGATTTTTATTTATAATTAATTTACAATACTTTTTATAATTATAATAATTATAATAATTATAACAATTATAATAATTATAAATTTTCTGGATAACAGCATCTTAAAAGAAAACCTAAGTGTCTTATAGTTCATTGATAAATTTTACTTTTTAGACCGTAAATGGATAAGAATAAATCTTTTGCGTTGTTTATTTAAACGAAAAATCCTATTTAACAGTCATTTAAGTCTTCTTTTACCCTCTTATCGGTCTTATTTTCAAATTTCAAACGTTGAAAGCTATATTATAAACCCGAAAGTTTAGTTTTTAAACAATAAGGCATCAATTTAAAAACATTACGGTTTTCTCTTAAAATTTATTAGTTTGAAAGGGAAACTTTTAGATTATTTTAGATAATATTAATTTTTTCGGAAATAGATTTTAAACATTTTTTATCGATTTTTCAAACGTCTGCGTTTATTTTTCCAACTTTTAAAAGTTATAATTATAAACTGAAAAAGTTCATTACCTATATGCAGTCAAAAAAGTTTAAAAATTAGTCTAAATTTTTTACCGTGCATTATTCTTCATTTTAAATGGATGGCATGAAAGATAATTTAAAAGTCTACCAGAGTCAGTACTTTTTTGGTACCAATTTGTTACAATTTTTGTTGTTTGTCTTATTAAAGTAATGTCCAAGAAGTTGATTTTATTATCCTTCTCATTATCAACTGTAAATTTTGTATTTGTATCAAAGTTTTCAAACGTTGTTTTTGTAATTTCAATGCAGTTGAAAAAGTGCGATTATTGAAATTTAATAAAAAGTGATCGGCCGGTTAAAACAATTGATTTTGAATCAAATTTATCTAACTGATATATAGTTGTTATAATGTCTAGGATACGCTATATATAAACACATTTATAAAAACCGGGGCGTTATGAGAGGGCATTATGAATACATAACGCCCGCTATTAAGCCGCTAAAGAGCTAAATAAAATTATTTTTACTATAGTTTTGTCTACAAAATATAAATAATTCTTATTCCATTTAAGCTAGTAAAAGATTTTTACATTTGTTTAAAAATGTTTAGCAACATTTTAGTTATTAAATGTTCATATAGTTTTCCAAAACTATCAAATAATTTTAAACGTCATACAATGTTTTTGTCACACGCTACAAAATTTAGGAAAATTTGTTTACATAGCAACGTACAAACAACAAATAATTATTTTAGACTTCAAAATATTTATTTTCTTGGCATACTAGGATACATTTGTATTTTTTTTGCATATCAATATAGACTAACAAATTAAATTCTTGATTAGTTTTTAGCTTATTAAGTGAAGCATAAAATCTTGTATGCAGCACTGGCGTTACTGGGTATTACGCCCATCAAGCGACATCCATCCCTAGGGCAGAGGCCCTCGGGCTAGATTACATAACGCCGTTGGTACATAAATAGCTAATAAGTAATATTACTAGAAGCTGAGTGTTTTTGTTAAAATTTGCTTTATTGACTAAAAACAGTAAATGATATTGAACCCTATATATCATGTATATCGAAGAAGTAAATTTTGTTTTTTATAAGTCTATAACAGCTGTTGTGATGTTGTGATGGTGTTGTTGTGTTGTGAAAATCGTTGTAATCAACCCGGAATACCAAAGGATTGAGAAATTAATTTATAGAACAAGGCGAATATGTGCTGAAAAGAATATAGTTGCAATTTTTATAAATCATATTTTTATTTTCATTTTTGTTTATTATCTCATTATTAGAATTTGAATTTGTCTATTTTGGATTAAATCCTGTTAGTAACATTTTGATATAGTGTAAGGTTTTTTTCTATGGATATAAGAGTTTTCCAAGCCGCAGTTCGTCGGTGTAGATCCGGATTTCGTTTATAAATTTTGTTGCATTTACAAAAAACCAGGTACAACATTCTATCGTAGAACAAAATTGAATATGAATTTTGAATGTTATGTTGTCGATTTTTAATTTAATAATTTATGATAAATATCATTTATATATTATATGATATCGTAGAAAATAGTATATTTAAGAGATGAAAACATTGTTCTTTTCGTGAGTAAACATTTGTTCACGAGATGCGCTAGCGTCGAGTGAGACATGTTTACGAACGAAAAACGTTTTTATCTCGCGTAGGAAATGCAATTTTTTCTATGATATAATACAAATAATCAATATTTACTCTAAATTATAAAATTAGAAATCGACAACAAAACATTCAAAATTCATATTCTATTTTTTCATTGGTACGTTGTTTAAAATACTTTGTAAAATTATATGAAAAACCATAGCAACTATAATTTGTTATTTTTTTTTACTAGTGAATTGTCTTTTCGCATAGAAATAATTGCATTTCCCTAGCAAGATAAAAACGTTTTATATGCGTGAAATTATCTCACTCTACGCTGACGCGTCTTGTTAACAAATTTTCACTCACGAAAAACAGTGTTTTCATCTGTCATGTCAAAATGTAATGTTTTTGGTAAAAAAAAGAATTCTTGACCAATAAAATTTGCCAACGTGTAAACCGTTTTCATATTTTTCGATTCGCTCCTTATATTATCCATATACGTTCGGATTAATTTTGTTTGGTTCGCTTACATTATGATTGGCAAAATCAAATGAGTTTTTTATTTCATAAACTACAGGTAAAATAATAACAATATGTTTCATGGAATTTAAAAACATCCACACAAAGTTTTATATCAGTAATGAGCAAAACAAATCGTTAATATTATCTAAATCTAAAATGTTAATGTCATGAATATTGTCATTATTCATACAGTCTACAGACAATTTTTGTTTAGAAATAAACAATCGATAAGCGGTATATTGTCGCCATTCATTATAATAGAGGTTGAAATAGTCTTCTAAAAATGAGATTAAAATTAACTGTAAACCGTGAAATGTCAATGCCGCTAAACGAGAAAGAAAATCTCACCTCGCTTTCGTGCTTATGCTTAGGGTATTTTAGCTTCTGAATATATATAATAAATTTCATTAATGATCTAGGACAGAAAGATAAATAAAAATTAATTACGTTTTTATTCGTCTACATATTAATGTGTGACTTTATTACTGTGATTTGCGGCTTTAAAGTATCACTTTTCAACTATTTATTTTGTTGTCATAGCTACGTCCAAAAAAGTAAAAAGCATTTGTATTTGTTTAAATTCTATGAAAAAAAAAATTTTTTTATCAAAGCAACCCTCAAATTCAAAATTTTATTATCCAATTAAAATAGTTGTTATCATTTGTTGTCATAGCTACACAATAATTTGGAAAAAATAATAAATATTTTGTCAAAGGTTACTTGTTCCACATATTTTTATTTTAAAATTTATGAAAATTTATAATTTTAATTTGGAATAAACAACTTTTCTTAAAATATTTTGCTTGCGGCGAATAAAAAATAGTGTATGATGCACGGACGTAAGCTATTTTGGACTTAATGTGGTTGCAAATCTCGGCTAGCGCCTCGATTTGCAAACTCCACATCCGTCCAAAGTCTTTAGCTTTACGTCCTAGCATATTAATGTACTATTTTATTATTAAAAAATAAACTTTCTTTATCGTCATATTATCTCATTAATAAACAGAGACAAAAGAAATTAAAATGGAGTTTTATTTTATAAATTGTTTTCTAATTCGTTATTCAACTTTTTAACACTAACCATGGAACAGAACGACAACAGAAAATCAAATCAAAACATCGTATATATAACAAACTGTTGGAGCGTTGCTGGTGCCCGGAAACGTTGCGAATTTAATCTTATGTTTCCTTATTATTTTGTTATTCTTCTTGGGAGAAAGATTCACATTGCTTGCGTCTTAGTTTTAAGACGCATGAAACAATCTGTATAAGCAATTCCAAAATTTTGGGTTTTAAAATTTTGTTTGCACATTAAACAAGAAATGCTACCATGTTCAAAATATCTTGAAAAAAAGATTTTTATAAATTTAACAGTTTATTACTTCGGTCTGAAAGACCTAAGTATTACATTCTCGAGCTAAAAGTGAAATTCTTACCCGCAGTTCATTTGCCATTTCTCAACGTAAGGACCTACTGATTCTTAAAAACAAAACAAAAATGTATGTCTGTCTGCCGGCCGGCCGTCACAACCGACGAAATCTAGAAAACCGCTGTACGAATTTTAAAATTTTGGTTTCTATAGATATGTATACTCAACGGTATGAGCCGAGAGCCGAAAGGACGATGTGTTCGATACCTGTCCCGGAAGTGTGTCAAAAAAATCGTCAAGTGTGTTAAAACAAGGAAATTTGCATAATTTTTCCTTAAAAAACGTTCATTTTAAGTGATTACGTATACAAACATTGAATTTGAAGAAATCTTGATGGTCGGGATTGGGATGTGAGACCAACAGATAGATTATTGCATTATAAGTTTGTCAAAAAAATGTTGTCAAGTTGTCAAAAGAAAGATTTTCATTTTTTTTACACAATTTTTTGTGAAAAAATGAAATTAATTAATTTGTATGACATGAAATTTTATTATTACTATAGAGAATTATGGTTTTATAAGTTTGTCAAAAAATGTTGTCAAGTGTGTTAAAAGAAAGATTTTTATTTATTTTTTACCACTTTTTGGAAAAAATAAAATTAATTATTTGTATGACATGAAATTTTATTATTATTATAGAGAATTATGGTATTATAAGTTTGTCAAAAAAATGTTGTCAAATGTGTCAAAAGAAATATTTTTATTTAGTTTTTTACCCATTTTTTGGAAAAAATAAAATTCATTTTTTTACGATATGAAATTTTATTATTATTATTGAGAATTATGGCATTTTAAGTTTGTCAAAAAAATGTTGTCTTAACCCAATTTATTTATTTTCGTAACCCAATTTTGTGGAAAAAAATAAAATTCATTATTTGTATGACATGAAATTTTATTATTATTATTATAGAATTATGGCATTATAAGTTTGTCAAAAAATAATGTCAATGGTGTCAAAAAATGATTTCATTTATTTTTTAGCCAATTTTTTGGAACATGAAATTGGACATGGAAATTTTTTAATTTGTTATAGTTTTTGAAATATTATCGGAATTTTAAAAAAAAGTTTGTATTTTTGATTTTGTAATAATTTTTGCAATATTTTTAGAATTTAATAAAAAATTTCAATTTTTTATTTTATTATAATTTTTGCAATATTTTTCGAATTTTGAAAAAAATAGAATTTGTGAATTTTATATATATTCTTAGAATTTTGAAAAAAGTTTCAATTTTTGATTTTGTAAGAATTTTTGGAATAATTTTAGATTTTGAAAAATTTTTAATTTATGATTTTATTATAATTTTTGGAATTTTGAAAAAGTTTCAATTTTTGATTTTGTAATAATTTTTAGAATTTTTGAAAAATTGATTTTGTAATATTTTTTCGAAACGCAAAATGGAGAGGTTTTTGAGTAGCTTGCTAAGTGTATCTCTTTTCACTAAATTATGTTAATTTATGATCTGTTATAATTTTCCGGTAACGTGTTGATTTTTCGTGTTAGTTTTGTAATAAATTTCTAAACAGAGATAAAATATACTTGTACAGTTTTTAGCAAAGAGTTATGTTTGATATACATCGCTGCCCAAAACGAAAACCATGTGCTCATAAAAGTTTTTTGCCGGAAACTATATCAAAATCCTTAACCCAGACTGAAGTCTTGATATCTCAGAGCTGTGAGATTTCAGCCCCTCCATATTTTTTCTATATTGAATGGTTAGCGTTCTTTCCACAGAAAAGTTTAATATTAATTTTCAAAGCCAACTGAGTAATAACAATCACACCAAATAGACAAACACATAATTTTTATTTCTACGCGTGATTGGAAAATGATTGCTTTCTGACCGTTAAGGAAGTAAATGTCAATAATAATTCATTTTCAACGATTCATTCATTCAATAATAATTCATTTTCGCCGATAACGGTTTTTACCGTATGCAAGCAACACATAATTACAAGTATATTTGTTGGACAGCCTGGTACATTGTTACGGTACGTGGTACGTACCCTGGTACGTACCTCTAAGCCTGGTACGTGTACCAGGCTTAGAGGTACGTATTTTTACGATATTAAAGTACAGTGTGTGTTCTTTAAAAAGTTTTATCATTTTTGGTGCCGCAACTTATAAACACAAATCTACAAACTTAATCGCTGACAACTACAGCAAGATTTACGCCCCGTAATTTAAAACGGATACAACATCATCATTTAAAAACTATAAATCGTATGAAGGATTGCCTGGATTGCAAAAGAAAGTGGACATATTAAAATTATAAATGCAACAAAGTTTTTAAAATAAAAAATCAACTGTAATCTGAATATAATCAGACATTGCTTATGCTAAAATTTATTTTTTTACATCGAATCAAAGAAAAATTTAAAATCATTAACGCTATCGTTGGATCAATACAAGTATTACGTCATCAATCATAATAATTATAAACATTGACGTCTCATCTTTGCCAACCACCGTTGGACCTAAACACATAAACATTTTTTTTCTTATTAAGAACAATTGTTTTTTTTTGTTTTTTTTCTGCTGGTTATAATAACTTTGAAAATTTATATTGATTGAAATTATTTAACGTAATTAACGTCACATTACCTCAAGATAATATAAATGTATTAATGGAATTTTTGAAAGAAAAAGAACAACGCGAAAACTTAGAAACTCAAAGAATTGCATCAAAAGATATTACAGAGGAATTTGATTTTGAAGAAAATTGGCATGAAAATTACAGTGAAGCAAACAAAACCAAATAGTAACTAATTTGTACATTACTTGGAGTATATAATGGGATCAAACCCAAACACCATTACGGAGTACTTTACGCCTCAGTCATCGCAAAAGCGTGCAAGATCTATTTTGTCCCCGGAAAATTTGGTGATGGATTCGGAAGCAACAAAGATAGGAGATTTGTCACTCAAATCATTTAATACTTTTATGACCGATTTGTTGGAGAGTAAGCTTGCGGGTGTTGCAACAAAAGCGGATGTCAACCATTTGGAGCACAGAATTGAATCGATAATAAAAGAAAAAAGACAACTTGAAGATCAATTGGAGGTTTTAAATCGAGCATTAGGCTCTATGAAAGAACAGGTGCTATTAGTGGAAAAACAAAAGCGGCAATTTAATCTTATTTTTAAAGGAGTGGCAGCTAAAAGTAATGAGGATGCCACTCAATCGGTCATCGAAATCTGCCAAAATATGCTTGGTATTACGGAAAAAGTCAACGTTAAAAGAGCGTTTAGATTATACAGCAAAAACAAATCGGCGTCGCTAGTAAATGTTCCGATCTTTGTAGAATTTGTCACGTACAAAGACGTGATGAATGTTCTTAAAAACACAAGCAAGCTCAAGGGCAAACGAATTTATATTGATCGGGACTATCCGCTTGAAGTCAGACGAATAAGAAGTTCTTTGCTGGCAATCAGAAAAGAAATACTGAAGCATAATGATAAAATATCAGTTCGAATTAAAAATGAAAGCTTAATTGTGGAAAATTCAATTTTTTGGTGGAAAGAAGGTGAAGGTCTAAGAACGGATACAAATGAAGCAGGTGCCAAAATAATAAGTGATCGTGTGGGTTTCAATTTACAAGAATTTTTGGACAAACTTCAAGACGATTTTTTGATCGAAGCATCCTCGTCAATATCCAATCAACATGTGAGAAAAGGTTGAGAAAGCGCCGTCTGTTCGACTGTAACCTCTAATAAACTTGTAACTAGTGATAAAATTGTTTTAGATTTAAGTTGTAATACAATTAGAATTTTAGCATATAATATCTGTGGGCTAGGGAGTAAACTATTGTTTGTGGATTTTTTTAATTATGTAAGTAAATTTGATATTTCTATACTATTGGAAACTTTTATTATGGATAGATATGAAATTTTTGATGAATATTTTGTAGAATTTAATCTCTGTTGGGTACCAGCTACGAGAACCAGCAACTTTGGGAGAGCAAGTGGTGGTATGTTAATTGGCTATACAAAAATGGGAAGATTGTCTAAAGCCACGAAATTTGAAAAAATAGATCAAATATCTTTTATAAGCACTGAAATTCAAGGAAAAGTTACCTACGTGCTGCCAGTATATCTCAATGGTAACAATTGGAATGAAGATTTTCTATTAATATGTGAATTGCTAGAACAGAATAACAAAGTAAGTTTTATACTAGCAGGAGACTTCAATGTACGAATCGCTGAGAACCAATTCATGGCAGAGGAGTTGATGGAAATTAACCCAAGCTTAAATCAAGTCAGAAAATCGAACGACAAGATTCTAAATCAACGAGGAAAACAACTTCTAGAAGCGTGCGATGATTATGGGTTAATTATTTTAAATGGGCGTACACCAAGTGATCCAGACGGGAATTTTACTTTCTTGGGCGTTATGGGATCCTCAACAAACGATTTAGTGTGTTGCTCAATAGATCTACTGGGAAAAGTTCTGGATTTTGAAACGGGGTCTCTTGTTTTTTCTGACAACATGCCAATCATCACTACGTTGAAATGGGGTGAAAATCAATTTACAAAGCGAGAAGGCCTTTCTCCAAAACTGAAATGGGTGGAAGAAAACAAATCCATGTTCTGTAAAAAGCTTGAAACTGGTATGCGGTATATGGGAGACCTGCCTGAAAGTCCGAGTAAATCTTTGCAATGTCTAACTGAACAAATAAAATTAGCAGCGGGGATGCAATTACATCAATCCAAAAAGGGCCAGGAAACAAAAAAGACTCATAACATGTGGCACGATGTGGAGTGCGAATTAGCTAGGAAAAAGTCATACAAATTGCTCCATAGAGCAGCAAAACTGAATACTGAGGTGACAAAAGATTTATACCTAAAAGCAAATAAAGATTACAACTATTTGTGCAGAACAAAGAAAAAAAGTTTTTACTTTATTCTATATGCTTCATTGAAATATATCAGAAACGGTAAAGAGCTCTGGAGTATAGTAAAAACTTTGCGCCGTAAGGCTACTGCAGTTTGCTCGGTTGGGGTCCCAGCTCTTGCTGGCTATTTTAAGTCACTACTTTCACCACAAATGAATTACACAACGGCATTAACAGTGGAACCATACATTGAAAATGATACACTTGATAGTGTAATAAAAATGGATGAACTACAAGATGTTCTAGGTAAATTGAAACTCAAATGAGCACCTGGAGCAGACAGAATACCATACGAGTTCTACAAAAATGCACCTGATAGTTTTCTATTATATTTGCTCTCATTTTATAATAGAATTTTTGAAACAAGAGAAATGCCATCGTCTTTTAAGGAATCACTCATTTTCCCAATTCATAAGAAGGGTGACAGCTCGATACCTGATAACTATAGAGGTATTTCTTTTATGGATTCGGTTACAAAAATTTTTTGCAGTATACTACTAGGTAGATTGGAAAAATGGGTAATGGAAAACAAAGTGCTCAACGAGTTTCAAGCTGGATTCAGAAAGGGGTATTCTACGTTTGATAATATATTCAATCTTAAAAGTATCGTAACCCTTCGACTACGTTCAAAGGGGCAGAAAATTTACTCATTTTTTGTGGACTTCAAAGCAGCTTTCGATACCATTTTAAGATCATCCTTGTTTTATAAACTAGGCAGTGCCAATGTGTCGACAAAATTTTTAAGGGTATTAAGGAGTCTTTATGAAAATACAAAAGCAGCTGTTTGGAATGGCGTTGACCTATCAGAATGGTTTGCTACGGAAATGGGGGTAAAGCAGGGCTGTATACTCAGTCCTCTACTGTTTGCTTTATTTCTAAACAACTTAGCTGACTTTCTGTGCGGAGGAATACTTATTGGTGATCTTCGAATTGAAGTCTTGATGTTTGCAGATGATATAGTAGATATATATTGCAGAAGATGATAAATCGCCTGGAAGAGTATTGCAATATGTGGAACTTAATTATTAACCTAGGTAAATCGAAGATAATGATATTTAGCAATGGTGGAAAGAAAGCAGCGATAGAAAACTGGTGGCTGAATGGCCAAACGATTGAAGTGGTAAATTCCTACAAATATCTTGGTATGATCTTGACCCCACAGTTTTCAATGAGTTCACACATGGATCAGCAATTAACCTCTGCCAAACAAGCGCTAAATGTGGTGTGGAAGGATCTTGTAACAACATCAACGTTCCAATTGCAGCCAAAATGCAGGTCTTTGATGCAGTTAGTAGATCAATAATGTGCTACGGATGCCAGATTTGGGGTTGGGAAGCCTATGACCAAGTGGTAAAATTGCAGAGGTTCTTTATTAAGAAAATCCTACGACTGGCGAGGAACACACCAAACTACATGCTATTATTGGAAACGAATAGAAGTGAAATGTTTGTGCATACACTCAAACTACACTTCAAGTACATAGTAAACGTCTTACAGCTACCAACCGAGAGACTACCTCGATTTCTGGCTAATGAGATTATAAGAAATAAAACATCCTGGTTTAGAGGCTGGCAAAGTCTAGCTACAATGCATCTTTGCACACTGCGTGAATCTATAGGGGATATTTGCACACTAACAATTGAATTGAACAGTATTCTTGCAAAAGTGAGAACCCCATCTGTAACTTCGAACATGGAAAAAGCCCGACTTTCAAGAAACCATTACGCCTATAGCAACTTTGCTCTTAACCTGGATGAGCGTCATTACCTACTTACAACCATGGATGTACGGATGCAAAGTTGGATCTTTAAAATACGAGGAGATCTGTTAAACCTCAATTACCGGCCTTGGCGGTTGGGCAATGCCCAAAACTGTTCTATATGCAATCTCAATGTACGTGAGGATGCTATCCACTTTGTTGCTATCTGTCCAGTTCTTGGAACAATCAGGAAACGGTACTTTAGGTACGATGCATTGTCTCGGCAGGATGTTTTTGATGTGCTAAATGGCTATAGAATCTGGAAGGATCTGTATAATTTTTGCCTGGAAGCCTGGAATTATAGAAACCAACTCATTAATGAGTTTAATTACTAATAAAAAAAAAAAGAAAGAAAAGAGAATGTCCAACTAACAGAGATTGAATCTACTAATGTTTACTAATGTCTATATACATGTGAATGTCTATATGATATTCTTTTATTCATTTTTGCTGTACATAATATTTGGGTTCTAATATTCTTGAATTGTTTTAATTTGTTAGTTTTTATGCAAGCGAACAGACGGACCACCGTTCCATTGTTTTTTTGTAGTTAAGCTTAAATAGAACATTTAGTATGTAAATTTTATGAAGAAACAAAAATAAAGCTTATTATTATTATTATTATTAATTCATTTTCAATATTTTTCTATTTCAGAAATAACTGTATTAAACATATGGTTGTGAACAAATACACATTTCAATTTTCATTTTTCATTGATTTTGAAAGTGGATTCATGTTTTATTTAGTGCTCTTGTTGTTTTCACCATCAACATTAGACAAACAAACGGAAATATTGATTTTTCAAACAAATGGAATTCACTCAAATATTTATTTTTGGATATAAAAAGTAAACGAATGTTTTAAAGTCGAAAAAAAATAAATAAATAAAAAATTACAAAATTTAGTTTGCTGTTAGCTTTATAGCCTTCTTAAGCTAAAATACTTTGATCAAAACAAAATGCCATTTTATTTTCTTATTATTCGATAGCTTATTATATTCTGTTCAAAAGATCAACTTTTATCTTCTATAATACAAATCATATTAAATCTCAAAGAGCAATACAATCCCAATTTTCATGTTAAAATTTTTGATCAAAACTAGCTACAAAATAAACTAACGGTCGCAAAATGTTGCTCGTTTAATAAAATAATCGATACTTTAAACCCCAAGCAAGAGTTGCTACTTTAATGCTTTTACAAATTTGACATACTTTATAAAAATAAATTTTAACACTTGAGATTGTTTTCTTTTATTAAGGTGAGCTTTTTGAGGTTCTATTAAACTTTCATTTTACAAAATACTCACAGCAAGACAAAAAAGATAATGATCTTCATGCTCTAATGATTACAAGAGTTTATAAAAAATTTCTTCGCATAAAACAAGAACATAGAATAATTATGTTATAAAGGTAAAAACATGACAAAAAACAAAGAAAAGGAAACACGTTTAAAGCATTAAAATGTTTTCATTGCAAGTAAAAATAGTTAAACAGTATAAAATATAAACCATAAAGCAAACAAATCTGTTTATAAACTGAAGTTGTTTCCAAAAAATAGTGTACCGCTATATACTAAGGATGAACAATTTACAGTAAATTTGTTTAATCAAAGTGAAATGGAACAATTCATAGGATTTAAATTTAATGTAATAATAAATAATGAGTTGTACACCAATGTTGCAAACTATATACGTATAAATATTATGTTGATAAAAATTTTAATACGAACACGATTTTGACCAACCTTCAATAAAATATTGATTGATGAATAATTTCTTGAAAGCAATGATTTGAAAAACCGAAGTATACACCTAAGACCTAAGTATACGATTTGAATCATAGCGAGACTCAATAACAAAAAAATATGTTCATCTGTCTACCGGCCGTCTGACACGGTAAACGAAAATTATAAAACTTCTGTACAGGTCAAAAACTGTTGTGTCTTAATTCTTTATCTTATTCTGCGGCGGACTTTTAAGGACAATGGACGACCAAAAATCATTAAGTGCACTCTCTCAAAAATACTTTTTCTTCACATAGCAACAAATAATAATTAACAATAAATAATTATTTAAAGTTCTAGCTTGCTAGTTTGTGCATGCTCTTATACCGAATTTCCGAAATGAGGTCTTAAAAAATTTTTTGTATTTTAATAGAATATTTATCAGCCACTAGGAAAAATGCCTCAAATTGTTAGTTAATGCCAGACAGCGAGTTACACTGTATCTAAGTAGTTTATTACAATTTGCTCATTACTTTCGTCGCCGAACTCTTTCAACGTCTCTACCAATACAGTATATTATATAAGAAAGTAATTCTAATTGAATTATTTAGAAAACGAACTGTTCATTAAATACCAAATACATTCAGGTTCAAATTCAAGATAAACTTGGTTAGAAAATTTTTTATACGGTGACGAGAAACACCACCAAAATTAGTATTCGTGTTACGAGCTCAAACTGTAAATTTTCAAGAACATACTATTATATTTGCTTCGATGTTTCTCCATATGCAAATTTTGAATTTGGTATCAAATAATGACTGAATTGGTTTAAATGTGCAATGGAAGGAGAAAACAAATTCTGCACGAGCAATATTTCTTTAAGTTTTTCCATTTCATAATGGATGGTAAACAAATTGTTAAGGTTGCTGGATTCAGCAGTAATATTACGGCATCCACTCTTAATTGCAAATTCACTCCTACAGGTAGCACAATAAACACTGTTTTAGTATTAAGTCCTATTAAGAAAATTAATAGACAATAGGAAAATAATAGTTAAATTAAACCAGTATTTCAGTTAAAAACAATTGCACTGGTTTGTTCTCTATCTCTCTCGACAGTTAAATCAACAAAGAACATTACACAAACTGTAACATAGGAGCTGTAAATCGATATTAAACCATTTTTAAACAACTGCTTTCAATAAGATGTTGCAGAAACGATAATGTGTGAAATTGTGGTGCAAATATTTGTTTCGATTTCTAATTACTAATGTCACTGAAATCATACAAATGAATAATTATATATTCATTACCTCTTTAAATTAAATTTAATTCCCAAAATTTGAGTTATATTACCAAATGTTTAGTTTGAATGAATAATTTTATTACTTACTCCATAAAAACTATAATCAAATATTTTATGATCTTCATAATATGTAATTACCATTCACGTCGTTGCTAATATAATCATATAATAAGCGACAATCGAGAAAAGAAAATCTGTTTTCTTAAGAAAACATTTTCTTAAAATATTATTTTATTAAAACAAAAACAAATTAAATTGTTTATTTCTTTTCTTATTTCGCTTTGATATTTGTTTAGATTACATAACATCTTTATAAAAAATAAAAGGGGTTGAAAGCTTAAAAGTTAAAAGCTTATCTTCCATTTCAAATCGTTTAGGTCTTTAGGTCATAAATAACATTTCTTATTCTATATCTTTATTAAAAATTGGAAAGTATAGTTTCAGTCCTTTTAATATCTGTAAAACTCATCGACATTACATAACTAATTAAATTTTAATTATGTAAAATAATTTTTTTTTATTGAATTAAATTGTTACCTAGAATAAGTCAGTTGATTTATTTCTTGTTTGGATAGATTTCGAAAATAAAAAGCATAACAAAAACAGATGAAACTTATTTTATTTTCAAGACAAACTTAGTCTTTTGATGATTTATTGCTTTTGTAACTACTGAGGGGTGTAGTTGTCACTTCGATGTTAATGTTGCATTAGGCGAAAAGTTCAAACATTTCAAATTTATAATGATTTATTTTAAGTTCTCCTTGTTGTCAAATTTTGGTTTGATTATTTCACTTTGAAATGAAACAAGAAAAATAAATATTTATTGCTCGTTTGGTACTAATGTTCAATGCAAGAGCTTTGTCGAACGCAGGTTTGAATTCTACGGTGTAAGTCGTGGTCTTACCCAGTATATCTCTACCAAAATATTTACAAACTCTTTTTAACCATTCCAATGTCTAATGAATAAGTTCTTGAAAGCTATGATTTGACAAACCGAAGTATTACACCTAAGACCCAAGTATACGATTTGGATCATAGCGAGACTTAATAAGAAAAAAATATATTCATCTGTCTACCGGCCGTCTGAAACGGTAAACGAAAATTATAAAACTTCTGTACAGGTTTCAAAACTAGTGTGTCTAAATATATATTTTATTCTGTGGCGGGCTCGTAAGGACGATGGAAAACCCAAAATCATTAAGTGCACTCTCCCAAAAATACTTTTTCTTCACATAGCTTGTTGCTAGAATAATAATTAACAACAAATAATTACTTCTAGCTTGTTAGATCTTGTGCATGCTCTTATACCGGTTTGTGCATGTTCTTATATCTAATATCCGAAATGAGGTCTTAAAAAAATTCTTGTATTTTAATAGAGTATTTATCAGTCACTAGGAAAAATGCCTTAAATTGTTAGTTAATGCCAGACAGCGAGTTACACTGTATCTAAGTAGTTTATTACAATTTGCTCATTACTTTCGTCGCCGAACTCTTTCAACGTCTCTACCAATACAGTATATTATATAAGAAAGTAATTCTAATTGTTGAATTATTTAGAAAACGAACTGCTCATTAAATACCAAATACCTTCAGGTTCAAATTCAATATAAGCTTGGTTAGAAATTTTTTACACGGTGACGAAAAACACCACCAAAATTAGTATTCGTGTTACGAGCGCAAACTGCAAATTTTCAAGAACATACTATGATATTTGCTTCGATGTTTCTCCATATGCAAATTTGGTATCAAATAATGACTGAATTGGTTTAAATGTGCAGAATTTATAAAAAGATGCTGATTTTAAATTTGGACTGGGTTAAAAAAACCAAAAGGTGATAAAACGTTGTTCTAAAGTATCATTAATCTGTGATATAATAAATCTAAACCAGGTATTCAAAAAACAAAATGGCGGATCAAATTCCAGCCATTGTTCCTTCGGTTTCAAACAAAATGTATCCCCCCTTTGCATAGAATATACTATACAGTCACAAATATATATCCAGCACAAATATATATCCTACAGTCACAAATATATATATATCCAAAAAAATGTATCTAATATTTTTTTAACTTCATATAAAATATCATCACTGGTCCACTTTGATTTAACATTATCGGCCAAATATTTTTGTTTTACTACAATTTTGTACACATAAAATATATATACTACATATACACATAATACACATACCTCAATTGAACTACATTGTAAAATGAAAATCAACATATTTTTTGCAATCAATATATTAAAAAATTCGAAATTCGAATACTAGTTTTTTCCCATCTTATTTAAATAATTAACACAATTATCATATTTAACTAAAAATTTTAAGACATTTATTAATTTATAATTGCACCTAATATTATCTGTTTGTATTTTTTCGATGCAGTAATTACATATAGTCTCACTTGAGCGAGGGAGTGTAAATCGTCTCTCCCTAAGAACTTCCATTCGTTTAGGAGATCGATAAAAGAACCTATGATACGTTGATAAGTTGCAAGTAAAAAGTTTTATATCAAGACTAAATTTAGTTGCTGAGCAACAAATAAAGAAATCATTTGGACTTTTCAAATATTAAAAAATTAATCGATTTTGTGTATCATAAATTGTATATTACTCCCATTTGTTTTCATTATTTAGACAGTATTTCAGTATTTATGCTAATTCAAAATTCAACAACAATCTTCTATGTTTTGATATTAAATGTTTTTCCTTAAAAACCCCCAAATAATATGACGAAACAAAAATATAAACAGAAATAGACATAAACAAAACTGTCTACCCAAGAAGAAACAAACATTGAAAATTTGTTGTTGTTGCTATTGCTTATTACGGTAGTCATAATTTGAAACGTCTACTGTGAGAAAAATATTTTCGTTTGTATGAAACTGGGAAACGTTTGTATTAAAGTTTCGGAAACATATAGAAGATTTGTTGTTGTTCTAATTATTGTATTAAAACTTAATGATTTTTTTTAACGTTTGGCAAAATAATATTAAGTCGACAATATGCGAACACTATAAAAACAAAGTTTCATATTTATTTTATATTTGGGTAGACACTGTCTAGTGTGTCTATACCGACGCTCCGTCACTGTGATTCCTTGTACAATTATATTATTGAGCTCCGTGATCAGTTTGATCAAAATTTCAAAGAGATGGCAATGGAAAAAATTGGAGTGCAAAAATATCATGAAGTGAACAGAAAAAATACATGTAGAATACTATGATGTAACGCGAGAAGAATAGTCATGCAGCGCGTTTCTTATTAGTACGTACCTCGCAATCGTTATATACCGCTCGTTGAATTATAAACGTCGGAAAGCTTATAAAAAAAATCGCTATAAAATTCTCAGTTTTATTTAAATCATAAATATCCCAATAGTGGATTATCGCCATGTTGGTCATCTACTAGTGGTCAATATATATTTTAAAAATAAAAAAGAAATTTTTAAATGTATTCTAAAGTTTGCCACCCTGTGCCATGATACAGGTTGGCCCATGCGTAAATCAGGCAATATCATAGTCTTAATAACGAATATATTTCTGAAATCCTCACAAAATAATGCAAACAAAAATTTTCTGTGTGCAAAACAACGAATTAATTTTGGAGAATCATCGTCACTTTAAATAAGTATTTCAAACACATTCGAAATGATTAACCGTATTTTGGTTTTTGTTTGTCCTATCATTTTCTTATTTTTACATACAATGCATGGAACCCTTCTGAGGATTTTGTTTCATATTTTTGGGGGAATTACAGACATATACGCATTACGTTTTTCTGCGCACGTTACCATTTATACGTATATGTAAAAAATAATCTTAAAAAAGTTTTATTTGAATGTGTTAATGTGCTCAAAATACGTGTTCCAACATGTCAAAAGCCTTACGGCACTAATTCAGTTTATATTGAAATAGCGGCGAGAACTCAATTTAAACAATTTCTGTAATAGCGCAGAGATTTCAACTCTCTGCGCTAATTGATTTCAAATTGAATTAGCACAAAGATATGGAGTTTTAAATTTGTCTGACATAACGCTAAGGTTTTTGATTTTCGGTACTATGCCAGTATAATCAAATTGCAAATTCATCTTTGCACTATTTCTGTTTCAATTGAATTAGTGCCGAGACACCATACAAAATTTTCTCGGCACTATTACAGTATTTTTCTCGGCGCTATTACAGTCGGCACTAAGTCAGTACACAATTAGAATATGTACATTCTACACAATTTTAAACACTATATTTAATTAATTTAAAGATTGTTTCTAAAATTATTACATTAAATTTAGCTAATTCGAAACATTGAGAATTCGATAACGAGTGAAATTCTTTATTATTTATTTTACCTTATCGGAAATAAAAAGTGGCAAAGAAAGGCCATTGTACTAAAATCATTTTTTTTTAGGTTTTAGTTCTTTTTCTTCGAATGAATTAACTAATAAATTTTTTAATCGCTTTTATCGATAAGTTTTTAGACGGTTTGGGTTACAAGTAAATCAGGTAATCGTTTATGTATGTAGGGATTAATTAATTAAATTTGAACACACTAACCTCTACAAACTCAACATAACATATTGCTTTACTCTTTCTTACATAACTTTACACACTTAATCAACACATAGACCTTAGCTTGCACAAAACAAAAATGAATTTTGATCAATGTATGTTTTAGGTTTAGGACTAGTTGCATCTTCTCAGTCAAAACCGCGTGAAATAAATTTTTTGAGCTGGTCAGTTATATTACTCAATGACCTTCGAATCAGTAATTAAGATTTTGAAATTTTCTTGTATTGAATACTTTCATTGGCAGTTTTTTTTAACAAAAGGTTTTGTGTAGGCATTACAATATGTGTCACAACAATACGTAAATACCGCTCAAGACCTAGGTCCCACAACAACATACATTCTGAGGTGTTGATGAACGCTTTTTTTAAAGTTTTGTAGATTGAAAACTCTCGAAACTATTGATTAGGGTAAAGCATTCCAGTTGTACAATGTACGGACAAAGAAATACCTCCGCATTCTGTCACTATGACAGTAAGCGATCTCAACAGTTGGAAGTTTAATTATTAAAAATATAAAATGATGTCAGCAGAGCAATACATAAAACAATTTATTTCTTGATATTTTTATACTAACACAACTCTTTAAAAATGTTGCTTAAACATAACTGAAATTATAAAACTTTTGGTTTAACTACCTCCATATAAATTATTCATAAAAATATTAATATTTTTCTCAGAATTAAAACTAATATATCTATCTATTCTGTTTAAGTGATTCATACAAGTATAGTAGACACAAAAGCATGAATTCAAATTTTCTGATAACACCACTTATCATATGAAAGTTGCAATTTTCAAAAGTAAGGTTTCATATTTCAAGCTTAAAATAAAGTTTTACAACATAGATAGTTAAAAAGATTCAAGTGTTTTCAAGAACTAAAAATATTATGTTGGAAATAAAAAACTAAGATAATTTAACGTGGGAAATTCGAATTCACATTAAGTGGGTGGTATAATGGACTTTCTTGAAAACTACATTTAAACATCAATTTTCGACATTTTTATCCATTTATGTTCATTTTATTAATTTTTAATAGGTTATATATCTATCACTGAGAACACTAGTTTACAACTTTTGAACTTTTTTTGTCTCCCTGAATAAAACCCAACTTTTCTTATGGATTTGGATCTCCTGAACACGAATATCATATTCATTTTTTTTGGTTAGCTCTTGTTTTTGAGATATTTACGAAAAACCAGATTTTTTCGGTGCTCAAAAATGTTGTTTCGGTTTTCGGGTCCCATATTTTACAAAACAAACAAATTAAAAATATTAGTGAAACAAGTGCATATTAAATATGCTGACAAACATTTTGAGTTATACTTTGTAAAAATCCATTAAGGATTCTGGAAGTTACAGTCGAAAAAAGTTGAAAAAATACGAAAAATTCACGTTTTTCTAAAAAATTTCCATTTTCAGCACCATACATTTTGAACAAATAAGGACACTAATTTTTTTTAACCTCTTTGAGCCTATAGAAGTTTTAATTTTCTTTCTTTTAAGCTGAAAGATACGAATATTGGTGCAGTTTGCCTCAAGTTATTCAAGTTTTCTCAAAGAAAGTCAAAACTCAAAATTTGGAAAAAAAATTTAACTATAAGATTAATTTAAATTCTGCAACATAATTGATTTATATATAAGTTGTTTTCGTTGTATATCTAGCTCCTCCCACTTCGGATTTATTTTAGGAGTTAGAAAATATCAGTTCAGATTATGAAATGTCTTTTTTTGACACAAGTTGTGTTTTATTTGTATCTGATTTTTCTCGAAATTGAGATTTTTTTGTGAAGTTTTTTTACATGATCTAGCTCCTCCCACCTCGGACTTATTTTAGGAGTTGGAAAATATCAGTTGGTTGATTATGAAATATCTGTTTTTTGACAAAAGTTGTATTTTATTTGTATATGATTTTTCTCGAAATTGAGATTTTTTTGTGAAGTTTTTTTGACATGTACTTGCTCCACCCACCTCGGACTTATTTTAGGAGTTGGAAAAAATCATTTAGTTGATTATGAAATGTCTTTTTTTTTTGACAAAAGTTGTATTTTATTTGTATATGATTTTTCTCGAAATTGAGATTTTTTTGTGAAGTTTTTTGACATAGTCTAGCTCCTCCCACCTCGGTTTTATTTTAGGAGTTAAAAAATATCAGTTAGTAATGAAGATAGGCAGTTCTTATAAATGGGGTGATTCTTTTAGCAGTATGTATTATGTAACTTCCACAAATAAAACAAAATGAGTTTAGGCTATTTTAACACTTGAAACTTCTTGACGACGCCGGCGTTTAAATAAACTTGACTTTACACTTTACTAACAATTTATGTTGCTTTACAAGGCAGCTATCACTATTGGTTTATTGATTTTTAAAAACAATACACTATTTAAAATTTATATTTGTAATGTTTTTTCTTTTTTAATTAATATTTTACTTAAATGTTTGGAATTAAATTTATCCTCAGAGAGATTATATTTGCAACTAATCATACCACAATTATCTACTTAAAAAGAAACCTCATTAAACTAATTAAACAAAAGCTGGGAAAACCGAAAAACTATTAAAAAGTAGAAGTATGTAATTGCTTTCTTAAATTAAACTTAAAATGATCATAAACGTAAGGAGTAACACAAGGTGGGCGGTGATAGCAAAAAACTTACATTATCAAAAAACAAAAAAAAAGAGAAAAAAGAAAAGAAACAAACCTTACAGGTATTAATAGACATACTAGGTCATTCAATAAGTCCGTAGGATGACACATAGATGGCGTTACTAGAATTTTTTCCATATGATTTTTATTTATTACTAACCTTCAAACGATACGTGTATAAATTTGACAGCAATTTGACTATTTATTCGTGAGTTATAGCATTTTGTGAGAAGCAACTTTTGTTTTTGAAAAAAAATGGAAAAAAGTGAATTTCGAATTTTAATAAAGCATTGCTTTTTGATGAAAAAAAATACAGTGGAAACCAAACAATGGCTTGATAAACATTATCCAAACTCTGCTCCATCGAGACAAATGGTAAAGAAGTGGATGGCTGAATTTAAATGTGGTCGTACCAGCACAAAAGATGCAGAGCGCAGTGGACGCCCAAATGAGGCTGTTATTCCAGAAAACATAAAAAAAATCCACAAATTGGTTATGAACGATCGCAAATTGAAGGTGCACGAAATAGCTGACATTGTAAAGGTAGCAGATGGTAGTGTTTTTACCATTTTACATGAACATTTGGGTATGCGAAAGCTCTGTGCAAATTGGGTGCCGCGTGAGCTCACAGTCGACCAAAAACAACAACGAATCGATGCTTCGGAGGAGTCTTTGGCACTGTTAAACCGCAATAAAAGGGAATTCTATCGTAGATATGTGACAATGAATGAGACATGGCTTCACAATTACACACCAGAATCCAAAAGACAGTCAGCTGAGTGGACAGCAGTCGACGAACCGAATCCAAAGCGAGCAAAGACGCAACAGTCGGCCGGTAAGGTGATGGCGTCTGTATTTTGGGATACGAACGGAATAATATTCATCGACTATCTCCAAAAAGGAACCACCATCAACAGCGAGTATTACTGTGAACTTTTGGATCGATTGAAGGCTGAAATCGCAAAGAAACGGCCACATTTGCAAAAGAAAAAAGTGTTGTTTCACCAAGATAATGCACCGTGTCACAGATCGATGAAAACGATGGCAAAATTGAATGAATTGGGCTTTGAATTGCTTACCCACCCACCATATTCTCCAGATTTAGCCCCCAGCGACTTTTTCCTGTTTTCAGATCTCAAGAGAATGCTTGCTGGAAAGAAATTTAAGTCCAATGATGAAGTAATCGCTGAAACTGAGGCCTATTTTGACGAGAAAGAGAAATCGTACTATAAAAGTGGTATAGAAAAGTTGGAAAATCGCTATACTCGTTGTATCGCCCTCGAAGGCAACTATGTTGAATAAAAAAATCGAGTTTTGTCAAAATGTTGTTTTTTTCTTACTTATCCTACGGACTTATTGAACGACCTTAAATAGGGGCTTAACCCTATGATGCTTGAACTAATTTAAATAGTTCTGATGTTTTGCCTCTCCTCACAATTCAATATCTTTTATTTATATTTTTCTATATTCGAAAACAAAAATTGAAATTAAACTTTACTATTTTAAAATAATTCTTTAGTAGTATTGGAGAACGACTGAACTTTTAAAATTATTATTTATGGCACAATAAATTAAGTAAAAAATTATTTTTTCCAAATTTTGAGTTTTGACTTTCTTTGAAAAAACTTGAATACTTGAATAACTTGGTGCAAACTGCACCAATATTCGTGTCTTTCAGCTTAAAAGAAAGAAAATTGAAACTTCTATAGGCTCAAAGAAATTTAAAAAAATTAGTGTCTTTATTTGTTCAAATTTTATGGCGTTGAAAATGGAAAATTTTTAAAAAAACGTGAATTTCGTATTTTTTCAACTTTTTTCAACTGTAACTTCCAGAATCCTTAATGGATTTTTACAAAATATAACTCAAAATTGTTGGACCTCTTCTTCAGATGGCAGAACTTACCAACAAAAATTGTATTATCCCCCAGTATTTAGCCCGGTATATCAAATAAAACAACCTTAAATAAAAACAACTTTTCTAGTTCTTTTTCATAACTGAATCTTTTCTTTATTTTCGAAACGTTATATAGCAAATTGTAATCAATTAAAATTAGTATTTTTCATTTCTTTTTATGTTCTTCTCGATAATAAAATATGGGTCAGATTTACCCGTATATTTGTTATTTAAAAATATTTATGACCATGTTGTTTTGGAATTAGATACGCTGTTTATTAATAATAAGTAATGAATTTTTTAATACAAATATCGGTCAGACTTCTTATTATGTTTTCTTATTTCTTATCTTTTGACCATGTATTATAAATTTAATAATAATGAAAATAGTTTTTGAGAAAAATCAGAATATGGGTCATTCATATATGCATATTATATTTATTTTCTTTTTATGACTTTAGATAAAATTATTGTGAGAAAGAAATCGAAAGTTTTAATTAGAATATGGGTCATATATTTTGTATTTATATTTATTTATTTTCTTAGGAAAATCTGTGGGAAAGAATGTTACGAGAACTAGTTTTATTACGTCCAGACATAATAAAACTAGAACTTACATTTGGATCGTAACAGACTTCCCTCCTAAAATTTTATGAAACGTCCTCGTTTCATACATCTTCTATTCATACATCTTCTAGAAGAATAAAATTCTTTTTATTAAATTTGACCCTTTTTACTTGTTTTTGTTTAGGTTTTTCAATTTTCTTTTTCCTTAGATCAATATATTTTTTAACAGAAAAATATATTATTATCAGCAATATTAATGTGAAAATAAAACTTAACATGATAAAATTTAATCTTTTGTTAAGATTTTGAGAATTTTTGTTTTGAATTTTGTATTTGACATCCTCTAAATCTTTTGCAAAATTGACAAAATCATCTTTGTCGTAAATATTATTATCTAATTCTTTTAGTAATTCTATTTTTATTAAATTGTTTTCGTCTGTTTCCACACTTGTTTTTCCTAAGTTAATTTGTTTGAACATATTTAAATTAGTTTTCCTAAATTTTTTTATTTTAGTGTATATAGAAACGGATTCAATTTTAATTTCACAAGTGTCATCAATTTTTATGAAACTAACGAAATTGATTTCAAGAATTTTATTATTTTCAAATGTTTTACAGTTCATTATTACTTTAGTTTGTTTTACAGGACTAATTATAAATGAGTTTGCGTTATACAATTTATAAATTATTGCTTTATTCGAAATGAATTCTTTATAATTATATTTTTCCTCTGTACAACTTTTATTGTGCATGAGTTTTATAAAGCAATTATTTTCTTCCTCGAAAACTAAATTTTGTTCATTTATCATATAGAAATCATCAACTTTAATACTATTTTTTACTGTTTCTACATCAAGCATCATAAACTTATAAATAATTTCATCTACTAGAATTATTTTATTTGGTACATTTATAATTTTAAAAATATTATTATTTGATTTTATTTTAGGTATTGGATTTATATTAAAAATTTGAAATTTTTCTTTATGAATTTCAGGGAATATCAAAACTAAACTTAAGGTTTTATTTATAAGAATTGTTTCCATTTTAACTACTTTCATTACATTTTTTAAATCATTTTCCCTGAACGGAAAATCTAACGAGTTTCTTAAAATTACCCTTTCTCTTTCCAATTCTTTCATGATTTCATTCCACCTTAAGAGTATACTCCTTCCTTCACATACGGAAATTAATGAATCTAACCGTTTATCTGTTTCAGTACTCAGTAAAATAAACAGATCGCATTTACTGTCCAATAAAACTTCCAGATTTATATATCCATTTTGATTAGTAATTAAATTATTGACATCCTCTGTTACCTTGTGTAGCAATGATTTCATGTTTTTGTTTTCTTCTAGTGTCGAATTGGTAAAAGACATTCCTCTATCTAATATTTTAATTAAATCCAGTTGGTTACTTTTTAAAATATTAATATCTTGTACCGAGTGTTCTAGAGTTTTTTGATCGTTCGCATCTAAATTCCCAGTTATAAATTTTATTACTGAGCCTAGGCCATCGATTAACCCTCTTTTTCCTCTAGTTGGTTTTAGAAACGACTCTAGATATTCTTTTTTGACTACAAGTCTATCAAACACAATTTCTGTTAAAGCCTCGATTAAATGACATGATTTAGGACTATATTTTATCTCGACTTCAAATCTTGTGCATATAGATTCGATAGAAGTTATTATTGATTTTAATTTTTCCATATCTGAGTTCATTAATTCTGTGTCCGTATTTAAGAGTAGGACAAAATTATCCCTAACTATTTTAGCATTCCCTATGTGTTCAAAATAAACATCTTTATTAGAGACGTTTTCTACCGTTATCATCCCCCATGCTAATGAGCATAGCGTTAAAAGTTTAATCCAATTTAAATAAATTTCCTAAAACGTAAATTAAAAGTACCTTATTAGATTTACTATTCGTTTTTATTAATCTTGTTCTTGGTATTTTAGTCTATTACCATGAACAATGTACTCATTTCTTCCCATTTTGATTTTAAAATTAACGTCTCCTATCTTCTCTAAGATTTTGTATGGACCTGTGTACGCATTTTCTAATTTTTTCGATCTACCTCTTCTAACCGATTCATTTTTAAGCCAAACTAAATCATTAAGGTTAAACCTACTGTCTTTTGTTTTCCTATCATAATAGTCTTTAGAATTTTCTTTGGCACTGATTAAGTTTTCTCTAGCAATTTCATTGAATTTTCTAATGGTTTGTTTTAGGTTGCACGCGTAATCCTCGTAGTTGTATTCTAATTTTACTGGCTGCCGAAGACTACTTGGTATTTCTGCTTTTCTACCAAACATCAATTCATATGGCGTATAACCTGTCGCAGAGTGTTTTGCCGTATTATAACAAAAGGCTGCGATACTTGCTAACTCATCCCAATTAGACTGAGTTTCATCTATATAATGTCTTAAATATTCCACTAATGGTCTATGTGACCTCTCAAGTGCTCCATTTGATTCCGGATGGTAAGCACTTGTTTGAATTTTATCAATACCTAACAAACGACATATTGATTTGAAAAATTTACTTGTAAAATTAGAGCCTTGGTCACTCAACAGTGTTCTTGGTAATCCTACACCAGACGTTATAATTTTTACAAATACTTTTGCTACTGTTTCCGCTTCTTGATCCTTCATAGGCTCAATAGCAACCCATTTGGTCAGACAATCTTGAAAAGTCAACAGGTATTTGTTACCTTCTTCGGACACCGGGAAGGGACCACATATATCTATAGATACCTTGTCCATTGGATTGGTGGGTGTATCCGTAATTACCATAGGTAGCTTGGTTTTTATCCCCACTTTATTTTGCTGACAGGAACGGCACTTTTTTATGTATTTACCTACATCCCTTTTCAACCCTGTTCAAAATATTCCTAAATCCTTTATTCTTTCTATAGTGGTTTTCACCCCTCTATGTCCAGCAAGTTTATTATCATGACACTCCCGAATGATTTCCATTCTGTCAAGCTCGTCTGCAAGGGTTTTACGCTCACTAGTTTTAAGATCACTACTTTCCGATTTGTCATCGCATTCCGATTCGGAACTGTCTTCTTCATTTGCTATGTTTACTGAATGTATTCTAGAGAGAGCATCCGCGTTGCAATTTAACTTTCCTTCTTTATATCTTATTGCGAAATCATACTCTTCTAATTTCAACCTAAATCTCATCAATCTTGACCCTACATCTTTCATTTGAAAAAGTTGTAGTAACGGCTTATGATCTGTTATTACTGTAAAATGATTTAGTATTAAATACTGCCGAAAATGACTAACACTCCAAACTATTGCTAATAGTTCCTTTTCAATAGTGCTATAGTTCTGTTCTGCTTTATTCAGAGTTCTGCTGGCATATGCTATTGGTAGGTCTTTACCTACTGGACCTTGACTGAGCACCGATCCAAGACCACTACCAGACGCATCGCAAGTTAATACAAATTCTTGGGTAAAATCAGGGTATTTTAAGATGGGCGCATTTATTAATCCATCTTTCAATTTTTCAAAAGCTAACTGCTGTTCATTTTCCCATTTAAATATAGCGTTCTTTTGTAATAACTTCGTCAAAGGCTTAGCAATTTTCGAAAAATCTTTGACAAACCTTCTATAATACCCGGCAAAACCTATAAAGCACTGAATGTCTTTTGCATTCTTCGGAATTGGATAGTTTAAGACCGTTTCTATTTTTTCAGGATTTGGATGGATCCCATTTTCGTCAATTACATGTCCTAAAAATCCAACCTCTTTTCTCAGAAACTCACATTTATCAGGTTGAATGGACAACTTGTATTCCCTAAATCTCTTGAAAACATTTCGTAATGATTTATTATGTTTTTCTAGACTATTTCCATAAATAATTACGTCATCTAGATATACTAAACAGTGTATACCTGTAAGGCCCGATAGAACAGTATTCATTCTCCTCTGGAATTCCGCAGGAGAATTTTTTAATCCCATTGGTAATTTTCTGAACTGCCATTTTCCATTATCTGTTGAAAATGCCGTTTTCTTCCGATCCTGTTCATCAACGTCTATCTGGTAGAAACCTGAAACCAAATCTAAAACACTGAAGTATTTAGAGTTTCCAAGTTGGTCCAGAATCTCGTTTATGTTAGGTAGCGGAAATGTATCCGACTCGGTTTTTTCATTTAACTTCCTGTAGTCCACCACCAATCTAAACTTCTGTTTACCTGAACTATCTAAACGCTTTGGAATCAGTAATACAGGAGCATTCCAGGAAGAATGGCTGGGTTCTATTATATTATTGGACAATAATTCTTCGATTTGTTTATCCATTTCTTCCTTATGCTTAAATGGTATTCTATAAGGTCTAATAAAAACGGGATCATTTCCTACCTTGATTTTGTGACTACCTAATTTGGTTGATTTTAACCTATCGCCATTCAAATAAAATATGTCATTAAACTCTTCGCAAATATTTTCTATTGCCATCTTTTCATTTTTAGATAGATGTTCTAACCGAAGCAACCGTTTAACTTCCTTCGCTCTTTCGAGTGAACTTAAATTATTTCCTTCTTGAGAAAATTCTAATTCTTCTTCTATATCCAACTCTTCAATATCAAAACTAGGAGTGTGGATATATTCTTCAACTTCATTTATATTCATTACCGTAATTTCGCATTTATTATTTACCGGGGCTACCAAACACTCAGGCACAAAAACACCAGCCTTCAATTCACATTTTTGGATTATTCCTTCTATATTTTTATTCGTTGTTACTATAATTTTTTGTATCGTTCTCGGCTGTATCCGTATTAGCTTATTCACCTCATTTTTCCCTGAGTCCTGAATATTTTTCCCTAATACTTGCCGATTCCACTCAGCAAATGATTTCATAATCGAATCATTCATATCCTGGTGGTCTCCTACCTCTGAATTTAATTGCTCAGAATCATCATTTTTATTATTCCTAGGAATCAATTTAACACATTGATCCTCTAGTAGAAATAAACCATTTCCAAAATGTACTACCGCGTTTAACCCGTTTAATAAATCTATACCTATTATTCCCGTTTCAACTATGGGAAAATCATCTTTCACAACCTGAAATCCCCATTGAAACGTTTTATTTCCTATAATTAAATTTAACTTTGCTACACCATAAGTAGGAATAAGACTTCCTCCCACTCCAGATATTACAACTTTATCGTAATTTATCATGGTGTTCCCCTTCAGGGAGCCATGTTTGATTATGCTTACCTCAGCACCCGAATCTACTAAGTAGCAGACCTTCTCAGAGGTCGTTTCGGATGTTGTGGCTTCAAGCACTCTCAAACCTCCCTTTTTTGTGCAGAAATTAATTTTTACTATTCCGCTTTCAACGCTGGGCGCTCTTCCTGAACACCCAGCGATTCCACGTTTCCCTGAGACTTAATCTCATCGACGTTAACTGTATTAACGCTTTCTCGAACCACTTTCTTACAGAATTTTTTGAAATGACCCTTTTCACCGCATTTATAACATCTCGGGCCCTTATTATCCACCCGATTTATTTCTTTCTTTATTGATTCTGCTATTGGATGCTGTAGTGGTTTTCGTGGCTCACTGATGCTTTTGTTGGCATAACATTCACTAGATCTATGCCCCTTTCTACCGCATCTAGTACACATAGGAATACCGCTTTCCCCTGGCTGGCTTGGTCTTACCCAGCACTCCGGCTTGGTATGTCCTAGCTTTCCACAGTTGAGACATCTCAACTGTACTGGGTGACTTTGTTCCCATGCCACAGCTCCTTCAATCGATTTGTGAATATCAGAAAATTTCTAGCCATAACGATAGTTTGTACCTGCCCCTGTAACCCGGCTTCAAAATTCCGTTGAGCTTGAACCTTGATAATTGCATCAACCCCTAATGCGTGCTGTTCATCGACTGCCATTTTCGTAGCCTTAATCAGGTCGTGCATTAAATTTTCAGTGCGATTCGCGTAATCTTTTATTGTTTCATTTTTTAATTGCCTAAGATTGTTAAACTTAGCCTGAATCCCTTCCAGATTAACAGTTCGTTTGAAAGCTTTCTCTAGGCTTTCCTTCAATTTAGCGAAAGTGGTAATATCAACGTGTCTAACCGCTTCACCCGCGTTTCCTGATAATTTAATTTTCTTAATATAATTTATTAAAATAGGTAAGTCAGCTGGCTTAGCCATTTCACAGGCAAATCCAGCACTCTCTAGGAAATCATTGATGGAAACCTTTTCGGTTCCATCAAACGAATGAACAATTTTCATACAGTCCGTTAAATCCATTTTTACAGTGGATTCCTCAAAAATATCAAAAAATTCGGAAATATTGTACTCAACTCTTTGTTGGTACAATTTTTTCCTGGCCTGTCTGACCTTTTTCCTATCGGACGCAACCTTTTCCCGTTTTAATTTTTTCCCTCTTAATATGAAATCGGAGAGACGACCAATCATTAAATTGGAATAGAGACAGGGCTCTTTTTATTCACTATAAATTTCTACTGTTATAATTAAATTTAAATGGTTACGAGAGAATTTATATATCACAATTCTTAAAAATATTATAAAAACAACTTAAAAAAATTTTCTTCGTTTTCAGAAATATTCCGCAATAAACTTTTATATATATGTTTAAATTTTAAATTATAGTTGAATAAAATATAATCTCTTACTTTTATTTTCGTAGATCTGGTCCCACGTTGTCCTTTTATTTCGCTCACTTCACTTCACCACCATTAAACTGCTCACTGCTTGGCTATAAACTTTTTTGGTACTACCAATTTTCTCACTGGTTTAATCAGAAAAAATTAGTTTTTCTATCAAAGTTTTTTGGATTCTAATTATTTTTCTCTCAGAACCTTCCAACTAAACTTTTTTTTTTTTATTTTCACTTTTTGTTCTTTTGCTTATCACACAAAAATTATTTTTCTTTCAAAGGTGGTTGGATTCTATTTGCTTTATTAGAACCTTCCAACCAAACTTTAATTAACTTCACTTTTAGTCTATTTTTCGTATTTTGCTGGTTACAAAATTATTTTTATTACAAAAGATGGTTGGAACCTTCCAACCAAACTTTTAATTATTTTCACTTTTTAATCACTTTGATTTAACTTTTAAACACTTTGTTGTTATTAATTTAACTTTTAAACACTTTGTTGTTATTAATTTAACTTTTAAACCGGGCTGGGCACTGGGCATCCCACCGCTGTCACCAAATTGTTGGACCTCTTCTTCAGATGCCAGAACTTACCAACAAAAATTGTATTATCCCCCAGTATTTAGCCCGGTATATCAAATAAAACAACCTTAAATAAAAACAACCTTTCTAGTTCTTTTTCATAACTGAATCTTTTCTTTATTTTCGAAACGTTATATAGTAAATTGTAATCAATTAAAATTAGTATTTTTCATTTCTTTTTATGTTCTTCTCGATAATAAAATATGGGTCAGATTTACCCGTATATTTGTTATTTAAAAATATTTATGACCATGTTGTTTTGGAATTAGATACGCTGTTTATTAATAATAAGTAATGAATTTTTTAATACAAATATCGGTCAAACTTCTTATTATGTTTTCTTATTTCTTATCTTTTGACCATGTATTATAAATTTAATAATAATGAAAATAGTTTTTGAGAAAAATCAGAATATGGGTCATTCATATATGCATATTATATTTATTTTCTTTTTATGACTTTAGATAAAATTATTGTGAGAAAGAAATCGAAAGTTTTAATTAGAATATGGGTCATATATTTTGTATTTATATTTATTTATTTTCTTAGGAAAATCTGTGGGAAAGAATGTTACGAGAACTAGTTTTATTACGTCTAGACATAATAAAACTAGAACTTACATTTGGATCGTAACAAAATGTTTGTTAGCATATTTACTATGCACTTGTTTTATTAATATTTTTAATTTGTTTGTTTTGTAAAATATGAGACCTAAAAACCGAAACAACATTTTTGATCACTAAAAATCTGGTTTTTCGTGAATATCTCAAAAACAAGAGCTAACCAAAAAAATGAATATGATATTCGTGCTCAGGAGGTCCAAATCTATAAGAAAAGTTGGGTTTTATTTCGGGAGATTTTTCTTGTAAACTAGTGGAATTAAATTATCGTCAATCGTTATAGGTTGATCGAAATTTAAATTAATTATAGTAATCTGTTAGCGATATCTTAACCACTATTTTATTTTATTTAAGTTAAGCAGAAATGACGTAAATAAAATCGAATTTACTCTCGAAGATGCACTTAATACTGAAATTAATAGCTTTTGTTTTAAAAATTAAAGTTAAATAAATTTAAATGGGAATATCTTATATTATTGTATTATTTTTTTTTATGCACTTTTAGTGGGTCGTTCCATGGCATTGTGTTAAACCTTCATAAAGAAGTTAGTTTTTGCATTTTAGTATTTGCAGTTTTAATTTTATGAAAACTGAATTTTCATATATAATATCACGAGTCGATTATTTTTCATAATCATTATTACGAATGTCATTTGAGGTTTTAACCTCAAATGGCATGAGTGGTAATGTTGAAAAATAATCGACTAATAATTTGGTGACGAGTTGTATTTAGCAGCCAATTTAACGAACAGAAATAGTAACATTATTTCATACAACATAATCATACATAATAAAATATTATTTCATCTTAGTAGGCGCATAAATGTTATAAATTTGTAATTTATTTTTGACAAATAAACATAAACATGCAATCGTTTATGAATGAAAATGGACATTTTTACTATTTGCAAATTGCATTTTCACATAATTTTGTATGTGAATTTTTGTTTTAAATTATTATATTAAGTAAGCCGAAAGTATTCGCTGTTCCTTCCCACCAGAGAAAAATAATCGAAACAATTCGTTTTGATTTGTTAAAAAATAGTAAATAAAGCGTTTTGATTGGACCTTATCGAAACTTTATTTAGTGAGTTGAATTGTCGAAAATATGTATTTCGAAATAAATTCAAAAGCATCAGCAATTGAAGTTGGCAATTTTTTTTTTAAATTGTTGGATGTTAGGATATGAATAATATCATTTATTGTCATTTTGCTTTATTTAACGATTTAGCTTTAAATGCTGAATATCCTAAATATGAAATATTCGTTACTTAGGCTCTGATATTCTATCGGAGGATACCATATCATCCAGAAAAATACGGAATTCGGGCAAATGGAAGGATCTATAATATAGATATAGATTCTATATCCTTATAAAAATAATTAATCTAGTTTTCTTTTTAAATCGATGAACATTTTCTTTAAAGGTCTTTGGAGTAAATTAAGAAGAAGAACACAGAGGAATATTTGGACTACACAAAGGTGTTTGGTGGTATTAAAACCAATGGGTGAGATATTTTTGAAGCTCTTGTTGGCTTTTGTATCGAATTGTTTTGCTTTCTTTTGAATGAATTTGTCTTTGTCGAAGTCTATATTGTACTTGCTGATATTTCTTATAGGCACAAAGAGTTTCTAAAGTTTTATTTTAGTTATACGGTTATTCCTAATGTTTTACTTATGACAATTTGAGTTAAATTAGACTTGGGAAATCTAAGTTTAGGTAAGGTTAGCAAGGAATGTTTTTCGTTTCTTCCTAAAATAGTAAAACTAATACCTCGAATCTCGACAGCAACCTTAACATATGTATCCACGCCATAAACGTAGTAAAAAATTATGCAAGAATTTTTTTGTTCAATATTAAATTTTAAAATTCTCAACTTCTATTATGAAATAGTCACGTTGAGTAAACAACAATTTTACTTTAAATGTCACCTTTATATTAAATTAGATGACCTCAGCTACATATTTAGATGCATGTGCACACGACACATTTAGACTAAAATAAATCCATACCCTCTCTTTTTCTTACTCGAACCATTTGGAGTTTCTAATGAAGCCAAGTATTTGCCTGATTTTACAATTACTCAGGTCAGTGAGAGTTTTAACTGCACTGAAAAAAAAATTGAAGTTCATCACAACCTCATCTCGAAGTTGGCAGTTGATTATTCATGCAAAGAAAAATTATTTGCAAACAATTTCACTGTGATTGGGACAACTACACGATAACATTTTCCTAACAACGAATGAGGTTTGTTTAAAATATAAAGTGTTGTAGTGGTTAATATATTTAAATCTAAATAATTAATCACTACAAAAACTTAAACGATCACACGATCAGTTAACGACCATACTCATGACATGAACCATCTGCTACTTAATCAGATTCACGCCACCCATACGATAAATTAATTAATTAATTTATTTAATCAATTCGATTTTCGAACATCAGATTCAGTTCAATGCAATATTTTCTTTGTCATTTTGGTTGGCGGTAAAAAGGTAAAAAAATATTCCTTCACTTACAATCGAGCTTTTCATTAAGTCAGATCGTGTACGCTTGAAAGTTTTTCAATTTAGTTATCGATTAATCTACACATCTAATTTATAACCAAGTTCTCTACACTTATATAATTAAATTAAAATTGTGAATCAAAATAGTTTAGAAATAAATTGTGTATACGTGAAAAGATACGAAGGTTGTTTTTAATTGTACGTAGCAGCTATAAGGAATATCCGAGCAAAACATCAGTGGTGATACCGACGCCGGTATTTACCGGGAAACAAAGATTGAACGCTTTGTCATTGGACAGCCTGGTACATTCTTGTGCCAGGTTAAAAGGTACGTAGTCGACGAAACAATTAAACATATAAAAAGATTAGACATCGTCAACTAATTCCTTTTCATTTCTTTGTTGTGCAATTCGGCAAAATACGATAAACGTGTAAGAGAACAGCTACGACAAGTAAGCCACCATATATGCAGTTACTTCTTTTTCACCAGAAGAATAAATCAAAAAATTTATAAAGGATTTTTAAAAACAATTTTTTAACCTACAAAATTCAACAATCAAACAAAAAAAAAAACAACAATAACTAATAATCAAATGAAAAAAATATGTTGCCGATCATAAATTTTCGTTTCCTGTAAAATATAACCATTATTTGAACCAACAGTTTTGTCAGACAACTGCAGTTTTTCTGACACCACCATTACAGTTTAAAAACACAAAAAGATCACCGTGGGATCACGAATTAAGATAATATTTTTCATATTATTTACTATTAATTAGTGTTAATCTTTGATTTTTTTTAATTGAAATTAATTTAACGTAAAATTTATTTTGCTCATAAAAGACTAAAGTAATTAGCAACATATATTATTTTATCTCATTTTTTTTTTCTCTTTTCCTTTTTTTATATAAATAAACAAATAACTATAATATATTTAAAATTATATTCACATTATATTTGAAATATTTTACATTTTTATTTACGTTCGAAAATTTACTTCTTTCTGTAAAATTGAAAACTATCAAACAATATTATTGCGCTATTAACTGTATCACGAAGAATACACAACGATATTCGCGTTTACTTTTCTATTTTTTTTGTATATTTATTTTAACTTTTTCTTACCGTCAACCAAAATGTCTGACGACGAACAGATGAACGACTCTCTAGAACCGAAAACTGAATCTCCCTTAGAGCTCGGTGCCTCGTCGCAAATAAAACTCCAGTCATTTTGGGCACGGCAACCACAAGTCTGGTTTCGGGTTGCGGAAACAACGTTTGAAATCCAGAGTATCAAAAGTGACAAACAAAAGTTTTTGCACGTCTTGCATGCTCTCACGCCCGAATTATGCGAGATCGTATCGGACGTAATCGACACACTGCCTGAAACGAACATGTACGAGGAGTTAAAACGAACGTTGTTGGAACGACTTGCACCTTCAGATGAACAGCATCTAGAAACACTGTTGAGTAGGCAAAATTTTGGAGACCAACGACCGTCTGAAGCACTCAGACGCATCAAACAACTGGCCGGGAACAATTTCCAGGACAAGATCATCCGTTCACTCTGGATCCGGAACATGCCAGAGATCATCAGAATCGCCTTTGCAGCGCAACCTGAATCAATGACGACAGAGGTGATGGCCAGGACCGCGGACAAAATGCACGAAACCATGTCGGTCAACACTCCACAAGTTTCTGCAATTCGACAAGCCACCAAATAACCAACCTAAGTTTCAAAGTGCGGACCAGCAAAAACCAGATTCCACCACTCGAACTGTGGAAAATCGTCTGGAACGGTTAGAGAGAGCAATGGAACAGATGACGCAGTCACACCGAAGCAGATCCCGGACACGTTTCACAAGCCCCAACAGACGGGGAAGAACACCATCTCGTTTTCGCACAAGATCGGGATCTCGGTACGGTTCAACATCCAATCAATCTGGCATGTGTTACTACCACATGACTTTCGGAACTGCCGCTCGAAAGTGTAGAGAGCCTTGCAAATACGGACACTCCACCTCACCATCTAACTCGACGATCGACGACAAAAAAAACGATTAGAGCCAGAGGTCCATACGGCCACGAACGAGACCACGAAAACTTACCGTCTTTTTATACGCGACAGACTTAATAATTTGTTATTTTTAGTCGACACGGGAGCAGACCTTTCGGTGCTCCCATTCAAAAATAATTTATCAACCATATTCTATTCAAAATCAACTGATCTAGTCTTATCAGCTGCCAACGGCACGATAATCAATACCTACGGAACAAAGCTCCTACAGGTAGATATCGGCCTAAAGAGAACATTCACACACGCTTTCATATTAGCACAAGTGAATCGTCCGATCATTGGCGCTGATTTTCTCAGTAAATTTGGCCTTTTAGTTGATCTCAAACGAAAACGGCTGATTGATTCAGCTACCCAGCTGTCAATCCATGCCACAATGGTTAGTGTTGATACGCCAAGACCTATCCATTATACGATCGACAACGATTACGGCCTGCTACTAAAGAAGTTTCCTTCCCTAACAGCGGAGCCTAACTATAATTTACCGGTCAAACATAACGTGGTACATCACATTGTTACCACTGGTCACTTGCCCGTATCAAGACCACGGAGACTGGATCCAATTCGTCAAAAAGCTGCGTTCACTGAATTTCAACATATGGTTGAACTTGGAATTTGTCGCATTTCTTCTTCTTCTGTATCGTGTCCGCTTCACATGGTTCGAAAGAAAGATCTCGACTGGAGACCATGTGGAGATTATCGCAGATTGAACGCGGTCACGATTCCTGATCGCTATCCAATACCGCACATACAAAATTTTTCGATGAATTTGTATGGTTGCAAAGTTTTCTCTAAAATTGACCTTATCAGAGCATATCATCTCATTCCTGTTGCAAATGAAGATATCCACAAAACGGCTATCACAACTCCATTTGGCCTCTTCGAATTCACTCGAATGCCATTCGGTTTACGCAACGCCGCACAAACGTTTCAGCGTTTCATTAACGAAATCGTTCGAGATTTAGACTTTGTTTTCGTCTGCATCGACGATATCTTAGTGGCATCGATAAATGAGGAACAACACAAACTCCATCTGGAACAACTCTTCCAGGAACTAAGCGAGTTTGGCGTTCACATAAAGAGTTCAAAATGTGTTTTCGACGCAAACACTCTCGATTTCCTCAGCCACACGATAACACCTAATGGTATTCTGCCTTCTCAAGAACGAATTAATGCCATTACGGAATTCCCAGCACCAACATCAATCAAACGCATTCAGCAATTTGTCGGTATGATAAATTATTATCATCGATTCATACCAAAACTAGCTGAAACACTAGCACCAATTCATACACACTTGGCTGCTTTACTGAAAAAGCCCAAGACTCCTAAAAATTTTACTTGGCCAAACGAATGTCAACTCGCATTCACCAAGTTGAAAACTGAATTGGGAAATATAACGTTGTTAGTGCATCCACGTAACGATTCTGTATACAGTATCACTACGGATGCATCGAACATTGCTGTCGGAGCAGTGTTACAGCAACGTAATAATGATTGTTGGGAACCACTGGGATTTTTCTCAAAGAAACTTTCAGACGCTGAAACTAAATACTCTGCATTCGATCGAGAGCTACTCGCAATTTACCTAGCTATAAAACACTTCAGGTATTTTGTCGAAGGTCGTGAATTCACAATTTACACCGACCACAAGCCTCTCACACGCGCAATACAATCCAAAACGGAACGAAATCCACGGCAATCTCGTCATTTAGATTTTATTAGTCAATTTACTACCGATATCCAGCATGTGCAAGGTAAAGACAACACAGTCGCGGATGCATTATCACGTGCATCCGACAACGAAACCGCATCAGTTGAGACTCACTTCAACTACGATGCTATCATCACTGCACAAAAAGCAGACTTAGAACTTCAGAATTTACTTTCTGGTTCCGTATGTCACGCTAGTTCATCAATGAAACTAGAGCTTTTTAAACTTCCAGGATTCGAAATAGTCTGCGAAACATCAACGGGTAACAATCGCCCATACATCGCAGAACCATTACGCAAAACTGTCTTTAACACTTTACACAACTTGTCACATCCTGGTGTCAACGGTACACGTAAATTGATTTTTTTTTTTTTTTTTTTTTTTTTTTTTTTTTTTTTCCTTTATCTCCATTTAGGAGCATAGGGCGTCTACTAGACTGGACCATCTAACTCTGTTGGGGGCAATCGCTTTCAGTTCACCCCATGTCTTGCCAATTTGTTTTGCTTCAGCTAGCACCGTTTTCTTCCATGTCATGGGTGGTCTTCCAACTCTCCTTTTACCTTGTGGATTCCACTCTAGGGACATCCTTGTTATATCTTCGACTGATTTTCTCAGTGTATGTCCTATCCATCTCCATTTTCTTTGTTTTATCTCGGTCTCAATGTCTAGCTGCTCTGTCTGCCGTAGAAGCTCCTGGTTACTGATGGTGTTTGGCCAGAAGCATTTGATCAGTCTTCTCAGGCATTTGTTCACAAACACCTGTAGTTTATTTGTGATCTTTCTTGTTTGTTTCCACGTTTCACACCCATACAGCAGTACTGACTTGACACATGCATTGAACATTCGTAGCTTTGTCTTTCTTGACAGGACGGATGCATTCCAGATCTTGTGAAGCATATTGAACGTATTTCTGGCTTTGTTAATACGCTGACTGATATCTTCTTCAGTCCCGCCTGTTTTTGCTACAGTACAACCAAGGTACACAAATTTGTCAACTTCGTCCACTTGTGTATTGTTGATGGTAATTGGTGTTATCGTTTTGGTGTTCAATCTCATAGCCTTTGTTTTTCTGATATTAATGTTGAGACCGACTTCATGTGCAAGGGTTGATAGCTTCTGTATTTTCTGCTGCATGTCCGTATGTGTGTGTGTAAGTAGACAGATGTCATCTGCGTAGTCTAGATCATTGAGCCGTCTTGTTGTATTCCATTGGATTCCATTTGGACTTGCATCATCGAGCTTTCTCATGATACTATCTAGTACTATTAGGAATAGTAGCGGGGATAGTACACAGCCTTGTCTCACTCCTCGGTGGTTGTAGTATTCATCACTTTGCTGTCCTTTGTATTGTATTCTGTTTGCAGCATCCCGGTACATTTCTTTGATTAGATCAACGTAAATTGATTACAGCTCGATATTTTTGGCCCAGTATTATTAAAGATATTAAGCATTGGACAAAATCTTGTTTATCTTGCCAACGCTCTAAGGTTCAACGACATACAAAAAGTCCAACAGGACAATTCGAAATTCCACAATCTCGTTTCGAACACATCCACATAGATATCGTAGGACCGCTTCCTCCTTCTAATGGATGTTCTTATATTTTAACTTGCGTTGATCGATTCACTCGATGGCCAGAAGCTTTTACTATGCCTGACATGTCTGCTGCTACCATAGCCACGACATTTGTCAACAATTACGTATCTCGATTCGGTGTTCCACTGCATATCACAACGGATCAGGGAACACAATTCGAGTCTAAACTCTTTTCTGAATTAACGAAACTTTTAGGCTCTCATCGGATACGTACAACGGCCTACCATCCACAAGCGAACGGAATGGTAGAACGGTTCCATCGACAATTAAAAGCTGCACTTATGGCCAGAGGCAACACTACTCAGTGGAGCTCCGAAATACCAATAGTTCTTCTAGGCATTCGAGCCACAGTGAAAGAAGATCTGAAGTGCTCACCCGCAGAACTTGTCTACGGACAAACACTGAAACTGCCCGGTGAGTTCTTCGTTGAAAATCCTCTTTCACAGCTGCCTACTCATGATACAGTCATTGATCAACTTCGAAATACAATGCACAATCTAATTCCAACAGCTACACGACAAACTAAACAAAACGACATTTTTGTTCCGAAGTCGCTAGAAACCTGCGACTACGTTTTTGTTAGGGTTGATAGAGTACGTATTGGTCTACAAACCCCATATGAAGGTCCATACAGAATCATACGACGTCTACGAAAACATTTCGTTATCGACATCAAAGGCAAACAACAATCTGTCTCGATCGACAGATTGAAGCCAGCGTATGGTATCTTGTGTTCAGCTGATCGTTCACCAGCTTCTCGAACACACAAAGCTGTTCATTTCGAACAGACAAACTAAGCGCGGGCTTTCATCTACGAGCAGGGTACTGTAGTGGTTAATATATTTAAATCTAAATAATTAATCACTACAAAAACTTAAACGATCACACGATCAGTTAACGACCATACTCATGACATGAACCATCTGCTACTTAATCAGATTCACGCCACCCATACGATAAATTAATTAATTAATTTATTTAATCAATTCGATTTTCGAACATCAGATTCAGTTCAATGCAATATTTTCTTTGTCATTTTGGTTGGCGGTAAAAAGGTAAAAAAATATTCCTTCACTTACAATCGAGCTTTTCATTAAGTCAGATCGTGTACGCTTGAAAGTTTTTCAATTTAGTTATCGATTAATCCACACATCTAATTTATAACCAAGTTCTCTACACTTATATAATTAAATTAAAATTGTGAATCAAAATAGTTTAGGAATAAATTGTGTATACGTGAAAAGATACGAAGGTTGTTTTTAATTGTACGTAGCAGCTATAAGGAATATCCGAGCAAAACATCAGTGTTATATCCAATATAATAGTAGTTGAATAAAAATAATAACTATTTCTCTGGAACAAATTTTCTTTGGCCTTATATCATGAATTTTCCATTTTAAAGTTTAAGTATTTGAGATTAATTGAACTATATTCTATTTTCACATAAATATTTCGTGTGATTGTCTCAACTTCATCAATTTATAATTGTAGAGTTGTTGAAGCAATTTCGTAGTTTGATTCGCCATATGTGACCGCACGGTGAGGTTGCATTTCGACAATTGCATTTCGATTGGAAATAGGACATGTTTTTTTAGTGTGTGTGCGTTCCAAATGAGTTTGCAGTATATAGGCAAACGTTGGATACGATCAAAATAGATAGAACGCTGTTTCCTCCTCCGGACATCAGTTCTTCGGACCGTTACAGGATTAATCTGGACCAGATTTGCTTGCTTATCTTGCAGATGTTGGTGTCTGACCACCAGTTATCAGTAATGCAGGTTATCAGTTATGTCATAAGTTTGATGTTTTAAGGGAAGCAAGCGACTAGCCTATAGCCTAAATTCCTTCCCTGTAGTATACGATAAGTTTGCAGATTTGCCTCAAAGTCTAGTCTGAGAGTTTTGGTTAAACTTCACATCATCCATCACCAAGCCCACTCCCTCCAAGCTTTCTTGGTGGGAATGAGTCTACTGAAACCACTTTGAAAGCATACCATTAAGCATACCATTACCATGAAAGCCATTAGGAGGAATGCAGTCATTGTTATTTTGCTTGAGTTCTTCCTCGTCCAGAATTTTGGGGAGTCCGAATCGACTCCAATCCACTGTGACGTAGCGCTGGGTCTGCAGCCTGAAATACTGGATGCTATATGTATTGGATGCTATATGCTGACTTAGGACATCAAGTGGTAGAAGATGCAGAATAAAATTCATCGGCCAAGTCGGTGTTTTACTGATCACCTCACACGTGAACAGGTCAGCCATAATTTGCACTTTTTCTTAAATGTTCAGGTTTCTAGCATTGGACAATGCACTGCACCTTATAATCACAACGTACATTTAAAACGACCTAGTTACAGAGGTGTTAAGTTATTGGGATAAATGGCGTGCCCAACCCCATCTTTTTTCCACGACTGTTTATGCAGGTATATGAGAAATCTCAACGCATGTCGAAAAGATTACTTTGAGACAGCCTACAGCCAGCTCTGCGGTAATCTGTAGGTTAACGTGTATAATCTTATTAGGACCAGCTAGCTTGATTGGCTTAAATTTTTCAATTACCGAGAGAATCTTTGACTTTGATCCTTCGAGCATTCAAACTGACGTAGGCCTGACTATTCCAACAATAGTCGGAATTAAGCCTGATCCTGCGGAAAGTGTGCATTCAATAAAATTTGCATAGTTTTCATACTAGAAGTAGTCCAGGTATCATCCGATTTTAGGATTTTTATGAACCATTTGTAATTCGTTTTTAGAGTTTCTGAAACCATTTCTATAAAGATCGCAGTCTTATTGATCCATTGAGCTTTTGGTTATGTCAAGGAGTTTCCTTGATTTACTTTGCAGTAAATCCAGCTCTAAACTCCACCACGGAGGTTACTGCTTTCCCATAGGTTTGTTTAGTGGGCAAAACATTTTCAGGGACTTATTAAACAAAGCCTAAGTATACCTTACCAGTCGACTTACGTTTGTTTCTAGTGAATGATGGTTTGTAGCCAATGTGAAGAAATAGATGCATGTAAAAGCATTCGTTTATTGGGTGTCACAGTTTCAAATGACTTACTCTGGAACGATCATGTAATGGCGATGGCAAAAAGCGCGTCTAAAAAACTCGGCGGAAATTTTTCACTCCATACCAATTGCTCCATGTTTATAAGTCCTATATTCGTCCCTGTATGGAGTACTGTTGTCAAGTTTGGGGTGCTGCTTTTGTTTCCATCTTGGCCCTCTTGAACTCTGTTTAAAAGTGAGCTATACGAATTGTGGGTGATCGAACTTTGACATCAAAACTTGATTCCCTACAACATCGTCGCATCGCACCGCACTGTTGCTGACCTCGTTGTTTTTAACAAATATCGTCATCAACAGTGCTCAGTTGAAATCAGCAGCATCATGCCTCAAACTTATTCTTACCCCCGTTCCACTCGGCAATCGGCTACCGCAACCAGTCAAACGGTCGAGATCCCACGCTGTCATACTGGCAGATCGCAGAAAGACTTATTTGTCTGAACTGCATACAAATGGAATAGTTTGCCGGAATCCTTAGTCTCAGGTGACTTCGACCCGCAGAGGTTTAAAAAAAGCGTTCATCATGACCTTAGATCACCAGTTGTTGTAGGACCTTGGTCTAGACCTAGGTCTTAAAAGGTATTTATGTGTTGTTGTAACACATATTCTAAACCCTATAACACAACACATTTTATTCAAAAAAAAAATGTTGCATACAATATGGTTAGGGTTAGTAAATAATAAAAATTGACTCACCCTTTCTTTGGTGTCTAATCTTGCCCAGATGACATGACGAGCGTTTACATCACTGCATATGACCAATTCTTTGCCTATAATCCAGGCGTTCATTACAACTGTAGTCAAAAATCACGAGAGAAGTGCTCACTGGCAATCATACGCCATATCCGAGGAAACTAACCAAAGTGGGTTTGGGTTGGTCTCACCGTTGATGTTGACCATATCGTTGTCACTATAGTTGGATTATAGGAAAATAATACATTTTTTTGGCTAAAATACAAACTTTTACCTTATCATTGTTTTCCACATCACGTATATAGAGGAGTTTACAATAAAAGGTTCTGAACCCAGATATTGAGCTCTTAGATATCCATGC
>OY856186.1:193946881-193966892 GCA_963693315.1 Diogma glabrata | reverse complement strand
TTCGGTCTGGGTTGAGGATTTCGATATAGTTTTCGGCAAAAAACTTTTATGAGGACATGCTTTTTAGTTTTGGGCAGCGATGTATATCAAACATAACTCTTTGTTAAAGTACAAGTATTTTTATCTCTGTTTAAAAATTTATTACAAAACTAACACGAAAGAAACATCAATACGTTGCCGGAAAATTATAATCAAAATTCCAAAAATATTGTTAAATTAAATTAAATCAAACTTTTTCAGAATGCCAAAAATATTCCAAAAATTAGAATAAAATCAAATATTTAAAGTTTTTCTAAATTCCAATAATATTTAAAAAATATTAAATATTAAAATTCAAACTTTTTCCAAAATTCTGAAAATATTGCAAAAATTATTACAAAATTAAAATTTTTTTCAAAATTCCAAAAATTTCATAAAATCAAAAATTAAAAATTTTCAAAATTCTAAACATATTCCAAAAATTCTTACAAAATCAAAAATTAAAACTTATGCCGAAATTCTAAAAATATTGTAAAAATTATTACAAAATCAAAAATACAAACTTTTTCAAAATTCCAAAAATATTTCAAAATTTATAACAAATTCAAAAATTTCCATGTTGAATTTCATTTTCAATAACATTTACGTCATAAAAACAGCTACATTTTTTTATTCCAAAAAATTGGCTAAAAGAATAAATGAAATCATTTTTTGACACACTTGACATTATTTTTTGACAAACTTATAATGCCATAATTATCTATAATAATAATAAAATATCATGTCATACAAACTATTAATTTTATATTTTTCTAAAAAAATTGGGTAAAAAATAAATAAAAACCTTTCTTTTGACACACTTGACAACATTTTTTGACAAACTTATAATGCCATAATTCTCAATAATAATAATAAAATTTCATTTCAAACAAACAATATTATTTTTTTCCAAAAAATTGGGTAAAAAATAAATAAAAATCTTTTGACACACTTGACAACATTTTTTTGACAAACTTATAATGCCATAATTCTCAATAATAATAATAAAATTTCATTTCAAACAAACAATTTTATTTTTTTCCAAAAAATTAGGTAGAAAAATGAATAAAAATCTTTCTTTTGACACACTTGACAACATTTTTTTGACAAACTTATAATGCCATAATTCTCAATAATAATAATAAAACTTCATTTCAAATAAATAATTAATTTTATTTTTTTCCAAAAAATTAGGTAAAAAAATAAATAAAAATCTTTCTTTTGACACACTTGACAACATTTTTTTGACAAACTTATAATGCAATAATCTAGTTTTTGCACTCACATACCAATCCCGACCATCAAGATTTCTCCAAATTTAATGTTCCTACTCGTAATCACTTAAAATGAACGTTTTTTAAGCCAAAAATATGAAAATTTGCTATTTTTTACACACATAATGATTTTTTTGACACACTTCCGGTGCAGTTATCGAACACAGCGTCCTTTCGGACCTGTCCCTTGTGAATACCTATTTTTAGAAAAAAATTTTGAAATCCCTCCAGCCGTTTTCCCTGCAGCGTAGGCAATGACGGCGGCCGGCCTACAGACAGACATACATTTTTTTTTTGCTTTTTTAGAATCAGTAGGTCCTAAAATGTCGAGAAATGCCAAAAAAAGTGGGGGTAAGAATTTCACTTTGAGCTCATGAATGTAATACTTAGGTCTTTCAGACCGAAATAAAATGCAAGTTTTATATAACTTATTATCGTAGTCACGGTTTTTCTTTAACTTTGTGACAGTTCGTTTTCATTATAACTTCCTAAAAGTAAACTTGAGATGTTCAATCTGTATATTTTCCCTATCTCTTTCAGCACGTTGTAGGATTGCAACAATATGCGATTCACTCATATCTGTGAATCAAACAGGTAAATTTTTGCTGTGTATTGTGTATTGTGCAGTGCATTGCAATTATTGCTGTGAACAGGTAAATTATGGCATTCTATTCTTATTCCTCAAATGACGCATATTAATTGGAGCACTTTATCCACGCTAGCTCAAAGAGCGGGAGTTCTGCCGACCAATCTCCCTGACAAGAAATTTTACAAATAACAAAAATTATCCAATGCCAATGCGATTGACGATAGTTGTAAGAAAAAAGAATGTTAGTAAAACAACATCGCCTTAAGCCGTGCATTCACATAAAACAGAAACAGAAACAGAAACCGAATTTCATACAAATTTGACAGCAACAGGAATAGAAACCTAATTTAGAAACAGAAACAGAAACTGAAAATTCGTCTGTTTTGTCTGGACCAGAAACAATTAAAATTTAATTGTTTCTGGTCCAGAAACTGTCACGTGACCATATTATTTTAAATTTATGTAACGGGATTGTACATTATTTTAAGAAATAAATATTTAGTCAAAAATAATTTACGTTGAATTTAGCTCGATTTTTTTTGATGGATATTATTATGTGCGATAACGAAAAAAATAAATTTCTTCTTTACTATACATTACAAAATTGTGTTATTTTTTTATTTATATGAATAAAAAATAAAATACACAGTTTATTGAATTACAATATTTTTTTTATATTAATATAATTTTTTCAATTTTAATTGGGTTAAATATATATGGATTGGGTTAAATATATATATATTAATTTTGACATATATAATATAATATGACAGCTGCCATCTTAAAATTCGGTTTCTGTTTCTGTTTTATTATTCACCACCGTCAACCAAATTAGAAACTGAAACAGAAACAGAAACTGAAAATTTTCAGTTTCTGTTTCTGTTTCTGTTTTATGTGAATGCACGGCTTTACACGTACAACTGACGTTTGAAGAAAATCACTTCTGCCTGAAAAGAGCCCCAACAAAAAATGCCGAAAAGATAAATACTAATCTTGTCAGTTTTTTGCATATATATAAAATAAAGCCCTTTCGAGTCCATTTTAAACGATAATTTTACTAAACTAAGAACCAAATATAACAATGGTGAGGGTTATAATTAAAAGTGATTATATTGAATTTTTTTAACTAACTTCAACTATCATCATCATCAACTATCATTTTTGTGATGGACAAAAAAAGGTATGACATTAGTCGTTTTTCTCAAAACTGTTAGGTAAGTAGTCTTAAAGACTGGTTGTCACAATCGTGAGGGTTGAAATATAGTATTTTTTAACGATTAGTAAATGCGTTTTAACAAATTTGTCCTTTTTTTCGGGTGGAGTTCCATCTTTTGATCGGTTCTTTATCTTTTATAATACCCGTGTTCATTTTAGGTAAACTTGCTACCCGAAACAAATTTTAAATGGAACGACTTAAATGTGAGGTGTATTAGATTTTTGATCTACTACAACTTAAATTCTTTCTTCTTTTTGACAATAAATTGTTTTCACAATTTTGAAAAACAATATTGCTAAACAACGTAAAAGAAAATTATTAGTATGACAAAGTTTTTAGTTTAAATTTTATTTTGAGTTTGTTAAATGTAAGAAAATTAATTAAATAGTAAAAAATTTCTGAAAATTCAAATTATGATTCATGTAAAATATAAACAAATAAAGAAAGCTGGACAGAAATTTCACATTTAGGCTAGAAATTTTAAATTTGTATAAGCATTTGGAAAAACATATTTGAAATTATTCTCTAAACTGACAAAAACTATGGCGGAGAATAGAGGCGTAAGTTTTCTACTTAGCTTTACAATTATTTGATATGGTTAACTTGAAAACGAAATTTAGTACAAAAGTAAAGGAAAATGTGGTAAATGGAACACACTTAATAACAGTCAAAGTTTTTCGAATGATCAAGTTATATTCGATTTTTGTTTGACAAACGCCATCATGCCGGGACCGCGAAAATCTTCTAAATTTAAGTACTGAATTAAACGAAGTAAACGAAACACAAACGTACACAAATTAATTTAAGGATAGTTAATAATTAAATTTATTACAAATGTTTTTTATATCTGCAGTGGTAAGCATTAAAAATCTATAAATAAAAAACTACTATCACGATTAAAACACCTGTACCCTATTTCACCAAACTTACAAATTTGTAATTTCATACAAATTTTTACAAAATTTGTGAAAATTTACATGAAATTAAAAATTTGTAAGTTTGGTGAAATAGGGTACTGGACTCCAAATTTTTACATAAAACTATTGTGCTTTTTCGTGGTGTTTGCTGAAAGTATTTGGTTGGTAAATAAATATGAACTGAAGCAATTGCTTAATGAGTTGCAGCCAGAGGATCCCGACTAACATTTTGGTCAGGCATCCCTTATTATGATCCGCACCGGATCACTCTTTAGAAAATCATATATGATTTTAATGTTGTACTATTTGTCCTGATCTGAACTCTTTTTCATTTGATAAAACTTCATGTGGTTAAAATTCACTAGATTTTTATTCATTTTAGAAATATATAAAGAAACTTGTAGTTTCACTATCGCTTTTTGGCTTAAAGGTGAAAAACACGTGAAATCAGCAAAAACATGCAATTTTGGAAATGATCTTTTAATTTCGTGTATTTAGGTATTGGAATTCGTTGACATCAATAAAAAAAAATTTCTGCGTTTTTAGTTGTTTTTTTTAACCCTGTCTTAAGATACAGGGTGTTGAAAATCAAGAGATCGCTCGACCCTGGTGTATTGAAATGGCTCTACAGTCAAAACTACTGAGTCGATTTTAATGATATGTAGCTGAAAATGTAGGTATTGAACAGAGCAAAATAGTAATACACATTATATGACCTTGAACACTTTCTTTTAGAAAAATAACGGTAAAAAATTCAGATTCGATTTTCTAGAAATGCGTATTTTTAAAATTTTTTATTTCTTAATATGTGAATAGAACATATGTTACAGACATTTTACGTCAACACGCCTTAAAATTTTTGAACAGTTTTTTATGGATTTACATATATGTTTTTATAATAAATTATTAATTTTAACTCAAAATAAATATTTTACACATTTTTTATTTAACTCAAAATAAATATTTTATACAGTTTTTATCATTTATTTAATTTTACGTTACTAAATTCCGTAGAGTTAGAATAACGTCTAGCTAAGATTGATCCATCATTTGTAGGAATGTATGAGTAATATCGTCGTGTTCCAGGAATTGTTTTTAAACTGGCGCATCTATTAGCTAGTTGATTTCGTTTTGCAAACAAAGAAATCCCTCTGCATTCTGTCACTATATGACAGTGGTGAGTAGGTGATCTAAACAGTTTGACTGTTTGCAGGCATAGTGGATTTGATTTCATCCAAACGCTGCTGATGAAGATATTTATAAAAAACAACGAGATCAGAAAAAATTAACAATTCGTTTAGCACGCTTTTGAACAGAGTCTTAAAGAGCCATTATAGTAACAGATGCAACTGTACCTCCTCGTTACCTGGTTAGAGCAGTTCTAATGTGATGGAATTGGAGGAACAGTAAAAAGAAAAGCAGCTAGAGCGAGTCCGAGTCTTAAGAAAGAATACGACAGAGTTATATCAACACTTCTGGAGTTATATAACTGGGCAGCAGTTCCAGGCAATTTTCAAGATAACATGCATTTTTTCTATGTAATGGACGCGGACGCAAGTTACATTGCAAAACGAAATCAACTAGCTAATAGATACGCCAATTTCAAAACAATTCCTGGAACACAAGGATATCACTCATACATTCCTACAAAAGATGGATCAATCTAAGCTAGACGTTATTCTAACTCTACGGAATTTAGTAATGTAAAATTAAATAAAATGTGTAAAATATTTATTTTGAGTTAAAATTAAAAATTTATTATAATAACATATATGTAAATCCAAAAAAAACTGTTCATTTTTTAGCTCCACTTTTTCTTATGGTGAAAAATTTTAAGGTGTGTTTTTTTTTTATTTTAATAAAATGTGTTGTGTAATAGGGTTTAGAATATGTGTCACAACAACACATAAATACCATTTAAGACCTAGGTAGGTCTAGACCTGGGTCGCACAAAACCTGGCGTTCTAAGGTGTTGATTAACGCTTTCTTTAAACCTCTACGGGTTGAAGCCACCTAAGACTAAGTTTTCCGGCAAACTATTCTATTTGTACGCAGTTCGGACAAAGAAGTCTCTCTGTGATCTGCCAGTATGACAGCGCGGGATCTTTACCGTTTCACTGGTTGCGGTAGCCGATCGCCGTGTAGAACGGGGGTAAGAATAAGTTTGCCGCTGATTTCAACTGTGCACTGTTAATGACGATATTTGTTAAAAACAACGAGGTCAGAAACAGTGCGACGATGTTGTAGGGAATCAAGTTTTGATGTCAAAGTTCGATCACCCACAATTCGTATAGCCCGCTTTTGAACAGAGTTCGAGAGGTCCAAGATGGAAACAGAGGCAGCACCCCAAACTTGACAACAGTACATATGTACATATGTACATGAAAGGTACATATGTACATTTGTTCATATGTACATATGTACATATGTACCTTTCACATATTAAAAACTAAAAAATTTAAAAAATACGCATTTCTAGAAAATTGAATTTGAATTTTTTACGGTTATTTTTCTAATAGAAAGTGTTCGAGGTCATATAATGTGAATTATTATTTTGATTAGCTCTGTTCATTACCTACATTTTGAGCTATATAATATTAAAATCAGCTCAGTAGTTTTGACTATAGAGCCATTTCCATACAACAGGGTCGAGCAATTTCTTGATTTTTCAACACCCTGTATCTTAAGACAGGGTTAAAAAAAACTGAAAACGCAGAAAAATTTTTTATTGATGTCAACGAGTTCCAATACCTAAATACACAAAATTAAAACCTCATTTACAGACCTTGCTGATATCACGTGTTTTTCACAAATAGTAAGTTTAATAGTAAGTTTAATTTAATGGTGACAGTTAAGGATGATATTAGTTTATTATTAGATTTTTTGCATTGTAACTTTTTCAAATTATGTATTTAATCTACTTTAATCTAAATATGATAATATTTTATATTTTTTTATTGGATTTTTTTGCAATTTTTTTTTCTAGTTGAGTACCTAGAATATTATTCAGACAACGTTTATGACAACAATAGTATTAAATGCCCCATCTAGAAAAGGCTGATCTAGCGTGCATATAATTTAAGACGGTAAATTTCTGATCAGGGCATAACCAGGCTGTCTGATTCGGCTCCTATCAGTTGCAGGGAAAGCCGAAACCTGAATGGTTCTAAGCTCTAACAAACTCTAGTCTGGATGTATAAGGATGATGACGTTGCTATAGGTGGGTTTTACATTACTGAAAAAATTTGTCAGGCGATTGTAGAAATGGACGATGCTTAGACAATCCTAACATGGGTTGTGTGAATACTTGCGATCCGATGACGAAATACTACAAAACCTTTATAAAAATCATGCTGTGTTAAAAATGTCTCACTCGCTGTTATTCTGGGGCTGTTGTTAATTCGTGGATACAATATAACGCAATTGCGAAGCAAACAACAGCTTAAAAAATATTAATGTTCTGTTTGAACTTCTACTTGTAATAGATTCATAATTGCAACATCATTTAATCATTATTGAATGATTTGAGATATGTAGATATTTTACATATCTCAAATCATTTAATAATGATTAAATGATGATGCAATTATGAATCTCCTATTACAAGTAGAAGTTCAAATAGAACATTAATATTTTTAAGCTGTTGTTTGCTTCGCAATCTGCGTTATTTTCTATCCACGAATTAAGAACAGCCCCAAATTAACAGCGTGGTGATACATTTTGAGCACAGCATGCTTTTTATAAAGGTTTAAAACATTAAATAGAATTTCAATGTCATTGAAATGCAAGAAATTTTTCTGTAGAATTTTGCTTTTGCGTCTTCATGCCCTATCTTTTAAAACACTGGTAATCAATGCAAAACAGAAATTCCAAAAAATAAAAATTTATAGGAATAGGTCCAGTTCACACAAATGTGAGGGTGGATTTTTGCGGGAGTTATTTATTTTTTTTTTTTAAAGTTATCGAATCTGGTTGCTGGTGTTCAGAATAGTATAATACCTACCAGAAATATACATCAATATTACATGTTTGAATTTTGGGTGATCCCAACGCGTACAAAAATTTGTGCTCCATTTTTGATATTTGAGCTTCAAGTTATACATAAAATAAAAAAATGGTTAACCGTAATTTATGTGTGAATTTTATATCACAATTGTGAGGTTTGGTCTTCAACTCCCTATTTTTTTTTTGTATTTTTTTTTGACAACTACTGTCAAGTCCCTCACATTTGTGACAAAGGGACTCGAAAGGGATAGAAAAAATACGATATCCCTTTCGCCATCAAAATTGTTTATCATTATAAATATAGTTTATGAATTTGATTTTAAATAGAATTTAAAGTGCGTTTGTTTTAACATTACAATCTGTTGACCATTACAAACGACCATTACAATCTGTTAATTTGATGATCTGAGGATATGATGATCTGATAAAATAACGGCCTGATGAATGATGATCCAATGTGGTGTTATTATTACAATTACCTATGTCACTATACAATTACCTATTTTGAAATATTTGGTTTAAAGAAAGTATGTTTCAAAATTTAAAACTCAAAGAGAGAAACTTTAAAAAATCAAAGATTCTTAAAAACAAAAGTGAAAATAAAAAATATCAGTCTTACTCCTAAATCGAACAAAATATCTTCCTTATATCACAAAATATCTTCATTATAGTAACAGATGCAGCCCCCAAACTGTACCTATTCGTTACCTGGTTAGAACAGTTCTAATGTGATGGAATTGGAGGAACAGTAAAAAGAAAAGCAGCTAGAGCGAGTCCGAGTCTTAAGAAAGAATACGACAGAGTTATATCAACACTTCTGGAGTTATATAACTGGGCAGCAGTTCCAGGCAATTTTCAAGATAACATGCATTTTTTCTATGTAATGGACGCAAGTTACATTGCAAAACGAAATCAACTAGCTGATAGATACGCAAATTTCAAAACAATGCCTAGAACACAAGGATATACATTCCTACAAATGATGGATCAATCTAAGCTAGACGTTATTCTAACTCTACGGAATTTAGTAATGTAAAATTAAACAAATGACAAAAAATGTGTAAAATATTTATTTTGAGTTAAAATTAAAAATTTATTATAAAAATATATATGTAAATCCAAAAAAACTGTTCATTTTTTAACTCCACTTTTTTTTATGGTGAAAAATTTTAAGGCATGTTTTTTTTTTAAATAAAATGTGTTATGTAATAGAGTTTAGAATATTCCCAACAACACATAAATACCTTTTAAGTCCTAGGTAGGTCTAGACCCGGATCCCACAACAACTGGCGTTCTGAGGTGTTGATTAACGCTTTCTTTAAACCTCTGCGGGTTGAAGCCACCTAAGACTAAGTGTTCCGTTAAAATATCAGTCTTACTCCTAAATCGAACAAAATATCTTCTTAAATACTCAAAAATTAAAGTTTTTGTTCGAATTTGATGCTTTCTCCTTATCAAAAATTTGTCGAGGGCGGCAACTAATTTTTAATATTACAATTTTTAGGGCTTAAAATGCTCACTATATCATTCCGTTCTTGCAGAAAGAGTTATACCTATAAAAACATGACCTTCCCAAATACTGCAGTATAAATAAAAATATATTGTTCTTACTGAAATCTAAATAAATGTTTTCTTTTTAATACAATTCTAATTTTTATTTTAAATTTAATGCTTTCCTTCGATTTAAAAATAAAAATACTTTACGTATCTGAACATTTTGTTCAATTATGCAATTAAGTATTGGTATAAAAATCAGTAATAATATGACGAAAAAGTACTAAATTTCTTCTTCTGCGTGTGAAATGAAAAAAAAAAATAAAAATTTCACTCTTGCAGTAAAAACGTTCTAAAAAATAAAATAATTTTAGCTTATGAGTAAGGCTGCATTGGAAAAACACACAAAGGAAAAACTTCTAGTCATGAGATTTGAGCAACTTTTAAGGAAAGGAAAAATTTAAGAAATTTTTAAGTTTTTCATTGAGAAAAAAGTACTTCAAATATAATATATGGAGGGGCTGAAATCTCACAGCTCTGAGATATCAAGACTTTGGTCTAGGTTAACGATTTTGATATAGTTTTCGGCAAAAAACTTTTATGAGGACATGCTTTTTAGTTTTGGGCAGCGATGTATATCAAACATAACTCTTTGTTAAAGTACAAGTATTTTTTATCTCTGTTTAGAAATTTATTACAAAACTAACATCAATACGTTGCCGGAAAATTATAGTCAAAATTCCAAAAATATTGTTAAATTAAATAAAATCAAATTTTTTCAAAATTCCAAAAATATTCCAAAAATTAGAATAAAATCAAATATTTAAAGTTTTTCTAAATTCCAATAATATTTCAAAAATCCTTAAAAATTCACACTTTTTCCAAAATTCTAAAAATATTGCAAAAATTATTACAAAATCAAAAATTGAAAATTTTTTCAAAATTAAAAAAATAAAATAAAATCAAAAATTAAAAATTTTTCAAAATTCTAAAAATATTCCAAAAATTCTACAAAATCAAAAATTAAAACTTTTTCCGAAATTCTAAAAATATTGCAAAAATTATTACAAAATCAAAAATACAAACTTTTTCAAAATTCCAAAAATATTTCAAAAACTATAACACATTCAAAAATTTCCATGTCCAATTTCATTTTCAATTACATTTACCTCATAAAAACAGTTACATTTTTTTTCCAAAAAATTGGCTAAAAAAATAAATGAAATCAATTTTTGACACACTTGACATTATTTTTTGACAAACTTATAATGCCATAATTCTCTATAATAATAATAAAATATCATGTCATACAAACTGTTAATTTTAATTTTTTCTAAAAAAATTGGGTAAAAAATAAATAAAAACCTTTCTTTTGACACACTTGACAACATTTTTTGACAAACTTATAATGCCATAATTCTCAATAATAATAATAAAAAAGTAATTTCATTTCAAACAAACAATTTTATTTTTTTCTAAAAAATTGGGTAAAAAAAAAAAAAAAATTTTTATTTTGACACACTTGACAACATTTTTTGACAAACTTATAATGCCGTAATTCTCAATAATAATAATAAAATTTCATTTCAAACAAACAATTAATTTTATTTTTTTTTCCAAAAAATTAGGTAAAAAAATAAATAAAAATCTTTCTTTTGACACACTTGACAACATTTTTTTGACAAACTTATAATGCAATAATCTAGTTTTTGATCTCACATACCAATCCCTACCATCAAGATTTCTCCAAATTTAATGTTCCTACTCGTAATCACTTAAAATGAACGTTTTTTAAGCCAAAAATATGAAAATTTGCTATTTTTGACACACTTCCGGTACAGTTATCGAACACAGCGTCCTTTGGGACATGTCCCTTGAGTATACCTATTTTTAGAAAAAAATTTTGAAATCCCTCCAGCCGTTTTCCCTGCAGCGTAGGTAATGACGGACGGCCGGCCTACAGACAGACACACATTTTTTTTTGACTTTTTTAGAATCAGTAGGTCCTAAAACGTCGAGAAATGCCAAAAAAAGTGGGGGTAAGAATTTCACTTTGAGCTCATGAATGTAATACTTAGGTCTTTCGGACCGAAGTAATTTTGTTGTAAACCCTTTGTGGGTTTACCCATTGTGGGTTAATTAAGTTATTATTTTTCTTCTCAAGAAACAAAAAGATTTTTTTTTCAATTGTTTTGTTGTTAATTAAAAATTAAATATATTTATATATATTTGAATTTTTTAACATATAATGAATTCCTCACGTCACTCCGAAATTTATATGTATATATAAATTTTATGTTCTCCAAAAATTTTTCATGCAAATTCTAGATATTATTATGAGTATGAGTAAAAGTCTTTTCATTGTGCATGCACCCTTAAAATCAAATTTATAAACTTCTGAACCCGCATTAATTTTAATTTAGATTCTAAAGTACATATGCCATTTGATAACAACATTTATAATGTTAAACTGTTTTGATGGCGAAAGGGATATCGTCTTTTTAATAGTGAAAAAAGCGCTCAAATAAAATAAAATTATAAACTCTTGTATTTTCTATTGCAGTAGCAGTGTTTTATTCATTCATTTCAGGTTCAAGGTTTGATTTTTAACACGGAAAAGCAACAACAATAAAACCCTTAAATTATAGAGTTTAAGATTAGTGACCTGTATAAATTTTAGTTACATAAATTTGCAAGAGGTGACATATACATAGTTTTTAGATATTTTCAGAGGTTTATTTATTCGGTTTATTTATTCGCTTCAGATTTCAGGTGTGAAAAAACTATGTGGGTTACGAAAAGAAAAAATATTTAAACGAATTTTAAATCTGGTCTCCACTGAGTTTTTTAAATGTGAACATCAAATGTCATCAGAATTGCTTATTTGTTACACTTGTAAATTCCATTTAAATTTAAAAATATGATAATAAACATGAAATTACATAACATAATCCTATTTTCTCAGCATAAAACATCAATTTACATTTAGTGTTAATGAGGTCAAATAGTACAAAAATAAATTTTTACATATTGAAAACCATCGAAAAATATTGCAAATATCAAAAAACTATGTAACAGTAATCTCTTGCAAATTTATTGAACTAAAATTTATACAAATCACAAACCTTAAACAATTGTATGAACTTGGAACCTGACATAACGGGAAAAAAATAATATTTGTGGAAACTAAAAACGACGTATAGTAGTATTTTTTTACCAACGAATACGAAAATTGGTCGTTGTGCGCATATTCATATGCGCATGGGCGAATATTCAGTGTCTCAGATTAAAATATTAAAAAAACGGTTGGGGTCCCATTGAAATGGAATAAAACTAGTGGGATGGGGGTGTGACCATAGGGGACACGCCAGGAGCCTCCCGTAAGATTAAAAACTAACCAGTTACTGAATAAGGTATACTAAAGTACTAACTATAAAAAAGTTATACAATATAATTTAACTGCAATAAATACAAATTAAAAACGAAAAATCACAAAACAAATAATGAAACAAATTTGAAAAAAAGCCAAAAAAAAGTGAATATTAGTTCAATTAGGATTTTTAAAGCCTAAAATACGTAAAATTAAGATTTATTTATTATCCGACACATCAATTGTAATAATTTAAATAGAATTTGAATGTGTGTGTAATCATATTTAAATTTAATATTATACTAACACTCAGACTGAAAACTAAAATAAATTATCCAGACCGATTCAGAGGGTATTGAAAGGTGGAGATATCATTAAAATGTCAATATCAAAAATGATCTCCAACAGTCCAACACAATAACCTAGCCTATAGGTAAGATAAGACAGACATCCTAACCGACTCCTTTGCCAAATTTTGAAAATAGCTCATATTTTCCATATTCAAATAAATCCAAACGCGTTTGCAGCTCATTTTAATTCAAAAGGTTCATCAAGATCTCATGGATTTGCTTAACGAAAATAACACATATTTTTCAAATTTTCTTAAAAAACTCAAAAAGTAAGATAGCAATTGTTCATGCAAATGTCATTATAAATTTTTGACATGATGACAAACAAAATGGGAGGTAAATGGTCTTGATAACGTTATTTATTCTTGTAATAGCCGCAAGAGATAATTTTCATTTTTTTTTGGAAACCACTAAAAACAAATGAACTGATTTCGTTAGAAAATTACTGGGCTGTAAGCTACGCCGAAATACGTCAATTGTGACCATTGCCGTTTAAATCGGATCATCCGTTGTTGAGAAAGCGTTGGACAAATATTTGTTCACATACGACGATACATACACACATACATACTGCCAGCTAAAAATAACCTAAACAGCTTCAGGAGGTCTTGTAACCTAAAAATTCCGATTTCGAAAATCGAGCCAAAAACAATAACTCCCCATATCAGGAAGTTAATAAACAGATGACCAAGCGATCCACTCACGAACCTCTGACTTTTTTGTCATATTTAGAAAATAACTCAGATCTTCGATATTTAAGTATATTTGGATGCGTTTGCAGCTCATTTACATACCAAAATTTCATCCAGATATCATGCGTTTGCGTAACGAAAATAATACGTAGTTTTTCACATTTTCTTAAAAAACACAAAAACTAAGATAGCAATTGTTTCTATAAACCTCACTGTAAATGGTTGACATGATGATAAGCAATATGGAAGTTTCATGATCTTGATAGCATTATTTAATATCATTATATTTGCAAGAGATAATTTTTAGTTTTTTGGAACAAATGACAAAAACAAATGATTTACTTTCGCTAGAAAAGGACTGGGCTCTAAGTTAGGCCAAGATACATCGATTGCGACCATTTTCGTTAAAATCGAGCCGTCCGTTGTTGAGAAAGCGTTGGGCAAAAATTAATTAACATACAGCGATACCTACACACATACACACACACACATACAGACTGCCAGCTAAAAATAGTCTAAACAGCTTCAGGAGGTCATGAAACGTAAAGATATCATAAAAATTTCGATTTCAAAAATCGACCCAAAAACAATAACTTCCCATATCGGTAAGTTAAAAACGCATAAAATTAATAAGTAACCATTGAAATTCAACCGATTGTAATCGAAAACCGAAAACTAGTAAAATTACTAATGATTTTGTAGGCAGTATAACAAAATTTTGATAATTAAAAATAATTATAATAAAAATAACGACGCATATGTAAACAAATGTCACAACAAACAAATGGTATGGTACTAACAATGAGTAGAAATTTAACTAATATAATTGTTTTTAAAACAAATTTATCCCAAAATAAATAATACTTCTCTGTTTTACTTTTTGTTGCATCTTTTATCTCTTGCTGCGTGCTATCTGTCAAAAATTCATTGGTAAAAAAATTCTACTATAGATGATTGTAGTAAAATTTTGTTGTTTGTAGGGTCATTCCAAAGTGACTAACGTAACATTTATACCGAAGTTCACAACTTTGGTTCCTTATAAATAAAATAGTAAAGATTATTTTAAGCACTTGTTGACTTTTTAAAATGTAAATCGAGTTTATTTATCTAAATCAGAAAGCTTTTTTATTTAAATTAAATTTGTTAGATATTTTTTAAATAAAAATGTAAATGTGACTATTTGTGCTATGCTATTTTCTTTTAAGATATATTTTAATTCATATATTAAGCCTTTTTCACAACCATGCGCTTAATTTCATTCTAAACAAAATAACAATATTGGAATTTTCACAGTTGTTGCCATATCTTATAGTAAAATATATGAAAAAAAAATTATAGGTCACAGTTACAGTTTTGTGAAGAAAAAAAATTTAGCTTGAAGGTTGACTTTAAAATGGAATGACCCTGTAGATGTATTAAATAACCCACAAATCATTAAAACAGGTGATTTCCCTACACACAGTGATAATTTTGATAATCCAAGTATACAAGATTGTTTGAAACCGTTTGTTGTTTTTTGTAACACTGATAAATATTTTGGAAGTTTTTTGTAGTCAAAAATTTGTAAAATGTTAATTTGAGGACAAACTTGAGTTTTGAGTCACTCAAAAAAAAAAATATACAGTGCATGCACAATGAAATTACTTTTACTCATGAAATTTGAGCAACTTTTTATTATTATTTTTTAGTAGCACAATGCTTGAAAATGTAGCTAGGTTCATTCTCTTTTAATTATGAGGAAAAAGTTAAGAAATCTTTAACTTTTTCATTGAGAAAAATATATTTCAAAAATAAATTTTTTTTTCTCAAAATAAATTTTCATACAAACATCGATCTCATTAGTAAAAGTAATTTCATTGTGCATGCACTGTATGTCGTTTTTAGTACTATAATCATCTACGTCGTTTACAGTTTCTGAGATCAAAAGAATATTTCAACTTTTGGCTCAATTGTACATATTATTTTTTTGGCTACCTTTAATAGTTTCTAAAAATATTTATCATTACCACAAAAAATTACAAAGGATGCTGAACACTCTTGTATACTTGGCTTATCAAAATTATCACTGTGTGTAGGGGAATCACCTGTTTTAATGATTTAAGAGATATATATTACAACTACAAACAAACCATTTTTTCGGCAAACGGCTGTAAAGTTAAACTTTACTGCCGCTGGGGAGTAGCTAAAGTCTTACTCTTTAGCCGGCGGCTGCAAAAGTAACGCCATTTTTATTTTATCTGCCGGCGGCTGTAAAGTAACTTTCATATTTTTACGGCGGCTTTAAAGTAATTTTCATATTTTTACGGCGGCAGTAAAGTAATTTTCATATTAATACGGCGGCAGTAAAGTAAAATAACATGATTGTTCAAAACAGAATGCATTTCAGTTCATTTTAATGAATTAAAATCAATAAAAATTAATTTCAGAAAATTTATTACCTTAATAAAACATATTTATAAAAAATTTGATGCATTAATTTCATATTTTTAAACAAATTTAAAAGTTTGCCGAAAAAATAGTGTATCGAATTCGGAGCTAAAGTGACTTTTTGTGTTGAGTCTATAGTTTGGCGGCCGACCGTAGGGAGGCCGACAGTTATACAACTGTCCAAAGTCCAGTTATACAGTTATACAACTGTCCTTGTCCAAGTACAACTTTAGCTCCTAATTCAATAATATACTATTTACTACAATCATGTACGTTGGTTGTAGTCTCCAAAAGTATTTTTCATTTTTTCCCTCATGTTCAGGTTCCAAGTCAATTTCTCTTAGTGATTTGAGTGATATTTATTGCAACTGAAAACAAAAAAATTTTACTTGAATCTACAATCTAAGTCGTTTGTCGATTCTAAAATCAGAAAAATATTTCAACTTTTTGTTCAACTGTACCTTTTTAATTGTTTTGGCTTCAGAAAAAATTTCCAAAATATTTTATCATTATTTCCAAAACCTACAAACGATTTCGAACAATCTTGTATACTTGACTTATCAAAATCATGACTGTGTGTAGGGAAATCGCCTGTTTTCATGATTTGAGTCATATGCCATATATTAAAACTCCAAACGAGTTTGTAGTTTTTTGCAGTAATGATAAAATATAATTTTGGCAATATTTTTTTGTACCCAACAAAATTAAAAATGTACAGTTGAGTTGAGTTGAACTATTCTTCTGATCTCAAAAAATACAAACGGAGTAGATGATTGTATTAAAAATGTTTTGTTTGGAGATTTAGTAAATATCATTAAAATCATTAAAACAGGTAAATCTCCTAGACATAGTGATAGTTTGATAAAGCAAGTACATATATGAAATTGTTCGAAATGGTTTGTAGATTTTGGTAGTAATGATAAATATTCGTGTAAATTTTTTTCTGTAACCAAAAAAATAAGAACTGTACTGTACTATAGTTTTTTTATATTGTTTTTGATAGATAACATTTTGATAGATAACATAATGCACAGTAAAAAATGTAACATTCAATGCAGGCACAACAGTAAATAATTAGAGGAGAGGAGTGGAAAGTGAAAGAGCAAGAAATGTCTGGAGATATTAGAGAAATGTTGTAATAAAAAAAATTTTTTAATGAAATCCCCAATCGGCGAATTTTTTTAGGTCCTCGATTATATTTGTGGCAGCGTCTCTCCAGGCGGGATTTATTCGTTCATGCATTTTACCCTTTGAAAATAGGGGGACGAATGACTTGTGCATTGTAATATCATCTGCAAAACTATTTATTGGGTTACTGGTGATTTGCAACAGTTCGTTGATATAAATTAAAAATAAAGTTGGATATAAAACTGAGCCTTGGGGTACACCAACGGTTATTAATTTAGGCTCAGAAGTAAAGCCATCTATAGATACCAAGATGTATCGGTTAGACAGAAAATTTTCAATCAACTTCACAACTGCGGGATGAAAACCGTACGCAACGAGCTTGTTGATCTAGTTGGCATGCCAGATTCGATCAAATGCTTTTAAGATGTCTAATGCGATTACGTACGATTCACCACCTTTCTCAAGTATGCTATTCTAAAGATGTACCACATAGTTCAATAAATCGGTTGTTGATCTTTTGTTTCTAAAACCGTATTGGCTGTCAGATACCAAATGGTTGTCTTCCAAAAATTTCGATCTGAATTAATTATTATTTAGACAAGACTAGGAGTAAGGCTATTGGTCTATAATTTGAAATATCACACTTCGTTCCTTTTTTTGGGACAGGCTAGACATTGGCCAACATTGGCCAACGTTGAGCAAAAAAGTTGAAATATTCTTTTGATCTTAGAAACTACAAACGACGTATATGATTGTAGTAAATTTTGTTTTGTTTGTAGTTGCTCAAAATTTTGCGCAAATTTTCATTTTTAAATTTTTCAGGCTTCAAACCTTCCAAAAATATTTATTACTTACTACAAAAAACAATAAACAAGTTTGTAAGCTAGTCTTATCAAAATATCTCCGTGGTTAGGGAATTTACCTGTTTTAATGATATGAGTGATATTTATTACAACTTCAAACAAAATATGTGGCTACAATCATTTACGTCCTTTGTAGTTTCTAAAAATATTTTTCTTTTTTCCCTTATGCTCGGTTTCCAATTTCACACAGTTACCTTAAACTCAATAAATCGGCACGATAAATAATAAGCTAATTGTTATACCCATGACAGACACAAACTAGATAATCGCGATTATATACTATCTACTACTATACTATCTCGTTATTTTTTTCAGTCTGTCACTACACGATTTGACTGCCTTCAAGATTATCGTGTTTCATAACTGGATTATCGCAATCTTGTTTTGGAAACACGATAATCGGGAAATGCGAAAAGGAGAAAGAACATGTAAGTGAAGGAGATAGAACTATTTTTTTAAAACATTTCCAACGAGAAAGTTTTAACAGATAGAAAGCGGCAACAAAAAAATTAATTATCGTAATCTCTGTATTATTAAGATTCTATTCTTCGAAAAAGTAAAATGGAACTATATAATCGATTTTCTCACAGACATAAGTGCTGTTAACTTGAAATTCAATAAAATTCAATATATTATCAAACTGCTTAGTTTTTAAGATATTACCAAAACGTGAGTTTTCTCCTGTACCGCTACCCCTTAACTACGAACATTACACAACAAAAAATTTGAATAAATTCACGTTTATATTGAAATGTTTTAATGGGTAAATGAAAACTATAGCGGTTCTCTCATTATTTAAAAAGTTATTTGGAGGGGGTTGAGAGTGGAACTATTCTCGTAGAATATTATATATACACGTAACCCTCAGTGAGCGAGTTATATTCGCACTTGTCCGACTTTTTTATTGCTAGTAAAATTTTATAAATTTCTTATTTTTCTATTTGATCATAACTAATTTTCAAAATCATTTTGAAGTAGGTAAAACTTCTTAAGGCGTGATATGACAAGTGATCCAAATCTTTTTTCGGACGGAAGTAACGTTTTCAAACGGAAATGACGTTCAGTAAAATCAATTATAACGAAACCATATATATTCATCTCTATTATACTACACTCATACTACATCTCTATCATACTACACACATATTTTGATATATTATTCGTAGTAACGAAAGAAAAAAGGCAATTTCTGGATTTTTTTTTGAGTACTCTGAATCGGCGTTATACGCGGTTGAATTTTTGAGGCTTTTTCACGTAGTTTTGGTAATGATGTCAATATTTTGCTAATAGGTGCCACAAATTTCATGCGATTTACGTATACTTTTGCAAGTAAAAAGAAAAATAGTTGAATAATTGAAATTTGTAAGTTGGAAATTAATAATGTGTCTCTTTTCCGCTAGGAGACGCGTTAAACCTTGGTTTGCTTCATAGCTCATATCTCAAAAATCGTCCTTTTTTTCTTTGTTTTTCACAAGTTTTAAAGCAAACACATGCAGCTACGAAATTACAAAAAAAAGGGAGAGATTCCATATGGATTTTTTTATCCGATTATTTAATATTTATACGATTATTTAGTATTTGAAAAATTCACATGTTTTTTTTTATCAAGTTAATTATTCTTTACTAAATGTGAATCTAGTAAATTGAAAATTTTATATTTTAACATCC
>OY856186.1:193837089-193946681 GCA_963693315.1 Diogma glabrata | reverse complement strand
CTAAAAGGTGCTTTAAAGTGGTACAATGTATTAACAACGATAAAACACGACAGTGTACAACAGGATAGCAAATAAGTAACATTGCAATATTGCAATATTAAAAAAAAAACAATATTTGCTTAAAACGGTGTTTTTTTAAAAAAAACTATATTTTGTTTTAAACAGTGTTTAAAACAAAAGTGTTTAAAACAAACCAACTCGGGTATTAGGATAACTAGCAAATAAATTTGGATTAACAAGTTAAAGAAAAACAATTAATCTTTTGATGCAAGTATAGTACGAAATATAGTACAAAATTCTCATCATGTTTGTAAGATACAATATATGGAGGGGCTGAAATCTCAAGCTCTGAGATTTCGGTTTTCGCTAAAGATTTTGATATAGTTTTCGCCATAAAACTTTTATGAGGACATTGTTTTGGGCAGCGATGTATATACCAAACATAAAATCTTTGTAAAAGTACAAGTATTTTATCTCTGTTTAGAAATTCGTTACAAAACTAACACAAAACATCAATTCGTCTCCGGAAAATTATAACAGTTAATATATTAACATAATTTAGTAAAAAGATGATACACTTAGCAAACTACTCAAAAACCTCTGCATTTCGAGAAAATATTACAAAATCAAAAATTCAAATTTCTTTCAAAATATTGTAAAAATTAAACAAAATCAAACTTTTTTCAAAATTCTAAAAATATCCCAAAAATTATTACAAAATCAAAGATTAAAACTTTGTTCAAAAATTCTAAAAACATTGCAAAAATTATAACAATATCAAAAATTGAAACTTTTTACAAAATTCCAAAAATTAGAATAAAATCAAATATTTTACCTTTTTCTAAATTCTAATAATATTTCAAAAATTCTTAAAAATTCTAACTTTTTCCAAAATTCTAAAAATATTGCAAAAATTATTGCAATATCAAAAATTGAAACTTTTTTCAAAATTCTAAAATTATAATAAAAACAAAAATTTTAAATTTTTCAAAATTCTAAAAATATTCCAAAAATTCTTACAAAATCAAAACTTGAAACTTTTTTCAAAATTCCAAAAATTTATAAATCAAAAATTAAAACTTTTTCCAAAATTCTAAAAAGCATTTTTTTGACAAACTTATAATGCAATAAAATTCTCAATAATAATAATTTCATATTCATTACATTTCATTCCATACAAAAAAATAAATGACAACATTTTTTTGACAAGCTTATAATGCCATAATTCTCAATAATAATAATAAAATTTCATGTCATACAAATAATTAATTTTATTTTTTTCCAAAAAATTGGGCAAAATAATAAATAAAAATCTTTCTTTTGACACACTTGACAACATTTTTTTGACAAACTTGTAATGCAATAATCTAGTTTTTGGTCTCACATACCAATCCCGACCATCAAGATTTCTTCAAATTCAATGTTTCTATTCGTAATCACTTAAAATGAACGTTTTTTAAGCAAAAAATATGCAAATTTCCTTGTTTTGACACACTTGACGATTTTTCGTCATACTTTCGGTACAGTAATCGAATACATCGTTCTTTCGGCTCTTCCTATTGAGCAAACCAATTTTTAGAATTTTTGAAATCCGTCCAGCGGTTTTCTAGATTTCGTCGGTTGTGACGGCAGGCCGACAGACATACTTTTTTTTATTCTTTTGTAGAATCAGTAGGTCCTAAAACGTCGAGAACTGCCAAAAAGGAGGAGGTAAGAATTTCACTTTTGGGTCATGAATTCAATACTTAGGTTTTTTCAAAACTGAAGTAAAAACACACAATAAAAGCCCTTAACCCTACAACATACTTAGTTGCACTTCAAACCTCAACATCAATTTCACAAAAAATATTACCGATGAAAAAAAAATATAAATTTTTTTCAAAATGATACAAAATTTACCCTTATCACGACGTGGTCATCACCGTTAGGCGTTATCCAATTAATAATAAATTTCTTGAATAATTATATCTGATCTAATTTTTCTTTTATCTTTAAGAAGAATTTTCATTTTGTGTTAAGAAATAAAAATAAACGCCGTTAGATAAAAGAGTTTTTCATTAAAATTTATCAACAAAGAAAATATTAAAAAACAGATTTTCTTCGGACGAAAGAAACATAATAAGTTGAAACGGACGAAAAAGTGGAAAAAAGAAAATTAAATCTCTTATTTGCTGATAAAAATCTTGTTTATTAGTTAATGGTTAGTACTTGGTTGGAGGGTTTTTCTTGGTATTGTATTTAATTTGCTTCATTTTGTTTGTTTTTTTTTTCATTTTAGATTGAAGAGAAAAAAAATAGAAATTTTGATAAACGAATTATTATCAAATTACTGTTAATTATTTTCATGGTGTGATAAATTGGTTTAAATTAAATTTGATTTGAAACGATGAAGGTTTGATTTGAAACGATGAAGGGATCTGACGTTTTTGGCTGTCGATTGTTTTGGTTTTTTGTAAGAAATTTAAAATCGATTTATGTGATGATTTTTTTACGTTAAAAATATTCAATCCTTTTGCTATATTTAGAACGTTTGGTAATTTACTGTAAATTGAATTGCCTGTAAAAAAATGAATTTGAAACTTTGGTGATATTTCGCTAATCCTACAACATTTTTTCATTCGTTGTTTTGTTATTATTTCCTTTCAATAAAGGGTCTTGAAGAAAATTTAAAATTTTCAATTGTTTCTAGTTTATTTGATGATTATATGCTTGGTGGAGTGCTACATGTATTTTGTATTATAGTAAATTTATATTTGTATTATAGTCCACTTAAAGAATTACTAAAACTCAAACCAGAAGTTTTATGTACTTTCTTTCCTGTAACTACTCTTACTGTGATACTCTGTGGCGGATTAGAATAGAGGCAGAATAGGCGGCCGTTTCTGGCCCCACATGCACCTTTGGCCCCCTCGCGACAAATAGTAATGATATTTTATAGGTATTCAAATATCAGATGAATGCGTTCATTCAACCAAAGTTTTTAAACCTAAAGATTTCTTTTTATATTATCCCACATTTAAAAGTGTTAGGTTGTAAATTTGTATTACTTTTTTACATGTATTTATTTTATTAATTCTAATTTGATAGTTTTATAATTTTTTAATGTATTCGTTTTCCAATTTGTATAGTAAAAAAACATTTTGTTTTGAAAAGTTCCACTGTTACGAATGAATATTAATACTAAAACTTTATTTGCAATGGGCCGTTATTATATTAATCGCAAAATTATTGATAAAAACATAAAATCCAGATAAGTATTTTTTGGGTATTTGAAGTTTATTTGAGTTTTAAGTTTTCATCAATGATTTTGGATTTCTCTCAAATTTTCAAATTTTCTATCAAATTTTCTATATTTGTATTAAAAAAATTAAAGAATAAAAATGTTTTTTTAGTCAGAAATACATATAAAATTTTTGGTAAAATCTTAAATTTGGCCCCAAAATTTTGTTCCGCCTCAGGCCCCTTAAAGGCATAATCCGCCACTGATGATACTATTTTTCATAGATCGAACCCTATGAAATATACTCTTTACAGGTTTCTGTCACTTTGTTTTTCAAAGTCAAAATCGCGAGGATAGTTATAATTCAGCTGGATAAAGTTTTTTAATTATAAACTAAAACTTTAATTATAAACTAAACAAAGAACAGTCTACATAAAAAGAGCTTTAAAATGAAGTTCGTTTCTTTTGTCTCCAAAGCTTTTGACGTTTATTCAAATTTATTGTAATTTTTTGTTAATTAAAAAGTTAACCGTTTCAGTTTTTGCTTTCAACTTTTGTTTCTTAAAGAATTGTATAGATATAAGGATTTGCGCGTGTGATTGACAATATCCTTATAAACTCTTTTAATAATTCCTTAAAACTTTTTTTAAAATCACACAAATAATTTTTTTTGTCGATAATGCTTACTACAAAAACTCAAATCAGATAGATAATTCACCCAACCTGTTACACAAAAACCTTTTATCAACTTCAATATTTGCTTATCTTGTCTAGATTATAGACGAAACTTTTTTTCAGTTTCCTTCCTCAAATTAAAATTGTTTATCTACTTTCATTTTTCCTTTGTCTCTTTTGTCGAACAAATTTACAAATTGTGGAACCGGAAAAGGAAAGAATAGAAGTAAAATAAATAAATCAATCAAACATAAAGCCTACAAAACTTAACAAATATTTTTTTTGTTCTTCAGTGAGGAGATGCCAATGGCAAAAGATAATCTACAGACAATAAATAATTCGTACTTGGAGTATAAAATAACTTTAACATAAGAAATGTTTGGTTTGAAAACATGTAAATTGATTGGTCTAATTAATATAAGAACACACATATTGCTTACATCGGCAAATCATTTCCTTGAAAAAATTTTAAATAAATTATTTGATAGTTCAGAAATAAGTTCAATGAAATTATATTGGTTCCCTCATGTTTTTGTTTATAGAAGTCTGTTTGCAGACCATTAATTTGCATGTACTGATTACTTTGCATGCACTTCATCAACCTTTATTAATTTTAAATTAATTTCGTTAGCTATGCGTACATTGCTAACAAAATTAATTTAAAATGCATAACAACTGATGAAGTGCATGCAAATTAATGGTTAGCAAATAGACTTCTATGAACATAAATTTGAGGGAACCAATATAATTTCATTCATTGGTCAAAGTTTTCAACTCATATAAAAATGTTAAAACGTTTTTTTTTAAATTACAATAATTCGTGTCATAACAACACAATACATTTTCTTTAAAGAAAGGATAGCTAAACAATAAATCCTCTCATACAACTAAACACAGGTAAATTACAATTTGCTTCACTAAAATGGGGTTGCTTATAATTCACCTGTTGGCATATTCCTCAAGCATGTAACACACTCAATGAGTAAAGCCTATATATATATATATATATATATATATATATATATATATATATATATATATATATATATATATATATATATATATATATATATATATATATATATATATATATATATATATATATATATATATATATATATATATATATATATATATATATATATATATATATATATATATATATATATATATATATATATACATATATATATATATATATATATATATATATATATATATATATATATATATATATATATATATATATATATATATATATATATATATATATATATATATATATATATATATATATATATTCAATATCAATTTCGGAGTGACGTGAGTGATCCATTATTAATGAATGAAATTATATTTGTTGAATATAAAAACTTTTTTTTAACGAACTGTAATCACCTATTACTTTCACTCACTGTTTAACGACAAATTTTTTAGAAAAACCCTTTAATTATTATTTTTTCCCAAAAGAAATTAAAACAAAAACAAACAGGCAAAACTTCAATTTTATCGTTAATTTTATTTGTATTTCCTGACTAGTTTCGGACTCTATGAGTCCATTAACAAAGGATTTACAACTGAGTTGTAAATTTATATATATATCTTCTCAAATCTGCTCATTCTGTTTTACACAGAACAAACACAAACTCATAATCACGTCTGAAAAGTCGTTTGGGTCTATTTGATCCTCGTCCAACAAAAGTGTTGCGGTATCGTGGATTTAGTTTGATATGTAAATAAAATTCGATTTTTGATAAAGTAATAGAAATCAATTCATAAAGGAACGTGTTTGTCGACTAACTAGTTTTACTAAATCTGTAAGGGCAGTTTAAATAATTGACAGATGCAGTTTAAGAGGTATTGAAAGCTAAAACATGTAATCCACAGAAAAGTAGTGTAATATAATAGTAAAAAAATACCTAAAACATGTAATCCACAGTTTTAGAAACTTGTTCTTTGATAACTTTCCAACTGAATAATTTTGATTCTGGCTGTTAGAAGATAAGGTACTTTGTAAACAAAATAAAAACTGTTTGTTTCATAACCAAACTGTATACAGAAGCCATATCAACTGAATGAAACGTATGATCTTTATCTAAATGTCAATATCTACAATGAAAAAAAAATCCAATAAACATATTTCTTCGTTTATATCAACAACTTAGAAATCAGAATTGAAATTATTATAGTTATGTTGTTGTTTGTCCAAAATATCTCTAAAACAATCTAATTTCAGCAAAAAACAGTTATATTAAATAAATAGAAAATAGGCGCCAGGAACCTTAATCAACGAAAACTATGTTTTATATTAATTTAGTATGTTGTTTTCAATTATAAGAGCCTATTCAGCAAGATAAAAAATGTTGGTTGTATGATTGATATTTACTACTGTCGGATAGCAACCAACTATGAAGGGCAAAATATTTTCTTATGATTAACGTATGCATCGTTATGATTTATCAATAATTTGCATAACTTTAGGCTAAGTAAAATAAAATTGTAATTATAAAAATTGTTAGTTATTAAGTCTACAAAATAATATTACCACCATCTATTGTAAAAATATTATCTCAGATTTAAATTGTAAACTCTCAAAAAAAACCAACTAAATCAAATGGTTTATGACATGGCTAAATATTACCTATAACTCTACTAATATTTAAATTAACCGCGATATTTACTAAATGATTTAGCAACAAAGCCAAAATAATGTCATAATAATTAGCCCAAATTTTATTTGGACTAGTTGGATTTTTTTGGAAGCGTTAATTATTATTAAGAAGCGAACTTTCATAGAGAAATAAGATCGAAATTATAAATAAAGTAATTAGTTTGTTCAATAACTTGTGTGTCTTTGCATTATCGACTAATATATATCAAATTACAAAACGCAATCTTCATCACCTTACAACTATAACCAACATTAGGAAGAAACAAAATTCCAGGTAGCTGTGCTGAAACATTGGTCCTTCGAGCCGGATTTACAGAGCATATTTAGAAAATTGGGATATTGCTGGAATTCGTTCGTGAGTCAACCGTAAGTTATAATTTTTACTTTATTTGATGCCCAATTTTGCGAAGTTGAAGAAGAGTTAGCTGCTTACGACGTTGAATTGGAGTTTGAAGAATTCGAAAATAAATACCTGGGTATTTTGGAGAAATTGCGAATAGAAGCGAAGAAACGAGATCCAATTCAAAATAGTCTTCAAAGTACACTAAACGACACAATGTCTCGTTTTGCTGATCAGCAGCAAGCATATTTTGATCAAATAAATCAAAGTCAGACGCAAATATCCGATGTCCGGTTACCAAGAGTAGATATTCCTCATTTTAGTGGTCTTTATTCTGAATTTCCTTCGTTTAAGGATTTATATCTAGTGTCCATCCATCATAATAATTCGCTATCCAACGCACACAAATTCCAGTATTTGCGTGGGCTTCTTCGAAATGAAGCTTTTGATTTAATTAAGCATATCACCGTAACCGATGCAAATTACAGATTAAAATGCAATATATAAAAATATACTTTTTACTGTTTATTTTTAAATTTATTTATAATAGTAAAACTTCCTTATAGTAACAATTTGATTTTTATTTTTTATTTTAAAGAATATCGATTTCGACTTACGTCATCCTCAGTTCTTAAATTATTATTCTAATAATTTAAGAACTGAGGATGACGTAAGTCGAAATCGATATTCTTTAAAATAAAAAATAAAAATCAAATTGTTACTATAAGGAAGTTTTATTATTATAAATAAATTTAAAAATAAACAATAAAAAGTATATTTTTAAATATTGCATTTTAATTCAAAAGTGACAAAAGCACACAATCAGTGAATAATATGGAAAACCATAATAACACAAATTACAGAAGCGCTTGGGACAAAGTAGATGAACGGTACAATCGAGTCAGTCATGTAATTAATTAATCTCTCATATACCGGTTCTTAGATATACCACCAGCAAATGGTACAGCAAACGGTTTACGTACTAGTACTAATATAGCAGATGAAGTTATCAGAGGATTGAGTGCGCCAGGTTCAGACGCAGAAGCTCGGGATCCATGGCTTATTGTACTTTTGTTAGAGAAGCTAGATATGGATTCAAGGCAAGCTTGGGCGTTGCATATAGGAAATAACAAATTTCCAAAATTTAACGAATTTTTGCGTTTTTTAATAGCAAGGTGTGACGCTCTGCAAGCGTGCGAACAAACTGTTACTAGAAATATTCATAAAAAAATGGGAAGCAGCACCAGGCCTAAACAAGTTCAATCCCATGCAATAAGCCAATCTCAGAATTATTTAGTTACATGCATCTTTTGTGAAGAAAAACATAGAAATTTTGAATGCTCGCAGTTTACAGAAATGAATATAGCCGAACGTCGAAACTTAATACGAGAAAAACAATTATGTTTTAATTGTCTTAATCAGGGTCATCCAGCTTTAGCATGCAAATCTAGATATCGGTGCAGGATATGTTCCAGAAAACATCATACTCTGCTTCATGAAGAAAACAGTGACATAAAGATTGCAACTCAAGCAGTGATAGAGAATGCGGCAGTTGAAACATGTGAAACACCTATTACAAATTGTCATGCTCATCAAAACATTACATCGTTCACTCAGGGACAATCGGTTCTTCCTACTGAAATTATCTATGTTAACGACAAATTTCAAATCAAGCATAAATGTAGAGTGCTATTGGATTCCGGTTTACAAGGATCGTTCATTTCAGAAGCCTGTGTCCAGAAATTAAACTTACCACGAACAAATGCCCGCTTTGTCATAGATGGAGTAGCAACCAAGGGGGTATCTACCAAGGGAAAAACGGAAATAACGGCATCAAGTATATACAATCCAAACAAAAGTTTAAATATTAAGGTCCTTATACTTGATAAGTTAACCTCACACCTTCCATCCAGGATAATACAACGCAGACATTGGGATTTTATTTCTAACGTACAATTAGCGGATCCATCATTTCATCAACCTAAGGAAATAGACATCTTAATAGAAGCAGATCACTTTTTTGAGCTTTTATTAAATGAACAAATCAAAGATACAACTGGATCACTTATTGCACAAAACACTACATTTGGTTGGGTCATAGCAGGACGAACACAACAAACAATCAATTCCACTAGCTCTGCAGTAAACTATCAACTAAGTTTTGATATTGATCAAACGCTAAGAAGGTTTGGCGAATTAGAAGAAGTTCCAAACGCTCCACCTTATTCAAAAACAGAACTAGAAGCAGAGGCGCACTTTACTGAAACTCATAGGAGGAAAGAAAATGGCAGATAAGTAGTACAATTGCCTTTTGATCATAATCGACCATTATTGGGAAGCTCATATCAGTGCGCAATGAACCGATTTTATCTTATCGAAAAACGCTTACAAAAGGATCCAGAGTTAAAAGCAGAATATGTCAAATTTATGGGGGAAATTTAGAACACTGGGTCATATGAAACTATTAGAATTAGAGGACAAAAAACTCTCGCTAAATCAAACTTTTTACCTTCCTCATCATCCGGTGTTTAAGAACAATAACAGTAAAGATATCCGAGTAGTATTCGATGGATCAAGCAAAACTTCTACTGGCATTTCATTAAATGAATCACTGCTTGTTGGTCCTACGATTCAACCGACGCTATGGGCTATACTCATAAGATTTAGGACAAAGAAAATCGCTCTTGTGGCGGATATAGAGAAAATGTACAGGCAAGTTTTAGTAGAAAATAAACATGCAAATTTCCAGCGTATTCTATGGAGAGATGATGTAACGGAGCCTTTACAGCAATAGAAATTGGTCACAGTCACGTACGGTACATCTGCGGCTCCGTTTCTGGCTATTAGAACACTACATCAGTTGGCAACAGATGAGAAGGAAAAATTTCAAGAAGCATCACACATACTCATTAGAGATTTTTATGTAGACGACTTATTGTCCGGAGCTAATAGTATCAAAGAAGCTGAGTGCCTAAAAGCTGAATTAATTGCACTCCTTGCTGCAGGTGGGTTTCCACTGAAAAAATGGAAATCAAACGTATCAGTTCTTTGTGATATAATGGATAACAACTCAACTTCAGCAATATCTTTTGAAAATAGCTCTAATTCAATTAAAATTTTAGGATTACAATGGATTCCAAGCAAGGATGTTTTCACATTTGAAATCAACATCGATATAAACACTGTTTGCACTAAAAGATCATTTCTTTCAGAATCTTCTAGGATGTTCGATCCATTAGGGTGGCTTGCTCCAACAACCATCGCAGTGAAGATTCTATTTCAACAATTATGGCTTCGAAAACTAGCATGGGATGATCCAATTCCTGATGAAATATTTCAAACATGGAAAAGAATTAAACTGGAGCTGACCGATTTAAAACAACTAGAAATTCCTAGATTTGTTGCAAATGAGAGCGATAATATTGAAATTCATGGACTTTGTGATGCGAGCGAGCAGGCTTACTCAGCAGCAATATATTGTAAGAAAACAGTTTACAGTGGAAATACAGAAATACACTTACTTACAGCAAAAACCAAAGTAGCTCCAGTCAGGACAATATCTCTTCCACGGTTGGAGTTATGTGCAGCACATCTGTTGACTAAAATTTTCAATCAACTGAAAATCAATAAAATATTCCTGACCGCTAAGTATGTGGCTTGGACGGATTCAGCGATCGTATTGGCTTGGTTGTCAGCACATCCTAGCAAATGGAAAACGTTTGTTTCCAATCGAACAGCTGAAATCTTAGCAATAACCTCTCGAGACTAATGGAATCATGTTCCATCAAAGGATAACCCAGCTGATTGTGCTACTCGAGGTTTATCTCCATCGAACTTAATTCAATTCAACTTATGGTGGCGAGGGCCAACATGGTTAGCCGGAACAGAAGAAGGGTTTCCAAATATAAAAGTAGATGAACCCAATGATTCTATTGTTAAGGAAGCAAAACCAGAACGACTGAAAGTACTTCATCATACTACGACGCCTTCAGTTCTAGAGTGCCTGCTAGATAGAATTTCAATCTGGACTAAACTGATTCGTGTTGTCGCATATGTCTACCGATTTGCTTCTAACACTAAGATCACACTGAATCAAGAGAAATTATTAGGTTGTCTAACCACAAATGAGCTTTCTTTAGCCGAGAGATACATCATTAAATGTGCGCAAATTCATGATTTTGCAGTTGAGATAAGAACACTTCAACGGAAATGTAGTCTTTCATCTATCAACAGAATTGCAGCTCTTGCTCCTTTTATTGATGCGAATGGGATTATGCGCGTTGGTGGTCGACTTAAAAATTCAATTTGCACATATGATACAAAGCATCCAATTATTTTGCACTCTTCCCATATCCTGTGTAAAATGATTCTAACCTATTATCACCAGAAATACCTACATCCTGGTCCTTCTTTATTATTTAATATAACTCGTCAACGGTTTTGGATAATTGGAGCCAGAAACGCAACTAGAAATATCGTTCGTAATTGTGTAACATGTTCCAAACATATGGCATCTACCAGCAAGCAGTTGATGGGTAACTTACCAGCTTCGAGAGTTACTATAACAAGACCGTTCAACCGAGTAGGAGCTGATTTTGCTGGTCCAATAACGTTATCAACAAAAAGAGGCAGAGGAGCAAAACATGTAAAGGGATATATATCAGTTTTTGTTTGTCTAGCAACAAAAGCAGTACATTTGGAAGTTGTCTCAGAATTAACAACCGAAGCGTTTATAGCCGCACTTAAGCGGTTTATCGGTAGAAGAGGTGTACCAGAAGAAATACATTCAGATAACGCAACAAATTTTGTTGGAGCTCAGCGAAGATTAAATCAGGCATATAAAAGAATTCAGTTAGATACCACTAACAATCTAGTTTCAGAATTTTTGTCGCACAATGGCATCCAATGGAAATTTATTCCACCAGCTGCACCACATTTTGGAGGTATTTGGGAGGCAGCAGTGAAATCCACTAAAAGACATTTACTGCGAGCAACTGGGAATGCATTTCTAACTTACGAAGAGATGTCTACATTAACCACTCAAATTGAGGCTATACTAAATTCTAGGCCACTTTGCCCTCTTAACAATGAAGATGTTACAAATTTGGATGCCTTAACTCCTGGCCATTTTCTCATTATGGCTCCGCTAACAGCTCTTCCTGAAGCAGGTCTTGATCAGATTCCTATGTCAAGGCTTAACCGATGGGAAGTCATTCAACAGAGAGCACATCAATTTTGGGTACGATATTCAAAGGAGTACCTTCATACACTTCATCAGCGCACGAAATGGAACAAATCACCTACTAACCATGAAGTTGGTGATCTTGTCATACTACGTGAAGATAATCTACCTCCGTGTCAATGGGCATTAGCACGGATCTCAGTTCACAAGGGTGATGATGGATTTACAAGAGTAGTCACTGTGCAGACAGCCAAATCATCATTTAAAAGACCAATTTCAAAGGTTATAAAATTACCAATATCTTAAGGAATACAATCCCTTAATGGGCGGGAGAGTGTCGGATAGCAACCAACTATGAAGGGCAAAATATTTTCTTATGTTTAACGTATGCATCGTTATGATTTATCAATAATTTGCATAACTTTAGGCTAAGTAAAATAAAATTGTAATTATAAAAATTGTTAGTTATTAAGTCTACAAAATAATATTACCACCATCTATTGTAAAAATATTATCTCAGATTTAAATTGTAAACTCTCAAAAGAAACCAACTAAATCAAATGGTTTATGACATGGCTAAATATTACCTATAACTCTACTAATATTTAAATTAACCGCGATATTTACTAAATGATTTAGCAACAAAGCCATAATAATGTTATAATAATTAGCCCAAATTTTATTTGGACAAGTTGGATTTTTTTGGAAGCATTAATTATTATTAAGAAGCGAACTTTCATAGAGAAAAAAGATCGAAATTATAAATAAAGTAATTAGTTTGTTCAATAACTTGTGTGTCTTTGCATTATCGATTAATATATATTAAATTACAAAACACAATCTTCATCACCTTACAACTATAACCAACATTAGGAAGAAACAAAATTCCAGGTAGCTGTGCTGAAACAACTACCATTATGTAGAAAACACATTAGAACACATAGTTGTAAAAAATCATGACAAAGGCATACTAATTATTTCTAGATAAAAGAAATTGCAAAAATCCATTTCAGTTTTGTCGTAGTATTCTAGCTTTTGGTTATAGATAAAAAACTTACACGATCTTGCAAGAAAAACTACGATATTATATAACTATCGTTTATTTATAAAATTAAATATAATCGACACATTTTCTCATGGTTTCTCCTAAATACTACTTTGGTTTGAGCTCTGAACGGTTAGGAAAAATAACGTCAAAATAACGACCGACAAAAACGGACGCTCATAATCTTTAAATAATTTGACTATATAGTGTTCAAAAATTTAGTGAATAATCATAATTAATTGAAGAGATCATAAACACACAGTGGAACATGTTTTCCATACAAACCAATGTCTATTTATTTTCATTCAAATCAAATTTTCAACACCTAATCATTTTCAAAAAATTCCTTGAGGCATCTGACACAAAGATATAATCAAAACAAATAAAATAAATCACTTGATGTTATCAAACAAACTTGAACTAAAAGTAATTTTATCTTCTGTTCAGTTCATAGAAGAAATATGATTGATTGATATTTCATATTGCTTTTAAAGAAATATTTTCAAGTTTCTTAACACTTTAACCACTGATTGAGATATATATTAACATTAAAGCTCTGTTCCTTAAATTTCATCATTTGGAAGTTCTTGAGTTTTCTTTAATGTAAAATCATTATAATTAATAATAATTTAACTGTTTTAAGATTAACAAAAACAAGGCAATCCCATCTGCTACTTCCACGTCAATGGTAACAAGGTAACGCTAATGGCACCTAGATAGAGTGGATGTAAAAGAAAAGTGCTTAAAATCACTGATACTGTACACTTGGTTCGTTATTGCTTGTCCGAAGAAACGAAACCTTCGCTAAACTCTATGTGTGTGTTTAATCGTTGAAGAAAACAGTGCATCACTTGATCAAGGAATATGCCACTATCTGGCTTTTTGGCAACCACATTTCAGTTGCGTTTATGAACATTTTTAAAACAAATTAACTTTTACCTTTTATTTTATTGTTATTTTCTCTATCCTATCATGAAAATATGAAGTGTCTAAATTCTCAAGGCTCTAAATTACCACGACTTTGGTCTGTGTCAAGAGTTTTTATATAGTTTTTCCCCATTGTTTTTCGTTTTGAGCAGTAACACTTTACTTTTTGAGCACATTTACATTGAAAAAACATGCTCTATTTCCAATCGAAATGCAGTGGTTCAACCACGTCGCGATGGCGGATATGGCGTATCGAACTCTGAAATTAATTCAACAGAACAGGTACACAACGGTTATAATGTTGAATAATTTTTAGCTATAAAATACAATTGAGGACTGCGTGGTTCTTAAAAACCCGAAGCCCTAGTGAACTGTTTGCGCTGCCCATCCCCATCGGCAGCCCTGTATGTGCAACGACGCTGATGACAATTTTATCATTTTACCCAATTTTTTGGAAAAAAATAAAATTGTTTGTTTGAAATGAAATTACTTTTTTATCATTATTATTGAGAATTTTGGCATTATAAGATTGTCAAAAAAATATTGTCAAGTGTGTCAAAAGAAAGGTTTTTATTTATTTTTTACCCAATTTTTTTTAGAAAAAAATTAAATTAATAGTTTGTATGACATGAAATTTTATAATTATTATAGATAATTATGGCATTATAAGTTTGTCAAAAAAATAATGTCAAGTGTGTCAAAAAATGATTTCATTTATTTGTTTAGCCAATTTTTTGGAAAAAAATGTAGCTGTTTTTATGACGTAAATGTAATTTAGAACGAAGTTGGACATGGAAATTTTTGAATTTGTTATAGTTTTTGAAATATTTTTGGAATTTTGAAAAAGTTTGTATTTTTGATTTTGTAATAATTTTTACAATATTTTTAGAATTTTGAAAAAAGTCTCAATTATTGTAAGAATTTTTGGAATATATTTAGAATTTTGAAAAATTTTAAATTTTTGATTTTATTATAATTTTTGGAATTTTGAATAAAGTTATAATTTTTGATTTTGTAATAATTTTTGCAATATTTTTAGAATTTTGGAAAAGTTTAAATTTTTATGAACTTTTGGAATTTTATCGGAATTTAGAATAAGTTCAAATATTTGATTTCATTCTAATTTTTGGAATTTTAAAAAAGTTTGATTTTATTTAATTTAACAATATTTTTGGAGTTTTGATTATAATTTTCCGGCAACGTATTGATGTTTCGTGTTAGTTTTGTAATAAATTTTTAAACAGAGATAAAAAATAATTGTACTTTAACAAAGAGCTATGTTTGATATACATCGCTACCCAAAACTAAAAACCATGTCCTCATAAAAGTTTTTTGCCGAAAACTATATCAAAATCCTTAACCCAGACCGAAGTCTTGATATCTCAGAGCTGTGAGATTTCAGCCCTCCATATTTTCCAGTTGGCTTGGAACCTTTGGATTCAAACATTTTAAATAATCGATTTTCTATATTAAGGCCTAGTTTCTCCATTCTCAGTTAAAGTTAAAGTTACTTAACCGCCACTTAACTTTAACCGAGAGATAACTGAATGATACAAAATGCACTTAATATTTAGCTAACTGAAACTGGTGAAACCCATTTCCTTTAGTTAAGTGGCAGCTATATTAAATTTAACTTAACTTTAACTTAACTGAGGATGGTGAAACTGGCCCTTAGGTTGCTAAACAACAAGCTTACTTGAAACATAAAACTTAAAAATTATGACAAAACTAAAAATTCCAAATTTTTCCTGAATTCTAAAAATACTACAAAAATTATAATAAAATCAAAAATTGAAACTTTTCCAAAACTCCAAAAATTTATCAAAATCAAAAATTCAAACTTTTTCCGAAATTCTAAAAATATGGTCAAAATTATAACAAAATCAAGTATACAAACTTATTTTCCAACTGTTCCTGTTGTTTAGAGGTCGTGGAATCTGGAATTACACAACCATACCATGTGTAATTTCATGTTCAATTACGTTTTATGTCATACAAATAATTAATTTTATTTGCCAAATTTTTCTAATCGAAGATGTTTTCTATTTTATGTTTCTCAAAAAAATCGGCAAAAAAATTGAAAATCGTTCTTTTAATACACTTAACGGTATATTTTAACACACTTTTATTACAATAATCAAGGTTTTTGTCTCACATACCAATGCCGACCATCAAGATTTCTCCACATTCAATGTTACTATTTGTTATCACTTAAAATGAACGGTTTTTAAGCAAAAAATTATGCAAGTTTCCTTCTTTTGACACACATAACGATTTTTCGTTACACTTTCGGAACTATCGAACACATCGCGTATTATTAAGTCAACATATTTTACATTAAGTTTATCTAATTTTTTAAATTGCTGCAGCTGTTTTCTCTGTAACGATGGTTGTGAAAGGCAGACGGACATTTTTTTTTGATTTTTTGGAATCAATAGGTCCTAAAACGTCTAGAAATGCAAAAAAAGGGGGCTAAGAATTTCACTTTTGGATCGAAAATGTCATATTTAGGTTTTTCAAACCAAAATAATATTCAATATAATATAATATTAATAATAATAATATAATATTAATAATATTCAATATAATATTCCGCAAATCTGCGAAATGGTCAACTTTTTTCTTTACCATGTCTCACAAATTCAGTAGCAGCTATTTTGTATATTAAAGATTCTCGAATATTCTTCATATTTTCTAACTAATCCACAGACGATTATAGACAACTTTGTTTTTATACATACAAAGAATGGTTGTAAATTTGATAAAACCCTTTTGATTTATTTATTTTTCGAACTTTTCAAATCTTACATTAACATTTCGCTGTCAAGTTAATATGTAGCATATAGATAGATGTACACAATTGCATAAAAAGTAATTTTCTGTTTGTTTGTAACAAAACTTTTCTTTATATTTTAGTTCGTTTCTCTTATTGCAAAATTCTAATGGTTTTACTCTTCAATTGAGATCTTAAGACTGCATAACATAAGGAAATTGAATATTGGCAAATGCACGTGACACTATTTCAAAAAAGTTTATAAAGTTAAATACATTTCTTAAGATTGGAACAGGTTTATTTTGAAAGCTTTATGCAAATAGTTGACAACAAATTAAACAATTGATTTAAACGATCTCACTTTGAAAATCAACGTTGTAAAAATTGGTAGAAAATTTTGTATACATCAATCAAAAGTCAGTTTAATAAACATGAGAATATTGGTATTATATTTTTTTTTTTTAATTCAAAGTTAGGCATGTTTAGTGTTAATTATAATAAATTATAAATTAACGTCCCTGAATATCCGAAGATACCATGCCAACTAGGGATAAGAATGGAATGCAAATTAGGATTCTCTGAAAAATTTATGAACGTTAACTTTAAAGCCTTGAGGATTAAATTCATCAGGGAAAACCCACGAAGGTAAGGCATTCCAACGATGGGAGACTCTGTTGAAAAAGTCACGTTGGAAGGCTACAGTTCTACACCTAATTATTTGAACTGTAAAGGGATGCGCTGCTACGTTTGCTCTGGTGTGACGCGAAAGGTTTGCTGATTTAGGTAAAATCGATTTGATCTCTTCAGAAGCTCGTTCATCCATAATATATTTATAAAATATAGTCAAATCAGCAACATTTCTTCTGTGCTGCAAGGAATCAAGACCGTTAGTAAGACTTGGGTTACCAATGAGTTTAATAGCTCTACGCTGTACAGAATCAAGGCAGTTGAGACTACTCAAGTAAGCTCCACCCCATATGTGAGAACAGTATTCCATGCAGGGACGTATAAAAGATTTATAAACTAAAAGAAGTTGTTCGCTATCGAAAAACTTACGACATCGCCCCAAAAAACCTAACTTTTGAACAGCATTCTTAGCCAGATTAAAAATATGAGAATTCCACTTCATATTATTTTCAATCTCAACTCCTAGAAGTCTGACAGACTCATTCTCTAAAAGATTTTTGGGGCCAAACGTTAATGGAAAAAGATTGGGTGTCGTTATCCTAGAAAAATGACAAACCTGTGTTTTGCTTGTATTGAATTCAACACTGTTAGCAATACCCCAATCCATAATTGTTTTAAGATCAGTGTTAAGGGAATCTATCAATTTTGACCTACACTCACTAAGCGCTAAGGGTGTATATAATTTAGGTGCTTCATGAGACGCATGAAGCGTGCTATCATCAGCAAAACTATGTATAGGATGAACCGTTGAGTCCAACAAATCATTAATATAGATAAGAAAAAGAGTTGGTGACAAAGCGGAACCCTGCGGAACTCCTGCATTAGTTGAAAAAGTATTCGATGATACACCGTCAACATTGACCCGAAATTTTCGATCAGATATAAAGCTCTGTGTCCAAGATATAAGCTGCTCGTCTAAACCATAGGATCTCAATTTGCATATTAGGTTGTTATGCCAAACTTTGTCAAATGCCTTGGAAATATCAAGAGCAACACCGAATGTTTCTCCAAAGTTTTCAAGCGACTTGTTCCAGATATGAGTGACAAAAGACAGCAAATCTCCCGTCGCTCTTCCTTTTCGAAATCCATATTGTCTCTCATTAATTAATTTGGAAGACTCTAAGAAGCTCATTAAATTAAAATTGACATATTTCTCAAAAATTTTAGCAACTACCGATAAAATTGAAATGGGTCTGTAATTCGTAGGATCAGTCTTACTGCCCTTTTTTGAAACTGGCTGTACACTAGCCATTTTCCAAATTTCAGGAAAAATTCCTTTCTTATATGACAAATAGAAGATTTTAGTGAGGATTGGTGCTAGCTCCCTAGCAAATGTTTTAAGTACAATCGGAGGAATAAAATCAGGGCCTGTTGCCTTGTTAGTATTGATTTTCAAAAGCATTTTTCGAACAATGTTTTTCCGAAAAATTATCCGCCTCATTTTATAAGAAACTTTAGAAATAGGTTTAGGCTGGAAATTAGGTTCTTTTAAAGTAGAATTTAAAGAGAAATAATGCCCAAGCAAATTAGCTTTCTCTTTTGGATCAATGATAGGGACATCTCTATTAACAAGAGGCGGTAGGGAAGATTTACAAAAGTTGCTTTGGACAGCCTTTGCGGCTTTATAGAAATTGCGTGAACCAGTCGGATTTTCTGCGAATTTAGATGCTTTTTTCCTATTAAATAGATGTTTCTCTTCATCTATTAACTTACGACATAAATTTCTCTCTTTACGGTACTGTCTAAGGTTTTCATCGGTTTTGTTTTGATTAAACTTTCGAAAAGCTTTTTTTTTAACTTTTATAGCTTTTTTGCATTTACTAGAAAACCATAGATCAGTTTTTGGAATGATCAATTTATTAGGAATAAATCTGTGCATACCATCAATTACAGTTTCAGAAAAATTTGATGCAGCTATGTCTGGGTCTTGGCCGGTAAGGCAATAGCGTTTCCAAGGAAAACATCTAAAAAAACTTTTAAGTCCTTGCCAATCCGCAGCTTTGTAATCCCAAACATTGCGAGGATTCGCTTTAAATTGTTTTGGAATTTGTATATTTAGTTGTGTGGAGATCAAATTATGATCTGAACCACCCAATGGTTCTGATATTTTAAATTGAACCAGATATGGATCGTTTGTCAAAAATAAATCAAGTAAATTACTACTTTTACAAGGAATGTCAGGAACTGTGGTTGGCAGGTCTATTATTTGAGTAAAATTGTGATAAAGAGCAAACAACTCAGCCTGTCTACCAACCTCGTCAGTTTTAGAGCTGTATGTAAGCCATTCTTTATTGTGGACATTAAAATCTCCAAGAACTATAAACTTTGCATTAGGATACTCAACCAACCTATCTATCTTCTCAGATAAGTCATGAAATAAATTAGAGTTCTCAGGTGAATTAGGTGAACGGTAAAGTCCAAAGACAAACAGCGTTTGACTTGAGCAACTAATTTTTAGTGACACCATATTGTGAAATTTTGCATTTAATTCAAATTTATTTAATCTCACATATGGTATAGTATCCCTAATATAAGCACAAACTCCATGCTTAATGTAGAAAGAGGATTCAAGTTCATAATTGGGACAAAGGTATCTGTTTTTATCTAAGGTCACAGCACGCGCACTGATAATCGTTTCCGTTAAAAACAAAATATCAGGTTTCATAGTTTCAAGAAAAAGATGGACTGAATTAAGGTTTATATTCAATCCTCTTATGTTCGCATAGCTGATAGATAATTTTGCCATTTTAATTCATAGAGAAATATCAATGAAAAACATACATACGAAAACCACAGTAATGCGAAAACAAACAAACTCAAATTGAAATTGACTACTTCAACAGCTGGACAACCTGAATCTAAGTCTAGGTTCACTGTTAAAATCGACAATTAAAATTATGAAATTGTAAACAAAATATTATTTTAGAAACATCAAAACAAGATGTAACTCAAAGACAGGAAACTATACATAAAGTGTACTTAAAACCTGTTATTGAGTCAACAAGACCACAAGAAAATTAACAACGAAACTAATAAAATAACTACAATTCAACATAAGTCAACAATAAACAATTATTGAACCTTACCGTCCACGAATATTTCGAATTGTTTATTATATTATGTTTACAATAAACAATTCCAATTTAACAGCTTATGTACAGCAATTGTACACTAAATTGTTAATATATAAATAAAAACTAAATATTATATTAAAACGCTTGTTTTTTTTTCTCCTTTTTGAATAAATATATATAAATATCCTTGGCAATAACTGGATCTCAGATCCAATTATAATATAACTTCACAAAAACTCAACTAAAAGTCAAGACCAATGAAAAACTTGTAACTATGACTAAGTTTCCAGTCAAGACTATCAATCGAAAACAACAATTCAACAATGGAAGGTAAACAATCAATAAAACGCAAAAATTGATATACACATCAAAATGATTGAAACCTAAAAGTTAACCCATTTCGAACCGAGCTGCAGAAACTATTTTCTCGGACAAAACCAAATGCTTTTTTATAGTAATTTCATGCTCCTAAGCCCGAATCTGAGATAGAAAATAAATAATATCTTACCGTTTTCCTGGAAAATAGAAAAGATTACTGTTCGTTTCATCGAACGCTGGCGCTGAGTCTACATATATAAAAACACACCAAAAAATTTATGTTTTAAATAATTTTATGATTTAATTTAGATTTTTATTTATATTAGATTTAGATAAAGTGGTATTTATTAAAACAATCTACATGAATATGCTTATTGCATTCTTGACACATGAAAATTGTGGGTTTGCCACATCCTTTTAGTTCACACCTACGAGGCTTATTTTCAAGTTGACGCACAATAATGTGCTCACCATGCGGTCTCTCAAACTCCTGGTCATCATCCATTTTTTTTCGTATTGTCATTAGTTAATAAAAGGCTTTCTGTGACCATTACCTTGAAGTCAATTTGACTCAATGTTTTTTCATTCTTATATTTTGCGATGAGACAGTGCAACTTCCATGCATTGGCCATTGAAGAATTAAGTGTAGAGATCCATAGCGGCCAAGATCACTTCTTACCACGAATGTTTACACGGTAGTTTTGGACACCAATATCATGCAGGCTCACTCCTCCCATACCTTTATGCTAGTTATAAAGCATTGCCGGTTGATCGTAGTGTATTTGTTTTGACTTCTCATTTGATTTTTTTGTCTCTGGTTTTTTTCCAGCGGATAACAGAATGTAGAGGTAATATTTGGTCATAATTTGTAGCCGTTGTGACCTCTTTGTTATCCTGCCATCGACACAAAGTAATTTTATTAAAATAATTTATTTAAAATAAATTTAATAATTTTTTGCTTTAACAACTTTTTTATATAATATTTTGTTACATGTTTCAACCATAAATGGTCATTCTCAAACATTTGAAAATATTATGAATCAAATAAAAACATTTTTCATTCAACAAAATTTTTGTTTGATAAAAAGCATACTACAGAAAATTTTAATTGAAATAACTTGAATAAAAATTATTTTTTATAAACAAATTTTAGAAGCTTGCTATTTTAATTTTATGAATGAAATATGATTTTTAACAGAAATTTTAATTGAATTATTCCAAGACAGAATTGTATAAAATATTTGAATTAAAAGAAAGTTTGTCATTTAAAATTAAATTTGGTTGTGTTTTGAACCCTTTGTAAATTTCAAATTCTTCAAGAGAGTCCATTAAAACACCTTGATTACATAAATGTAAAGCCTTCAAATTTTGTTCAAAACTGGTATAATTATGATTGTTATCTATTAAATGGTTTGCAAAAATAGACTTTAGATTTTGTTTATTTTTCTTCATTGGAAGATGCTCTTTGAATCTATCTTTGAAACATCTGCCGGTTTTCCCGATGTAAAACTTTCCACATGAATCACATTTAATTTTATATACTCCTGAACAAGATTCTAATTTAACATTTAATTTTGGTTTAAACATTTTATATAAATTATTGTTTGTGCGGAAGGATATTTTATATTTATATTTTTTAAATGAACAACAGCATGTTCCAATTGATATCAAATTAAATAACAAACACATATTTTTTCCAAAAATTATGAATTACACAGATATTATCTTAGATGATTTTGAAAATCAATTATTATGCAAAGGTCTAAATTATAATATACCAAAATTTAACAAAAATAGTATGACATCAGAGATAATAAATGCTGAATCTATAATTAAAATGCTACCTACTGCTGAAACAAGAAATGAAGCAAGATGTGTAATTACAAGAAAATTTAGTAATATTGTCGAAAGTGGTTATCGTAATAATTTTCTCAAAAATATTTATCAAAATGAAATTAATTCTATTAAAAACATAAAAGCCAAATTATTAGAACACAACGTAATAATTACAGAATGTGATAAAGGTAACACAATAGTATTATTATATAACCAAGATTATTTAGATAAAACATATGATTTTATTAACAATAATGATATAAAAATTTTACAAAAAGATCCAACAAAATCATATGTCAAAATTATTAATAATATTATAAATAAAAGCACAAATTTATTTGATCATCACACCCAAATTAGTTTAAAACAAATTCATGCAAGAGCACCCGAGTTTAAAGGTTTACCAAAAATTCACAAAGAAAATATACCAATTAGACCTCTTATCAATTACAAAACTGCACCTTCTTATAAAATAGCAAAATTTTTAATCAAAATTATTACTAATAATATCACATTAATCAATAACCAATCTATTAAAAACAATTTACATTTAATAGAAAAAATAAATAATATTAATTTATTATTTCAATATAAAATGATATCTTTAGACATAACCAATATGTATACAAATATTCCTGTTATTGAAACTATTGATATATTAGAAGAAAATTTAAAAAACACTGGTACTTTAGATATACTTAAAATTAATGAATTGATTATTATAATTCGAGTTATTCTACAACAAAATTATTTTACTTTTGATGATAAATTTTTTATTCAAGAAAAAGGGCTTGCAATGGGATCTCCATTAAGCGGTTTACTCGCTAATGTTTTCTTAAATTATTTTGAAAATAAATTTATATTCTCAAATTTAAATAAACAACAAAATTTAATAATTTCATACTCAAGATATGTTGATGATACCTTCATTTTATTTAATGGTACAATTCGACAAATAGAAATTTTCAAAAATTATTTGAACAATGTTCATCCATATATAAAATTTACTCTTGAAATTGAAGATAATAATCAAATACATTTTTTGGATTTAACAATTTTGAAAAACAATAATAATTTTGAATATAAAATTTACCGGAAACCTACAACTTCTAGCATTACTATAAATAAAACATCACATCACCCACATTTACAAAAAACAGCAACATTTAACTCACTAATTCATCGCATGCTAAATATTCCAATGAATATTCTAAATTTTCAAGAAGAACTAAACACTATAAAATTTATTGCTTTAGATAACGGATATGACTCTAAATTTATTGATAAATTACTTTCAAGGAAAATAAACAAATTAAATAATCCAAATATTAACAATGAGAATAATATAAAATATGTATCAATGGAATACACAAACATCTTACCAAATATTTTACGAAACCATTTTAAAAAATATAAATATAAAATATCCTTCCGCACAAACAATAATTTATATAAAATGTTTAAACCAAAATTAAATGTTAAATTAGAATCTTGTTCAGGAGTATATAAAATTAAATGTGATTCATGTGGAAAGTTTTACATCGGGAAAACCGGCAGATGTTTCAAAGATAGATTCAAAGAGCATCTTCCAATGAAGAAAAATAAACAAAATCTAAAGTCTATTTTTGCAAACCATTTAATAGATAACAATCATAATTATACCAGTTTTGAACAAAATTTGAAGGCTTTACATTTATGTAATCAAGGTGTTTTAATGGACTCTCTTGAAGAATTTGAAATTTACAAAGGGTTCAAAACACAACCAAATTTAATTTTAAATGACAAACTTTCTTTTAATTCAAATATTTTATACAATTCTGTCTTGGAATAATTCAATTAAAATTTCTGTTAAAAATCATATTTCATTCATAAAATTAAAATAGCAAGCTTCTAAAATTTGTTTATAAAAAATAATTTTTATTCAAGTTATTTCAATTAAAATTTTCTGTAGTATGCTTTTTATCAAACAAAAATTTTGTTGAATGAAAAATGTTTTTATTTGATTCATAATATTTTCAAATGTTTGAGAATGACCATTTATGGTTGAAACATGTAACAAAATATTATATAAAAAAGTTGTTAAAGCAAAAAATTATTAAATTTATTTTAAATAAATTATTTTAAATCAATTTAAACAACTGGAAACCAAACCATCATTATTTTAAGTTAATTAACCAACTTAAAATTTTTTTAAAATGTTTAATTTTATTAGTCGAATCAAACATATAGTCATGTTGACCACGAGGTAAAGCTGTTCCAGTTTTTAAGTTATTTCCTCCACCTGCAACACGATTACTACGCACAGTTCCAGTGGCACATTTTCCTTTTTCAGCCAATAAACATAGCAAATGATAGCTTGTAAAGTAATTCTCAAAAAAACACCTCGTGATTCTCAGGAAACTCTACGTTTTGAAGTAATCTCAACACAATCCGCACCAAGTCCAACATAAGTATTATATTTGTCACATTGTCCACAATAAGGTATAAACTTAAATAGGTAGCTTTCAGCAGAGCAAAGACACCATAGCTTGTAGCCAAAAAGATTTACTGGGCAGCTTATGTATTAGTTTCAGTTATTATATGACGCAAAACTTCATCATCATAAAACTTGTTGAATAATTCAATAGGTGATAAATCTTTTAATTTCAGTTTTCATATAAGCTAAAGGTGGAGGGTTAGGTGCTATATTATATTTAAATTGTTTCGGTTTCTGGACTATTTTGGTTTATGAAAAGAAGTTAATGGTTTATAATCATATTTTGCTTTCTTTTGTCTTGGTTCTTGATGATTAGATGGTCCAGGTTGGGGTTCTTCAACGATGAACTCACTTTCTTCAGTATCTTCAACAGAATTTTTTGAAGTTTCAACTTCAACACACCAGCCACATCGCCAAAAATATTACAATTAACATCAGGATTCATAAGTATAAAATTATCATCAATATCTTCTTCATCGCTTAATTCATCAACCCGATCGGGTGGAAGAATGTTAGTATTAGAAATATTATCAACTTCTTCATCTTCGTCACTCCAGTTATCAATAATTTGTTCCAATTCACGCATTGTCAAAAACTTTCGACGCGACATTATATAACTACAAATTATATACAAATAATAAACATACGATGCAAAGAATGAACGTTAAAACAAATGTTCTGTACAAAATCTGTACTTACCCTCTTTTATGTATAAATACTCAATTTTAACAAAACAAAATCACACGAATTAATAAACGTCTATTTTCTTCAAAATAGCGATAACATATGAGAAAAAATTTCATAAAAATGATGAAATGCAATTTTAGTACAAAATTTGATTATTCTAGGGTTCGTGCCAGTGTTCGATGAAACGAACACTTAACTTAACGTACATCTGGAAGCACCTCAATGTTTCCAATAAATATGAAAACTGTTTCTATGAGTAATCTCATCTATTGGCACAAATTCGTCATCATTAGTTTTTCGATTTTTGTTCGTTTAGTATTTTATATAATTATTCAAAAATATGTCTAAAAACAAGGATGTTTTGCAAGAGGGGTTGTGGTAGGAAGGGGAGGCTTGAGCCACCATAGAATTTCTTTGTCGAATACACAACACATCAAAGGAGCTAACCATACTAAGCTCACCATGAATTACTATTACCATCATAGGTAAAAAAATTTTAGACAAAAAGCAATTTCACTGTTCGATGAAACGAACAGAGGATCGAAATGGGTTAAATTTAAATTCAAATAAAATATAACTTAACTTAAACAACTTCTTAAAATGTTCTTAAAACAATTCCTTATTTTGAAATTTCCTACTTGAAATTTTCCTCTGGTGTGTTTTAGCTTCTTTATTTTGTAAATATAAGCACTTTAATTCTGGTTGATTTTCTAATCCAGAAATCTCAAAAATTGCATTACTTTCCAGCTATAAACACTTTATTCCAGTATACTCTTCAAGACCTTCAATTTTAAATAAACAATTTTTTATGTAAAATTTCTTACCTAAAACAAGATAAAAAGATAATTAAATTAAAGGAAAATTGAGTTAATTTACTGTTAAAATAAAATAAAATTATTTTAAAAGTAAATAAAAGTAATATATATCGAAAAAGAAATTAAATTTTTATTTATATTTAAAAATTAACTCGAAAAAAAACAACGTCTATATTCTACGGTTGCTTTGATTTTTTTTCAAAAAATCAAAGCAACTAGCAATTGGTATCCTAAGTTTTGTTAAACTTATTCCGTTTCTCTTTTTTCTTTGATAAACTTTTCTAAACACTGATACTGAATATATAGACTTTTCTAAACACTGATACTTAGCACTTTTGACTTGTTTACTTTTTCATTTATGATTTGTTCACAGCATGATTGAAATTAGCTCGAATTTATTTTTCCCAAATAATTAATTAAAAAATTAGTTGGTATATTATTCACCAAGAGAAGTTGTGGAGCTCGAGGGTTAACTATGTGGTTTTTTGTCTGACTCAGACCGTTTCAAAACCTTTTTTGGTTGCAAACCTGCAAATATGGATTAGAATAGTATGATAAACCGGAAGTTCGTACGCAGAAATATAGGAAGCTGTACTAAAACTTAATATATAGCCAGTCTCAATAAGATTAAAATCCAGAAAATATTAAAGATTCAAATTAACAGCGGCTTGAGAGACCCCCTCCATTTTGCCCATATTATTGAAATTATTCCATATCTTTAATTTTCAAATGAATTTTCGGATCATATACCAAAGTTTCATCCAGATCGCATGCGTTTTTGCCAAAAAAAAACCAAATACGATTTGAATTTTTTTTCGTGACACATGGGATGTTGATGAAACTTTGGTATGAACCTGGATCCTGGTTCACTTAAAAATGGAAGATTTTGATTCATTTCAAAATCGAACTAAATGGAGGAGAGTCTACCGAACACCTTTGAGTTTGCATCTTCATTACCTACTAGTCCAGAATTTGAATCGTATTGAAACTTGGTTTTAAAGTTTAAGTACAGTTTCCAATATTTCTGCGAACCAACTTCTGGCTTATCACTTCCGGTTAAAAAGTTTTTTTGTTTATCTCTACTATACGTAATCATTGTAACTGTACAAATAGATTTCCATGAAACGTTTGTTAAAAGTTTCAATCAATATGAGAAGTATTTGATGAACTTTTAAAGTACATTGAACAAAGAGTCCACCATACAACAGGTGATTTTTCTCACTATATTTTTTATGGTTGTTGGGAGCATAAAACATTCGTTCGTAAATTAATTTTGATGAAACTTTAAAAAGAGATGCAAATATGTATGTATGATAAGGATCAGATCTCGATCACTTTCTAGGTTCTCGTCTTTTCGACTTCTAGATACGCAAATATAACACCAAATTCTGGAAACTAACTGCTCGAAAGGTGAATACGGCTAACGTTTGGATACAGATCACACGCCGTCTGTTCGTCAGATGCTTCAATACTAACCTTGAATTTCTTATTGAAACAGGAGCTGATATATCAGTGATCCCGTGTCGATCGTTTTCCAACCTAATTAAATATGACAAGAATGTCCTTCAAGTGGTTTATGGGTATAATATGATCCACGCTTTTGGTACAAAATAATTGAATTTAGATTTGGGTCTCTGTAGAGAATTATGGCAAACATTTGTCTTAGCATCAGTCATTAAACCCATTATAGGTGCTAACTTTCTGGCCAAGTTCTCGTTCATTGCAGATCTAAACCAAAAGCGCTTACTAGATACGAGTACACAATTAACTGTGAATTCTATTGCTCATATTATTAATTAACAGTGCTCCCTTCACTGCATTTTTATAATATTCAAGGAAATTATGGAAACAGACTCCATGACTGTCCCTTCCTCACTCGGGAACCCAAATACAACGATTCAGTCAAACACAACGTGGTTCATCGTATTACCACAAAAGGACAATTACCTTTCTCTGAACCACGTAGACTGGAAGCTAATAAATTGTAGATTGCGAGGACGAGCTTTGCATATGATCCAGCTAGGACTGAAAAAACCATCCTCATCGTGCTACATATCCACTACATTTGGTTCCGAAGAAGGATCAAAATGACTGAAGACCATGCTGGGACGTGTGAATGATGTTTCCATCCCAGATCGATATCCATACCACATACCGCATACACAGATTTATGTTCTGAGAAACGCACTTCACATATTTCAGCGTTTTCCGGGTTTTTATATACCGACGATGTTGGAGGAAAGCAATTCCCCACAGGAACAGCAAAAGCACTTACGCATTCCTTTTAAAAGGTTATTTGATTTCTATATTAAAATCAAAATGTCTGAATACGCATTTAATGTTCTCTCTCTTCACTTTTTGAGCCATTAAATTACAAAAGATGGCATAGAATCATGGCCACATACAAGATTTTCCACTGCCAACTTCAGTTCGCCAAGTCCAGCGATTTATGAGAAAGGTAAACTATTACCATAGATTTACACTCTTCTTACCTGAGCTAATTGCTCCACTACATGGTTATTTCGTTGAAATAAGCAAGATGAAATCAGTCAGAATTGGTTTGGACCCTCCAATGCTGTACAGCCATATTGACAATGTAAAACTGGCGCTTGTAAAATGTACACTCTTGGATCATCCGTAAATAAATGCAAGCTTTTGTATCGAAATGGATGCCTTAGATACTGTAACAGGAACAGTATTTAAACAATTAAACAAAGGAAGTAGACGGTCCTTAGGATTTTTGCAAAGAAAAACAATTCTACTTTTGATCGCAAATTAATGGCTATTTTCCAAACCATTAAACACTTTCGTTTCTTCATAGAAGATTGTTTGATCATTGTGTTCGCAGACCACATACCTCTACTAAGATCAATTGCTCAAAAATAGAGAGAAGTCCTCGTTAGGTTCGTCATCTCGATTTAATTTCCCAGTTCACAACCGATATTTGACACATCGCTGGAACGAATAATGTAGTGGCAGATGCTCTTTCATGAACTGAGGAAATGGCTATCAATTTTACTGGATTATATGCTGATAAACGCTTTAAGAGAGTGATCCAGAACTCCAAAATTTAATCCAAAATTCACAGGCCATAGGTTCTAAAGGGAAATTTGACTGCACAAATTGCAGTTGGAAGTTAGGCTGAACAAAACTGCACAGTAAACCGATTTGGAGTAAGACCTCCACTAACATATTCCTTCCATATTTATCTAAATTTCTATAACGATCAACATTCGATTCTTCACACGGTTCTTGTCGAAGCCGAAATAGAATAACAAATAAATTTATGGAATTTCTTTAGTTATTGAAAATTCTTGTTTTAGGGTAGAAATTGATGTAGGCTAATCGTTACAATTTATGAAAAGGCATTAAGTTTGGAACAAAATTTGTCTGGCCCAAATCAATTGTCTCGAGTGCCTTAAATCCACAAACGTTTAAAAAGCGGCCACCAAAACCTCAGAATGTATGTATGTATGTATATTGTTGTGGGACGTAGGTCTTAAAAGGTATCTATATGTTTTTGTGACATATTGTAATTCCAATTACACAATACTTTTTGGCAGAATCTTATTTTCAGAATTTCCCCAACTAAGACTGGTTGCATTCATCTTAGGTATGAAAGCACTGTCGCAAACGATAAATAAAGATTTCCATTTAAATTATTTTTATTGTTCATAGGAAAGAGCGTTTGTTAGTTACCCCTTTTTTATATAATCTGGTATTACTGACACACCATTGAAACAATTAGTACTGCTACACGAACAATTGGGAATAGTATATCAGTTTCGAGAAATAAAAAGTTGAACTGAATTCACTAATTTAATTGAATTAACTAATTCGAAATGAATGAGTGCAATCTTATTTATTGGTTAAACTTTAATTAATTGGTTAGATTGGCTATTTTATATAACATCGAAACGATTGTGTGAGTTTATTTGATGTTTTAAAAAATTTAATAACGGCTATAATACTTGTACCAGTTTTGCTTGATATCAATACCCCAATACCAGTATTGAAATTTTGGTCAGATATTTAATGTCCTACCTACTCTATTTTGGTTTGCATCAACGAACTGTTGAAAATTACTAATAACCCAATAAACTGCTTTGCAAATCATAGAAGTCTTACCATGGATTACACGAAGGACTTTAAAAAGTTCAGCCACCAGAATACCTTTCAGAAAGTCCAGTCTTCGAAAGTCCACCAACAGAGTGTTATATATCTCAGATGGTTAAACACAGACCCTTCATTAACAATATTTATTTAATAATTATAATAATATTGTTTCCGGATATCTGGAAACTTTCGTATTTGCAACCGATTTTTAAATATGGCAATAGAAGCGATGTAACAAATTACCGCGGAATCGCAATTTTGTCGTTGATACCCAAGTTGTTTGAAAAACTTATAAAACCAAGATTAGATTTCCAGTTAAAGAACTGTATCTCACCTCAGCAACATGGTTTTTGGTGCCGGTCGATCAACAACGACCAATTTAATGGCTGATTTTCTGTTTAAAACTAGTTCTGATGGTGACCAAGTAGACGTAATTTACACTGATTTTTCTAAGGCGTTTGATAAGTTAAAGCTTGCGATTTTAATAAAAAAAATTAGTAAAATCTAATTGCGACTGCGTGTCGATCAATTGGTTTTATTCGTATCTTTCCAACCGTAAGATGTGCGTAAAAATTGAAAATTCTTTTTCAGAAGTGCTATGTACATTGGGGTGTTCCACAAGGTAGCCATTTAAGTCCGCTTTTGTTCCTAATCTTCATCAACGATATAGTCGACTGTTTCAAATTTGCGCAGTATCTAATGTATGCGGATGACATTAAAATATTATCCAAAATTAAGCAAACAGCAGATTGCGATCGCCTTCAGGACGATTTGGACCGATTTAGGGAATGGTCCACTTCAAACGAACTCAGCCTTAATTTGGAAAAATGTAAAGTAATTTCATTCCACAAGTCAAGATTCAATGTAAGTGCTCTTTATGCTTTTGATGACCATTTGCTTGAACGAGTACATTTTATATCTGATTTAGGAGTTATATTTGATAGAAATTTATCATTTTCAAAACATATCGATTATGTTGTTGGGAAAGGGTATCAGATGCTTTACTTTAACGCCGGCATGCTCGTAGTTTTCACGATCCATTAACTATCAAAACTCTTTACTATACGTATGTTCGATCAATTTTAGAATATGCGTTGGTCGTATGGTTTCCTTTCTATAACAATAGTGTTACTCGTATTGAAAGTATTCAGAAGCAATTTCTTTTATTATTTATTTCTTTTATTATTTTATTATTTATTTTCGTTGCGTAATCTTCCATCTTCGCATGACCTTTCAACATATATTATCGAAAGTTATATAGTATCAGGCTTTAGCTTTTGCATATGAGGTCATTGGATACTAGGCGGAATTCAGCAAACGGTAATGTTTATTTTCGATATAATGACCAATCGCATTTACTGCTTCAAATTGCTTGAATTAAGTGATATTGCTGTACCGTGTAGAAATATTCGCCCCAGAAATATTTTATTTAAACTAACCTTACGTCATACAAATTACGGTTTCAATGAACCATTCTTATCTTCATTAAAAGATTGTTTAATGAATATTATACCATTTTCGATTTTGATATTTCTCGTGACTCATTTACGGAGAGGTTGTTGAAGTTTAGCTGAGCCAAATTGCTTTCTCTACTATTTAAAGTTTCACAAACCTTTAGGTTTTTAATATGTTCAGATATTTCTTTTTATTTCTTTTAAAATGTAAGTTTAGTATATTCTTAATTTTATATAACCAAAATGTATACTTTTACGGTTGGTCAAATAAATAAATAAACAAATAAATATTTATTCCAAATTTTTGAATTAATTATCAACAGACTTAGCTAAACTTGACTTTACTCTATCACAGAATTATTCTATGATTGTTAACAGAAGAAAAATCAGAAAGCATTCTACTAACCGTAATATTACTCATACATTAATATACAATCCAAACGATCTTTATCCTTTATCACATTCTTTATCCAAATATAATTTCTATACCGTGATAATATATTAATAATTGCGAGTAACAATAACTTGATAATAAAAGAATATATACAGTGACGATTTAGCAACATAATTCATGATTAATATAATTGTTGAATATCGAAAACAGAGATAACCAGATTCTGGTCAGTTTAAATTCCATCAAAATGCCATACGGCGATTGTTTCAAGATCGAAGTTTAGCTCCTCAAAGATATCTTAATTAGTTTGTGTGGCAAATAAATACGCGAATTTCAAAACATTCGTTTATTGAGAGTTAATTGTAATGACATACTCTAGAACGATCATATAATGGCAATGGCAAAATGCACTTGTAGAGAACTCGGTTTCTTCAATATCCAAGCAGGGTTTGTCGGACTTTGAAATACGGCCAAGCACTGAACGATTAATGGTTATAACAGTACTTGGTTATTGTTATTGGGCCAGTACTAGAACAATTCATCGGTCGATCTATGGTTAACAGAAAAGAGCCAGTATATATTTGCCTTTGAATGGCCAAGCATTGGCCCATGGAAGGTAAACAGTACTTGGCTATGGCTATTTTGTATTTACTGGAACCATGAATTGGCCGATCTATAGTTTATAGAAAATAGCCAGTACACTTTACATTAAATGGCCAATCAATGACCCGTTAATGGCTAACAATTATTGGCGATTGTTATTGGGCCAGTACTGCAGCCATGAATTTGCCGATCTATGTCATTTTTTTTAAATTCACTAGAGTATTATCCGTTTTAGAAATATATATTTTTTTTAAAAAACTATATAGTTTAGTTTTCGCTTCTCGGCTGAAAGACTATGATAATATCGATATGGTAATATTGGTATGTGTTTAATTTTTTTTTCTTTTCATTTCGTTTTTATTTTAATTATTTTGTATATAATTTATTTAAATTAACGTATGAAAATATTATTTTATATTTTTTTTATTCGGCCATTGTTGCATTACTGGTCACCAGTAATGGGTCTTTGCTGAACCAGTTGTATAATTTTCGTCATTTTTACTTTATTTTAAATTATTTTGAATTAAATTTATTTAAATTTAAAATATTTATCATAGTTGGAAATATTACATAGTTAAAATATTTATCATAGAAATCGAGATTACTCCAGAATATGAACTAAATAGCTGAAATATATATAGAGTAACAGTTTATTTATAATAAAAACAATTTTTTTCTTTATTTTGTCCATAAAATTTATTAAATAAGTTATTTGCGTAAAGTAACAATTGATATTATAGAATATGAAAGAATATTCATTGTGTTACTATGAATATGAAAGAAAGCTTAAACTTGAACACAGAGCATGAAGCATGGCATCATAGCTGTCCCATATTCCAAAGAAAAATGTTACAAATGAAGCAAAAAATTACATATCAATAGCAATCATCGCTAATCGAAGAAACAAGTTGTGAAATTTTTTACACAAATATATAAAGCCTTTTATCAAATATTTTGGGGCTGAAAACTTTATTACCAAAATTGAAGCCTAAATTGATCGTTCTTTCTGAAACAAGAATTACCAAGAAAATATTAGACAATGAATATTATCTTAAAGGTTACAAAAATATAAGTTGTTTTTCGAATTCCAGGCAAAAAGGCGGTATTGTTGTTTACTTCAGGGAATCTATTAAATTTGTTGAAAAAATAAATACATTTATTGATGGCACTTGGTTTTTAACTGTCGATGTATTTTTCAAAAACAGAAGATTTCGTCTTAGCCTTTTATATAGATCTCCATCTTTTAGTCTTGCTACTTTTTTAAGTAATTTTGAAATTTGGGCCGAGGAAACTATTGATAATAGAATTTGCATATTAATTTTGGGTGATTTCAATATTGATATTGACTCCAGTACTTTCTATAGCAAAAAATTAAAACAAATTGCCAACGATTTTGCTATCAGTGTATGCTATACTCCCCCAACACGAGTAAATGAACATAGTAAAACAAGGATTGATTTAGATATGACAAATAATACTACTATAAACACAAAAATTCTTCCAGAATTTCAAATTAGTGATCATGAAGTAATAAGCATTTCTAATGTGATCGAAATAGCCAATACCAAGTCGAAGAAAATCATGTACATCACTGTAAAATACAGCAATGAAGAGTTTTGTGATTCACTCGAAAAAGAACTGCTAAAACCAAGACATAACCCTTTACAGGATTCTGCCTACTTAGTTCAAGCATTAAGGAAAACTGTTCAAAAATTTACAATCATCAAAACAGTTAAAAGTGATTACAATAACAAATGATATTCTGATGAACTAAAGGCACTTAAAAAAATCTTGACTTATCTAATCTATGTGTTATGTATCAAAATTCTATAAATTTTTGGGAGATATACAAGAAATTAAGAAATGAATATTTTAGGGCACTTAGACTTGCGGAAAATCGACATGTATGTGAGATAAATGAAACAAATCGAAACGACAGCAAAAAACTTTGGTTTTCGTTAAAAAAATTATACAAATATAAGCACTAATCGGATAATGTTAATGAGTTTAATAATGAATGAGCTGTTATTTGAAAACGAAGAAATTGCAAATAAGTTTAATGATTACTTTATTATAGTAGTATTTAAACTATTAATGATAGTGTTCCTAAAAATTTTGTGTTAAAATTTAAACTATCATTAAAACTATTAATGATAGTGTTCCAATTAATTTTGAAATTTTTAATCCTCTTCCTCCTGTATCAAGTATATTTAAATTCGAACCAATCACTTTAGAAGAGCTAAAAAGTGTTGTTAAAAATTTGAAAAATAAAAATGGTTCCGATTCGATTAGTGCCAAAATATGAAAAGACTCTATAGATATTATAGCACAACCATTACTTGAAATAAAAAACCACTCACTTCAAAGTGGAATTTTTCCAAGTGACTGGAAAGAATCTTTAATTATTCCTGTACCAAAGATTAGAGGAACTAGAAAAGCAGAGCAATATCGGCCAATAAACATGCTACCTATTTATGAAAAAATTTTAGAGATCATTGTAAGAAATCAATTCATCTGTTATATTGAAAACAATAAAATATTAGTTGAAGAACAATTTGGTTTTCGAAAAGGCTTCTCCTGCGAAATTTCGTTAGATTTTTTATTGACTGATAGGAAAACTGAAATTGAAGTAAAACAATAGTTGCGATATTTTTAGATTTACAACGTGCTTTTGAGGTTATAGATCGTGATCTGTTGTTACAGAAACTTAAAAAAATTGGTGTAACTGGAGTGGAATTAATGTGGTTTGCTGACTATCTTAATAACCGGCAACTAAAAATCCGTTTTGGTAATGCAGAATCAAATTCAAAGAATGTTGAAATAGGTGTTCCACAAAGTTCAGTTTTATTTCATCAAATAATACTGTTCAGTTGGCTGGCAATTATATCGAATTTTTTGATAACATTAAGTACCTAGGTATAATAATTGACAAAAAATTAAATTTTAATGAACATATTAACTATATTTCGAAAAAAATATGCTAGCAAAATTTCGCTTTTATCAAGATTGAGAAGAAAGCTAACCCTCGAAACTCGCATAATTTTCTATAAAACGTTACTTGCACCACATGTTGAGTATTCTTCGTCGATTTTATACTTAATTAATGCAAATTGTATGGGGAAGTTACAGAAATTACAAAATCGGGCAATGAGAATGATACTAAAAACAACAAAATATACTTCTGTGCGTTTAATGCTGGAAACCTTAAATTTTTCGACCGTCAACCGAAGTATATATTTAAACACTTTAAAGTTTATTTTTTCATTAAACAGTAAGAAAAATAACAAAATATCCAGAAATTTCAAATATATAGGTGATTTTCACCAACATGAAACGAGGGCTAGGAAAAAAATCAAATTGCCGCAGTATATGATGAGCTCAGCGCAAAAGTCGTTACTATATAAGGGAGTGCAACTCTATAATTCCATTCCTGATGAAATAAAAGATTCAAAAAATATTAAAATATTTAAATATAAGTGTAATAAATGGCTAGAAGCCTTAGAACTAATTTAATTTTTAAAATCAATCAAGACATTAAAATAACTATTGGTATACTTTTTTGAATTCAGATTGTTAAAAAAATAATTATTTTGTAAAGGTTTCAAATACGATGTTACAAAATATAAATGTTACAAGATTATCGAAAGATATATATATATATATATATATATATATATATATATATATATATATATATATATATATATATATATATATATATATATATATATATATATATATATATATATATATATATATATATATATATATATATATATAGCAGGCACGAATCCTCCATATATTGATTGGAATGAGTGCTTCCGTAAACATTTAATTTATTATATGAAACAATTTTGAAATTTTTGTTTGATATAAAATTACATCTATAAACCTTTTGTTTTTTTCCTACCATACTCATTTATCCACAAACACACGACTCAATCTGAATCAACAAACAAAATACTTACAAATTTACTCATCATACAAAATAATAAAAATAATGATCTCGCTAGATTCATTCATCTATCCATACATAATAAAATTCAATAATTAGAAATATTATATATTTCCCCTTAAAATGTCCATATGAAATTTGAGATAAATAATGAGTTTTAAAAATCATTATGAGAGAAATGAAATTTCTTTTGCTTGAGAGAATATTGTTTTAATTTATTTTAAATCTCTTTTTGGTTTCTTTTTGTTTCAAACTAAGAGATATTTTGTTTTTTGATGAAAAATTAAATTCATTTAAAATTTGAATTTGTTTGAGATACAGATATTTCATTTCGGCTTAAGTGATTTACGGCAGGTTTTACGTTTTCATATTTTGATATTGAAGTAATAATATTGTATACTGATTTAATTTTTGTAGTTTTATTTATATTGAAGAAATTATTGAATATAAATAAAATGAATGTCTGTAATTGTGTTGTAGGCAATATTTTAGAAAAATCTTTCTCATCAAGAAGTTTTGATGAAAAGAAAAAAATTTTAGATAATGGAAAGCCAACACCAAATTTGACCATTTCTACTGTCATTAAAAGATGTACAAGACATTTTTCAATGAAGTTTTATGAAAGCTATGTTTGGTTAACGGGCTGTAGTAAAACAAACAAATTGTATTGTTGGCCATGTCTTTTATTTGCTACGGAAAAGTCTGTATGGAATACTACAGGCTTTTATGACATGAATAATTTATCCAAAGCAGCTAAAAGACATGAAAAAGAATGCAGCTCTCATATGACTGCAACTATTGCTTTAAAGATATTCGGTAAAACACGAATAGAAAATGTTTTAGATTCGTCACGAGCAATGTCTATAAGAGCATACAACGAAAAAGTAAGGCAAAACAGAGGCATATTTAAATGTTTGATAGATGTCACATGCTTTCTTGCGGCCCAAGAGCTACCATTCAGAGGAGATGACGAATCACCAGATTCCTGTAATAGAGGCAATTATATTGAGTTGCTTAAACTTTTATCTTGTTATAACCCCGTACTCAAAAACCATTTAGATAATTCCAAGGTATTTTCTGGTTTATCCAGTGAAATACAAAATGATATAATTTCTTCTATTGCCTTTGTATTGTCAGAAGAAATTCATAATGAAGTTAACAATAGCGATTACATTGGACTATTGTTAGATGAAACAACTGATGTGTCAAATAAATCCCAACTGTCAATTATGGTTCGATACGTCAAAAAAGATTGTAACGTTGTTGAAAGGTTTATTGGATTTGCTGATGTTTCACTAGGTAGAACCGCTCGGGAATTGTTTGAGTTTATTGTACCCTTTCTGAAAAAACAAAATATGTTTGACAAATTGGTTTGTCAAAGCTATGATGGTGCTGCCGTTATGTCTGGTAATTCAAATGGGTTACAGATTAAAATTAAAGAATTAATGCCTAATGCGCACTATATTCATTGTTTTGCTCATAAGCTGAATCTTGTTTTATCGCAATCGTGCTCCAAAATCAAAGTTTGTGCCGGATTTTTCAAAAGTATGAGTTGTTTTGTGAGTTTTTTTAGTCACTCAACTAAGAGGTTAGCTGCATTTAATGAATTTGTTAAGAAAAAAGTTCCAACTAGTGCTCCAACTCGATGGGAATATAATGGACGTGTTGTTCAAACATTATTTGAAATAAAGCCCCATTTATTAACATTTTTTGAGAATATAATAGAAAATGAAATAGACTGGGACAATGAAGCAGTATTGCAATCAAAAGGCTTATTGCATATCTTAAATGACAAAAAATTCATTATTTTGCTTCACTTTTTTAATAAATTCTTTCCACATTCGGATACTTTGTTTAAAATATTACAAACTAAATCCAACGATATGCAATTTTGTATACAGCAAATCAATAGCTTCAAAAATACTATTAGTCGCATAACAGAGAATTTCGGAGATTTTTGGGAAGGTGTTGATCAAATGGAGAATTTAGACCTTTTAGAAACACGTCGATCAGATGCGAATCTATCTACAAAAGCTGAATTTGAAAATCTATTGAAAACAGTTATAACCCTCATTATTATAGAGCTAGATAATAGATTCGACTCCTTACCATATTTTGAGTTTCTGAAGCTGGCCGATCTTTCACAATATAAAAATTTCGATAAAAAATTTCCAGAGAGCTTAATATTAAATTTACAAAATGCTTATCCAGGTTTTTTTGATATTCCTGCCTTAAAAACAGAATTAAAAGTAGTTGTCAATGATGATAATTTTACAGCTAAAAAAAATATTCAAGAAGTTTTACACTTTTTAGTTGAAACTGAGTTGGATAATTGTTTCTCCGAATATTTTAAATTTATTAAATTGGTGTTAACATTTCCTGTAACTACAGCCTCTGTTGAGAGATCATTTTCTTGCTTAAAAAGAATTAAAACGTATTTAAGAAATAAATGTGGACAATCGAGACTATCAAATTTAGCCCTAATATCTATTGAAAAAAATTTATTAAATAATTTGAAAAGTGGTGATGATTTTTACGACAAAGTCATTAACAATTTTAGTTCCCAACAACGAAGAATTGAACTTTTATATAAAACTTAGAAATTTATTTTTTATGCAAATAATAAACTGAAATTTTTTTTTTATTTGATTTTGTATTGAAACAAAGATTTTTAATTATTAAATAACGAATTTAAGAATTAATAAAAAAAACAAATTAATTTTTTGAATTATGGATTAATTTATTTATTTAATTACGGAATTAAATTTACGAATTTTAAAAAATTTTAATTTTTAATTTTACTTTTATTTATATATGATTTGAGACAACTTAACACAGATGTAGCATTAGATGTACCGACTAGATTAATAATATTTTAATAAATAAATAACAAATATTTGTAGTATTCGTGTTAAATAAATATTTAGTTATATTCACAAATTTTGCATATATTTGTTTGTTTCTTATATGGATTGCGCCACTTATCTATTTTTGGAAAATATGAGGACGGAAAATTATTTATTTATCAAAATTATTAATCTAGTTAAGAATTTTTAATTCACTGGATTTGAATAATGAAACAATTTTGAATTATATTTCGGATTTTGATTGAGCACTTAAACTCAAGTAATTAAGAAAGTCATGTGAACTTTTTAATTCGAAAGTATATTTTGGATTTTTCTCACACAAAAACCCCTTTTTACCCTAACTAGCCTTTAAATTAAATGTTTAAGTATCAAATTCTGAATCTGTACAAAATATCATCTAAATACTTTAAAATTTGAATATTTGGTTTATTTGGTTCATTTTCTGTGTTTTTTATTAAAATAACGTTGTGTCAGCAAATTAGCAAAAATATTAGCAAATTTATTTGATTAATGCTTTTTATTTAATTTATAATATTCGAATGCATAAGTTATTTGATGATCATCAATTTTTTGTTTGTTTAAAATATATTAATTTAAAATATATTTGTTTAAATCATTTAAAATTCAACAAAATGAAGGTCTATAGTGTTTGTTATTCTTAATATAAAGTATTCTTAAATATAAAAATTTAATTATTATGTTTTGAAGACTAAGCTCATTGCTAAAAACTTGACTAGATTTTAACCATCCTAGTTGAAATACAAATTAACTAAAAGTACGTAGAAAAACAATGTAAGAAACATCTTGAAAAACAAATAAAGCACATATAATATAAAGTTCCTTTCCTTAAACAGTGTTTTAAGAAAAATTATTTCTAGAATTAACTGCTTCCGTCGTAAAACAAAACAGGCTTCGTGCCTGATATATAGATATATATATATATATATATATATATATATATATAGATGTATATATATATGTATATATATATATATATATATATATATATATATATATATATATATATATATATATATATATATATATATATATATATATATATATATATATATATATATATATATATATATATATATATATATATATATATATATATTAATAATATATATATATATATATATATATATATATATATATATATATATATATATATATATATATATATATATATATATATATATATATATTATTAATAATATATATATATATATATATATATATATATATATATATATATATATATATATATATATATATATATATATTATTATTATTATTATTATTATTATTATTATTATTATTATTATTATTATTATTATTATTATTATTATTATTATTATTATTATTATTATTATTATTATTATTATTATTATTATTATTATTATTATTATTATTATTATTATTATTATTATTATTATTATTATTATTATTATTATTATTATTATTATTATTATTATTATTATTATTATTATTATTATTATTATTATTATTATTATTATTATTATTATTATTATTATTATTATTATTATTATTATTATTATTATTATTATTATTATTATTATTATTATTATTATTATTATTATTATTATTATTATTATTATTATTATTATTATTATTATTATTATTATTATTATTATTATTATTATTATTATTATTATTATTATTATTATTATTATTATTATTATTATTATTATTATTATTATTATTATTATTATTATTATTATTATTATTATTATTATTATTATTATTATTATTATTATTATTATTATTATTATGTTACTATATATCCACTACCGTTACAATTTTTGTTATATTAACGTTCATTTTCCATCACCAGTATAATTTTATAAAACAAGCCATGGAAGAGGTAATATTTTATACGAAATATACCCAAAAGGTTTTACCAATAGAAATGAACAATTTCCCTTACCGTATAATTGTTGCGATAAAAGTTTAGAATTTCCTTTTCGTATTTCCAAACACAACAACAAAACCTCTTAACATGAACTCAAAAACTCAAAATAAATTGCAAAACTACTTTCATAACTCAAACAGTAAGTCTACAAAATCATAATTTCATTTAAATAAAAACAAAATTGAATAGAAAAGCTCTCCAACTCAACTATGTTGATTAATTTTCTTTCCTATAAAACAAAAAATAATTTTAATTGGAAACAAAAGTTTACGAAGAGAAAAAACGTAGATTTTGTTCTGTTTTTGAAGTAAGTATTATTACTTTAAGAACAATATCGGTAATATGAAAGGGGAGCGGATTTGTTGTTTTTAAATGAATTATTGTAGTAAATTAATTTAAATCCTCTTAAACATTCAATTATTTCTTACAACGATTCACGTTATACATTTCCACTATATATTTATATTTTAGGAACGTAAATTAAAATATGTGGAGCTCAGATATATTTAAAATGAGTTATCACATATATATGTGATTTGTAAAACACAAATTCACCATACATGCATTGCAAGCAAATTTTTCCGTTGGTTTTGTAAGATACAATTACTTATGTTTAATATTTTCTAATTTGAATTTGAATTTTCAAGAATTCATTTATTTCAATTAAATTAAAAGAATTTAGTGATACAGTTTGTGCGAATAAAATTTAAATAATTTATTTATCTTTACTATACATAGTTTAAAGAAACCAAAACATTTTTTGACAGAAGGAGTGTTTATGATTAAAAGATGAAACTGGTTGGATTAAATAAAAAATATAATATGCCAATGGTTACGTTGATCGTTCAGAAGACAGCAAAATTTTCATCGCATTTGCATTTTGAATATATTCAAATATGGTACGAAGATGAATCTAGCAATAGCATTGACTTATATTAGCAAAGCTTTTTAAAAAGGGAGATATAACATAGCTTAATTGTGTTTATACGACCAGTTAAAGCTGTGTACTATGTAGTGGTGTTGTCTTTGTGTATGTATATACATATCATATAGGATTCAATATCATGTTACGTCAAACTTCATGTAAAAGAAAACCAACTTTTACTGTATAAGAGTTATTAGTTAAAATAAAAAGATTTTACTAAAATTTTTTTTTAAAAATATTGCGTCAATTATCAAAATCTTATTAAAATATGAAGGGGCTGAAAACTCGAAGATATGAGATGTAAAACATGGAAAAGGTACCAAAAGTAAGAACAATTCCACTTGCATATTGTCTTAGTTTCCACAATTCTATTAAGAGTATAACTATATACACACTGTTACAATTAATTTATTAAAAAATCCAAAGTTTTCCTTCACATAAACATAAACTGATCAAAAACAAATTGAATTCCTGTTTTCAAAAGTTTTCTTTTTTTTTAAATTTTTAATGCTATTCCATAAATTTATTTTTTTGAAAAAAAAAATAGTTTTTGATTCTCATTCTAAAACCGTATCACTTAAAAACATTTTCACTTCAAATATCAAAATTTTCTACGATACCATTAAAATGGACACCATGAATGCATTAATTTTGTTCTTGGACTAAATATATTTTACTTGCACTCTTTGAAACTGAAAATTTTCACATTTTACCATTGCACAATTTAAACTGTCTAATTTTATCTTTTATTGTTAGTAATTAAATTCAAATATTCGTCATAATATTCGAATCATAATATTTTAATAAAATTTATCAATATTGAATATTTGAACATATTTTTATCAGTTTTTTCCAAATGACAACCTTGGCGTTCCAGGTTCCTGAAAAATCAGCTGTTTTAAAAATTTAATAAACTTTGTTGACCTTGATTTTGCTGAAAATGGTCAATCTCACATTTCGAAATTTATGCACACGTTAAATAGAACATAAATCTTTCCAAAATTAAAAAAAAAATAGTTCAAGTCTAGAGATTGAGACCCCAGGGCTGTTAGAACGCAAACAAACGCAAACGACCATGCCTTCCTCGTTTTTGAGTTTATGTTGTTTAAACTCATATTAACGTTTAGATAAACTTTTCAACTATAACCTCAGAGCTTTTCAGCTTTCTAACCCAAGAGGTTTCAATGTAATTAGCATTAGCATTGAATGCCATTCAATTACAACAACAACTTCCATAAAAATATAAAAATATCGCATAGAAATATTAAATAAATTTTCATTTGTTTGTTTTTTGAGTTTTTATTTTTTTTCGCAAAAATTTAAAAAAAAATTAAAACAAAGCTGAGTCATTATTGTTTTAAATTAAGGAATATTTTCTTCGGAGATTTGGAATATTTGGAAGTGGGTTAGTTGAAATAAATATATGCATATTGATTAGTATTACACATTTACAAAAGTCTTCCTAAATTGTAGATATTTGAATTACTTGAGGTGTAAAAGTTGTTTGACAATTTTAGATTATAAATTATGTGTGGTGGTGTTGTAGGTGTGACGTTGTGAGAACGTTTATTTGCTCTTTGGTGGATTTAATATGTAATTAAAAGTAGTTTTAACCAAATTAAACAAAACTGTTCCGAAATCGCATTGATAAAGTAGTTCCCGTTAATGTATTTAGTTTGGTTTGATAAATTTTTTGAATTATTCTGGACTTGAACTATTCTACACAAATTTTTTAGTTAAACTAATCTGACACATTAAATTCTATTTGTACACAAAACTGTCTGGTCCCGAAATCTACCTATTTCTAGCGGATATACGTGCCGCTTGGACTTTTTTTTACTGTTTCTTAATCCTAAATAGCGACCGTTAACTAATTATAGCCAACTTCTAAGTTTGGAAACACTGGCGAATAGACGACAAATCTCTTCGGCAATTTTTGTCTATGACATTTTGATTAATAAAATTGATTGCCCCTTATTATTACAGTTAATAATTATTTATGCTCCCACACGACAGTTACGAACAATATCAAGCTTTTTAAAACTCCCTTATCGCAGAACAAACTACGGAACAAGTGATCCATTGCTCACCGCTTCAAGACACTTCAACTTTTTTTCGGATGTCTTTGATTTTAATATATCCAGAATGGTGTTTAAGAATAGAATCAAACTAAAACTATTACATTCAATTTAAACTAAATTTCTTTAAACTCTTAATGACAAGTATCTATCTTGAATTTTATTAAACTGTTTCTAAATCGTTCTTTTTGTTTTTATTTTAATGTTTTAGTCTTTTATTTGTTTGAATTAGCTCATAATTTAGTATTGTTAGTTTTTTTTTTAATTTTAATGCTCATAATAATTAATCTATGATACAATGTATTGCTGATGAAATAAATAAATAAATAAATAAATAAATATAAATAAATTCCCTAAAATTTCTAAAAAATTTGAAAATGATCGATGAAATGCTAGTCCTGTGACGGTTTTTCGCAACCGCTAGGCTTAACGGTTAGAAATTGTTTGTTTGGTTGTTTTGCATGAATCCATTCACGACCTTTCGGTTGACTTGGATTATCTTGTACCCTATCCGCCGTCCCATATAGCATCAAAAATTGAAGATCGGCACATAATATCAATTTGACATAATTTTTGTACACAGTTAAAAATTGTTCGTCTTTTGTAACAGCGTTTTTGCACCGCTATAGGTCGTATCACAATGGTTCGTTCAATGGTGCGATTTTTAATATTTTTCAAGAAAAAATATTTTGACGAACGCCCGTATGTTATTATTTTTTTTCAAAAATCTTGCAAGCGTTAGTTTATTTAAACCTCGTCTCGTTCGTTAATTATTAAATGAAATTTTTTTAAAAACCCCTTTTGGGACGTTTGGCTTAGCGCTGATTAAAATACAATTTATAGATCATAAAACGTTCGTTCTTTGTTGTTATACAACATTGTTCGTTTAATTGAGAACTACATTATTTATTGTTGCTATTTTTGGTTATAATAAGTATTTATGGTTCGTTAATCTGGCCGAATTAACATTTATTTTTATATTAAACATAGAACACGTTCGTTTAAGTTATAAAACAGAGTACGTTAAATTCAATATTTGAATATCTTTCGTTCGTTAAATCGGTCCGTTTTTAATTTTAGAGCATACTCGCGAGATTATTGTCCGTTCTAGTCATAAAACAAAGTTCGTTAGATAATATGTGTATGTGACTATGGTTCGTTACACTATCCGATTATTATTGCACCATGATTGGTTTGTACTTAACCTGTTAGTTGGACTTATACCACAAAGTTTTTTGGAGTAAATTTTGGGGTATTTTTTTGTTCGTTCAATGGATAGACAATTGTTAGTTTATGACGCCTCATGACGGTAATTGGGCAGCTGCATATAATTCTTAAGATTGGATGAACATATAATATATATATATAAATATGTAAACTTATTGTTGGAAAATTATTGAACCTTTGTTAAAATTTAATAAAAAACTGTTTAAAGTTACGTTTTGATTGTTTAGGAACAGGCACTGTTTATGTTAATCTTTAAATCTGAAAAATAAAAATGAAAAAACACGCATTTCTGTAGAAATTTTTTAAAATTTTATTAATTTTATAAAATATTTACAATATGTTTTTGTAAATAGAAATAAACTATAATCTAAAGATTGTATTTATTTGTTGCTTAATGCTTTTCTCAAATCCATACCTCCAGATCTATTAGTTGTTTGAAAATCCTTTAGAACTTAACTACACCTTTTTCAGACGTTGATAGCCAAATCTGCTTGGAAAGTAGGCTTAGGCATTCAAAAGCCTACACTGAAAAAATATTGAAGTCAACCTCACCCCGAAGTAAACAATTTATTATTCAAACAAAGGAAAAAACACTGAAAAAAAATGTTATAATATCTGTAAAAAAATATATTAAATTTGCGAATTTTTGTAATGAGTTGGCGCTAATAAACACATTATTATTCTTACGAATAGAAGTTCATGAAGTATTGGTCAAAGTTATCAATTAATAACTATTGTGTTTATAATTATCACGAATTTATTTATGAATTCCGGTTGAAAATTTTATAATCATATTCATACTTTCAAAAATATATTTACTAAATATATAAACTTACAAAAAAAACGATTATTCTTTTATAAATACTGGTTTATAGTATACATAAATGAGTTATCAAACGATAAGCAGATGTTATAAATATTTCGTATTATTTATGAAAAAATTTATAGATTTCACGTATAATTTGGTTATAAAATTTTATAAACAGCGTTTATTGAATCTTTATGAATTTTGTTTTTTTGGAGTGTACTTAGAAACAATTTCACTTTGATTACAACTACTACAATTAAAGATTTGTCCTGCCAACAGAATGAGGTTGATTTTACATATAGTTTAACAGAAGTTGAATGAAGTTAATAACAATTTCCATGAAAGAAATTAACTTTGGCCTTATATTATATATTTTTCATTTCAAAACTTAAGTATTTAACATTGGTTGAACTACACCGTTCTAAAACCTTCGCAGGTTTTGAATCGATTTCAGAGCTCGATTCGCCATATCCACGATGAAGTTGACCATCTTATATCGTTTAAAAATCGAATATTTTATTCAGTGCGTCAAGTTTCTAACAAATTAAAAATTTGCTAATGTTGAAAATATAATAGAAACATATGGAGGGGCTGAAATCTCAAGCTCTGAGATATTAAGACTTCGGTTTTGGTTAAGGATTTTGATATAGTTTTCGGCATAAAACTTTAATGAGGACATTGTTTTTAGTTTTGGGCAGCGATGTATATCAAACATAATTCTTTGTTAATGTATTTTTTATCCCTGTTTAGAAATTTATTACAAAACTAACACGTAACATCAATACGTTGTCGGAAAATCATAACAGATCATAAATTAACATAATTTAGTGAAAAGATGATACAATCAGAAAAAAGAAAATATTACGAGAAAACTTCGAATACTTCGAGAAAATATTACGAAATCACAAATTCATAATTCTTTCAAAATGCCAAAAATGTTGTAAAAATAAAATAAAATCAAAAACAGTGTGAAAAAATCTAAAAATATTCCAAAAATTATTATAAAATCAAAGATTAAACTTTTTCCAAAAATTCTGGAAATATTGCAAAAACTCAAAATCAAAAATCGAAACTTTTTTCAAAATTCAAAAACTATTTCAAAAACTAACAAATTCAAGAATGTCCATGTCACATTTACGTCATACAAACAGTAAAAGTTTTTTTTCAAGAATTTTTTTTTAAGAAATTGGCTAAAAAATAAATGGATCATATGTTTAACAAGCTTATAATGCAATAAAATTCTCAATAATAATAATATCATGTTCATTACATTTCATTTCATCCACATAACTAATTTTACTATTTTCTAAAAACAGAAATGAAAATCATTCTTTTGACACACTTGACATTATTTTTCGGCAAACTTATAATGCCATAATTCTCTATAATAATAATAAAATTTCATGTCATACAAATAATTAATCTTTTTTCCAAAAAATTGGATAATAAAATAAATGAAAATCTTTCTTTTGACACACTTGACAATATTTTTTTGACAAGCCAAACTTATAATGCAATAATCTAGTTTTTGGTCTCACATACCAATCCCGACCATCAAGATTTCTTCAAATTCAATGGTTCCATTCGTAATCACTTAAAATGAACGTTTTTTAAGCAAAAAATATACAAATTTCCTTGTTTGACACACTGGACAATTTTTTTGACACACTTCCTGTACCAAACACATCGAACATCGAACACATCGTTCGTTCGGCTCTTTCCATTGAGTAAACCTGTTTTTAAAAAAATTTGAAATCCCTCCAGCCGTTTTCTAGATTTCGTCAGTTGTGACGAACGGCTGGCCGGCCGGCAGATAGATATACATTTTTTTTTGCTGTTTTAGAATCAGTAGGTCCTAAAACGTCGAGAAATGCCAAAAAAAGTGGTGGTTAGAATTTCACTTTTGGTTCATGAATGCAATACAATACTACAATTTTAATAAAAATTACCTTTCAGAACATCCTTTTGTGATATAAATGGTCATCCACTTTCATTAATTTAGTTAGGTCTAAATTGTTCTGTATCGTGGGGTTGATGTTTACTTTATGGTTGATGTTTACTATGTCCGTTTCATCTTGACAACAGGTTCGACCAGTTGCAAAATAACATTGGAGTTTTCAGTGACTTGTCGGACAGAGCAAGGTGCATAACTAACATCAAAATTTACAGGGGTTCTGTTCCCGAACACATAAACGTGATTTAGGAACATATTATGAAGTTCGTATTGTAAAATATTAAACGGTAACGGTAACGATTTTACGGAAAACGAATTTCACAATATGGTATAAATCCACCAAATTTTTATTTGTGTATTTAGCAATATAAGACAATGTTACATCAGTTTGATGTTATGCAATACAAATTTCACAATATTGTTAATTATTCCATTCCACATTTTACGCACGAGTTCTTTTGAAACAATTCGAATTATTAGTGCCAGATATATGGCCACAACACAATCTAGTGATAAGAACGGCAGATAATTTTCATATCACCTAATATCACCCCTTTTCAAATGAAGGAACATCATTTTTTCCTGACACTTTCCTGTACACAAAAATATTTGTACACATTTTATTTATTTTTATAGTCCACAAATTTATTAGTTTCACTGATAAATTAAAAAAAATTGGTGCAACCAGTTTCCACATATGTATTTTGTTTTTTTTTCACTTATTAGTATATTTTTTTAAAATTAATACTATATTTTTAATAATTTTATTTAAAAAAAAGACCAATTTAAACGCGATTGACAAAATGAATTTATGGTATGTCGCCATATGTCAAAATTTCTTTATACTAAATAAATCTCTGAAAGAAATATATTAAAAATCTACGGAACGAACGGAGCAGTATTTACATGTTTTACAAACCGTACGTTGATGTAAAAAGAACGACCCACTGTTCGTTTATCATATGTTTGTAGAACTTTTTTATGATACTATAGAACGTACAACAGATCGTCGCAGTATAAAAATAGTGATTGCCGTACATTTGGTGCGTTTGTTTGTTAAAATCTGAGTACCTGCATGCGCTAAATAATTTGATTCGTTAAAAATAACAAACAAACAAATTTTTTAATTTTTAACGAACCGTTTTTTTACAGAACGACCGTGCGTGAACGAACGATTTTTTACTGTGTACCCACGAGCATCTCTGCAAATTGGAATCGAAAAAAAATTAATTCTCGCTGATAACGTTCAGAAAGGTGTCGCATAGTTCCGTTACTGTATACCAGTGGTTCTCAAAGCGTGTTCCGCGAACACTGGTGTTCCGCGATGCACTTTCCACTGTTCCGCGAAAAAATCAAATGTACAATCACTTCAATTAAAAATTGTTTGAAAATAAAAATCAATTCAATGCAAAATTTACACGTATGTAAAATTTACACGTTTCTCCGCTTTGTATGAATAAAAATATCTTTCGGGTTAAAATTACTTCTTGAAAACATAAAATATTATTGCAGTTATTAAAATTCTCCTTTTACACATAAGTAAATAAAAAAGTATGAAGTTTTTGTTTCACACAATATGAAGAAATGATTGGATAAGAAACCCGTTTACTTCTTCCGAATTTTCTAGTTTTACTTTAAATGAAGAAGAATTGACGTCGCTTTCTTCAGATCGTGGATTAAAATTACAGTTCCATGAAAACACTCCTGAAAATTTTTAGATCTCTGTTAAAGATGAATACCCGAGTATAAACAAAAACTCCTTGAACATATTATTGTTATTTTCCACGACATAGCTTTGCAAAGCAGGATTTTTAACTATGATCAATATAGAGACAAATAAACGTGAGAGACTAGGGAGTTTAGAAGAAGAAATGCGTGTGGCCCCGATATCGCTGAGATCTGTAAAGATCGTCAAGCTCATGGATCGCATTAAGTTTGATATTTTTTTAAAAGTATTGTAATTTTAATTGTGCTTTCAATAAATATATTTGCATCAATCGATATTGATAATAAATAAATTTATTATCAATATCGATTTTCAATAAATATATTTGCATCAATCGATACATATTTTATTTTCTAAAAGTAGCACTTGGAAGCAGGGGGTTTCCAATCACACGCTGCGACACGATTCCGTTTCCTTTTTGCTTTAGAATTACTACGTTTTCATGCAGATCGAAAATGAATTGAATCCTCATCCCGTTTTCAAACTGTAAAGTGTTTTCATGATTGGATTGAAAACGGGTTGAAAACGTTTTTAAAACTGTGTTGAAAAACTGTCAAAAGGTCAAAAAGCGTTTAATTGTGTTTCATTAATTGTGTTCAATATTTTTATTTTTTATGCTTGATATTGTATTTTTCTTTTAAATAAAGTTAATGAAATAAACATTTTATAAATCAATGTGAAATTAGTTGTTTTGTAATTAAAAACAAACATAAACATTTTGCTGCGCATGACACGATCCAGTTTTCCGTTTTCATGTATTTTCGAATATTTGGATACCGATACGATCCCAAAAAAACTCGAGATCGTATTTAAAAATAAATAGTATTCCAAACTGCAATTGTTGATGTTTTCATGGTGAATTCAATTCGAATTTGGTTTTCAAATCGTTTTGAACTAAGCATGAAAAAGTAGTAAATAATGGAGTGTTTTGGCAAACATTATTCTGTTTTTTATTGCACTTTTGGTTTCAAAAAATGTTAGCCACCCTCGCTCCTCTGTTGTAAAGTGTATGCTGTATTGTAGATGTTCCGCCTAAAAATATATCAGAGTTTAGTGTTCCCCGACTTCAAAAAGTTTGAGAACCAAGGCTGTATACCTTCCTGCGACAAAGAATATACTACTAGCACTAGGATTATTGGCAAACCAATTTATGTTTTGGTACTGTAAATGTTTTTGTGTGAGCCTGGTCTTTTAAGGTTTTATGTGTTTTGTGACACATATTATAATTCCTATAACAACACCCACAATTATTTAAAAATAGTTCTTAATCTCAATTGTATATTAGATATGTGAAAAACAGTGACAAACATTATGTTAAGTTGGCAAACTTTTGACTGTTCTAAGAGCGTATGTCAAATTTGTCGATTAAAATCACTCAAAGTTATTCAATTTGAAAATACCTTATCATCCCATTTCTAGTATCTCGGCATAAACAACAGATTTCTATAATCAAAGCCTTATTACTTTGAATAAAATCTATGTTTTGTGTTTGATTAGACAGATTATGAGAAATAACCGAAATGAAATACCACAACCCCAATCATAAACTTTAAATAAGTATACTGCTTATAAATTCTATTTCGACCATCAAACATAATTATAACAGTTTTTTTGTATTTCTCCTTTTTCCATAACAAAACCAAAGAAAACAAATAAAAAAAATCTTATCTTTTGAATTAATGTTTTTTATTTACATTTTCTAAATCGACCATCCAAACCCTCCCACTACATCTTAAGTGAAAATATTTTAAGTTAAGACAAAAGGAACGAGAAGAAAAGCTTCGTAAAATATGATTAATATATTTATATTTGTTTTTCAAACTTAATTTTCGAGAAAGATGAAAATATAAAACAAAGGAAAAACAAGGAAAATGTAAAGTAAACTCTTTAATTAATTTTTAAAAATTTATGAAAGAAAAAAGTCAAATACTTTTTCAGTGTGATATTTATAACCACGCATCTATAGTAAAAAACCGAAAATGGTTTAAGGGGCTTAAGAATTTCCGTTCATGTTGAGACAATGATCTCAATCCCATAAAGATCATTTCTTCAATTTTTATGTTAGGCTTAGTAAAACGTACAATGTTGATGGTGTACGATAAAAAAGAACAAATGAACGATTACGTTTCATTAATAAAACATTTTGCGGTTGATAAATTTGTGATCTTCTGTTCTTCCTTTCTTATCGTTTTTGTATCGTGATTATTAAATTAAATTAAAAAAATAACAGACAGTATAAGAATCTTAACCAAGATAAATTGGCAATAATCTGTTAAGAAAAAAAATATCATAACTTTACTACATTTATCTTTCCCATTTCGAATAAAAGTTTCAAAAACTTTATTATTAGATTGATTTTACGAACTTTTTCTGCTATGATGTGGTTGATTTTTCCTGTTACATTTCATCGATTCTGATTTTGAATGAAAAAATAACGTATAATGTTATTGAATTTTTGTCCTAGATTTTTTTTGTAGTCTTCCGCAATGGGTATTAAAAAAACGTTTCGATTCTACATATAACCTAATCCGTTTAGAATTTTAAGTTTGAAAACAACATATAGACCAGGGTCGATAATTTTTGAAAACAAAAAAAATAATAGTAGGATGAAACCCATTAGAAAAGGAGGAGAACATTATAAAAATGAAAGGAAAAATAATTTACGGGCGATCTGAGGTCGGGAAGGGGAAGGGGTGAGTTTTAAGGGTAAAAAACGGTTTATCTCGATTTCCGGCAAAACTAAAAGTCCTATGGAAAAAATTTATATGGCAAAGTTGTAGGTAATAAAAAGATCTAAAACTTTTGTACAAACACTTTTTTCACATAACCTCAAAATTTATGTGAAAAATTCAAAAAACCAAGTTTTTGGTTTTTTATTTTTATCTTTTACAAAAAATTTTTTTTTTTCACGAAATTTGGTACAAACTTACCTTTTTATGTCCCAAATACGCTGTAATTTATTTGATTGGAAATTTTTATTTGTTCACCTTATTTTGAATTAATATCGAAAAAGCACCCTAATTTTCAATCGAAAATTCACCCGTCAAAATATCAGCTTTTTTCAAAAAGTTGGTATGCTTTCTGTTCGTTGAAATCTCTACTTTTCGATGGTGAAAAAAAAAATATATTACTATAGTAAATCTTCTCAGAAAATGCAAAAGATGAATTGAATTTTCGATTGAAAATTAGGGTGCTTTTTCGATATTAATTCAAAATAAGGTGAAAAAATAAATATTTCAAATCAAATAAATTACAGCGTATTTGGGACATAAAAAGGTAAGTTTTCACCAAATTTTGTGAAAAAAAAAAATTGTTTTGTAAAAGATAAAAATGAAAAACCAAAAACTATGGTTTTTTGAATCGAAAATTCAATTCATTTTTTGCATTTTCTGAGAAGATTTAGTATAGTAATATATTTTTTTTTTCACCATCGGAAAGTAGAGATTTCAACGAACAGAAAGCATACCAACTTTTTGAAAAAAGCTGATATTTTGACGGGTGAATTTTCGATTGAAAATTAGGGTGCTTTTTCGATATTAATTCAAAATAAGGTGAACAAATAAAAATTTCCAATCAAATAAATTACAGCGTATTTGGGACATAAAAAGGTAAGTTTGTACCAAATTTCGTGAAAAAAAAAATTTTTTTGTAAAAGATAAAAATAAAAAACCAAAAACTTGGTTTTTTGAATTTTTCACATAAATTTTGAGGTTATGTGAAAAAAGTGTTTGTACAAAAGTTTTAGATCTTTTTATTACCTACAACTTTGCCATATAAATTTTTTCCATAGGACTTTTAGTTTTGCCGGAAATCGAGATAAACCGTTTTTTACCCTTAAAAACTCACCCCTTCCCCTTCCCGACCTCAGATCGCCCGTAAATTATTTTTCCTTTCATTTTTATAATATTCTCCTCCTTTTCTAATGGGTTTCATCCTACTATTATTTTTTTTTACTTTTTATTATTTTTAAAGGCTTCTACCCTGGTCTAATATATGAATAGCGTGAAACAAAATAAATTTATTTTGAAATGAAGATAGATAAGCTTCGAAAATTGAAAATCTAAATGTATTTGAAGGTTTAATTGGTTTTGTCTTTTAAGGTGATCGTATACCGCCTGATAGGGTTCGGTAAGGATTGAATACAGTTTAGAATTTTTCTTTGTACTAGCGAACTTGTTGTTGTTAAACACATCTTCTTAATTAACATTTTATATATGTCTTTGATTAGTTTAAGGCAGAAATTTACATTATCACTTCCTGAGAATGCAGTTTTGTGCAAACTGTCTGTCGTTTGATGTAGCTTGTTGTTGGCAGTTGCAAAAAGCGGAACTGACGGCCAAAATTAAAAACGATGAAAATTTTTGGGTGTATGTATGTTATTACTTATTAGTAACTAGGAGCAGATAATTGATAGTTTTTCAAGTTTTAAACCATACAACAAATACTAAGATTTTTTTATGTTATTTACTTGTACCACCTCACCGGGCCACAACTGCAACGTCCCGTTTAAAATCATATCGCTAAAAATCTCAAAATCATTGCATCAATTGAAAAATGGTCGATACTGCCTTTAAAGGGATACTTCACATTCATTTAGTGCGACGGGTGAAGGGCTTGAATGCGTACAGTACTTTTTTGGCACATAATAGAACACGGAGACAAATAGAACACGTATTAATCAAACCTTTAACGCAACTTAGTACAAATACAACGTGGTCGAAAGTTAATGCATAGCCGTGGTTTTAAGTAAAAGAGAATTTTCATGCATATATTGAGGTATTAAAGCTCACGGTAATTGCTAATCGAAGAAACCTAAAGTGGCAGATGGACCAGAAAAACCTCAAACCTCAAAAAACTCACAATAAAAGATAAAAAAAATGTTACCGGAAGTAACAAACCAGAAATTGGGATGCAGAACTCCCAAGTATGGTTGGCTGGACTCTGAAATACGGCCAAGCCCTGGCCCATTAATGGTGAACAGTACTTGACTATTGTTACTGTCCAATTACTGGAACCATTTATCGGTCGATCTATGGTTTACAGAGAACAACCAGTACACTTTACTATAAATGGCTAACATTAATTGGCTCTCGTTATTGGGCCAGTACTGTAACCATGGGTTGGCCGATCTATGTCATTTAGTTAAAATTCAATAGAGTAAAATCCATTTTAGAAATATAGATTTCAAAAATTTTCCCCTATTTAGTTTAGTTATTGCTTCTCGGCTGAAAGACTATGATAATATTGATTAGGTTTTAGGTTGGCATAAATTTTAATTTCTTTTTTATTAGCATTTTTATTTTATTTTAAATTATTTTGTATTTAATTTATTTAAATTTGCGCATGATAATTTTTATATTTTTTTTTAATGGCCATGGTTCATGGTTCATTACTGAGCCAACTGTACAACCTTGTATGTACCATTGCTGTTTTTTTTCCTCTGGAGAATGAATAGCAGCCATTTATTGTCCGAAGATATCATCCAGTAAAATTATGTTAATGGTCCAGTCATGGGTGCCAGTACTCGGCCATTACTGCGTTGCCGGTCGTCAGTAATGGACCATTATTGGACCAGTTGTACAACCTTGTATGGGCTGTTGTGAAACGAGCTAAGTGCTTATATACTAGTTTCAACAAATTCGATTATCTTGTACAGATTTTATTGAGCTTTCAAAAACCATGTGTTTGAGGGACGCCCACCACTTGGCTCAATATCGCTTAAAAACTAATCAGCTCCTTGCCGTACATAAATACAATAAACGTAGAAAAAGGTAAAAAAAACAACCTGTTGTATGGTGGACCCCGCAACTTTTTGTCCAATGTAATGTACCCCAATACCTAACCAAATCTTTCTCATATTGATTGAAACCTTTAACCAACGATTCATACAAATCGATTTATAACTGTAGGCTACAGTAGGGAAAAGCACTGAAAAAAACTTTTTTACCCGAAGTTAGTATAAGCAGAAATATTGGAAACAGTACTAAAACCTTATATACAAAGTCTCAATCAAATTAAAAGCCAGGGTTAAAAGTTATTGAAGATTCAAAATTACAGAAGCTCGGGAAACCTGCCGTTATTTCGTCCAATTTTGAAATGAATCCAGATTTTTAAGTTTCAAGTTAACTTGGATCATATACCAAAGATTCATCAAGATCCCATGCGTTTTTGTCACCAAACCACAAACAAACACCCGACCGACCCATCCAACGCACAGAGAAAAAGCTAATTGGTTCCCAAATTCCAACCAATTTTTGCTGTACAACGGCGCCCAGTGCTTTATTAAATTATTTAAAGTAGACTTTACCATTATTTAAAGTAGAACAGTTAATGAGGGATGAGCTAGTATAGTCACCTCATTTAGTTGCTCCTTATATAGATCAAATGCCTGAAAAATATCGCATTATCTCGGGTTTACACCGTTCTAGTTTTGTATTGTGTAGTGAAGAAATCAGCTCTGCCAAATTTCAGATACTATATTTACAATATCAAGGGATATGTCTATGACTCAACCAAATGTTTGTATTTTATGTTTAACATAGAACGGCCAATAGTTTTTTGAACAGACGTGCAAAACTTGTTTTAGATTAAATACTTGTTCACCTCAAAATTGTAACGAGCAGCTAATAATTTGTCTGGATTACCATATTCCTTAGGTCAAGAGGATTTAGTACATGGATTCGATAAAATTTATCCTCCACCCCTTAACAAAAATGTAAACCAACTGGACTCTGACGACCCGAAAAGGTACGAAGAACAAATGCTATCACCACCCTCCTTCCATCAACTCATATCATTTTAATCATTTTAATTACAAGCTAATGAATATCATGTTAATTACAAAAAAATTAACTTACCCTATATGACCTGTGTTGGTTTCCACCCGCCAAGTAACATAATCAATTCATATTGTTTGATAGGCATTAATTTAAATACAAATTATTGAGGATTACACAAATAGTAAATGCAGCTAAGGTAAACTGACCAGAGTCTAAACGCTGAAATGTGGGACAAAATGCAGAGATTCCTAAAATACTAACCAATTAGAAATTTCTATTGCAAGACCGTGGGACAGTCTCATTATGTCGTTTTTATCATGAGGAGTCACCAAAAATTAAAAAACAACAAAACATAAATGATGTTTTACAGCATAAATGTCTACTTTTATTAAGTTCTATGTTTATTTATTATTAACAATGGAGAAAACACTCTCTGTAGGCTCATTGTTTCACGAGAATGATTATTCCTGCCGTTTCTATTGGAAAAGAGGTTCGATCCAAACCCATTAATTCTCATTAAAAACCCGCATAGGAAAGGATAGAAAACGGCTTCAACGGATTCTATATAATTCATTTTTACAAGTGATTTTTTTCGCATGTGTCTAGAAATAGACTCATCGTGACAATTCTTAAGCCTGTCACATATTCATAATTTCGCAAAAAATTAATTTTCACTTATCCCATGTTGCGGAGTATTTTTATATACTAGAAATCGCCCAGTGACGGAAATTTAGCTATTGTAAATAGAAATCTACAACACAACACAGTATTTCAGAGTTTTATTAATTGATTTTGAATTGTGAAACAAATAACACGAAAACAACAAAATAATCAAACAAAACTAAAAAAAACACACCCTTTCCCCATTTTTTCAAAAAATAAATTCGTCCTACTTCCAACAACTTCCTAAAATCGTCACTTTTAAGGAATATCACTGGTTAGAAAAAGCTAAACGAATGAACGCACGAGCGAGTGCAACGTAAAAACCGGCTTGCACGTCAAAGCATCCAGTTTTAAACTTTAATTTCAACAAACTGGATGATGCAATGTAAATATTCTAAACATATCAAATAAAATGTAGATATACTAAAGTACTTGATATTTTAAGTATGAAGAAGATCTGCGCGCGATGGGTGCCGCATTTGCTCACAGAGGACCGAAAACGAATTCGTGTTACGACTTCCCAACAGAATTTGGCATTGTTTACGCGAAATTCAAAGAAGTTTTTGCGCCGATTCATAACCATGAACGAAACATGGATTAATTTTTAGACCATGGAGTAAAAAAATTGTGTTTCTCGGGTGAAAGTGCTCCAAAGCGTCCAAAACCCCAGTAATGGAGGGAAAGGCAATGGCCTCCGTATTTTGGGATGCACATAGAATAATATTCATCGACTTTTTTGGAAAAAGTGCAACCATAACTGGCGCATATCATTCATCAGTATTTTCATAATTTGAAATCGCAGAAAAACGGCCGCATTTGAAAAAATCATCTAAGATCATGACAACGCGCATGCTCATATATAGTTAATCAATCAAGCGAAATTGCACAAAATTGAATTTGAGCTGGTTCCTCAACCGCCGCATTCGCCAGATCTGTTTCCAAACCTAAAATGATAGCTCACCGGTAAGCGATTTCATTCAAAAGAAAGAGTTGTAGCAGAAACTGACGTCTATTTTGCAGAGTTTCCGAAGGATTACTTTTCGGGCGGGATAAAAAAGTTAGAAATACGTTGGACTCTCTGTATTGAATTAAAAGGAATGTATGAGAAATAAAACTTAATTTGGCCAAAAAAATGATTTCTTGTTTCACTTATTCCACACTTATTGCTTTCCTTAGGATTTGTCAAAAATACAGTTTTTTTCGATATGCCGAACTCTTGAATCTTGAACTTAGATTTTCCTGCAGCTTTCTTTCAAATTATTTAACGTTTGAACTATTTTCATAGCATTAGATGATTCTCTCTCAATCAGTTTAATGAAATGGTGATTGGTGGAGTATGCTAGCCATGGGGAAAAAGAAATTTTTTTTATCAAAAAATTCTTTGATTTTAATTGGACATTTCTCAGCCATTGTTAAATATGCCTTCAAAGGTTCGTACAACTTCCATATTCTCTCTAGTGCATTAATATCTAGTGCTATTAACATTCACTGGCTTTAAATCAGAAGGAGTTCTAATTCCAGTATAAGGAATATGAACGGCTCATCCAATCCCCAATACATTATGGTTCAAATTCGAATTAAGATTGGTTAGTCATTTTTTTACACCGTGACACACCACGGTGCTGAACTGCTCTTAAGTATCGGCAATATTTTAATTCTATATATTTCAATGCATAAACCGTTACAAACTTTGCGACAGATGTAATGAAGAGCTTTTTCATTGGCGAACCAATGAAGCGGCATAGCAGGCTGCGTACTTAGAGATTGATAACGCCGTAACGACTAAAGCTCAGTCATCGTGGATTTGATAGATTAATACCCGCTGCTTCAACACAAATACAGAAATGTACGCAAATTACGTGAATACACAAAAATGGATACAATACGAATGAAAAAATGAGACTCTGGCGCACCCTTTTGCGAAAGAACCGCGATCAGCACGTCCAACCCCCACACACAATCATTCCCATACGCCCACACACTCACGCTGCATACACGCTCACGTCCACCCACACACTCAGACAGCGAAGCAAGACAATGAAGCTCAAAGACCCACAGCAAGTACCGTAGATGGTAGTAATCAGAAATAAGTTGTATTGCTGCCATCTGATCAATCTGATACAGTTCGTAAGCTACTGCCTTTACTGGTAAACCGAGAATCAAATCTTAAAGCACGGGAGAACGTCACACGCTGTGTGAACGTCTTTCTTATTTTTTTCTTTTTTTTTTTATTAATCACATTTTCAAAAAAATTTTTAAAACCATACGCAATCACCATAAATTACCAAAAAAAAGGTTATTTGCAGCTCCAAAAAAGAAGTTATAATTTATTTGTAAGTTAACTAAACATATCGAAACCAATTTAATTAAATACATGTAGGTTATAGTTGGTTTAATGTGTAATATGGTTAATAAAGATTAAACATGAAAAGAGTTTGGGTTTTTTTTTGTTTGGTTTTCATGTTATTTGGTATTGATTACGCAAAATATAAATTAATAAATTTAGGTAATATAATTTAAAATAAAAAAAATGTATTTGGAAAACTAAATCTTACCTCGGAACAAAAATATTTCAATTATAGTCATCTCCAATTTAGACTGAACGTGTCTCGCTTACACGCACCGCCAGCTCTCACACACACGCAACGACAAGCAAGCCCCCATTCATTCACTTGTACACCCTTTCACGCGCATTCACACCTCTACGTTAGAAAAAAGTAAATATAATAATCAAAATTCACTCACCCCATGATTATATCCGTCAGGCCTCAAAGTCTTAGCGTTTTAGCCCTCCATCACCGTTGAAAATCCCAGCAGGTAAAGTATTATTGGTAAAATTCCATAAATAAGATGACTATTTGTATAATAATTGTAAAACTGTAGCACCGCAATAACCAAGGCGAACGTTGTAAAAATAGTATAAATTTTATATGAATGTTGCGTTGAAATACTGTAGGAATGTTGCGCCGCAATAACTAAGGCGATTGTTGTAAAAACAGTATAAATTTTATATGAATGTTGCGTTGAAATACGGTATAAATGTTGCGCCGCAACAACTAAGGCGAGTACTGATAAACACCGTAAGAATCTAGTATGGTAATAATCATCAATAATCCGCCAACATCTAGATAGTAATGAAGGTTAACAATTAGTCAAATTCAAATGGTAATGATATATAACAATCCGTAAACATTAACTGGTAATAATATTTGATAAACACAGCAAACATCAAATGGTAATAATATTTAAGCAAACAGTAACTGGTAATAATCTTTGATAAACACAGCAAACATCAAATGGTAATAATATTTAACAATCAGCAAACAGTAACTGGTAATAATCTTTGATAAACACAGCAAAGCTCAAATGATAAACTTCGAGTCGAACCAGTTTTCTTGGTTTTATTGCAAGTAAAAAAAACTGTTATCACCAAGCTGATGATAAATCCACAAACCAGTTTCCTGTCGCTCTCAGATACTTTTCCTTTAGTAAAAGTACCGCTTAATATACTTTACAGCATCCATCAACCCGTTAGGAAACAAAAAAAATTATTTTTACTAACACTGATTTGCCTCGTTGTCCACCAATAATTTGGTTATCACCCGGAAAATTTAGGTTTCATTTTCCTTCACGGTGACCCTATTTCGGGTAACGCGTGCCTTTTTAATTCGCTAATTCTGCATGCATACACGGTAAATGAATCACCATAACACCATTTAAACAATTACTGTACAATTTACGATTTATTGTATCACAAATAGATTATTTTTCAATAAAAAAATTTAATTTACACAGTTATTAGGTAATATAATTTATCTAACTCCAAAGGACAATCACACACACAAAAATGATTTTTTTATTCTATTTATACTAATTTAATGAATTTAATATTTAATCTTATGACCAAAATTATTTTCTTTTCTTTCTTTACTATTTCTAACACAATTAACATTAAGTAGTTTTTAAAGAATCCACCATCGATTGAGGCAATGGTTTTTTCTTCATCGACAACTCAATGCCAAAACATTCAAAGAAAAAAATCGACTCAATCTTTGATAAGTAAACGTCAAAAACAATCATGACCAAAAGAGAGAAAACGAGATATTTTTGTTTCTTATATAGTTATTTAATATCGAAAATTGAGCTACAAAGTTTTTCGAAAGTAAAATTTGCAGAACAATGTTAGTACATTCTCCGTTTTAAAACAAATACTGGTTGTTATTTTGTAATACATAAAATTGTAAGATAATTTCACGAAATAAGTCATTTACAACGCCTCTGGAAGAAATATCAATATATTGCGACATTAGCAAGGATTAAACGTATGTTCAACCGATTTCACGATGATTACGTATTATGAACTAATAGCTTACAACCGTATTACAGTAAAATTTAGATTTATAACGGAAAGAGAAATTGATAAAAATACCTATATTATAATACGCTCTGAAGACAATTGCAAAACTGATTGTAGAATAACAATTTTTAGATAGTGAGACGATTGGACAAATATGCACAGCTATTGGAGGTTTGAAAATATTTAGAGCAATTACGGTTAAGGTCCGGAGAATTCAAATTTATGCAGTATGGTGAAGCAACGCTGGTTAAAACGCAGTGTGAGCCAATAATTGGGGATTGTAAAACAAAATACTATTGTTAATGGTGTTGTGCTAAAAAGGAATTTGTGTAACGGAAACTATACGAAAATATGACCATAGATTACGGATGAACGAGAAATTGTTGTGAACTATGCGTGATAGGTAAAATTGTGAGATGTAAGGAAATGGAAACTACATGAATCTGTGACTGTACTGCTCTACGTTATCATACTCCAGTCTACATAACACAGACGATTCTAGTTTTGTTTGATCCAGGATATGTTACATTAAAATATTTTTAATTATGGCTTCTAATTTTGTGCCACATGCAAATTTGTTATCAAATAATGATTTAATTAGTTTAGATGTGCAATTCATCGATCGAAAGCTTTAGTTGTGGTAAACGGGATGGAAGGAGCAAACAGCTTCTGTATTATAAATATTTCTTAATGTTAAAATTTGTGTTTGTATCTGCATATATGTTTTTTGATATAGTAACGTTCATTGTTAATTGCAACTTCACTCAAACAATAAAAAGGGGCGCAATAAAATTTGTTTAAATATAAAGTTCTACTGAGAAAAGGAGTTTACAGAAACTGAACAAATTATAGGTAAAATGAAACACTATTTCAGTAAATCTGCACTGGTTTGTTCTCTTTCTCTCTAAACAGTAAAATTAACAAATGATATTACAAAAACTGTACGAGCTGCAATACAGTACCACTGGCAATAGCAGAAAGCTATCGCTACCCAAGGTGATACTTAAGGATGCTAGCGGCTGAACTGTATTTAGTCCACGGTGTCATCCTCAATCTAAGCTGTGAAATATTCCTTGATGATGGCACGGTATTGCTTGTTCAAAGAAACGCGCCTTCATAAAGTTCTATAACTGTGCTTTAATCATTGAGAAAGACGGTGCGACCCATGCTCAAACAATATGTCACTAGCTGGATCCTTTGGCTGTTTACTTATTTTATTATACCTTTCTCTATCCTATTATATTCAAGAAAAAGAAAGAACTGTGAAACAATACAAAACAATTTTTAAATGATTGCTTTCAATAAAATGTTGCCATAAACTCAACTTTAAGTGTGCAAATATTGGTTTCGTGGGGACGCTTCGTGGGACAGATTTGCCCGTGGAACAGCACCGTGAAATGTGGGACAATTCCAGGCAGTATGAGACGTCTGGTCAGTTAAGCTAAGGCCAATTAGGGTATCAGGTTGATGACCAAATTTAGATATGGTACGAACCTTCGTTATTGCTTATGTCCTCTCAAAATCACCAAAGTTCTGTCCGGTTGTCCAAATAACTGCATTCGTATGTCCCAATAACTGCAAGACCTGTCCGGTTTCACCAAAAAAAAGGTGATTGTTGAATATTACAAATGAATCAATTACTGTTGTACCAGAACTAGGTAGCTGTTGAATAATTATATGAATACAAAAAAATCGTTGCTTAAAAATAAACAGATGATTGTTTAATATATGTGTATAAAAATGGTAGGACCAAAAATAAACATGTGATTGTTGAATAACTATATGAATACAAAAAAAATTGTTGCGCCACAAATAAACAGGGATTTTGGTATATGAATGCAAAAACCGTTAGAGCAAAATTATGAACCGCTGATTGTTAAATAATTTTTTTTGAACCGCTGATTGTTAAATAATTTTTTTTTTATTCTAAGTTAGGCATGTTTAGTGTTAATTATAATAAATTATTAATTTACGTTTCTGAATATCCAAGGTTTGGACAAATAAAGTTTCTCAAGAAATTTATGGACGCTAGCTTTAAAATTTTGAGGATTAAAGCTATCATGAAAGACCCATGAAGGTAAGACGTTCCAAAGATGAGAAATTCTGTAGAAAAAATCACGTTGAAAGGCAACAGTTCTGCACCTTTTTATATGAACCGTAAAAGGATGGGCTACAACATTTGCTCTGGTGTAACGCGACAGGTTCGCGAGTTCAGGCAAAATTGATTTAATAATTATATAAATATCAAAATTGTTGCACTAAACTATACAGGTGATTGTTGAATATTGTAATAGACAAAGAAATATCACAATTATGATCAATGAATCACTATTAATACGGGATCAACTAACGGAATTACTATATATAGAACTGCCACTGACACTGTTATTACTGATGCTATCTGTATCAGTAGCACCATGATTATTATGGTTGCTCCACGATTATTGCAAAGTGATTGAAATGACACAAAAATATTACATCGATTGAAATCTTATCCATAAATAAAAAATGGCTTAAATTTGAAAAATACATTATACAAATAATAATTCAATAATAATTGAACATAATTAAAAAAATGTGACCCGCAAAGTTCTAAAAAAATACCAATGTTTCTTGCTCAATGTTAATGCTCTTTCAAATGACCCCACTCATTTCGGTTGAAAAAACGGAACCCTATAAATACGATCAAATCGCTTTTGCTTTAAAATTTGTTAAATTAAATAATCACTTAGAAATGGAAAATTTTATTCTATTATATTAAATCATTTTTTTTTGTCAAAATAAGTCAATATAAAACCGCGACTGGAAAACGAATCCCCGAATAATCTACTCCCGATCAACTGATACGGTTAAACGTTTTTCACATATTTTTATTCTTAAAATTTAATGAAAGAAAAAACAACAAATAAGATAAAAGAACTATAGAACTTGTTGTTCAAATACGGAATAGAGCGAATAACATGAGTTTACATTGATAGCATCGGATTCGTAAAACAATTTTAGAGTTAACCGATTCGTAACAAAATTCAATCCTTGATGAATTTTAATCATCCCGACATTTGTAGCATTTGATAATATTATAAGGTTCACAAATTTCTTAACCGCAAAAAATAATTCTGTATGAATTATTTTAGCACTTTTTAACAGGTGGTGATACTGAATGTATAACATGTTTTAGCTCAACCGGCATTTTATACAATAAGCAAAATTATAGTTTCTAATACCGTATGATTTGTAAGTTTTTGCAAAATCAGTTATGTTAAGGACCCTCGTACAAGGGACAATATAACCAATTTAGTTGATGCTCATAATGAATTTAATATAAGCACTTCAATTATTGTAGTTTCAAACTCACAGTTTCACAGAAAAGCGAATGAAGCACACAATGGCTTAATCTTTATTTTTAAATCAAAATCATAAAAATTTTACTTGATAATGGTTACGGATACCAAAGTAGCCATAAATATCACTTATCACATGCATCTTTTACAGTTTCGCTTGATTTATTACTCTTCGCCCTTAAACCCACTTAAGATTCATATTTATTGAATCACTTTATTCATTCAAAGAAATTTTAAAAACTAAACTTTTGGAATACTGAATTTCACTAGAAATGTCACACAGGTAGTTTCACTAGAAATGTCACAGATGTCACACACTTTTAATGAACCCGAAATACGATACAATTTTTTTTTTACTCTGGATAACATAAATTCCGATTAGGTTGGAAATCAATGTCAATGTCAAAGTAAAACAAAATGTTTTACGGAATAAAAAGGAAAATGAAAAAAAAAGAAAAAAAAAAACAGAAAAACAAAACATTCATTCATTCATTACTCACCACAGTTGATATAACCTTTTGGCCTTGATGAGGATATAATTACAAATGTCTACCTGAAACCAAAAAGATTTGAGGATTTTCCAATTATTTGGATTTGTTCCTTTATTTTCTTTTTATTTCAATCTGTCAAATTTACCCAAGCAAATATTATACGAATATTTTGATTTGAATTGTTAGATTTAATTTAAGTAGGATTTGTTTTTATTCAGTTCAAATATTAATTTTGTATTATATTTCATTTCGTGGTTTCTCACCGACATTTGGTTTTGCGTGGGCAAATAATCGTTTTAATAACAAGAAAAGAAAATCTGGTGGTTCACTAGTAGACAAGAAAATAAAAGAAAATTATTCAAATTATTACATAAGTTCACATTAAATATCATTTGATTTTGTTGGTGCTTCTCAAACAAATTTCAAATACAAAACACTAATTGAGAAAAGTTAATACAATTACAAACAAAATCTAACGTGTTTACAAAATCAATTATTCATTTCCTTATTATTAATTTATGTAAAACCACAAGCCATGATCTGTTAATATTGAAATGTTTTCGAAAAAAATTTCATCATGTATATAATGAAAAGATATAAAAAAAGGCGAAAAAGAAAATTGAAATTCATCATTACAATTTGATTTTCTTATGTTATATTAGCAAACTGACCCAAGAATTCAAATCATTTTGGTAATATTTTAAATATTCATAATAGAATTTTCATGAACATGGAAAAAAACTAGAAAACCCTTGTCATAATATTTATACATTAGTATACCAACTTGTTCCTTTTTTTGTTATTACAAAAAAAATCAGAACATATATATGTATGAGCTTTTATTTACTCGGTTTTTTATTGCAGAAAAATATGTGTTTTTTGATTTATACATGATAATATTGTTTTAGTACAACAATTTGTAGCAGTGATTTCCAACCTATTTAATTTTTTTTTGCTGTATTAAGAGTTCTGCTGGTAAAAGTTATCGGTAAACCATCTCCATTAGTTATTTGAGATGAGACAGCTCCAACTGCAACAACGCTAGCGTCTGTTATAAAAACAAATTCCTTACCATAATCGGAATACTATAATCGGAATACTAATTTTTGAATATGTGAAATGATTTATCGTGAACAGAGTTCCATTGAAAAACTACATCATTTGAAGCAAATTATAAAGAGGTTCTGCTACACCGGAATAGTTAGAAGTTTTGTTCTGTAATAACCGATGAGACCATTGTACATCTTTAAAATCTTTAACAAGACAACGATCACAATCACATCTTTGACAAGACAACGATAATCAACGACAATGCGCCATTTCCTTCCCTTGTTAGTTGTAGTCTTTGGTACGCATAATAATGGAAAGTTCCAAAGTAACTTAGAATCTTCCATAATTCCATCCGTTTTCATTTGACTGGCTTTTAGATATATTTCATCCTTCGTGAATTGACGATAACGTTTCATGTAAAAACACTTCAAAACACTTTAATACAAAAATGTATTAATTTTATGATAGTCTAAGAGCCAGTGACCGGCAGGCTTACGGTATTTTAGCAAACTCCATATTGATGTTAGGTATAGTTTTTCACCTGCCGTAGTTGAAATGGGTATTCACTATCCCCGCCTATGGGTCATTTGGGTGTGTCCGCAAGTCAAAAAACGTAAAAATTGACTTCAAAAACGTGATTTCAGCATGTCTGCCGTTTTAATATGTTAAAGTATACAATCTTTTTTTATTAAAAAATCCAATGGCAGACACCCACTCCGGTTCCGATTTTTTTTTTTAAATTTCAAAGTTTTAAAATTTCATGAAAATTTACTTTAAGCTGAAGCAAAGCAAAGCTGAAATTTGTGTATGTTATTTACATTATTATTATACATATATATTTTAAAAAGCACACACAGGGCGGTCTCAACATGCGGGCAGACGCTATAAGGCTTTCTTTGTCTGAATGGGAATGAAAGCGAATCAGTAGTCATACGTATTGTGAATAATTTGTATGAATGTTATAATTCTAGAAAGAAAGAAATAAACAAACCTTTTTAATTTTCTTAATCATACAGATTTGGTTATACATATATTTATTTTAAAATAAACAAATTAAAATAGGAATACAAACAGAAGTTGACGGCTGTTGCATTGATTGCGGCAACGAGTGTGTAATTGACTGAGATGGAGATGAAGACGTTTCTATAATTTTTTATGTTGTATGATAATAATTTTTTTGCAATGCTGTAAATGTCTTGTAACAAGTACGATGATAACTAACTAAATGTTCACGTGGTAAAATAACCTCACTATATTTTAAATTATGAAATTTTCGTAAACGCAAAATAGTCTGACATTTTTTAAAAGTTTTCTTCTGAAAAGATATGTACACTTTCACCAGCATTTAAATTTCAAAATGCACAGATTAATTCATTTGCCATGATTTAAAATTTTAAGTGCATTTTTAAAAAAAATCACAAATTTAAATACAAAATAAATTACACATGCTTCTATTAAAAATTTGAGAACGAATGGAATGGAGCAGAAAACCGTTACAACATTCCAGGTATACAGTAAACTCACGAAATAATAAATATTCAATATTATGAAACTCCACAAATGTGAACACTTTTTTCTTCCCTTGACTATTCTAAAGTATGAACGTAAAAATAAAGCTTGACATTTTGTTTACATTTCAGAGCTATGAAGACAATTTCTTAAAAATTTCGTCAGAATTCAATCAGAAAGAAAGACATCATTCAAAAAAGATTCAAAATGTATAGTCATTGTGTATGTTCAATGAACCTTCTCCATCATATGATTATAAAAATTAAAAAATTTTGTTTATTTCTTTAGAAGAAATTATATTTTTATTACTTAACAGACTATTATATTATAACATTCATAAAAATGATTCACAATGTATGACTACTGATTAGCTTTCATTCCCATTCAGACAAAGAAATCCTTATAGCGTCTGCCTACATATTGGAACCGTCCTGTGTGTGTTTCTCAAAATATATATGTATAATAATAATGTAAATAACATATACAAATTTCAGCTTTGCTGAAATAAAGTAAATTTTCATGAAATTTTAAAACTTTGAAATTTAAAAAAAAATACTCGGAACCGGAGTAGGTGTCTGCCATTGGATTTTTTAATAAAAAAAGATTGTATACTTTAACATATTAAAACGGCAGACATGCTGAAATCACGTTTTTGAAGTCAATTTTTACGTTTTTTGACTTGTGGACACACCCAAATGAACCATCGGCGGGGATAGTGAATACCCATTTCAACTACGGCAGGTGAAAAACTATACCTAGCATCAATATGGAGTTTGCTAAAATACCGTTAGTCTACCGGTCACTGGCTTTCAGTCTATAAGGTGTTATATCTGCAACTGAAAGCTTGTCGCCATCTAGGAAAAATAAATTAATTTTATTTGCAACATATTTAATACCGTAGTCATTAATGGGTGTTGTTGGTATATATCAATTTTTGCTCATTTTTTCAGGTTGCTCATTGTTGTTTGTAAATGGAGTCAGTTCAGAAACTTCACATTCAAGTGTTCAGATACTTCAGAAAAATTAAGATTAAGAATGAATTAAGTTGATACGAGACTATTACTGTGTTTTGTTTTCGCATGTTAAATTTCAAGACAACTTGTATCAAAGTCCAGTTTGCATTTGTTAGCTGTTACCGTTTGGTAAATTATTTGGAACTAAATAAAATTCATGTTTAATTGAAATATTATTTAAAAATCTTTGCTTAACTACACACGTTCCAAGAGTTGCCAATACCTCATTATAAATGCCCTTAAAATTGCATTTATTTTCTGGATTATAAATTGTATAGTCGCGAACAGAATACAAATGAATAACGGAGACATCAGCTTCAGTATCCAAAATAAAGAATATTTTTTCATTTTTTTTTTGGAGATATCGATTGAAATTGGTAAATAAGATTTGTTATCATATATGTATTCGACTGAATTTGTGAGAACACGCTGAAGTGAAACAATGTTTTGAACATCATTATTGGTACAATCCTATTTTATCCCGGTTTACAAAATAACGATTTTTTTAGCTAAATAGAAAGATTAGGTCTTCTGCATAGAAATATTAAAAAAAATTGCGGAAATTTGGGGGGTCAAAAGTTATAAGGGATCTAACTTTGAATTTTATCTTGGTCCTCCCCTCTGAGTATTTTGTAAATTTTTCCAATAAATATAAAACAAATTAAATAATAGTCCAGTAACTTTATACATAGCAGTATGCGCCAAATCTGGTAGTTCTGATTTTTTGCAGACTTGTTTATGATGTTGGCCTAATGAATAATCCAAGTTTGTGACCTCGAGTGCCGAACGCAACTTCGTTAAAAATCGAAAAAACCGCGAAAAATCGTTTTTTGTTTTTTGTTTTTTCAAATTTTGGCGATTATAACCCTAAAGGACTAGTTTTTTCTTTAACTTTTCTTAGGACGTTAAAGTAGACTAAATTTGCTACAATATGATAGGAGAACTGTCTCTGTAAACCCAACAGTTTCAGAGATTAAGCTTTTCAAACTTTAGTCCAGTAACTTTATACATCACAGTATAAGTCAAATCCGGTAGTTCTGATTTTTTGCAGACATGTTTATGATGTTGGCCTAATGAATAATCCAAGTTTGTGACCTCGAGTACCGAACTCAACTTCGTTAAAAATCGAAAAAACTGCGAAAAAATCGTTTTTTGTTTCTTGTTTTTTCAAATTTTGGCGATTATAACCCTAAAGGACTAGTTTTTTCTTTAACTTTTCTTAAGACGTTAAAGTAGACTAAATTTGTTACAATATGATAGGAGAACTGTCTCTGCAGACCCAATAGTTTTCGAGACTAAGCCTTTCAAAGATTATCATTTTTTCGAACTTCGCAACTTTTTGCAATTTTTTCGTTCCAAATGAATTTTGACCCTTAATATACTATCGAAGCCCTGTGCTTTTATGATGGGATGTTAAAAAAGAAAATGAGAAGTGTGAACGATGATGTTTAAGCTAAACTACGAATAATGAAGTAAAAAAGATAAGTACAACAAAAACTAGAAAGTTTATTTGTTAGGAAATTGAGTAACATTCAACATCAAAAAGTTAAATTAATTTAGCCCTCTTGGAAGGTCCCGCTTGAGGTTCGTCCGTATCTGGATCGACGTATTTGGATGGCATATCCCCATCAGGGGATGGTGATGAATCGTCGACGTCTTGTGCCTACAAGTCATCCTCCTTCGACATCGGAGAGATCGTCACCTTTTGGGATATCTGCTACTGCAACCACAAAAACGATCAGGTGCAGCTACATAATCTTCTTTTCTCATCGGCCATCACACACATATATTTATTAATATAATTATTAGGACAGGGATGTAGAAAACTCTACAAAGGTATATTGCAAACAATTGCGAAGCTCGAAAAAAGTGATAAACTTTGAAAGGCTTAATCTCGGAAACTATTGGATCTACAGAGACAGTTCTAGTATCATATTGTAGCAAATTTAGTCTACTTTAAAAACGTCCCAAGAAAGGTTAAAGAAAAAACTAGTCCTTTAGGGTTATAATCGCCAAAATTTGAAAAAATAACGATTTTTTCGTGGTTTTTTCGATTTTTGACGAAGTAGCGTTTGGCGCTCGAGGTCACAAACTTGGATTATTCATTAGGCCAACATCATAAGCAAGTCAGCAAAAAATCAGAACTACTGGATTTGACGCATACTACCCCATACTCTTAGGCTACAAAATTACTGGACTAATAAGTAGGCTTTGGTTTAATAGTTTTTTAGTTTGAATTTAAGGGGAAGGGGCGTGTTCGAGGGTGTTATCTTTGACCGAGGGTCTGCAAGGTCACAGAAACGGCAAATAAAATCAATATAAAAACGAAGAATTATGCAACTTGATTTAATAGTTTCTTAGTTTCAATTTAAGGAAGATCAATGATCGATGGTCTGCAAGGGCGCAGAAGCGAGGCAAGTAAAATCAATATAAAAACGAAGAATTATGCAACCCTATTCCCAGGTTGACTAAGGGTAGTGGAAAAAAATGAACAAAAAAGTTGCCAATATTCTTTAAAAATATTACAAAATAGTTATGTATGTATCAATTCCCTTGATAAGGATGTTAATTACCGAGGGAAATGTTTACTACCCGAGGGCCTCTGGCCCAAGGGTTACTAAGTTTCAAAGATAATTGACACCTAATAATTCACGTGATACATAGATAATTTTATTTTTTACTACCGAAAAATTTATTAAACCAAAATATTTAGTTTTATCAAGTATTTTGATAGCATGATTTTGCGTGTTAATTGATCAAGTTAGTTATTTTTCACTTCAAATTGTATTGCTAGGGTATTGTTATTCGTTACTATGGCTTTATGTAAATATTGTTGTTTATAAATAAACAAAACAAAAATGTATAATAAAAAATATGGAGGGGCTGGAATCTCACAGCTCTGAGATATCAAGACTTCGGTCTGGGTTGAGGATTTTGATATAGTTTTCGGCAAAAAACTTTCACGAGGACATGGTTTTTAGTTTTGGGCAGCGATGTATATCAAACATAACTCTTTGTTAACGTCAAGTATTTTCTATATCTGTTTAAAAACTTATTACAAAACTAACACGAAATATCAATACGTTGCCGGAAAATTATAATCCAAATCCAAAAATTTTGTTAAATTAAACAAAATCGAACTTTTTCAAAATTCTAAAAATATTTCAAAAACTAGAATGAAATCAAATATTTAAACTTTTTCTAAATTCCGATAATATTCCAAAAATTCTTAAAAATTCAAACTTTTCCAAAATTCTAAAAAAATTGCAGAAATTATTACAAAATCATAAATTAAAACTTTTTTCAAAATTCCAAAAATATTCTAAAATTAGAATGAAATCAAATATTGAAACTTTTTCTAAATTCCAATAATAATCCAAAAATTCTTAAAAATTCAAACTTTTTCCAAAATTCTAAAAATATTGCAAAAATTATTACAAAATCAAAAGTTGAAAATTTTTTCAAAATTCCAAAAATTATAATAAAATCAAATATTTAAAATTTTTCAAAAATTCTTAAAATATTCCAAAAATTCTTACGAAATCAAAAATTAAAACTTTTTCAGAAATTCTAAAAATAATGCAAAAATTATTACAAAATCAAAAATTCAAAAATACAAACTTTTTCAAAATTCCAAAAATATTTCAAAAACTATAACAAATTCAAAAATTTCCATGTTCAATTTCATTTTCAATTACATTTACGTCATAAAAACAGCTACATTTTTTTCCAAAAAATTGGCTAAAAAATGAAATTATTTTTTGACACACTTGACATTATTTTTTGACAAACTTATAATGCCATAATTCTCAATAATAATAATAAAATTTCATTTCAAACAATTTTATTTTTTCCAAAAAATTGAATAAAAATGAAAAAAGTCCAAGCGGCACGTATATCCGCTAGAAATAGGTAGATTTCGAGATCAGACAGTTTTGTGTGCCAGTAGAATCTTATGTATCAGATTAGTTTAAACAAAACAAACTAATTTCAAACAGATATCGAACAAATTTTAAAAAGAAAATTAGCTACCTACAAGCAAAATTATATCTATCCAATTTTGCAACAAACAAATATCAAATCTACCACAAAACATGTGTGTGACAATTTATGACACAAACTTACTCTATATCATATGTCGTGCAATTACTGCAAAATATCAAAATAGTTTATTTCTAAGAAAAAAAATAATTTTTTCTATTCAAATCTTTTATTTTTCTGACTGTTATAAGGTTGACATTGACTGTTATAAGGTTTTTGGAAATTGTAGTTAGGGATTGCTGCAAACTTTTTTGTTGAAGCCAACAAGTCAAAAACCTTTAACTGCAGAGGTTTATATATATAAGAAATGGATTAAAATGTTTTCACAAATTCTAAATTTATGAAGATTTTAAAAATATTAGTATCCAAACGGCCGTTATAACGGATTAAAAAAAACACTTTTTTTTCTAGTATAAAGCCTATAGTTCCTCAACCATGTGTCAGATTTTTTTGATTTACGAACTTGTCCAAGATATTAATAAAACACACATTTTTCAGAAAGGATTTTTGGTCTGGCTCCACAAATGCAACCGTGAGAGTGCCGGTTGATTCAAACGCATTTTGTGTTTTACAAGCTTTTTTGTTGGAGCCGCTCACTCAGAAAGCTCCAACCGCAGAGGTCTTTTTTTTGAAAGAAACTGATTAAAAAGGTTTCAAAGATTCTAAATTTATGAAGTTTTTAAAAATATTAGAATCCAAACGGCCGTTATAACGGATCTAAAAAACAGAGTTTTTTTCTAGTATAAAGCTTCTAGTTTCTTAACCATGTGTTGGATTGGGCTGATTTACGAACTTGTCCAAGATATTAATAAAACGCACATGTTTAGAAAAGGTTTTTTGATCTGGCCTTATAAATGCGACCGTGAGAGTGCCGGTTGTTTCAAAAAAAAATTTTGTTTTGCAAACTTTTTTGTTGGAGCCGCTCACTCAGGAACCTCTAACTGCAGAGGTCTTTTTTTAAAACAAATTGATAAAAAAGATTCCAAAGATTATAAATTTGTTAAATTTTTTGAAATATTAGTATCCAAACGGCCGTTATAACGGTTTGAAAAAAGCCTCTAGTTTCTTAACCACGTGTCGGATTTTGCTGATTCACGAACTTGTCCAAGATATTATTGAAACACACAAGTACAGAAAATTTTTTTGATCTACCTCAACAAATGCGACCGTGAGAGTGCCGGTCGTTTTCGTTATATCTCATATCGTTTATATATATATATATATATATATATATATATATATATATATATATATATATATATATATATATATATATATATATATATATATATATATATATATATATATATATATATATATATATATATATATATATATATATATATATATATATATATATAAATTTTTTTTTTTTTTGTTTTTTTGTCTCCGCTTATCATATATAGTCGTTTGGCACAAAAATTTTTCCGAAATTCCGAGATGAAGCCCATTGCAATAGGTAGATTTTTATATGAAATCTACCTAAAAAAATCTCTTTTGACACACTTGACAACATTTTTTTGACAAACTTATAATGCCAAAATTCTCAATAATAATAATAAAACTCATTTCAAACAAACAATAATTTATTTTTTTTTTCCAAAAAATTAGGTAAAAAAATAATTAAAAATCTTTCTTTTGACACGCTTGACAACATTTTTTTGACAAACTTATAATACAATAATCTAGATTTTGGTCTAACATACCAATCCCGACCATCAAGATTTCTCCAAATTCAATGTTTCTACTCGTAATCACTTAAAATGAACGTTTTTTAACCAAAAAATATGCAAATTTCCTTGTCAACTTGACGATTTTTGACACACTTCCGGTACAGTTATCAAACACATCGTCCTTTCGGCTCTTTCCATTGAGTAAACCTATTTTTAGAAAAAAAAAATTTTGAAATCCGTCCAGCGGTTTTCTAGATTTCGTCGGTTGTGACGGCCGGCCGGACGGCCGACAGACAGACACACATTTTTTTTTTTTTGCTTTTTTAGAATCAGTAGGTCCTAAAACGTCGAGAAATGCCAAAAAAAGTGGGGGTAAGAATTTTACTTTGAGCTCATGAATGTAATACTTAGGTCTTTCAGACCGAAGTAATTAGGTCTATTATGAATCCATAACTCCCTCTTATAATTCCCTTGGGAATTATGAATGTCATTATTATTTCGGTTACTAAGAGCTAAACTTATAATAAAAAAGTAAAAGATAAAAAAATTAAATAAATTAACATAGTTTATGAGTTAAATTTTTTTTTCATCAAAATTGAAATGAATTATCATTAAATCAATGCCTACTTATTTAATTTGTAAATAGAAATTACAAAATAATCAAAGAAAAGTAAAATTGAAAGTTTTATCCTTTATAACTATGATGCAGAGAATCTTTCTATTTATATAAAAAAAATCGCTATTTTGAAAACCGGAATAAAATAGGAATATTCCCTTTAATTTGAACTGGAGCTGAACATTTTATTTTCTTAACTCTCGGAATTGGCGGTGAGTGTTCGAGTCGTTGCAAGTTTTCCCATTCCTGTCATAGAATACTATATTTGAGTTATTTGGATATTTGAATGATTATTTGAAGAGCTCTTTGAAAACTTGAATTATTATAAGTTCTTTTGCATGAACTTTTGTTATAGTTTGAATTTCTGGGATGTGATGATGTATTGAAATTTTTTCTAAAAAAACATTTGACTTTAATTAAAAACACTTAGTTGCGCTATGTTCAGACTTCTTGCGTAATAATTGACAAACTAATGTATCGGAAGAATTTCGTGACTTTGAAATAGAGGTTAACTGCAATTCAATTTTTTTTTCATGAATGGCTTTAGATATTGGATCCTTAAGAGTTTTACACTAACATGAGCGATATTTCTTATTCTTGCTTTGAAACCACACTAAAATGCATTCAAAGCCATTTAAAAATTAATTTTGTAAACATCCTTTGTAGATTCAATACCAAAGTTTTTCAAATCTATGTGCACACCCGCATGGAGGGATCAGTTTTTTTAATTTGTAAATTTTTTTATTGTTGATCTACGGGTGTGACAACCCCTCGTACTCCAGTCCCTGCTATTGACATACGAGCTAAAGTGAGATATCACATACCACTGGTAATAGCAGTGAGTTATCATTAGCCAAGGTGATATCATAGGGGTGGTGGATGAACTCTATTCAGTCAACGGTAGCACCCTCAATCTTAGCTATGGAGTATTCATTGATGGTTCCACGTTATTGCTTACTCGAAAAATCGAGCCTTCATTTACCTCTACGTATGGGCTTTAATCATTAAGGAAGGAAGTGTGTCGTATGATCAAGGAATATGCCACTAGTTAGATTATTGGCAAATGGCAATCACATTTTTGTTTTGATCCTGCAAATTGTTAAACGAATCCCTGGTTTACCTTTTATTTTATTTTAATTTGTTCTATCCTATCATATCATATTTTAAATATGAAAGGATTTTTTTTTTAGTTATTCCTTTTATAAAAAAAATATAAAAAAAACATATTTGCGTCCATCAACACATTAGAACGCATGTTGTTGTGGGACCTTGGTCTTAAAAGGTTTTTATGTGTTGTTGTGACATCTATTGTAATTCCTACTACACAACACATTTTATAAAAATAAAAAAAAATGATTTTGCATCTTGATAATTCATGAATCATAATTCTGTAAAATTTGAGTCAATTCGGTTTGAATTACTCTAATTGGCGTGGATTTAAATTCAGAAATCAATTTCTTTTTGAGTTCTGTCCAACAATCTTAAGTACCAAACTCCAAAACCTCTACCATTTTACCGATCAATTTACCAACAAATCGAACACATTTATCCTGTTCAGTTACAATCAATGACTCCTACACAAGGTCAAAACAATCTATAAAATTATCCTAATCTGACTGCGTTATATTTATCTATTAACTAATTTGCATCTCTTAAAAGGCACTCATGTTTGAAAACTTATTTAAAGCTGGAGAGATATTAAAGTTTTTCAATACAAATTTGGCTATACCAATCTTTAAATCATCGGAATTATTAGTGCTTGAAACGATATTTATCTTCTTATTACGATCTTATATATATATATCTTCAGTGCTTATTAAATATTTGACTTAAAAATCCGCCAAAAAAGCTTTGACTTGTTTTTAAATTTAAATCCCCTTGAGCACCAGTTCGGGGGCATGGTTTCAAATCACACCGCTGTCACCATTCTCATGGAAAGTCAAGGTTGTATGAGTGGCCCACAAATAAACAGACAAGTTTTATAAACGGTTCATATAAACAAAATTTTTAGTTTCAAAAATTTTCATTAACTGATTTATTTACATAAAAAAAGATTTATTTATTTATTACAGAAAAATGTTTAAATTTATATTTATTTAAATTAATGGCGTGTTCGATTTACGCAACTCGTGTGCTCTAGTGCAAACTTTTTCAGTGCTTCAAATTCGGTTTATAAAATTCACTACACTAGTGCAGTTATTCATGTTCGATTTACAAGTTTTATTGCTTATTTTAAGTTTTTTAAGTTCGGTTTACCAGTTTAGTACATAAAAACTAACAGAGTTAGCACTTTTTTCAACTGTCAAATACAGTGAGTTTTTTGAGAAACTGCAAATTTTGTATTTAAATAATAAATGCAAATAATGAAACAAAACCGAAAGTGTATTGTGGTAAATAAACTTTTAGCCAGTTTAGATTCATCTGATGATGAAATGGAAGCAATTTGTGCAACTTACATGGAAAAGCGGAACTTATGTAAAATTGTTAACTTCGTAGAAGTAATAGAAACTTTTGATAATATAGAGGCATTTTTCCTAAGTATTTATTGAATTTAAAACAATTACAATTTACAAATAACATATTTGTTTGCAAACATAGTTCAGACGAAAAAAGACCACTGAACTGCTAAATTTTAGTTTCATTGAATATTTTTTTTCAGTTCTAGTTTGTTTACACTGAGTTTTGAGTGGATCAGTTTTAGGTTTTTTTTTAAGTTTTATTCAAAATTCTACACTCATGCAGTTTTTTAGCAAATAACACCAGAAAAGTGATGCAAATCGAATACGCCATAAGATAATGAGTCGATCACGACTTCAAGTAGACTAACTTATATTTAGACAAATTAACTCTACAGCGGCCGTTAAAAAATAAATGAACAAGCTGCAGCAACTACGGCTAATGATTTAACAGTAATTATACAAATAAGCAGGGTTTTGCAACATAACAATCTTTTCAATTCTCAAAACTATTTATTTATTACATCTTTTTGAATGGTGGGTTGTTCAACAACTCATTCAATATATCTTAATTATATTACTGGGTACATTGATGATTAATTAAATAATTCTTACCATTCAATTTTATTGTACCTCATCGTTTAATGTTAATTAATAATTGCAGCTACGTCCTTGCTGATTAAAATATATAACTATAGAGATGTAAACTCACCTCATCGTGAGTTATTTATAGTAGTTTTCTCTAAATTGTGTTTTTTTAGATGATCATTTTAAGATCATTTTACAAGAGCGAAGAAGTATTTTTTTTTATATATGGGTTGTTAAATCTCTTGAACGATGTAATCCTGTGTATAGAAGCGGTTTTATAACCTTTTTACAAACGACAATGATTACGAACTTATTGACACCCTAATACGGAAGCTATATTAACTCGCAATGCTTGGGTGACTTAAACTCTTTTCAAAATAAAATGCTCATAATATTGAATGAAAAATATTCAATTTACTTTATATTACTTCGGTCTGAAAGACCTAAGTATTACGTTCTCGAGCCAAAAGTGAAATTCTTACCTCCACTTCTTTTGGCATTTCTCGACGTTTTAGAACCTACTGATTCTAAAAAATCCCAAAAAAAAATGCCGGCCGGCCGTCACAACCGACGAAATCTAGAAAACCGCTAGAGGGATTTCAAAATTTTTTGTTTCTAAAAATTTTGAAAAGAGTTGATGTATTTGATTTCGTTATAATTTTGCCAACAATTTTAGAATTTTGGAAAAAGTTTGAATTTTTGAATTAAGAAATTTTGCAATGATTTTAGACTTTTGAAAAAAGTCTCAATTTTTGATTTTTTAAGAAGTTTCGGAATATTTCTAGAATTTTGAAAAAGTTAAAATGTTTGATTTTATTATAATTTTTGGAATTTTGGAAAAAGTTTCAATCTTTGATTTTGTAATAATTTTTGGAATATTTTTAGAATTTTGAAAAAAGTTTGTTTGAATTATGAGTTTTTGCAATATTTTTAAAATTTTGAAACAATTTAAATTTTTGATTTTATTATAATTTTTGGAATATTGAATTAAAGTGGTTTTTTTAATTTTGTTTTAATTGTTGCAATATTTTAAGAATATTGGAAAAAGTTTCAATTTTTGATTTTGTTATAATTTTTGCAATATTTTTAGAATTTTGAAAAAAGTTTCAATCTTTGATTTTGTAATAATTTTAGAATGTTTTTAGAAGTTTAAAAAATGTTTAAATTTTTAATTTTATTTTAATTTTTAGAATATTTTTGGAATTTTGAAAGAAATATGAATTTGTGATTTTGTAATATTTTTTTGAAACGCTAGATGGAGAGGTTTTGAGTAGTATCATCTTTTCGTTAAGTTATGACCTGTTATAATTTTGTGGCAACGTATCAATTTCGTGTTTGTTTTGTAATAAATTTCTAAACGGAGATAAAAAAATACTTGTGTTTTAACAAAGAGTTTTATTTTTAATATACATCGCTGCCCAAAACTAAAAACAATGGAGTCATAAAAATTTTTTGCCAAAAACTATATCAAAATCCTTAACCCAGACCAAACTTGATAGCTCAGAGCTGTGAAATTTTAGCTCCTCCATATTTTAATTTATGCATAATTTATTTAATTTTTTTAATTTTACATCTTAAGATCTACTTTTTTTATGAATAAACCTGTTTTGTGTTAAATAATATGTCAAATTTAATTTTTTGTCATCTTTGACACTCCAGGTTTTTAAGATCCCAAAGTGTTTGTATATAACATCCATCTCTCTTGGATCATTGTTCCTGAATCCTGAAATAGCATTTGCTTATGCACAAAAAAACGAAAGAGTAGTCTTTAAACTTGGTTTTATGTGCTTAGAAATGCTATAATAGACATAAAAGAGAAATTATTCTTGAAGTAAAAGTCTCACATAGGTTATGTTACCTCTGTTTTGAATTTGTGTGCCCACAGACGGGTTTGTTACATAAAGAACCTTTGTGGACTGAGTTCTAAAATTTTTTACTTATGGTCTTTTTCAGTTGAGTGTTAATAATCAGATCTAGCAGTTCTTAAATGTTTATTACTCTGTCCTTACAAATGGAGGCTTGTGAAGCTTCAAAAACCTGTAGTTACTGAGAACATCCAGGAGTTGATTTAAAAATCATCCAACACAATGGTAGAATAATATATGATAAGCTCTAATAACAAAACAAGGACACATCCATAATTTTAATGAACAAAGACTGTTTCAATGTTCATTGACTGTCGAGTGTCACATTTTAATCCGTGTTCACCAAGTATGGGTTTTGCAAGTTTATAAAACTAAAAGGCTTATAAAAATAAAATTAGTTTTAAGAATTTCTAGGTTTATAAATAAAAAAAATTATTAGCAGATTGTAACCAATCAAAACCAAAGATCCTTTATGCTTATTCTCCGTTGTAAATTTTAACTTATCAAATTTATAACTTTTGTTTACTTTTAACATAATCGATTAAGTGACGTCCCAGTTTCTCAAAATAAGCGATAACATAACAGATCGTCACAAACTTGTTGTTGCACATTTTAAATCAATTTTGCAATAAATAAAATAAATGGGTAATATTATCAATCATTTTGACATTTTCGTTTGTTAGAAAATAACAAATTTCTAGATTAATTTTATCAAATTGTTTAAATTTACAAAATAAATAAAAAGATGTTATTGATTACAATTGATAAATTGTCGGGAAAAAATCATTCGAACTTTCAACTTGATTTTTAACAAAAGCTGGATGAGCTTCTTTTCTCAACTGATAAATTAAATACAATAAAATATTAAGAACATTTATTTATAATTAATGACTATACTGATGTCGTCAGAACATATCTTCATATCTTCTAATAATTTTTGTTTTGTTTATATCGTTACAGTTGGTATCAGCAAATCCTAATCAACGGAATTGGAGAGGAATATTAATAGCATTATTAGTTATCATCGTTGTTTTAGCATTAATAGTCACATCGGTGGTAAGAATTTTTTCTGTAATATTACATTTCAGTATAGTAACAACATAATTTTAAATTTTCAACACACATGTTTGGTAGATATTAAAAAACAGCTTAAAAACACACACAAAGTTTGTCCTATTATAATATTACGAATTTATGTCGATTTAAACGATAACTCAATTCGTTACTAACCACAGCAAAATTTATTCCGTTTGCTCGTAGTGTGTAAGATTTGATGTCTAATTCGGTTTATTTGTGTAACACAGATTATTTTTGTGTCAATTCAAAAATTGAGTTTCAAACCTTATAGTTTACCATGTCTATTTATTATCGTTTGTTTCAACAATAAGTAAAAACGAAAATCAATCTCCAATCAACACTACGCAGCTTCTAGGTTCTCCTTTAACCCTCAAATGCCTTCTATCTATATCATGGTGCCTCGCGTACTCCCGATAGCATATGCCTCTGACAATTACCGTGAGAAAACTAATAGTCTCGGTGATGTTTAAGGGGTGCTCGCGGATGAACTGTATTCAGTCAAGTGTAACACACTGAATCTTAGGTATGGAATATTTCTTGAATATGGGAAACACTTGCTTGCTCAAAGAAACGTGCCTTCACATAACTTTTTATCTGTGATTTAATGATTAAGGAAGAAAGTAGATCACAGGATCCGAAATATACCATTTGCTAGATTTTTAGCAACCCTATTAACCTTATGATGCCTTGTATGGAGATATTGCGTATGATATTATTGGATTGTATCATGGAATTCTCATATTTTTAACCTAGCTAAGAACGCTGTTCGAAAATTGGGCTTAATTGGGATGATGTCGTAAGTTTTTTAATAACGAACAGCTTCTACTAATTTACAAATCATTTATACATCTCTGTATGGAGTAATGTTCTCACATATGGGGTGAAGCTTATTATAGTAATTTGAAGTGCCTTGATTCTGTTTAGTGCAGAGCTATTAAACTGATTGGCAACTCAACTCTTACTAATGAGCTTGATTCTTGACAGACAGATGACAGACAGATGACAGACGAAATGTTGCTGATCTGACAATTTTCTACAAATACATTATGGATGAACGAACAATTAAATCAATTTTACCTAAACTAGCAAACCTATCGCGCAATTGCTGAAGTCCATCCTTTTATCATATAAAAAGGTGTAGAACTGTTGCTTTTAAACGTGATTTTTTCAACAGAGTCTCTCATCTCTGGAACGCCTTACTTTCATGTTTTTTTCCTGATAGCTTTAATTCTCAAAATTTTAAAGTTAGCATACATAAATTTCTTAGAGAAAGTTTATTTATTTAAACTTAATCCCAATCTCTAGCTGAGAGACGTTAATTAATAACTTATTGAAACACTCAACATGCCTAACTTAGAATAAAAAAATCAGCCTAAACTGAAGCCTGCCTTAATTCTCTTTCATTGACACCACTTTCAAGTGATCCTCTTCGTTTTAGTGAACTCTTCTCTGGTCACTTTCTTATCGTAGTCCGGTAGAAATAGACATTCCAAATTGCAATAATTCCCATAGAGCTGAAAATTGGTACAGACCTTAAGTTCACCATTATAAATAATATGTCAAAAGTCCCCATCGATCACATGTGTGCGTAAAAAGTTATTCAAGGTCAAAGGTAAAAAAAATCGGTTTTTTGCGTTTTTCTCGTCAACGGTAAATATTATTGCCAAAATAGTTGAAATAAAACTTGTAGATCATTAGATAGATAGATCATTCTACAAAAAATGTTCTAATTCTTTTTTTCGTATGAATCACCGTTTAAGAGATATCACGGTTTCAAAAGATGAAAATACTAAAAAACACGTCTACGTCGTCGATATGCATCATTAGACTTTTAATATTATGGTATCAGTAACAATATTAGTCTGTGTAACTTTTTTTTTTTTTTAAGGCGTTCATGGTCCATGTAGGAGCGTTGCCAGGCTAATCAGCTTTGAATATTCACCACGGTCATACGCAACAGCGACATAATTACCATGGCAGCCGATTTTTTAAGGTCGTTTATTACGTCAGCCTCCCATTGTAGTCGTGGTCTTCCTCGCGGTCTACCACTCCCTGGGGTACTAACGTACATTTTTCTAATCATTCCAGACTGTGAATCGGCTCGTAGAACATGCCCAAACCAAGCAATCTTATTAGAACGGATACAACCTATTATATCAGGACCCTCAAGAAGGTCTCTGATCTCAAAGTTATACCGGGTTCTATACTCTCCATCGTCTGTCTTAAGTGGACCAAAAATGTAGCGTAGGATCTTACGCTCAAATACAGATAAATGCGATTCGTCATTTTGTGTAAGGGTCCACGTTTGTGACCCATATATCACAACCGGTCTAATCAATGTCTTGTATAACTTGAGCTTGGTGTTAGTTGATACATACGGTGATCCAAGGAGAGGTTTTATTGAGTAGAAAGTTCGATTACCTGCAGCGATTCGAGCTTTAATATCTGTAAGTATGCTGTTGTTTGAGTCAAGCATTGATCCCAAATATTTAAAAGATTCAACTCCCTAAATTCGTTCATAGCCGCACATCAAATCTTTCTTCTCAGCCTCTCTTGAAACATTCATATGTTTGGTTTTATTGTAGTTCCGCAGGCCAATTTTCCTAGCACCACTTTCAAGCAACATAAAGGTCTCACTCATAACAGCTTCACTTCGGCCGAGGATGACAACATCATCAGCGTAAGCAATCATCTGTACTGAGTTTATTGACTAGATATTGTTATTAGTCGGTAGTTTCTTTTGACGGCACACATATTCCAAGGCTAGATTAAAAAGTATAGGAGAGATAGCATCACCTTGTCTTAATCCGGAGTCGACTTTAAAAAACTTTGATATTTCGTTCTCTACTCGTACACAGCATTGAGAGTTCTGTACTGTCATTTTGCATAGTGATACCAGTTTACCAGGAATTCCCATTGACACCAGAGCAGACCATAGAGTCTCTCGTTCGAGAGAGTCGTAGGCCTGCCTGAAATCAACGAAAAGTTGGTGCACAGGTATGTTGAACTCTCGACACTTTTCCAAAATCATCCTTATCGAGAAAAGTGCATCGGTGGTACCTCGGCCCCGCCGGAAACCAGACTGATATTCTCCAAAAAGTTGTTCAGCAAAAGGATTGATTTTGGATAGCAATATGTAGGAAAAGATCTTATATGCTGTGCAGAGGAGAGCAATTCCTCTGTAGTTTGCACATTGTATGGGATTACCTTTTTTATGGATAGGTATCAGCATAGCTGTGTTCCAGTCATGTGGCATGGTTTCAGTCCTCCAGATCATTTGAACCAGTTCAAACAATCTTAAGGATAGAGTTTCACCACCATGTACAATGATTTCGGATGTTATATCGTCGCTACCAGGTGCTTTATTGCGTTTTAATTTTGACAGCGCCGCATCGAATTCCTCTTTGGTTGGTTCGTCTACATGTACCTTTGACGCACGAATAAACTTTGCTCGTCACCCGACTTGTTGCTGGTCACTTAAGTTGAGAAGATTCTCAAAATAAGCGGCCCAAGTATCTAAAATATTTTTAAGGTCTACTTGTAGCTCCCCATCTTTGTTTTGAATAGCAGTCGATCTTGTTTGAGGGCCTTTCTTTAAGGTTTTAACCTGTTGAAAGAAGTTACGCGATTGATGTTCCTTATTGAAGCTTTCAATCTCCTCACACTGTCTCTTCCACCATTCTCTCTTCGTTCGTCTACATAGCTTTGTAACGGCTTGTCTTGCCAGTTTATAGTTCTCCTTCGTGGACCTGGTGTTGCGTCCTTGTAGACACTTCAGATAGCAATCTCTTTTGTATTGAATAGCGTCAAGGCATGCTTGATCCATCCATGGCTTCTGGGAGTGGTTCTGTGGTCGTCCAAGTATTCCCTCAGCAGCGCTTAAAACAGCATCTTTGAGCAAATACCATGACTTATCGACGTCTCCATTAATGGTTTCTGATTTATTCAATGTTTCGGCAATATGGATTTGATAAATCTCTTCTGTTTCAGCATTCTTTAATGATGAGATGTTAAATCGTTTCCGTTGATTGAATTTTGGAATGCCTGGATTTGGGAAGTGGAAGCTTATCGTTGCACATACAAGGAAGTGATCACTTCCAATGTATGCACCTCTAAAGGATCGCACATCCCGAACGCTCGAAAAGAAACGTGCTGTTACTAGAACGTGATCAATTTGATTTCGAGTGTTTCCATTCGGTGAGACCCAAGTCTGTTTATGAATCGATCGATGCAGAAAGAACGTACTGGCAATTCTCAAATTATTTGATAATGCAAGCTCAGTCATTCTCTCACCATTATCATTCGAATTTAAATGCAGGCTGTTGGGACCCACCACATTTCCATAAGAGATATCTCTTCCAACCTGTCCATTAAAGTCACCAAGAACCATAATGAAAACGCGTGTGGGTGTTTGTTTCATAACCTCTTAGAAATTATCCTTCTCGTCGACGGTCTTAGCTTCAGTAGGTGCATGCACGGCAATAAGAGAAATATTGTTATATGTACCACGTACACGTAGGTAGCAGATCCTCTCACTGACCGGGATGAATTTCATCACGGCTTCTTGTATGCGTGCACCAACAAGAAAGCCAGTTCCAAATTCTCTTCGAGAAGGATGACCACTACAGTATAGAGAGTGACTATCCAAATCTTGTTTTCCGATTATCGGCTGTCTAATTTCTTGTAGAGCAATAATATCCATCCTATACCTCTCAGCCTCTGTTTCCAGACTTATAAGAGCATCAGGAGCACTCAGACTGCGCACATTCCACGTTCCGATTCGGTAGTCTGGTCCTTTTTCACGTCCAGGTAAAATTCTGTTGTTTTGTCCGGGTCTGTTATTCTTTTTCTGATAACCAAATTTAGCATATTAGTTTTTTTCCGGGGTTAGGGTGTTAACCTTAGGCTCAACCCAAATTGTCATGAATGGGTCCGTTCTGCATATTAAGGTCACCAAAAACAACCTTTTAACACGTTTATATAGCGAGCCGCTTGATTCAAGACAGACGCCCGCTCCAAGCCGCCCCTGACATGGAGAACAGACGCTTGAGTCGCATTGGTTGTAAGGCGCCCATTTGCCGTGATATAGCGTCATTGACTAAGCAGTTTTTACTCTGCTTGTCTCCAATACACCAACCTAATTCTGTCAGCATTACCCAGGCAGCACGGCGTGGACGTCGAATTTCGGATTTCCGCTACCTGTAACTTACACATACAAATTATACGAATCAAGAATATAAAATATTAAAGAATATACACTTAAAAGAAACTCAGTCCCCAATTCCATTCGTCCGTATAACCTTGAGAACCATCTGTTTGCTTTTCTTTTGTTTTTGAGTATGAATTAGCCCCTTACCCATTATCACTCTTTGATGCTGTTGGAATGCGTAAAACACAAAAGTCATCCATTTATGATTGCTTTCAACCCGTGGAAATTGAAATGGACAATACAACTGCTACTTACATTATCGATGGAGGATATCTATTACATCGCGTTGTATGGGATCAAGAAGAAACATTTAACGTTATTTTTGATAAATATGTCCAATATGTACATAGACATTTTGGTCATAGAGTAGTTATAGTATTTGATGGTTACGAAAAACATTAAAGCTGCAGAACAACGTCGTCGTAATACAAAAACATCTTCTTCTTCTGATGTCGTTTTCGATAAATTTATAACAGTTACAACAAACTAACAAACATTTCTTGCAAATACTTATAACAAGTCTCGCTTTATTTAAATATTATGTGAAACATTTACAACAGCAAACATTTCAGTGAAACAGGCTGATAATGACGCTGATGTACTCATAATTGAAACAGCAATAGAAAAATTTAATACAACAAATGCAACTATTGTTATTGGTGAAGGTGTTGATTTGTTGGTGTTGCTAACTGCACGCACTCCACTTGATTAAATTATTTATTTTTTGAAGCCTGGGAAGGCTCAACAACAAACAAATATATTCATCAAAAAATTTATCTGCCTATCCCAAAGGGATAAAATATAACAACATTCAAATTTTTTGAAAAACGTAATGATTTAAATCAATCTGCCGAAGTGTTCCAAGATATTGGCTTATCTCCCCAAGTCCTCATCATGAATGGGATTCGCTTTCTTTATGCCATGTATGGAGCTCCAAAAAAAATTAATTGTATCGACAAGTATAGATATTTGAGCTTTGTTAAAATACTCGTAAAATAAGAGTCGAACTATCTTGTCTTCCTCCAAAATAAGCATCTGCTTACCAACATTTATATCATATATTTTACCGAGTTCAAGTGTGGCAAGGAAATCAATTGGATCCAGAAGATTGGGGATGGAAATTAATTGATAATATTTTAGAGCCAATTCAAACTTTACTCTCTCCTGCTCCATAGAAACTTCTTAACACCATTTTTTGCAATTGCAAAAAAGTTGGATTGCTTTGCTCAGTAGCATGTCCCAACTGTCAAGGCCAAACTTGCTCAAATGTTGTGTCAAGTACAACGGATGAAGATTTATCAGAGTTGTATGACGAGACAACTGATATATCTTTCTTAGATCAATCCACCGATATCGAGGTAGAAGAAGAAGAAGACAGCGAAGAAGGCATTACTGTTGAAGTTGAGTTTCAAGGTTACCAATCAGACTGAAATTTTTATGAAGTCGACAAAATTTCATTTTTTTTATCATTATCAACAGTATTATTTTTTAATAAACCCTTTTTAGTCATCTCTCTTTTGCAATCATTCGGTTGGACGACTATTGTGAGCCCATTAAACCACCATATCACACTATGGCCACTTTAACCTGTGATGACTAAAAGGTTTAATTATCTAATTTTATCTAGTAAAAATGGCTCACAATAGATCGTGAAATATTCTTACAGGGGTAACCACGTTAAAAAAAAGCGCCAAGCACACTACCGCATGGGTGGTGCGGAAATATGTACATATTCTATAGAATACGACTTTTTTATGTTTTGAAACCGCGATATCTCTTAAACGGTGATTCATAGGAAAAACAGTATTAGAATCTTTTTTGCATAAAATTTAATGATCTACAAGTTTTATTTCAACTCTTTTGGCGATAATATTTACCGTTGACGAGAAAAACGCAAAAAACCGATTTTTTTTACCTTTGACCTTGAATAACTTTTTACGCACACATGGGATCGATGGGGACTTTTGACATATTATTTATAATGGTGAACTTAAGGTCTGTACCAATTTTCAGCTCTATGGGAATTATTGTAGGCCTAGCCCTTTTTTTATGTCTATTTCTACCGGACTATCAGAGCACCACGAAAATCAATAGTCGAACAATTGGTACTTGAACTTAATACCAATAGAATGTCAAGGTTTTATAGAAGATTCAGCAATCATCGGCTTTGGAGCAGAAAACAGTGCACATACCAACTGTTCTTCGGTTGTTATTCACATCGTAATACCAAATATCGTAAATTTTTTGATTACCTTATGCACATTACGTTTAATTCATCCTTTCATCGCTCGTTACAGTTTTTCTGATATACATGCAGCTTTTCTTCGTGATGTTGCGTTATTAAGGGGTTGTTGCGCTAGTTGTGCGTTTCACCTTGAAGACGATATATGTCAATATATGTTAGCTTTCACGGTTTTCTTTGATTGAAATATTAGTTAACAATTCGGTGTTTCGGTGCGTACAATAGTATTTAATAAGAATATTCAACAGTTTAAAAACTACAACGATTAATCGTAGAAAGCTTCACTTCACAACATCCAAAATAATATACAAAACTTCTCTTAAATAACATTTAAAACTTTATTCACAATAAAATTTACTTAACATAATCACATTTCACTAAAACTATTTACACTATCGCAATCTAGTTTAAACTAATTTGTCGTTCTGCAAAAGGAATTTGTTAAATATAATTTTTTCTATTTTTTCAAATTTTCTTGGTAAATCTATTTTTTACAAAGAAAGCTCCAGAAATTGTGATGAAATCTACGTCATTATTTTGAACATATTTTATTTTTTGCTTTTGACCCTTTTTCTTGGCAACAATATTATGTTGATTTTAGTATTGAAATATTGTGGAGCAAGTTGTGGTTGAAATTGGGGAAATTGAGGATAAATACAACTTTGATTTGCATATCATTGCGATTATGTAGAATCTTAACAATATTTATGTTTGTCTAAGGCTGTCGGCTCCTCTGAGTCTGATAAATCTTCAGCTCTTAAACCTTCGCCTATTGTACCTATATACAACAATGTTTAGACATAGTAAGAGATCAGCATTCCTTCATGCAATGAAGTATTCCTTCAAAATAAGTTCAAAGCAGCACAAATTGGTTGATGGTAAACGGCGTATAATAATGGCAGTTACACGAATTATTTTTTAATTGGGGTTTCTTTTAACTTAAAAAAGCTTAATTGGAGAGAAAATTGCCGTTCAAACATTCGGTGAAACTATTCGAATCCATGTTTCGTTTCAATATCCATAAAGTGGGATCACATAGATCAAGAGGTTGGTCACGTTTTCAATTTTCCAAAGGTGGACACACTACCCCTAGACCCTTGGATTCCAGCCATTTCAGTTTTTAAGCTAGAAAAAATGTGTTTTTTATGTAATTTAGGGTTTTCCTTACTCTTTTGTTTTTGGATAAATTATTTAATGTTTGCCTTGAAAAACTTAATATAAAACCAACATTCATTATAAGATATGTTGATGATGTTCTTATAGTCTTACCAGAAAATTTTATTCAAGAAACGTTAGATATTTTTCAATCTTTTGATCATCAAATAATATAAAATTTGCTGTTGAAAAAGAAAATCAAGGACAAATTAATTTTTTAGATATGACTCTATATTGTTTTGAAAACAAAATTATCACAAGTTGGTACAAAAAAGATTTAAATGCAAGACGTATATTAAATTATTTTTCTTTACATCCAAAAATCATGAAATTGAAAGTAGTAAAATCATTCATAAATTGAGTTTATTCACTAACACATCCTAAATTTATAAACAATAACATAAATGAAATGATAAATATTTTGGAAATAACAATTATCTCTCTGTACAAATAATCAAATTTTTGGCTGTATAACGTATATTTCAAATCTGACAGATAGTATCAAAAAAATTTTAAATGAACCAAATAATTTAATGACAATTTCAACTAAAATTATAAACAAATCACAACAAATATATTTTACTAATCTTAAGGACAAAATTAATAAGAAGAAAAAATTTGATATTGTTTACAAAATTAATTGTTGTTGTGGAAAATCATATATGTATTGGACAAACAAGCCAAAGGCAATTACAGGTCTCGCCCAACATTCAAATGACAATCAACACATTTGGAACATGGAACATCCTTGAATAATCTCTTCAGAAAAACACGAAAAACAGAGAAATGATTGAATCAGCATATATTCATTTGAATAAACCGAACTCGATAAATTTTAAAACAGATACCGAAAATTTAAAAAAATCCTACAATCACCTTTTAAATACCTTTAAATTCAAAAAGAAAAAATAATTTCATTTTTACTTCTAGTTACCTTTTTAAACAAATTATAATTTCTAATGTCATTTCCAAAATTTTTTTAAAATCATTTTTAAATTCAAATATTTTATGCTTGTACTTAAATATTTTGTAAAAAATTTTTATTGTTAATTATATTTAGGAATCGTGAATATCGTGTGATTAAATTTAAAATATTTAATTGATTAAAAATTAATATTTAAATAAAATCAGACTGGAAAAAGGTGCAATTAACTTTTTTAATTTAAAAATCCAAGAAATATATTTTGTTTTTGTTTAATAAAATGTGCTGTTTAGTAGGAATTGCACTATGTGTCACAAGAACACATAAAAAGCTTTTAAGACTCAGTTCTTACAAAAACATGCGTTTTAAGGTATTGATGCACGCAACTAAATGTTTTAGTAGGCAACTCAGTAAATTTAATTTCATTGGAAAAAAATCGGTTTTGTATGAATTATAGTGCGAAATATTTTACTGTACTTATCCTTTATTGTCTGTCTTAGGCGCTCTTTCCCTTAGGCGCTCACTTCCCTAGAGCTAGTTCAAAATTAAATTCAAGTGAGATGCGTTCGATTTCTTTTAGGATTATAATAGTGCCAGAATAAAAATTCTGTACAGTACCAGTCATAGAATTGGGGAATATTGGCAAAGATAATGAGCACTGTTTGGTCTTGCATTTCCCCCGAATCCAAAAGTAAGAGTTCAAAAGTTTAGATTTATCTGGACAACACACAAATGCAGTTTACTCAATAAATATTAATATCTATAAACTATTAATATCTATAAAATTACTATCTATATCTATATGTATATATATATATATATATATATATATATATATATATATATATATATATATATATATATATATATATATATATATATATATATATATATATATATATATATATATATATATATATATATATATATATATATATATATATATATATATATATATATATATATATATATATATATATATATATGTGTATATATATATATATATATATATATATATATATATATATATATATATATATATATATATATATATATATATATATATATATATATATATATATATATATATATATAATCTAAATTACCTAAAAATATTACTGGTGAAAAACACGTGAAATCAGTAAGGTCTGGAAATGAAGTTTTATTTTTGTATATTTAGGTAGTGGAATTCGTTGGCATCAATAAAAAAAATTTTTCTGCGTTTTTAATTTTTTTTTAACCCTGTCTTAAGATACAGGGTGTTGAAAAATCAAGAAATTGCTCGACCCTGGTGTATTGAAATAGCTCTATAGTCAAAACTACTACACTGATTTTAATGTTATATAGCTCAAAATGTAGGAGAGCTATTCAAAATAATAATTCACATTATATGACCTTGAACACTTTCTTTTAGAAAAATAACGGTAAAAAATTCAAATTCGATTTTCTAGAAATGCGTATTTTTTAAATTTTTGATTTTTTAATATGTGAAAGGTTACTAACATTTTATAAAAAAATTCAGGAGGGGAAAATTTTTTGTTTGTGTTTTATTAATTTTATTGCAATACGCCTTAAAATTTTTCATCATAATTAAAAAATTGGAGTTAAAAATGAACAGTTTTTTTTGGACTTACATATATGTTTTTATAATAAATTTTTAATTTTAACTCAAAATAAATATTTTACACATTTTTGATCATTTATTTAATTTTACATTACTAAATTCCGTAGAGTTAGAATAACGTCTAGCTAAGATTGATCCATCATTTGTAGGAATATATGAGTGATATCCTCGTGTTCCAGGAATTGTTTTTAAATTGGCGTATAGCTAGACGTTATTCTAACTCTCCGGAATTTAGTAATGTAAAATTAAATAAATGATAAAAAATGTGTAAAATATTTATTTTGAGTTAAAATTAAAAATTTATTATAAAAACATATATGTAAATCCAAAAAAAACTGTTCATTTTTTAAACTCCACTTTTTTATGATGAAAAATTTTAAGGCGTGTTGCAATAAAATTAATAAAAAAAAAAACAAAAAATTTTCCCCTCCTGAATTTTTAATAAAATGTTAGTAACATATGTACCTTTCACATATTAAAAAATCAAAAATTTAGAGAATACGTATTGCTAGAAAATCGAATTTGAATTTTTTACCGTTATTTTTTTAAAAGAAAGTGTTCAAGGTCATATAATGTGAATTATTATTTTGAATAGCTCTCTTCAATAACTATATTGAAGAGAGCTATTCAAAATAATAATTCACATATGTATAGATATAACATAGATATAACATTCAGTTATTCGAGCAATTTTTTGATTTTTCATCACCCTGTATCTTAAGACAGGGTAAAACAAAAAAAATAAAAACGCAGAAAAATTTTTTTTATTGATGTCAATGAATTCCAATACCTAAATATACAAAATTGAAACCTCATTTCCAAAATTGCATGTTTTTTGCTGATTTCACGTGTTTTAGTAGGTAACAGTAGGTGTTAAAATATAATGTTAAAAAAAAAGTTAAGATTTTTACTCGATTTTACCTTTTTTCATTACAGGTTCTTTTAACACCGCCAGATGAAGGACCACGTATAAAAGGTCAACGTATTAGACTGCAAGATATAGTTGATGGTGAATACCAACCACTCCTTGTAAATGGCACATGGATTAGTAACAATGAATTTTTATATCAAAATTCATGGGGTGGAATTAGTATACTTAGTACAATAAATTTAACTGAAATAATTTTAATGTCAAATACAACATTTGTAAGTAAACGTTTATTTCTTCTATTTGCATTATAAAAACATTAAAATATAATAAATCAAAATAAAGCAAAGTGTAAAAAAAATTTCAATCAATTTTCAATTTTTCAATTATAAAAAAAAATCATAAATACAAAAACAGATTTGGTACAATTTTTTTGTTGCTTTGATTTGTTTATAGTAATAGGAATGGAAATGAACACAAAAATTGAAATTTAATTTAATTTCTTTTCATTTTATCAATTGAAATTTCTATACCATTTCGGTGTCATATTTTTATGATAAATGTTGAATATGTCAGAAAAGAAATTTTAAAGTCTTATCTAATCATAAAAGTAAAAATTGCTACCAAGGTTTAATTAAATTTTTATGAAATCTTTATTGGTTAATACAACGAGGCAATAATTATAGTTAGTATTAGTATAGTTATCAGTCGAGACAAAGTGATAAAAATCATGATTTTTTTGACTGTTGCATATTATCTTTTTTTTAACGACTGTCATAGAAAATAATGTTTTTTAACGACTATCATAGAAAACAATGTTTTCTATTCTATCTATCAGGTTAAAAGAGAAAGTTGGCTTTTGCTGTTTAGCGAGCATTTTTTAATTTTTTCTGCTTTTAAGCGGAAAGTAAAAACACAAGTAAAACAGAAGACATAATGGACAGAGACATAATATTAAAATTTATTAATTTCTTCTCTCCAAAACACTTTTGATTTTTTGGCTCTATAACCCGAGGACTTCTTTTTTAAAAAAGGCATTAGTCTTTTATATTTACTAATATCCAAATTTTCTTTAACGATGAATGTTGATTTTAACATTGAATAATTTGACCATATTGTTGAAGACTTTTTTGTTAGCGATAGTTCACCAAAATATGCCAAAAACACATCTTCAGAATAAAAATTTCCTATTTTATTGTTCTTACACCAATTGATAAATAATAGGTAAGCTTTTTCATACCGGACTTTAGATTTTTCAGGCAACAGATCTAAAGTTAAATATTTGGCGGCTTCTTTTATATGAGGTGAAGTGCTAATTATATCACTTTCATCACTACTGCTCATTTTAAATTGTTTTTATTTAAAAATAGATATAAACTCTGTATAAATTTTTAATTTATTAATTTAAAATTGAATCGGTCATTTCAAAAACCTCTTAAGTCACATTTTTTTCCAACATGCTTTTTTTGCAGAAAATGTTTCCTTAGAGGTAGATGCGTATTCTGGGTAAAAACCACGTCAGTCGATAGCGATAACATTCCTGCATTCCTGCGTAGGACGAGAGGAACCGCAGCTACGGACCCATGACACTCGTCCTCTTTTCGAGAACTCGTATTATATATGAATGATATATGAATTATATACGTATTATACTATTATATATGAATTAACTCATAATTAAGAATGATGGAGAATATGACTATGTACCATAAAGATATTAAAACATGACAAATTAATACATGTAAAATGTTAATAAGATTATTTTTAAGTGTAATTCTCAATAAAAAGCAATAAAAAATATGATTACTACGATTTTTTTGGTTAAATTTTATACCACTAACCCTATTTCTCGCTAAAACAACGTAAGTCAACAACTGTTTTTGGGGTTTTTTTTCTTATCTATATATATAAAATTGAAAGTATGTATGTTTGTACCTTATGCATTAATAAACCATTCATCCGATTATCCTGAAACTTTGGGAAGTTGTTGTGTACACTTGCGCATAGGTAACAGGCAATTTTTTTTTTGAATGGAACCCCAGGGAGGGCCATTATAATTATCTTAAGGGGTTCTGCCTAAATGTTGATAATAATTTAATTTGATTTTTCTTTAAATATTGTTTTATACGGTTAGATTCCTTTGATCAATTTTTTTGTTGAACATAATTTAATGAAATTGAAAAATGAAAGTATAATCTGAAACAACTACATTTGTATATCAAAACTATATGTATTTGAATTAAACACTTAATGATACAATGTGTTATTGTTATATTGGTAATAAACTAAATATGTTATTGGTTTGCAATTGTATATGTAATGCATGTTTCTCCAACTAAGAAAGATAGTTGATAACATCGATTAAAAGCTCAAAATTACGAAATGGAATTCGCACAAATACTATACAAAGAAGCATAGCTTATGTATAATCAAACATGGATAGCAAGTCGATAAACAAACTAATTAAAAATGTGGCCCTTAGCCGGCAACACGTTTGCAATAGTGAGTTTTCTGCATAGGATCTTGATGAAACTTTGGCAAATGATACAGGTTCACTTGAAAATGGAAGATCTGGATTCATTTTAAATTTGGACAAAATGGCGGGGGGTCTCCCGAACACCTCTAAGTTTAAATTTTGAATAACTTCTGATCCCGGACTATGATATTATTGAAACTTAGTATATAAAGTTTTAGTACTGTTTCCAATATTTCTGCATACCAACTTCCGGTTTGTCACTTCCAGTTAAAAAATTTTTTTTCAGTTGTTTATTCCTACTGTAGCCTACAATTACCGATCGATTTTCATGAAACGTTGGTAAAAGCTTTCAAGTAACATGAGAAAGATTTTGTTAGCTTTTGGAGCACATTGGATAAAGGGTTTGGGGGTTCACCATACAACAGGTGGTTTTTACCCAAAGTTTTTATGTTTGTTGGGAGCATAAAACATTAATTCGTGAATGAATTTTGATGACACTTTGGAAAAAGATGCAAACATGTATGACAAGGAACTGATTAGTTTTTGAGCGATAGTGAACAAAATGGTGTGGGGTCCCTGGAGCACCTGTTTTTTTGAATGCTCTATAACATCTGTACCTGATAATCGAATTGGATGAAACTTGGTACATGAGTATGTGGTAGGTTCACAATAGTTCTGCATCCCAACTTCCGGTTTTTCACTTCCGGTAAACAAATTTTTTTGTACTTTTTTGAAGTTTTTTCAGTGTCTTTATGCACACTACAGCCTACAATAATGAAGTGATTATGATGAAACTTATGAAAAGGGCTCCAATTAGTGTGAGAAGATAATTAAATCTTTTTGGACACATTGACCAAAGTGGTGGGGAGTCTACCATACAACTGACTTTTCACACTTTGTTTTTTAAGTTTGTAGGGAGCATACAGATTTCATTCATTAATTTATTTTAATGACACTTTAAAAAAAGATGAAAACTTAAGTAACAAAAAACTGATTAGTTTCTGGATAATATTGGAATAAGTGGTGGGGGTCCTCCCGAACACTGTCCCCTCCTGTTTACTGTGTCACACTTTTTCAATGTTTGTTGGGAGCACACAGCATTCGTTCGTGAACCAATTTTGATGACACTTTGAAAAAAGATGCAAACATGTATGGCAAGGAACTGATTAGTTTTTGAGCGATAGTGAACAAAGTGGTGGGGGGTGTCCCATACACCTGTTTTTTTAAAGCTCAATAACATCTGTACCTGATAATCGAATTGGATGAAACTTGGTACATGAGCATTTGGTACGGTTCACAACAATTCTGCATCCCAACTTCCGGTTTTTCACTTTCTGCAAAAATTTTTTTTGTAAATTGTTGGCAGTGTTTTCAGTGCCTAAATGCATACTACAGCCTACAATAATGAAGTGATTATGATAAAACTTATGGAAAAGGTTCCAATTAGTGTAAGATGATAGTTATCATCTTTTGAAACACATTCATCAAAGTGGCGGGGGGTCTACCATACAACTGCTGACTTTTCACACTTTGTTTTTAAAGTTTGTTGGGAGCATACAGATTTCATTCATTAATCAATTTTAATGCCACTTTGGAAAAGATGAAGTCTTTAATGACAAAGAATTGATTAGTTTTTGGACAATATTGGGATAAGCGGTGGGGTCGTCCCTAACACCTGTTTATTGTTTCAATGTTTGTTGGATGCATACAACATTCGTTCGTTAAGTAATTTTGATTACACTTTGCAAAAAGATGCGAATATGTATGGCAAGGAACTGATTAGTTTTTTTAGCGATAGTGAACAAAGTGGTAGGGGGTCCTCCAAGCACCTGTTATTTTGGCAGCTCAATAACTTCTGTACCTGATAATCGAATGGGATGAAATTTGGTACATACACATTTAGTACGGTTTACAACAGTTCTGCATCCTAACTTCCGCTTTGTCACTTCCGATAAAATTTTTTTTTACTTTTTCCCGTACAACAGAATTTATGTTTGTTGGGATACTACTGCTTGCTTTAATATTTTTATTATTAGAACTACGAAGTCCATAATATTGGTTAGCTTTTAATTAAAGTATTTGATAGATATTTGCTCATTATATATCCAGAACACTATGTTTCCAGAGCTGTGGTGAAGTCAGCCTATGCATCAGCGTCGCAATATTTTTTTAAAATAAAATGTGTTGGGTAGTAGGAATTATGATGTTTGTCACAACAACACATAAGAACATGCTTTCTAAGGTGTTGATGGACGTAATTTTTTTATTTTTTAAAAGAATGAACTTTTTGCTTGCTCGAATAAAAGAGCTTCCATATAATTACTATATATGCTGGCTTGAGGTAAACAATGCGTTATATGATCTTGGTAAATGCTTCTAGCACTAGGATAATTAGTAACCTAATTTTAGCTTTGAAATTAGCAAAGCAAATTTGAAAAAAAAACAGTATATTGTTTTTCCATTCTTTCCATTTCCATTTCCATTCTTTAAGAAGAATATAAAAAAAAAGAAATTTGCGTCCATCAACGTCTTAAAAAGCATTATGTTGTAGAGCCTATATGGTTTATATGTGTTGTTGTGACACATATTGTAACTCAAATATGTCACATATTTTGAAATTGCACAACCTTTTTTGAACTTCGGGGAAAAAGATGATGAACAATGTCATAGAAGCTAGAATTTTGAGTGGAAAATTCGAAGAGGAAGATGTAGTGCTGCCACGACAGACAGGCCACATTTTTCAATGATCCCAACAGATTCAAACGTTTAGTTTCCAGTGCAACTCGTTTTTCCAGTTACCATCAACAAAGCACACGGACAGTTACTGCAAGTATGTGGACTAGATTTGGAGAATCCGTTCTTCTCACATGAACATGGACAACTTTATGTGACTGGCGCGTTAGGAAAACCTTCTGATTTATTCGTGTACGCACCAGACGGAAAAACAAAAAATAAAGTGTACCCACAAGTACTCGAATAAATAAATAGAATTAAAACGACATTTTAAAATTCGTTCCATATTAAAATAAATAATTTGCAATAAAAATGACACAATGTTAATTGAATGTTATCTTTATGAGTTTTCTCGAGTTTTCTTTCTTATGAGATAGCGGTAATATGCAACCGATGTTAAATAAACCAAACCGTTACGCTATTTGGTGTACAAATAAAATTTTAAGAGATTTTGTGAGTGATTAAGATCAAAGTAATTATTGTAATTCACTTGAGTTTTGCAATTTGAAAGCATTTTTCATTTTCTCTTAGAAAAACTTCTTTAGAACAGTTTTTGTGTGTTTCGTGTCGGGTACAAATACAATGCATGAGCACTGTGAACATTTGTGAATCTATTTTTGTTCTGTATAATGTTCTATATAGAGATGAGTGATGACACACCTCTACTAATTCAACAAGTCATTTAAATTTTTTTATAGCTTACTCGAAAACTTATTTGATCGCCAATTTTTCATATATCCGAGCTGATGAGCTAAAGTACTGATTATTTTTCATTCATATTTTTAAAAACAAAAATTAAAAACTACGCTATCATTTCTCATTACTGCTTTTTGAAATCATTGCTACTACGTCAACAAAATGTCTGTGCACAAACTTTATTTATAAGCGTAGCAAAGCACGCCGGGTCCTGCTAGTTTCTATTAATAAATTGTAAAGGTTATTCGCTATTTTAATTTTTTACCACTTAAATACTAAATTAAACATAAAAAAGTCCTTTAAAACTCATTTGTTTGTGTATGAAACAGTTTATATTGATTTCTGAAAAATTCTAAGTGAGTGACTTATGAGGTTTTTGAAATGACCGATTCAATTTTAACTTGACTTCCGATACGTTTTTTAAACAACAAATAAATGCCTCCTTGGCAACTTTAATCGTATTTGTCGGCAGTCGTTAAAAAATAGTATGTAACATTGCTGCTCTGGCATGATTGCTTGTTTCGGCTGCGCCTCAACCAGCAATTTTCATGCACGAGCAGCAATGTAGTACTTTCTGCTCTTAATATACAATGTACTATTGCACGATCAGGCGATTTTGCATGTTTACCGATTCGTAAATAAACATAGTAAGTTTCGTTTACAAATCACAGGTCGGCAAGTAATTACTTTTGAAATGAAATTTTAAGAAATTTTCTTTAAAGCATTAAAACTTAAAAATGAATTTTATTATTTAAATAATTTTAATTGAATTTTTATTGACCGTGCAAATATATAATAAGCATTTTGGGCATTAAGAGTATCACCAATTTCGGATACATTAGAGATCTCGACTTCGTCTCGATCTCAAAACATATATCCTCAATCGGTAAAACACTGTTTCTGCCCTTAATACTTAAATAACTAAAACGCACTAATTTATCATACAAAAAATCAATTTCTTTCTCGTTTCTAAATGTCAAAATGATTTAAACTTAGGTGTCAATAATAGCAGATTATATACACCAAAGAAGAGAAATGCATGTTTTCCGCCCGAGATGCGTTTGGAGCCCGAGGGCGAAGCCTGAGGGCTACATATCACTGAAGGAGATGACATGCTCTCTCCCGAGGTGTATATACTATTTTTGCCAGACCACAATATAATTATGATATTAAAAACTAAATCTATTCATTTAAAGAGAACGAAAATTATAATTTTTAATGTTCATCATAGTAGGTAGTTTTTATAGAAATTTGTTTGAATTTCTTATACACGAATGAGTCAAAAGTAGGGATTGCAATCGCGGGATTTTTTGCTTCATCAATCCCGGGACTGATGAAGCAAAAAATCCCGGAACTGCATTCCCTAGTCAAAAGGAATAGAAAATGGGCTCTGAAGTTTTCTCAAAAGTCCTAAATTTAAAAGTTTTTTTGAGCCTGCCTGATCACAACAGTTACTTTCAGGTTGGTTGAAATTGCAGCTATTAAACAGGCAGTTGAAGTATGATATCTGAAGAGCGGCGTTTATACAAATATTCCGGCTGCAAACAATTTTCTAATATTTTTTTAATTGGTGGGAAACTGTCTTATGAGGAAACACATTCGAGTAGATTAAAAAAGATTCTTCTCGTATAGTTGCTGTCGCAGCTACAACAAAAAAGGAAAAGCAGGATATGTTCTCCGATAGTCTCCTCCACTATTAGCCGCTTGTGCTTGTTCATCATCGTCAAGGTGGTCAATCTAACCCTATTTAACCTAACTAATTTAGATTTTATTTTTCGATTATTGGTTATCTTATTTATTGCAAAGTGATGATATTCATTTTACACCACTTTGCCTCGGTTCCTAGACTATTAAGAGCATCAAATACTATGCGTTTCGGTTCCAGTTTGGTAGTCAGGGCTGATATACCTTTTCTGATTTGCTTTTCTAACGGTAGCTATCTCTAGTTTGCTCGGCTCAAGTGCAACTTATTTAAACTTTCTCTATCAATCCTTAGCCTGAAATAAATGTAATTTATCTGAGATCATCAATGAAATGAGTGCATTCAGCACTTTATGGCAAGCTCAACTTTCCGCACACAAACAATCAACACTTAGTGAAACACTTACCATTCTGACCCCCATCAAATATTATTAAAAAAACCAAATAACATTGCCGTTTTCCTGATAATGATTTGAGAAATTCAAAATTTATATTACATCATCTGCCATCTATAGCTTTCCAGTTGGAATTTTTTTCAGACTTCAGGTTTAAAAAGGAAGTTTCCTAAATATAATTGCTGTTCTTAAGTGTTATTTTTGAGTAATTTAAATAAACGTTACAGTAGTTTCGGTAGGAAACTAGTAGTGCCTTTGGATTGCTCAATTTTTCATAAAGCTATGGGTTTTTCTTGCTCTCTTTCCCATACAAGGTTGTACAACTGGTCCAGTAATGGTCCATTACTGGCAACCAGTAACGCATTAATGGCCGAGTAATGGCAACTATGACTGGGCCATTTACACAATTTTTCTGGATGATAATTTCGGACATTTCTGTGAAGGGGGATCAGATTTTACTCACAACCTGGCACATGCTTGTCGTAGGAGGCGGCTGAATGTGCTGCGATGTTCGTAGACTGAATGGCTTAGAGACACCTTAGCACCTCAGGTAGTAGGTGAATTTATTGCCCAGATGAACCCCCAACATAGTTGGGTGAACTTCATCGAGCAATACGGATTCACTGAAGCGAACATCACAAATCAGGTATGCCAGTATGCCTTATTCAGCAGCCCTGGAAACTGGATAGAATTCCCTGGACCAATCACCCATTAATCCAAAACGAAAATTGATTAAAGAAACGCACACGATGAAGAAAAAAGAAAAAACATCAAACCGGAAAAACAATCAAATATCGACCCTTGGCTATCGCACCGGGACACGAATTGAGAACTGGAACGTCAGAACTCTAACAGAAACATTATAAATATGATATAAAAATTATCCAAGGAGATTTCAATGCTAAAATTGGAGCCGATAACACTGGCATGACATCAATCATGAGCAGATGTGCGCTAGAATCAGCACGAAACAACAATGGTGATAGACTCATCGATTGTTTGTCACAAACCAGCTATTCATAGGAGGCAGTAAATTCCCACATAAGAACATACACAAATACACTTGGACATCACCCGATGGAAGAACCAAGAATCAAATCGATCACGTACTGGTTAACAAAAAATTTCTGTCCTCTCTTCAGGATGTCAGAACAATGCGTGGAGCAGACATACACAGCGACCACCAAATGGAAATAGCAACATTCAAAATTAAACCAGCCGCTGTGAAACAAAACAAGTCGAATAGGAGAAAATTCAACACCAATAGATTGAGAGACAAGAACATACACGACATCTTCAAACAATCGCTCCAGCTCCATCTATCAGGACATGAAGCCAGCAATATTGATCATAAATGGGAACAAATTAAAACAACCTACATCAACACTGCTACAGATGTACTCGGATACCAAGACAAGTCCCGCAAACCATGAATTAGCAAATATACTTGGAAGAAAATTGAAGAACGTCGACAGCTCAAGGTGCAACTATGTCACCAAAACACAACTGAAGCGCAGAGCAAATATGAAAGTACAGTTCAGAGCAAATATGAAAATACACTGAAGACATTCTTCAGACTGCTGAAACAGCAGCCGCAAACAGAAATATGCGCACGCTACATCAATGCGTAAGAAAGGTCATAAACAAGTACACGTGTAGGTGTACCCCACCAATAAAGAATGAATCTGGTGAAACCCTAACAACAACTGAACAGCAGCTTAATAGATGGAAATAATACTTCGAAGACAACAACCTAAATAATGAGGAAAGTTTCCAGTCTGCAGATGGCACTAATAACGAAACTATCAACACCCATCCACCGACGGAGCGGGAAGTTAGAAGTGCCATACAGAAATTGAAGAACAACAAAGCAGCTGGTACAGACAACATTCCAGCAGAAGTATTCAAAGCAGATACAGCTACCACAGCTGAAATCCTAACACCACTATTAGCTGACATATGAAGTTCTGGAAAAATACCGGACAAATGGAAAGAGGGTTTAACCACAACAATTCCAAAGAAAGGTGATCTAAGAGAATGTAAAAATTGGCGAGGTATATCCCTGCTCAATACCACAATGAAAGTATTGGCGATGATCATTCTGGAAAGAATATCTCCATCAATTAACAAGAAATTAAGAAACGAACAAGCTGGCTTTAGACCAAGCAGAAGCTGTACAGATCATATCAACACAATCCGTATCATCGTCGAACAATCTAACGAATGAAATTCGCCACTGTACATACCCTTCGTGGCATTCGTGCGGGCGTTTGACACAATCAACGGAACTACTATCTGGAAATCGCTTTGTGAAATGGGCATCACAAATCAGATAATTGATTTAATCAAGGAAATGTATCGGAATGCTGGGAACAAAATTCAATACAAAGGACAGCAAAGTGATAAGTACTTTAACAACCGGGGAGTAAGGCAAGGCTGTCTGCTATTCCTCATCGCTACTATTCCTCATAGTACTAGATAGTGTCATGCGAAAGCTCGAGAACGAAAGTCCAAATGGCATCCAATGGGGACCATTAAGACGGCTCAATGATCTAGACTACGCAGACGATATCTGCTTGCTTACACACAGACATGCCGACATGCAGCAGAAAACACAGAAGAAAACACATCAATCCTTGCACTTGAAGTTGGGCTCAAAATCAACATCACCAAAACAAAGCTAATGAGACTGAACACCAACGTGAGTACACCAATCAACATAAATAATACAAAAGTCGACGATGTCGACAAATTCGTATATCTTGATTGTACTGTAGCGAAAACAGGCGGAACAGAAGAAGGCATCAGTCAACGCATCAACAAAGCAAGAAACACATTTAACTTGCTTCACAAGATTTGGAATGCGTCCGTTCTGTCAAGAAAAACAAAGCTACGGATGTTCAACGCATGTGTTAAGTCAGTACTGCTGTATGGATGTGAAACATGGAAACAAACATAGAAGATCACGAATAAACTTCAGGTGTTTGTCAACAAATGCCTAAGAAAATTAATCAAATGCTTCTGGCCAAACACCATCAGTAACGAAGAACTTCTGCGGCAAATTGAGCAGATAGACACTGAGACCGATATAAGAAAATGAAAGTGGAGAGGATAGGACATACACTGAGAAAGCCAGCAAAAGACATAACAAAGATGTCTCTGGAGTGGAACCCGCAAGAGAAAAGAAGAGTAGGAAGACCAGCAATGACCTGGAAGAAAACGGTGCTAGCCGAAGCAGAACATATCGGAAAGACATGGAGAGAACTGAAAGCAATTGCCCCCAATAGAGTTAGATGGTCCAGTCTAGTAGACGCCCTGTGCTCCTAAAATGGAGATAAAGGAAGCAAAAAAAAAAAAATTTTGGACAATAAATGACTGCCATTCATGGGTCAGAGAAAAGCAAAAGGACATACAATGGTATGGTTGTATTTAAAAGTCCGGCAAACCCTACATGGATTGTTACATATCGATAAACTAAACAATAAACAAAACAATATGTGACTTGCGTTTATTGCTAACTGGCTAGATTTTTAATCTTGATCGTATTATGATAATAAAATCATTGATTGACCGTTAATTATTATTCTCAATTTACTATGAACATTCAATATTACTACTCTCTTATCAGTAATTGACTTTGGAAATACACTTTTCGGTGATCACAGACTAGATCAAATGTTTTATGGCTAATCTAATATTTTTGTAGCAGCCGATCCAGATACAGTATCACCATTACAAACCATTGGTTAAAATTGTATTATAATATATAAATAAATAGTTTGAATTTACCTGTTGATAAAAACGGTTGGCAAAAAATCAAAAATGCCAATCTGTTTTCCGGCCAGCTGCCCCTAACAATAGACGAAACTTTTTGTGTCTAAAACTATGTTTCATGAACGACAAGAGCCGAAAAGACGATGAGCTCGATATCTGTATTGGAAATAAGTCAAAAAAATAATAAAATTTTGCAACAATTTTTGCTTAAAAATGTTTGTTTTAAGTGATAATGAGTAGTACCTACCGGCTATCTGTGAATGTAGGATATTGCTGATAGTTGGCAGTTATATGTAAAATACGGAGGTTGATCATTTAATTAAAAACGTGTCAACATAAGTGTTAAGTGTGTCAAAAGAATAATTTTCATTCATTTGGTTACCCAATTTTTAGACACAAATATAACCGGAAACATTCTGGGCTTTTTTTTTTTAATGAATTAGTTAGACATGTTTAGCACACTCAATATGAAAAATCCATTATTCAGACTCTTTGAATATCCGAAGATACTATGTCAACTATAAAGAAAGGAGATGAGGGAAATGGAAGGAATGAGGAAATAGGGACTACTATACTAATTGCTTTAAATGACGATGTACATTTTCTTTAAATGCCTGAGGGGAAAATTCATCGAGAAATACAGAGGAGGGCATTGAGCTCCACAATTGGGCCACTTTATTAAAATAGTCGTTCTGGAAGAACACAGTTCTACAACGAGGTATTTGTACAACAAATGGATTAGATAACTCGGCAACTCTTGTTTGTCGATTATACTGCGCACAAGGTGGAAGGATATTTTGAATTTCCTTAGACGAGAATTCGCTAAAGTTATATTCATAGTAGATTGACGATTCAGCCACATTTCTTCTGTGCTGGAGTGAATCAAGCTGATCCGTTAGTTCAGTATTCCCAATCAACCGTATTGCTTTTCTCTGTACAGAGTCTAGACATTTTATTGTTGACTGAAAAGCACCTCCCCAAACATGACAGCCTCCCCAAACATGACAGAAATACTTTTTACATCGACTCAAGAATCCTGATTCCATCAGGAGATGGAATCAGGATTCTTGATGGAGGATGGAGATGATGGAAATTTATGAGTCATTAAAAATGAGATCCTAGAACGTGCTAAGCCTTAGAAAACCAGGAGATCTCATAAAACTCAAACAACAAGTTGATAGCTACACACTGGATATAGTGGCATTACAAGAACTAAGATGGCCAGGCAGTGGCTATTGTTATTGGGCCAATACTAGAACCATTCATCGGCCGATCTATGGTTTACAGAAAATAGCCAGTATATTGTTACCTTTGAATGGCCAAGCAATGGCCCATGAATGGTAAATATTACTTGGCTATTGTTATCGTGCCATCACTGGAACCATGAATCGGCCAATATACCGTTTATAGAAAATAGCCAGTGCACTTCACTTTGAATGGTCAAGCACTGGCCCGTTAATGGTTAACATTAATTAGCTTTTCTTATTGGGCCAGTACTGTAACCATGAATTTGCCGATCTATGTCATTTTTTTTAAATTTTACTAGAGTATTATATCCTTTTTAAAAATACATAGTTTGAAAATTTTCACATATAGTTTAGTTATCGCCTTGTCGGTTGAAAGACTATGATAATATAGAAAAGGTTGGTATATGTTTTAATTTATTTTCATTTCCATTTAATTTTAATTATTTTGTAAATAATTTATTTAAATTTATGTATGAAAGTATTATTTTATATTTCTTTTAATGGCGGAGTACTGGCAGTTATGTTTGCCTTTACTCAGCCATTCTTCCAACTGAACAAATTGTATGGGGAGTTTTGAATTTTTTTCCGTCATTTTTATTTTATTTTAAATTAGTTTGTATTTAATTTATTTAAATTTACATATGATAATAATGTATATTTTTTTAACGGCCCAGTCATGGTTGCCAGTATTTGGTCATTACTACAATGCTGGTCATCATTATTGGCCCGTTACTAGGCCAACTTTACAACCTGGTATGGGCCATTGCTGTTGTTTTTTCTCTGGCCCATGAATGGCAACCATTTATTGTCCGAAGTTATCATCCAGTAAAATTATGTTAATGGCCCAGTTGTGGTTGCCAGTACTCACCCATTGCTGCATTACTGGCTGCCAGTAATGGACCATTACTGGACCAGTTGTACAACCTTGTATGCGTTTGCACACTGAGCATCCGCTAGCAAAAATTTAATATAACGATCGTCAATGTTCATGCACCTATTGAAGACAAAGCAGATGATATTAAAGACCTGTTCTTCTTAGAACTCGAAGAAGTCATCAATAACATCCCGCGGCACGATATAAAAATCGTGGTATGTGACTTTAATGCTCAAATTGGTAGGATTGCAGAACTTGAAACACATATCGGCCATAACAGCTTGCATCATACCAGCAACAATAACGGTTTTCACGCAGCCGAGCTAGTTATGATGCATGATCTAGTAATTTTCAGCACTTCCTTCCCTCACAAGAGAATTCACAAGGCAACGTGGAAATCCAATGACGAAAGAACGAAAAATCAAATCGATCACGTCATGATCTCTAAGAGACACTCTACAAGTATACTTGACATTCGATCATACAGAGGTGCGGATATGGACACCGATCATATGCTTGTCATCTTTAAGTACAAGTGCAAATTATCATCTACATTTAATAGGCAAGCAAAAAGGCCGTGCGCTGGAATGTCGATGCATTTAAACATCCGGAAACGCTGAACAGATATCAGGAAATAATAACACAAAACATAAAAGAGCATGACATCTCTTTTGAGATGCCATTAAATACACAAGAAGAATGGCAAACGCTTCAATCAAAAATTATAGCCGCAGCACAAACTACAATCAGAAAACGACCACCGAAATCACACAACGAATGGTTTGACGACGAGTGCCACCAATCCGTTGAACATAAACAAAAACTGCGAGAAAAATGGTTAATAAGGAACACCCAAAGCTCCAAGCTGATTATCTATGCGCCAGGAAAACCTAAGCAAAACTTCTACGAAAAAAAAGCGAAAACATGAAGAGCTGCATCGAAAACATCAACCAACATGCGGCCAACGGAAATTCAAAAGAGTGCTTTGCCAATGCACGGAATCTGACAGAAGATTTCCTCCCAAGATCTAAAGCCATTAAAAATGAAAATAATGAACTCACAACAGGTGAACGTGATGTGCTGGCAGTGTGGCGCTCCCACTTTCAAGACCTACTGAATAGGACGAATGAAGTTTATCCTATTTGAACAATTGCTCCATCAACTGAGGAGATTTTCGTCCTTTACCCAGCAATAGAAAAAGTGGAAGCTGCCATTAAAAAGCTAAAAAAATGGCAAATCACCAGGTATAGATGGAATTCCCGCAGAATTATTGAAAAATGGAAGAGCAGCTCTGGTCTCATGTATACACAATCTGATTCTTCCAATCTGGGACCGAGAAGAACTACCTGCTGAATGGAAAACAGCTCTCATTGTTCCGCTACATAAGA
>OY856186.1:193815414-193836889 GCA_963693315.1 Diogma glabrata | reverse complement strand
ATCAACACGTTCAATACAACTTATCATTTTTGTTCTCATATTTTTGTTCAACCCTGCTAGCAGTGATATTTCTTTTTTTCGATTGCTGTCTCATTTTGTGATGTTGTTGATTGATGAAATTTGTTTAGATATGGATTTGGACATTTGTTATTAAGAGTTTAGTTCCGTGAATATATTCAATTAGGAAAGTTCTGATTTTTTATTGTTTTTGGCTTAAAAATCCATAGCTTAGCTTAATTGAATCAAAACTTACTAGTAAAATTAAATTTTGGGTGGAATTCAAATTAGATCAAAACTAGGGTGTTAAGTAAATAGAAAAACTTTTAAAAAAAATTGTTTTTGTGCTTGTTTTTGTAAGACAGACGATTAAAATTAAATAAAAAAGCAGTTCCTAACTAATCGAAATGCAAAAAATTAGAAATACTAAATTAATTCTGCAGAATCTTGCTAAAACGTGAAAATAAAAGAATTGTTCACTAGTGGTTTAGCGGTAGATTAATTTGTTTTTGTTTATAATTATTGTTGCAAACGAAAATCTAACTGTGTTAACTTTTAACATATAAATTAACAGCTATTTGATATATAAACATTTTTTGATTATTTGCATGTATATAAACTTAATGAAAATTCATCAAAATTATAATAAAAAAAGAAAATAAAAGAAAAAACTAAAAATATGAATTAGAATAAACGAAATTTATAGACAGGTAATTTGTTTCGGTTTTTTGTAGATCAAAAATTAAAAAATTTACAAATCAAAAAATAAAACTGATAATCCGGAAACGGTAAAGTATAATTTTATTTGTATTGCTAACATACATCTACATACAAAACATCCCGAGCAGATATTAGTTAGTGAAGCCTGAGTACAGTCAAGGCGTGATCAGGGCAGAATGGACAGGCCCTCCGGAAAAGGCCCAAATCCGATTTGGGCCTTTTCCAGGTCTGAATTAGAAAACTCTTTTAAGATTAACCTTATGTGAATATTTCCGGCTCTGATTCGGTTTCTCGGATTTGACCCCTAGTTGGACAATCTGATCAGAGTCTGATACAAAATACCTTACTACATAGCAAAAAATCGTTCGTTCACGTAAGGTCGTTCTGTTATATAATTGGATAAAATAAATTTACTAATTTTTTTTGTTTGTTAATTTTAACGAACCAATTTATTCAGAAAACGTAAAATCACGGCTTTTCATCAACAAACGCACCAAATGTTCTTATGCACAATTTTTCATACTTTTTTTTTATTTCATTGGCTTAGCTCATCCATTGGAGCCATATCGCCGATCAATTACAAATTTACAAATTAATAATAGATTTTAAAAAATAAACAAATAAAAAAAAAACATAAAATGTGAATCTCCAAAAAAATAAAAAATAATATGCATCCAATAAAATATACCCAAAAGGTGGAAGAATAGTCAAAGACAAACAATCCCTTTCTAACCTAAATACAACTTGTCCATTCATACAAACTCCCATTCCTACCTAGATCGACTTAGTCACTCCACTTACACACTTCTATTCCACTCATTCTGATAAACTCATTCACATCTTAAATTCCTTTCTCTCTGATTATACGATTTCATTCAATGGTCTTTCACTCAAGAGGGTGATCGACTCAGTCACTCCACTTGCACACTTCTATTCCACTCATTCTGATAAACTCATTCACATCTTAAATTCCCTTTCTATCTTATTTTACGATTTCATTCAATCGTCTTTCACTCAAGAGGGTATTGAATTGCAACCTGATCTGGTCGTACTCTGGTCAATGCCCTCCACCACTCAACATCTTTCACATCAATTATTTCCATTCCGACGGAAATTTGTACAAACATTTCTTCCAACTGTCATGGTTCATTCGTATCCTTTCAATCGTTCTTATCATTCTAGTACTTCCTTTAGGGGACTTACAATAAGGTATTCTCTAAGGAATACTCCCTATCACTTGACTTTTATTCTGATATTCACACTCCCATTTTTTCCTTCATCATTTGCTGAAACATCCTAAGTACATCCCTTGCATCCTTCCTTTCATTCACAATGCTCATTCATTCATGCTTCCCCTTTTCGCTAACATATCGGCCCTTTCATTGCAAGTGATCGCCCATCCGTCATTACCTACGAAATCTAGAAAACCGCTAGATGGATTTCAAACATTTTTTTTCCTTAAAATACTCAAGGGACAGGTCCGAAAGGACGCTGTGTTCGATAACTGTGCCAGAAGTGTGTCAAAAATAGCAAATCATATTTTTGGCTTAAAAAACGTTCATTTTAAATGATTACGAGTAGGAACATTGAATTTGGAGAGATCTTGATGGTAGGGATTGGTGTATGAGATCAAAAACTAGATTATTGCATTATAAGTTCGTCAAAAGTGTGTCAAAAGAAAGATTTTTATTTATTTTTTTACCCAATTTTTTGGATTTAGAATTTGAAAAAAGTTTCAATTTTTGGTTTTGTAAGAATTTTTGAAATATTTTTATAATTTTGAAAAATTTTAAATTTTTGATTTTATTATAATTTTTGGAATTTTGAAAAAAGTTTCATTTTTGATTTTGTAATAATTTTTGCAATATTCTTAGAATTTTGGAAAATGTTTGAATTTTTAAGAATTTTTGGAATCTTATTGGCATTTGGAAAAAGTATAAATATTTGATTTTAGTCTAATTTTTGGAATTTTGAAAAAAGTTTCCAGTTTTGATTTTGTTATAATTTTTGCAATATAGTTAGAATTTTGAAAAAAATGGAATTTTTGAATTAGAAAGAAGTTAGAATTTTGAAAGAATTTTTTAGAATTTTGAAAGAAGTTTCAATTTTTGATTTTGTAAGAATTTTTGGAATATTTTTGCAATTTTGAAAAATTTTAAATTTTGATTTTATTATAATTTTTGGAATTTTTTTGAAAAAAGTTTCAATTGATTTTGTAATAATTTTTGAAATATTTTTAGAATATTGGAAAAAGTTTCAATTTTTAAGAATTTTTGGAATATTATTGGAATTTAGATAAACTTTAATTATCTGAAATTTTTGGTATTCTGAAAAAAGTTTCAATTTTTGATTTTGTTATAATTTTGGCAATATTTTTAGAGTTTTTGAAAAAAATTTTAATCTTTGATTTTGTTATAATTTTTGAAATATTTTTTTAATTTTGAAGAAAGTTTGATTTTATTTAATTGTTGTTTCCTTTTTTATTAAATAAATATAAATATGATAAATATTTTTGGAATTTTGAAAGAAATATGAATTTGTGATTTTGTATAATTTTCTCGAAACAAACAACAGCTAAATGGAGAGGTTTTTGAGTAGTTTGCTGAGTGTATCATCTTTTCACTAAATTATGTTAATTTATGATCCGTTATAATTTTCCGGCAACGTATGGATGTTTCGTGTTAGTTTTCTAATAAATTTCTAAACAGAGATAAAAAATTACTTGTACTTTAACAAAGAGTTATGTTTGATATACATCGCTGCCCAAAACTAAAAACCATGTCCTCATAAAAGTTTTTTGCCAAAAACAATATCAAAATCCTTAACCCAGACCGAAGTCTTGATATCTCAGAGCTGTGAGATTTCAGCCCCTCCATATCCTTCTTAGTATTTTAATTATAATTTTATTAGTATATTTTAACTTATTTTTCACACCAGCGAAAAAATGTCGTATCGATTGGAAAATCGTGGCCGACTGATTTTTTTATACTTCGACGAACTGTTGTACGATATAATTATGGTAAATTTTTTTTAATATTTTTTTTAACTTTTACTAAATCCCATTAAAATTATTGTTTTTTATTCATGAATTCATAAAGATCATAAAAATTTCTTTTTACGAATTTTAAATGGATGGATAATTCAGGTTTTTAAAAGTTATTGCTACTGTCTTTTCCCGTTTCGTTCAAATGATTATCATTACGATATTAAAAAGAAAATTAATATTTTTTTGACAGACAGTGCTAAAATTCATGTAATAGTGGTTTTCCGATCATTATTTTCCATAATTTTATCCCCGTGAAATAAAGTAAAGAAAAAAAACTACCATTTGAGTATGTATTTCTCTTTCAATATGAGTTGACATCACAAAAGACTGATTTAAACATAGTTTGAGGCTGCGGACAATTTTTTAAATTTATCTAAATTTATCAATAGTGTAGTTTTAGTTAAGGTTGTTGCTATTGTCTTTTAACACAGTGTGACGTCAATACGACATCTACAATATTTTCTTCAGTTTTTTAGAAGAAATGTTTCGTGGCCATTCTGTTCTTTATGCTTGTTGTTGTTGTTTTCTTTTTTTTCTATTTTCTGTTGGGGTTTGTTGTACCATTTGTTTTAATTTTTTGATGACTTTCTTTTTTCCTCAATATTTTTGTTTGTTTTTGATTGAAATTAAATTTTTTCCAATAAAATAAAATTGAATGGTAAATTTTGTTTTAAATTTCTTTTGATTTTCAATTAGTCACAAAATATGTAATGTGTATTACAAATTCTTATTTTTAGGAATTATTTATATTAAAGGTAGTAAATGGTATTTATAATAAGCATATTATTTACAAGATTAAATCTTCAATACAAATAATTGGTTGAAACAGAATAGATTTAATTTTACTTAAATCAAGTTAAATTAATCAAAAACATGTTGCGGCAGGAATCAGAACCACAAAATTGTTCTAAAGAAGAAACATAACACCATAGAAAAATATAGTTATTTGACATTTTTTTAAAATAATGTACGTTGAAAACTTTTGATATTTTTGGCGTGCAAAAAACAGTTTTTGTTATAATTTACATTGTTATAAATTTAATAATTTAAATAGTTTAATAAAAAGAAGTTCAAAATACTTAGTACAAAGTTTCGTTGTCATTTTCGAACGAGAGGGTTGTGAGAAAGGTCCGGGGTTCAACGCGGACCCTATATTTATTTGTATTGTTTTTGTTTATTATTTTTTTATATAACATAAAAAATATTCCTTTTTATTCATAAAAATTCCATTAACGGCATTTAAATTTATCGACAATGTAGTATTTTTTTAAATTATTGCTTTTGTTTTGTAGCAGTTTCATTCAATTTTATATTATTTCGATAATAATAAGAAAATTATTTATTTATTCGGCATGTAGTGCATAGTTTCATTTTCTGTAAATAAAATAAAGAAAAACAAAAGCTGCTATTTCATTATTTTATTATTATTATTATTTCCAACAATTTGTGATTGAACTTGCCTAACAAAACAATTTGAAATAAACGTCGTATAAAAATTTATGGTACACCTCACTATGTATTTATGTAAAATTAGTGAAGTAAAAAAATAAATTAGAAATAAATTAAATATATACGAAATAAATTAGAAGAAGTTGGATTATGATAGATAGTAGTTGTATCAAAGGCGGATGAAAAGAGGAATAGAGTTTTGGCGTGAGGGGGACTCCCTAGTAAAAGATATTCTTGATTTGCCTATTTTGTTTTAACTATATTTTTTAACAAACAGAATGTATTTGGATATATATTTAATTTGTTTTATTATAAGTTTGATTCTTATTCAGATGCATATTTTGATCTTTTTCACAATTTCTTAAGCTACCAAGTCCGAGATTTAGAACAACTTTAACAGTTTTGATATCTTTTATTATTTGAGACATGTAATGATGAGAGTGAAATCTGCTCATTCTGTTTTACACAGAACAAACACAAACTCATAATCACGTCTGAAAAGTCGTTTGGGTCTATTCTATTTGATCCTCGTCCAACAAAAGTGTTGCGGTATCGTGGATTTAGTTTGATATGTAAATAAAATTCGATTTTTGATAAAGTAATAGAAATCAATTCATAAAGGAACGTGTTTGTCGACTAACTAGTTTCACTAAATCTGTAAGGGCAGTTTAAATAATTGACAGATGCAGTTTAAGAGGTATTGAAAGCTAAAACATGTAATCCACAGCAAAGTAGTGTAATATAATAGTAATAAAATAGCTCAAACATGTAATCCACAGTTTTAGAAACTTGTTCTTTGATAACTTTCCAACTGAATAATTTTGATTCTGGCTGTTAGAAGATAAGGTACTTTGTAAACAAAATAAAAACTGTTTCATAACCAAACTGTATACAGAAGCCATATCAACTGAATGAAACGTATGATCTTTATCTAAATGTCAATATCTACAATGAAAAAAAAATCCAATAAACATATTTCTTCGTTTATATCAACAACTTAGAAATCAGAATTGAAATTATTATAGTTATGTTGTTGTTTGTCCAAAATATCTCTAAAACAATCTAATTTCAGCAAAAAACAGTTATATTAAATAAATAGAAAATAGGCGCCAGGAACCTTAATCAACGAAAACTATGTTTTATATTAATTTAGTATGTTGTTTCCAATTATGAGAGCCTATTCAGCAAGATAAAAAATGTTGGTTGTATGATTGGTTGTATGATTGATGGTTGTATGATTGATGAACCAACTATGAAGGGCAAAATATTTTCTTATGTTTAACGTATGCATCGTTATGATTTATCAATAATTTGCATAACTTTAGGCTAAGTAAAATAAAATTGTAATTATAAAAATTGTTAGTTATTAAGTCTACAAAATAATATTACCACCATCTATTGTAAAAATATTATCTCAGATTTAAATTGTAAACTCTCAAAAAAAACCAACTAAATCAAATGGTTTATGACATGGCTAAATATTACCTATAACTCTACTAATATTTAAATTAACCGCGATATTTACTAAATGATTTAGCAACAAAGCCATAATAATGTCATAATAATTAGCCCAAATTTTATTTGGACAAGTTGGATTTTTTTGAAAGCATTAATTATTATTAAAAAGCGAACTTTCATAGAGAAATAAGATCGAAATTATAAATAAAGTAATTAGTTTGTTCAATAACTTGTGTGTCTTTGCATTATCGATTAATATATATATCAAATTACAAAACGCAATCTTCATCACCTTACAACTATAACCAACATTAGGAAGAAACAAAATTCCAGGTAGCTGTGCTGAAACATTGGTCCTTCGAGCCGGATTTACAGAGCATATTTAGAAAATTGGGATATTGCTGGAATTCGTTCGTGAGTCAACCGTAAGTTATAATTTTTACTTTATTTGATGCCCAATTTTGCGAAGTTGAAGAAGAGTTAGCTGCTTACGACGTTGAATTGGAGTTTGAAGAATCCGAAAATAAATACCTGGGTATTTTGGAGAAATTGCGAATAGAAGCGAAGAAACGAGATCCAATTCAAAATAGTCTTCAAAGTACACTAAACGACACAATGTCTCGTTTTGCTGATCAGCAGCAAGCATGTTTTGATCAAATAAATCAAAGTCAGACGCAAATATCCGATGTCCGGTTACCAAGAGTAGATATTCCTCATTTTAGTGGTCTATATTCTGAATTTCCTTCGTTTAAGGATTTATATCTAGTGTCCATCCATCATAATAATTCACTATCCAACGCACACAAATTCCAGTATTTGCGTGGGCTTCTTCGAAATGAAGCTTTTGATTTAATTAAGCATATCACCGTAACCGATGCAAATTACAGATTAAAATGCAATATTTAAAAATATACTTTTTACTGTTTATTTTTAAATTTATTTATAATAATAAAACTTCCTTATAGTAACTATATTAGAATAATAATTTAAGAACTGAGGATGACGTCAGTCGAAATCGATATTCTTTAAAATGAAAAATAAAAATCAAATTGTTACTATAAGGAAGTTTTATTATTATAAATAAATTTAAAAATAAACAGTAAAAAGTATATTTTTAAATATTGCATTTTAATTCAAAAGTGACAAAAGCACACAAACAGTGAATAATATGGAAAACCATAATAACACAAATTACAGAAGCGCTTGGGACAAAGTAGATGAACGGTACAATCGAGTCAGTCATATAATTAATTAATCTCTCATATACCGGTTCTTAGATATACCACCAGCAAATGGTACAGCAAACGGTTTACGTACTAGTACTAATATAGCAGATGAAGTTATCAGAGGATTGAGTGCGCTAGGTTCAGACGCAGAAGCTCGGGATCCATGGCTTATTGTACTTTTGTTAGAGAAGCTAGATATGGATTCAAGGCAAGCTTGGGCGTTGCATATAGGAAATAACAAATTTCCAAAATTTAACGAATTTTTGCGTTTTTTAATAGCAAGGTGTGACGCTCTGGAAGCGTGCGAACAAACTGTTACTAGAAATATTCATAAAAAAATGGGAAGCAGCACCAGGCCTAAACAAGTTCAATCCCATGCAATAAGCCAATCTCAGAATTATTTAGTTACATGCATCTTTTGTGAAGAAAAACATAGAAATTTTGAATGCTCGCAGTTTACAGAAATGAATATAGCCGAACGTCGAAACTTAATACGAGAAAAACAATTATGTTTTAATTGTCTTAATCAGGGTCATCCAGCTGTAGCATGCAAATCTAGATATCGGTGCAGGATATGTTCCAGAAAACATCATACTCTGCTTAATGAAGAAAACAGTGACATAAAGATTGCAACTCAAGCAGTGATAGAGAATGCGACAGTTGAAACATGTGAAACACCTATTACAAATTGTCATGCTCATCAAAACATTACATCGTTCACTCAGGGACAATCGGTTCTTCCTACTGCCATTATCTATGTTAACGACAAATTTCAAATCAAGCATAAATGTAGAGTGCTGTTGGATTCCGGTTTACAAGGATCGTTCATTTCAGAAGCCTGTGTCCAGAAATTAAACTTACCACGAACAAATGCCCGCTTTGTCATAGATGGAGTAGCAACCAAGGGGGTATCTACCAAGGGAAAAACGGAAATAACGGCATCAAGTATATACAATCCAAACAAAAGTTTAAATATTAAGGTCCTTATACTTGATAAGTTAACCTCACACCTTCCATCCAGGATAATACAACGCAGAGATTGGGATTTTATTTCTAACGTACAATTAGCGGATCCATCATTTCATCAACCTGGGGAAATAGACATCTTAATAGGAGCAGATCACTTTTTTGAGCTTTTATTAAATGAACAAATGGAAGATACAACTGGATCACTTATTGCACAAAACACTACATTTGGTTGGGTCATAGCAGGACGAACACAACAAACAATCAATTCTACTAGCTCTGCAGTAAACTATCAACTAAGTTTTGATATTGATCAAACGCTAAGAAGATTTTGCGAATTAGAAGAAGTTCCAAACGCTCCACCTTATTCAAAAACAGAACTAGAAGCAGAGGCGCACTTTACTGAAACTCATAGGAGGGAAGAAAATGGCAGATATGTAGTACAATTGCCTTTTGATCATAATCGACCATTATTGGGAAGCTTATATCAGTGCGCAATGAACCGATTTTATCTTATCGAAAAACGCTTACAAAAGGATCCAGAGTTAAAAGCAGAATATGTCAAACTTATGGAGGAATTTAGAACACTGGGTCATATGAAACTATTAGAATTAGAGGACAAAAAACTCTCGCTAAATCAAACTTTTTACCTTCCTCATCATCCGGTGTTTAAGAACAATAACAGTAAAGATATCCGAGTAGTATTCGATGGATCAAGCAAAACTTCTACTGGCATTTCATTAAATGAATCACTGCTTGTTGGTCCTACGATTCAACCGACGCTATGGGCTATACTCATAAGATTTAGGACAAAGAAAATTGCTCTTGTGGCAGATATAGAGAAAATGTACAGGCGAGTTTTAGTAGAAAATAAACATGCAAGTTTCCAGCGTATTCTATGGAGAGATGATGTAACGGAGCCTTTACAGCAATAGAAATTGGTCACAGTCACGTACGGTACATCTGCGGCTCCGTTTCTGGCTATTAGAACACCATCAGTTGGCAACAGATGAGAAGGAAATATTTCAAGAAGCATCACACATACTCATTAGAGATTTTTATTTAGACGACTTATTGTCCGGAGCTAATAGTATCAAAGAAGCTGAGTGCCTAAAAGCTGAATTAATTGCACTCCTTGCTGCAGGTGGGTTTTCACTGAAAAAATGGAAATCAAACGTATCAGTTCTTTGTGATATAATGAATAACAACTCAACTTCAGCAATATCTTTTGAAAATAGCTCTAATTCAATTAAAATTTTAGGATTACAATGGATTCCAAGCAAGGATGTTTTCACATTTGAAATCAACATCGATATAAACACTGTTTGCACTAAAAGATCATTTCTTTCAGAATCTTCTAGGATGTTCGATCCATTAGGGTGGCTTGCTCCAACAACCATCGCAGTGAAGATTCTTTTTCAACAATTATGGATGATCCATTTCCTGATGAAATATTTCAAACATGGAAAAGAATTAAACTGGAGCTGACCGATTTAAAACAACTAGAAATTCCTAGATTTGTTGCAAATGAGAGCGATAATATTGAAATTCATGGATTTTTTGATGCGAGCGAGCAGGCTTACTCAGCAGCAATATATTGTAAGAAAACAGTTTACAGTGGAAATACAGAAATACACTTACTTACAGCAAAAACCAAAGTAGCTCCAGTCAGGACAATATCTCTTCCACGGTTGGAGTTATGTGCAGCACATCTGTTGACTAAAATTTTCAATCAACTGAAAATCAATAAAATATTCCTGACCGCTAAGTATGTGGCTTGGACGGATTCAGCGATCGTATTGGCTTGGTTGTCAGCACATCCTAGCAAATGGAAAACGTTTGTTGCCAATCGAACAGCTGAAATCTTAGCAATAACCTCTCGAGACTAATGGAATCATGTTCCATCAAAGGATAACCCAGCTGATTGTGCTACTCGAGGTTTATCTCCATCGAACTTAATTCAATTCAACTTATGGTGGCGAGGGCCAACATGGTTAGCCGGAACAGAAGAAGGGTTTCCAAATATAAAAGTAGATGAACCCAATGATTCTATTGTTAAGGAAGCAAAACCAGAACGGCTGAAAGTACTTCATCATACTACGACGCCTTCAGTTTTAGAGTGCCTGCTAGATAGAATTTCAATCTGGACTAAACTGATTCGTGTTGTCGCATATGTCTACCGATTTGCATCTAACACTAAGATCACACTGAATCAAGAGAAATTATTAGGTTGTCTAACCACAGATGAGTTTTCTTTAGCCGAGAGATACATCATTAAATGTGCGCAAATTCATGATTTTGCAGTTGAGATAAGAACACTTCAACGGAAATGTAGTCTTTCATCTATCAACAGAATTGCAGCTCTTGCTCCTTTTATTGATGCGAATGGGATTATGCACGTTGGTGGTCGACTTAAAAATTCAATTTGCACATATGATACAAAGCATCCAATTATTTTGCACTCTTCCCATATCCTGTGTAAAATGATTCTAACCTATTATCACCAGAAATACCTACATCCTGGTCCTTCTTTATTATTTAATATAACTCGTCAACGGTTTTGGATAATTGGAGCCAGAAACGCAACTAGAAATATCGTTCGTAATTGTGTAACATGTTGCAAACATATGGCATCTACCAGCAAGCAGTTGATGGGTAACTTACGAGCTTCGAGAGTTACTATAACAAGACCGTTCAACCGAGTAGGAGTTGATTTTGCTGGTCAAATAACGTTATCAACAAAAAGAGGCAGAGGAGCAAAACATGTAAAGGGATATATATCAGTTTTTGTTTGTCTAGCAACAAAAGCAGTACATTTGGAAGTTGTCTCAGAATTAACAACCGAAGCGTTTATAGCCGCACTTAAGCGGTTTATCGGTAGAAGAGGTGTACCAGAGGAAATACATTCAGATAACGCAACAAATTTTGTTGGAGCTCAGCGAAGATTAAATCAGGTATATAAAAGAATTCAGTTAGATACCACTAACAATCTAGTCTCAGAATTTTTGTCGCACAATGGCATTCAATGGAAATTTATTCCACCAGCTGCACCACATTTTGGAGGTATTTGGGAGGCAGCAGTGAAATCCACTAAAAGACATTTACTGCGAGCAACTGGGAATGCATTTCTAACTTACGAAGAGATGTCTACATTAACCACTCAAATTGAGGCTATACTAAATTCTAGGCCACTTTGCCCTCTCAACAATGAAGATGTTACAAATTTGGATGCCTTAACTCTTGGCCATTTTCTCATTATGGCTCCGCTAACAGCTCTTCCTGAAGCAGGTCTTGATCAGATTCCTATGTCAAGGCTTAACCGATGGGAAGTCATTCAACAGAGAGCACATCAATTTTGGGTACGATATTCAAAGGAGTACCTTCATACACTTCATCAGCGTACGAAATGGAACAAATCATCTACTAACCATGAAGTTGGTGATCTTGTCATACTACGTGAAGATAATCTACCTCCGTGTCAATGGGCATTAGCACGGATCTCAGTTCACAAGGGTGATGATGGATTTACAAGAGTAGTCACTGTGCAGACAGCCAAATCATCATTTAAAAGACCAATTTCAAAGGTTATAAAATTACCAATATCTTAAGGAATACAATCCCTTAATGGGCGGGAGAGTGTCGGATAGCAACCAACTATGAAGGGCAAAATATTTTCTTATGTTTAACGTATGCATCGTTATGATTTATCAATAATTTGCATAACTTTAGGCTAAGTAAAATAAAATTGTAATTATAAAAATTGTTAGTTATTAAGTCTACAAAATAATATTACCACCATCTATTGTAAAAATATTATCTCAGATTTAAATTGTAAACTCTCAAAAAAAACCAACTAAATCAAATGGTTTATGACATGGCTAAATATTACCTATAACTCTACTAATATTTAAATAAACCGCGATATTTACTAAATGATTTAGCAACAAAGCCATAATAATGTCATAATAATTAGCCCAAATTTTATTTGGACAAGTTGGATTTTTTTGGAAGCATTAATTATTATTAAAAAGCGAACTTTCATAGAGAAATAAGATCGAAATTATAAATAAAGTAATTAGTTTGTTCAATAACTTGTGTGTCTTTGCATTATCGATTAATATATATCAAATTACAAAACGCAATCTTCATCACCTTACAACTATAACCAACATTAGGAAGAAACAAAATTCCAGGTAGCTGTGCTGAAACAACTACCATTATGTAGAAAACACATTAGAACACATAGTTGTAAAAAATCATGACAAAGGCATACTAATTATTTCTAGATAAAAGAAATTGCAAAAATCCATTTCAGTTTTGTCGTAGTATTCTAGCTTTTGGTTATAGATAAAAAACTTACACGATCTTGCAAGAAAAACTACGATATTATATAACTATCGTTTATTTATAAAATTAAATATAATCGACACATTTTCTCATGGTTTCTCCTAAATACTCCTTTGATTTGAGCTCTGAACGGTTAGGAAAAATAACGTTAAAATAACGACCGACAAAAACGAACGCTCATAATCTTTAAATAATTTGACTATATAGTGTTCAAAAATTTAGTGAATAATCATAATTAATTGAAGAGATCATAAACACACAGTGGAACATGTTTTCCATACAAACCAATGTCTATTTATTTTCATTCAAATCAAATTTTCGACACCTAATCATTTTCATCCAAAAAAAATTCCTTGAGGCATCTGACACAAAGATATAATCAAAACAAATAAAATAAATCACTTGATGTTATCAAACAAACTTGAGCTAAAAGTAATTTTATCTTCTGTTCAGTTCATATAGAGAGATATGATTGATTGATATTTCATATTGCTTTTAAAGAAATATTTTCAAGTTTCTTAAGACTTTAACCACTGATTGAGATATATATTAACATTAAAGCTCTGTTCCTTAAATTTCATCATTTGGAAGTTCTTGAGTTTTCTTTAATGTAAAATCATTATAATTAATAATAATTTAACTGTTTTAAGATTAACAAAAACAAGGCAATCCCATCTGCTACTTCCACGTCAATGGTAACAAGGTAACGCTAATGGCACCTAGATAGAGGGATGTAAAAGAAAAGTGCTTAAAATCACTGATACTGTATACTTGGTTCGTTATTGCTTGTCCGAAGAAACGAACCTTCGCTAAACTCTATGTGTGTGTTTAATCGTTGAAGAAAACAGTGCATCACTTGATCAAGGAATATGCCACTATCTGGATTTTTGGCAACCACATTTCAGTTGCGTTTATGAACATTTTTAAAACAAATTAACTTTTACCTTTTATTTTATTGTTATTTTCTCTATCCTATCATGAAAATATGAAGTGTCTAAATTCTCAAGGCTCTAAATTACCACGACTTTGGTCTGTGTCAAGAGTTTTTATATAGTTTTTCTCCATTGTTTTTAGTTTTAAGCACTAACACTTTACTTTTTGAGCACATTTACATTGAAAAAACATGCTCTATTTCCAATCGAAATGCAGTGGTTCAACCATGTCGCGATGGCGGATATGGCGTATCGTCCTCTGAAATTAATTCAACAGAACAGGTACACAACGGTTATAATGTTGAATAATTTTTAACTATAAAATACAATTGAGGACTGCGTGGTTCTTAAGAACCCGAAGCCCTAGTGAACTGTTTGCGCTGCCCATCCCCATCGGCAGCCCTGTATGTGCAACGACGCTGATGACAATTTTATTTTTTTACCCAATTTTTTGGAAAAAAATAAAATTGTTTGTTTGAAATGAAACTACTTTTTTATTATTATTATTGAGAATTTTGGCATTATAAGATTGTCAAAAAAATGTTGTCAAGTGTGTCAAAAGAAAGGTTTTTATTTATTTTTTACCCAATTTTTTTAGAAAAAAATTAAATTAATAGTTTGTATGACATGAAATTTTATAATTATTATAGAGAATTATGGCATTATTAGTTTGTCAAAAAAATAATGTCAAGTGTGTCAAAAAATGATTTCATTTATTTGTTTAGCCAATTTTTTGGAAAAAAATGTAGCTGTTTTTATGACGTAAATGTAATTTAGAACAAAGTTGGACATGGAAATTTTTGAATTTGTTATAGTTTTTGAAATATTTTTGGAATTTTGAAAAAGTTTGTATTTTTGATTTTGTAAGAATTTTTACAATATTTTTAGAATTTTGAAAAAAGTCTCAATTTTTGATTTTGTAAGAATTTTTGGAATATTTTTAGAATTTTGAAAAATTTAAAATTTTTGATATTATTATAATTTTTGGAATTTTGAATAAAGTTATAATTTTTGATTTTGTAATAATTTTTGCAATATTTTTAGAATTTTGGAAAAGTTTAAATTTTTAAGAACTTTTGGAATTTTATCGGAATTTAGAATAAGTTCAAATATTTGATTTCATTCTAATTTTTGGAATATTTTTGGAATTTTAAGAAAGTTTGATTTTATTTAATTTAACAATATTTTTGGAGTTTTGATTATAATTTTCCGGCAACGTATTGATGTTTCGTGTTAGTTTTGTAATAAATTTCTAAACAGAGATAAAAAATACTTGTACTTTAACAAAGAGTTATGTTTGATATACATCGCTGCCCAAAACTAAAAACCATGTCCTCATAAAAGTTTTTTGCCGAAAAGTATATCAAAATCCTTAACCCAGACCGAAGTCTTGATATCTCAGAGCTGTGAGATTTCAGCCCTCCATATTTTCCAGTTGGCTTGAAACCTTTGGATTCAAGCATTTTAAATAATCGATTTTGTATATTTAGGCCTAGTTTCTCCATCCTCAGTTAAAGTTAAAGTTAGTTAACCGCCACTTAACTTTAACCGAGAGATAACTGAATGATACAAAATGCACTTAATATTTAGCTAACTGAAACTGGTGAAACCCATTTCCTTTAGTTAAGTGGCAGCTATATTAAATTTAACTTAACTTTAACTTAACTGAGGATGGTGAAACCGGCCCTTAGGTTGCTAAACAAAGAGCTTACTTGAAACATAAAACTTAAAAATTATGACAAAATCAAAAATTACAATTTTTTCCTAATTCTAAAAAAAATTACAAAATCAAAAATACATACTTTTTTTCAAAATTTTTCAAATATTGCAAAAATTATAACAAAATCAAATATACAAACTTATTGCAAAATTCCAAAAATCATAATAAAATCAAAAATTGAAACTTTTCCAAAACTCAAAAAATTTATCACAAAATCAAAAATTCAAACTTTTTCCGAAATTCTATAAATATGGGCAAAATTATAACAAAATCAAGTATACAAACTTATTTTCCAACTGTTCCTGTTGTTTAGAGGTCGTGCAATCTGGAATTACACAACCATACTCCATGTGTAATTACATGTTCAATTACGTTTTATGTCATACAAATAATTAATTTTATTTGCCAAATTTTTCTAATCGAAAATGTTTCCTATTTTATGTTTCTCAAAAAAATCAGTAAAAAAATTGAAAATCGTTCTTTTAGTACACTTAACGGTATATTTTAACACACTTTTATTACAATAATCAAGGTTTTTGTCTCACATACCAATGCCGACCATCAAGATTTCTCCACATTCAATGTTACTATTTGTTATCACTTAAAATGAACGGTTTTTAAGCAAAAAATTATGCAAGTTTTCTTCTTTTGACACACATAACATGACACACATAGTCGTGCGTTTTGTCCCATAAAACCTCACTGTATAGCGGCAATGCAACGTTTTCCATGCAAACACTACTAAACTCACCTTCACTCAAACTTCTGGGAACTAATATCAATCACAAACTGAAGTGGCATGATCATATTCTTTCCGTAGCAAAATTGGGATCCCAACGACTTGGCTTCCTACGTCGCTGTAAAAGTTTTTTCACTCCATTGGAATTAACTACGATCTATAAAGCATATATACGACCGATCCTCGAATTTGACTCCCATTTATGGGCTGCAGCACCAGAATCCTCTTTAGATTTTGTCGATAGAGTTCACAGGCGTGCATTGAAGCTGATTGATGATCCAATAATAACATCGGATATGGATTCGCTGTATCATAGAAGAGTGGTTGGAGCTCTGACACTATTTTACAGGTACTACTACGGTAGATGCTCTAAGGAAATTAGCAACTTAATACCTCCACTCCGCAGATCTCTCCGAACCACAAGACAATCTTTACATTCCCATATGCATACATTGGAGGTCTCATATGTGAGAACATCTAGCTATAATAACTCCTTTTTTTCACGTTGCGTATATTGGTGGAATCGATTACCGAAAAATGTTTTCCCCGCTTCATACAATCCACAAGCTTTTAAATCCGCAATACATCAATACTATCGCTCCAGTTCTATCCCAAATCCTTAACTCTCCTTTCCCATCGTTAACACATGCATAAAGCATTAGAGGTGTATAACCTAAGTGATTAACCCGAACCATAAAAAAAAAAAAAAAAAAAAAAAAAAATAACGATTTTTCGTTACACTTTCGGAACTATCGAACACATCGCGTATTATTAAGACAACATATTTTACATTAAGTTTACCTAATTTTTGAAATTGCTGCAGCTGTTTTCTCTGTAACGATGGTTGTGAAAGGCAGACGGACATGTTTTTGCTTTTTTGGAATCAATAGGTCCTAAAACGTCTAGAAATGCAAAAAAAGGGGGCTAAGAATTTCACTTTTGGATCGAAAATGTCATATTTAGGTTTTTCAAACCAAAATAATATTCAATATAATATAATATTAATAATAATAATATAATATTAATAATATTCAATATAATATTCCGCAAATCTGCGAAATGGTCAACTTTTTTCTTTACCATGTCTCACAAATTCAGTAGCAGCTATTTTGTATATTAAAGATTCTCAAATATTCTTCATATTTTCTATCTAATCCACAAACGATTATAGACAACTTTGTTTTTATGCATACAAAGAATGGTTGTAAATTTGATAAAACCCTTTTGATTTATTTATTTTTCGAACTTTTCAAATCTTGCATTAACATTTCGCTGTCACGTTAGTATGTAGCATATAGATAGATGTACACAATTGCATAAAAAGTAGTTTTCTGTTTGTTTGTAACAAAACTTTTCAATTATTTTAGTTCGTTTCTCTTATTGCAAAATTCTAATGGTTTTACTCTTCAATTGAGATCTTAAGACTGCATCACATAAGGAAATTGAATATTGGCAAATGCACGTGATACTATTTCAAAAAAGTTTATAAAGTTAAATACATTTCTTAAGATTGGAACAGGTTTATTTTGAAAGCTTTATGCAAATAGTTGACAACAAATTAAACAATTGATTTAAGCGATCTCACTTTGAAAATCAACGTTGTAAAAATTGGTAGAAAATTTTGTATACATCAATCAAAAATCAGTTTAATAAACATGAGAATATTGGTATTATATTGGTATCCTAAGTTTTGTTAAACTTATTCCGTTTCTCTTTTTTCTTTGATAAACTTTTCTAAACACTGATACTGAATATATAGACTTTTCTAAACACTGATACTTAGCACTTTTGACTTGTTTACTTTTTCATTTATGATTTGTTCACAGCATGATTTAAATTAGTTCGAATTTATTTTTCCCAAATAATTAATTAAAAAATTAGTTGGTATATTATTCACCAAGAGAAGTTGTGGAGCTCGAGGGTTAACTATGTGTTTTTTTGTCTGACTCAGACCGTTTCAAAACCTTTTTTGTTTGCAAACCTGCAAATATGAATTAGAATAGTATGTAAAACTGGAAGTTCGTACGCAGAAATATAGGAAGCTGTACTAAAACTTAATATATAGCCAGTCTCAATAAGATTAAAATCCAGAAAATATTAAAGATTCAAATTAACAGCGGTTTGAGAGACTCCCCTCCATTTTGCCCATATTATTGAAATTATTCCATATCTTTAATTTTCAAATGAATTTTCGGATCATATACCAAAGTTTCATCAAGATCGCATGCGTTTTTGCCAAAAAAAAAACAAATACGATTTGAATTTTTTTTCGTGACACATGGGATCTTGATGAAACTTTGGTATAGGATCCAGGTTCACTTAAAAATGGAAGATTTTGATTCATTTCAAAATCGAACTAAATGGAGGAGAGTCTACCGAACACCTTTGAGTTTGCATCTTTATTACCTACTTTTATGTATTTCTACACTAGATGAAATACTAGATATTTGTATAATAATTAAATAATAATTACTGACGTATATTTTTAACAGAGGTACTGATTTATTTAATATCTGATATCACAATGATATATAAAAATAATTTTATTTATACATTGAATATCGATTGTAATCAGATGACCTTCTTAACATATGATTGCCTTATGGAGCTGATTACAATTTCAAGTTTTTTTTATTTATAACATTTAAAATATTTAATAATTTGTTTTTATGAAATGTATAGTCTGATACATAACAACTTTCCCCCTTTTTAATAAAACCACCACCTTAATATTTTCTTAATTCTAAGTTAACTATTTCAATATCAATTTCTAAAAACTAATTTTTTTATACTTCATAATATAAACGATCAGGTACTTTCTTTTCCCGTTTTGATCTTCTAATTTCAATTTTGTCACATCCTGATTCACTTGAAGATCGTCTTCTTTTCTTTTTAATTTTATTATCGACTTCAAGAGGTTCAGAACGATCATCTCCAGGCAAGATTTGTATATTTGGATGATACTTATCATGCAAATTGGATAATCTTAAACTATTTACATGTGCAAATCTAACATTATCATTGATTTTAATTAAATATGTGAATTTAGATACTTGTTTTACAATTCTGCCTGGAATCCATTTCATATAATTTCGAAAATGGTTTCGATAAAAAATTTTTTCATCCTTCTTAAAACTAATTGTATTTTCACAATTATTTCCTTCCTGATTTATTTTAACATTTTTATCTACATTTAAATCTTTATTATAAAGTTTATCAGGTATGATATTATTATTATTTGAAAATCTAACTGATTTTTTTTTATTAACCAAATCAAATAATATTGTCGGTTTATAAGCAAAAATAAGTTCAGCTGGTGTTCGAGAGTTCACTGAGTTTGGTGTGTTTCGCTGATGAATCAAAAATTTTTGGATCATTTCTTGAATGTTTAAATGTTTTGTTTCATCCATGAATAATTTCTTTAAGCATAATTTAACCGTTTGTACATTCCGCTCGGCGAGACCATTCGATTGAGGGTGGTACGGTGGGGATTTGGTAATTTTTATTCCGTGAGCTTCTCCAAATTTAATAAATTCTGTCGAATTAAATGGTGGACCGTTGTCTGACACAATTTCTTTTGGTAAACCAAAAATACAAAAGAATTTCCGAAGGGATGCAATAACCTCAATAGCATTTGTTTTCTTCATTAATACGATTTCACAATATCTACTATAAGCATCGATAATTAACAAGAACTCAAATTTCTGAAAATGAAAAAAATCCATATGGATTCTTTCCATTGGATAAGTGGTTTGCGGCCAAGAAGCTATAACAGGTTCTTTACTCACATTTTGTGTTTGTTGACAAACGAAACATTTTTCACGAATTGTTCAATATCATGATCGATTTTGTGCCACCAAACATAAGACCTGGCTACCATTTTCATCCTAACAATGCCTAAATGGTTTTCATGGAGTAGATCCAAAACACTATTTTGCAGCTTTGCTGGAATAATAATTCTATTCAAATAATAGAGACAGTTATCTTCACTAGATAATAACTTTCGTTTAGAATAATATAGTTTAACTTCTTCTGTAAAATTTTTTGTTATGTTTGGCCATCCATGCATTACATATTCATACACTTGAGCTAACACCGGATCTTTTCTCGTTTCTAGTGTTACTTCTGTTACATCTACCGGTAATTTCTCAGAAAAATTAAAATAATTTATTCTACTACCTTCAACTTCTGTTACTGAGTTTAATGGTAGTCTAGACAACCCGTCTACATTTGTCATTTCTGTACCTTTTCTGTACGTAATACTATAATCGTACATAGACAAAATAATTGACCATCTCTGAAGTCTTGAAATTGCCACCGCTGGGTTTGATTTACGAGGGTTGAAAATTTCTTTCAAGGCTTCGTGGTCGGACACAATAGTAAATTTATATCCGTAGATATATTTGTGAAATTTTTGTATTCCAAAAATTATCGCTAACGCTTCCCTATGAAGCTGCGAATAATTTTTCTCCGCAGGTGATAACGAACTTGAAGCAAACAGTATAGGCTTTTCAACCCCATTTACCACATGATACAAAATTGCTCCCACCCCATAGGGACTAGCATCTGTAGCTAAAATGAGCGGTTTCTGTGGATCATAGAGTTCCAAAATATTATGCCTTTCTATGAGTTTTTTGGAGTTTTCAAAACAAGTTTGACAACTCTCCGACCAATTAAAAGGCGAGTCTTTTTTCAAAAGATCATATAATTCCTTCAATTCTGCCGAAAGATTTGGTATAAAGCGACCATAATAATTTATAAGCCCTAGATAGGCTTGTAATTCTTTTAAACTGTTTGGAGCTCTTGCTTTTACTAATGCTTCTATTTTTTATTGATTAGGTTGAATACCTTTAGAAGAAATTGTATGACCTAAAT
>OY856186.1:193641615-193815214 GCA_963693315.1 Diogma glabrata | reverse complement strand
AATTATCGGTTGTAATACCACGAGTCATTGAAATTTTTTCGAAAATTTTTTGATTTTACGAATTAAATTATTTAGCAACACTGCGAATCAAAGCGCACAATAAACCACGAGTCCGAAGGACGAGTGGTTTAAGTAGTGGTTTGATTGAGCAGTGTTGCTTAAAAATAATTTAATGAGTAAAATTGAAAAATTTTAGACAAAAATTTCAACGAAGAGTGGTATTTAATGAGATAATTTTTTTTAAATTATAATTTTATTTAAAAGATAATAATTATTAGTTTCTAAATAAAGTTTTTTCTACAAATTATTCAGCTTATAAAAAATTATGTAAAATTGCAAATAATAAAAATGTCCGTTTTCATTCATAAATGATTGCTTGTTTATGTTTATTTGTCAAACATAAATTACAAATTTATAGCATAACTAAGATAAAATTATATTTCATTTTGTTAGAAAAAAATATGACAACAAAGAATTTTCATAACGACAAAGCAAAATTATCGACGACAAGAAGAATTGCCGACAGCAAAAACAAAGCCTACTGTTTGAATACCATAGTTTGTATGAATCAAAAATAAAATATCTGACAGCAAAAAAAAATTATCTATGAAATTTCTCATTTTGCTACAATTAAATAATTTAAATTTCTTTTGGCGCTGCAAAAGGGGGAAAAGAGAATAAATTCAATAAAATTTATATGGGATTTCATTTCAAAACACAACTTGAATAATTTTAAAAATTATCTATGAAATTTCTCATTATACTACAATTAAATAATATAAGTTTCTTTATGATCTATTACTGACAATTACTGACAATATTGAGCATAATATATAAAATACTTTATTTTCTTCTGTCCGTAAAAGAAATACGAAAATAGGTTAAATTTTTCATACAAGTTTGTATGGGAAATTTTGGCAATTTTCATGTTTGAGCGACTTAAGAATATCTTCTTATCTTATCTTATATCTTATCTTATCTTATCTTATCTTATCTTATCTTATCTTATCTTATCTTATCTTATCTTATCTTATCTTATCTTATCTTATCTTATCTTATCTTATCTTATCTTATCTTATCTTATCTTATCTTATCTTATCTTATCTTATCTTATCTTATCTTATCTTATCTTATCTTATCTTATCTTATCTTATCTTATCTTATCTTATCTTATCTTATCTTATCTTATCTTATCTTATCTTATCTTATCTTATCTTATCTTATCTTATCTTATCTTATATCTTATATCTTATCTTTCTTATATATATATAAAAATCACGTGTCACGATGTTTGTCCGCGATGAACTCCGTAACAACGTAACCAATCTTAGTGAAATTTTGTACAATGTGTGTATGATGGTCCAGCTTGAGAGATAGGATAGTTATTATCTTGATTAAATGCCTAAATATTTTTTAATTGTATATTAAATGTTAAATATGGATTGTTCATATGCCAACTTTCAGATGGCAGCGTAAATCAATTTATTCAATTGATAGTAAACTTCAGGCGTGCTATACACCTGAGCTAAACTATGCGAAATATGCGAACTATGTTTTTAAAACAGTAATGTTTTAATGCGAATAAAGCTTTTTCAAAAAAATGTAATGTTTCCGTTTTTCTTTTCTTTTTTAAATATTTTGTTTCGGTAATGTTTTTTTCTATAATTACGTTATATACATTATTTTTTAAAAACATAGTTCGCTTTTTTTTATAGTTTAGCTCAGGTGTGTAGCGCTTAACTTCGTATAAGGCCATTATTAGACTATCAAATTTGTTTTAGTAAAAAAGTTTTGCTTTATATTTGATAATAAACGAAAAGCATATTATGCTATGTCAAATACATTACCAAAGATTATTAACAATTTTGTGGAGGTTATATATTAATTATAGTAGTGCTATAAAGTATCGAAATCTGTAAAAAATTAGGGTATTGGTTTTTATAAAGTTTGAATAAAAATAAGAGTAAAAATAAAGAAAACAATAATTTAAATTTATTTTTTTATTTTTTTAAATTTTTCATTGGTCTTCAATGTTAATTTACAAAAATCATTATCAAATTGAAAAATACTCTTATAGGTATTGCTAATTAAAATAGAACGATTAGAGGTAAAAAAATTGTCATCAAAACTGGATGAAAAACTAGCAAAGTTTATTTTACAACCTTTATGCTTGATTTATAGTCGGTAACTTTAACTTAACGTAAAGTACAAATGTATGAAAATGCACTAGAACATTTATAGTCGGTACGTAAACTTAACGTTAACTTAACGTAAAGTTCATTTCATTCTATCTTAAGGATTTTTTGACGTTTAGTATAAAAACTGAAGAAAACTAATATTTAATTGCAAGTGTCCATAAAAATAAAATTTTATTTATTAAAAAAATGCAAAAGATATAAAAAGAGCGACTTTAATTAAAGCCAAATATTAGCATGAAATTAATATGAAAATAAATTTTTTTATTTTTAAATTTTGTATCAAATGTTTATTTCGAAATTTATTATTTTAAATTTTGATTGTGAAATCAGTTTGTTACTTTTAAAGCATTGATTGATTTATAAAATTGATTACAAAACCAAAATTAATACCAAATCAAACGTCAAAGAATACCTAATTTCTTACCAACCTTAAATCAAAATTTTGTATAGAGTCTTAAGTTACGGTTAAGTTAAAGTTAACGTCAACTCTCCAATTTCATGTCAAATTTTTTTTATTGACCAATATATAGATAGTGTGATATACGCCTCATAAATTTGGGTTAGCCAATAGATGGTGCCATATTTGTATTTAAAAAATTGGTTTTAATGTTAAAGTTTTCCAAATACACAAAGCTTGCTTTTTCCAATTGTCGTGTATTATTTTTTCATTGGTGATTGGTGATAATTGTTTTAATTGGTTTTTTTTTAAATATCGGTTTATGCGCGTAGCTTGCTTTGATCAATGTTTTTTTTCGTTGAATATAATTTTATGAAATAGAAAAATGAATGTATAATATTTTATTAAAATAATATGTCAAATATTTTGAAATAGCACATTTTTTTGGAAATTTTAGGTGAAAAAGATGATGAACAATGTCGTTGAAGCTACAATTTTGAATGGAAAATTCAAAGTGGAAGATGTACTGTTGCTACGTATTTCAATGATCGCAACAGATATGGCATTTGAATTCAAACGTTTAGTTTCCAATGCGACTCGCTTTTGCAATGACCATCAACAACTCAAGACGAGTTTTCTTGAATTTTTTTTCTTATGAGATACCGACAATATGCGACGGGTTATAATGTTAAATAAACAAAAGGTTTACACTATTTGGTGTAAAATAAATAGTTTTTAGAGATTTTTAGAGTGATTAAGCTAAAGTAATTATTTTAATTCACATGAGTTTTGCAATTTTAAAGCATTTTTTATTTTCTCTCAGAAAAACTTCTTTAAAACAGTTTTTGTGTGTTTCGTGTCGGGAACAAATACAATTTACAATTGTATAATCACAGATGGAGAATTCAATTTAAATAAATATGCGATAATGAAGTTTCAATTTAGAAATTATCTGAACATGAAAATTGAAATATGTTTCGTTGTTGTTTCATCCACTGTGGCTGAGTCTGTAAGATGGCTTTGAACTATGATGTCTCTGATGAGCGTGAGTTCAATCCCGACAATAATTACTTATTATCGGGAATAATACTTTTAATAATTACTTTGAGCAATAATTACTCACAAATTCGCTTAAAAATTAATATTCCATTAATGTTGTCCATATATGGAACATATATGCCAATATATTGACCGTGTGTAAGATATTAGTTTCGCATTGATTTGCAACATTCAATAATAATGACTTTAAAATGACTTAAAATGTTGACTAAATAGAAATATTTCTCATCCTATGAATTCAAATCCTATGAATTCATATACAAAAACTTCCAAATAATTTTGATATTTTTTGCATCACTTCTTTTATTCTTTTTTTGCATCACTTCTTCTATACCTTCATCGAATGTATTGTCGCTGTTCTTACTGCACTTGCTGACCATAAAATCATATACCGATCAAAATTTTTTGCAACGTTTTTAGTAACCTACCGGTAAAGAAAGCGTATATTAAACCGCATGAGCACTGTGAAAATTTGTGAATCGATTTTTGTTCCGTATAATGTTCTAAATAGATTACACACCTGAAAACTTATATAATCGCGTATTTTTTATATATTCTTTGTTTTATATATAATACTATTCTTTTATATTTTACTGATCAACTAGAGTGCTGATCCTTTTACATTCATATTAAAAAAAAAATAGAAAACCATTTCTCATTACTACTCTTTGAAATTATTGCTACGTCAACAAAATGTATACACACAAACTTTATTTATAGGCGTAGTAAAGCACGTCGGGTCCCGCTAGTACATATATAAAATTCAAAAATTCAAAAATTCCATTTTTTTCAAAATTCAAAAAGTATTCCAAAAATTTTTACAAAATCGTAAATTGAAACTTTTTTCAAAATTCTAAAATATATATATAAAATTCACAAATTCAAAAATCCTATTTTTTTTTTCAAAATTCAAAAAATATTGCAAAAGTTATAACAAAATCAAAAATTAAAACTTTTTCAAAAATTCTAAAAAATTTTGCAAAAATTATACAAAATCAGATATACAAACTTTTTTCAAAATTCCAAAAATTTTTCAATAACTATAACAAATTAAAATATTTCCATGTCCAATTTCATTTTCAATAACATTTACGTCATAAAAACAGCTACATTTTTTTTCCAAAAAATTGGCTAAAGAAATAAACGAAAATTTTTCTTTGGACACACTTGACAACATTTTTTTGACAAACTTATAATGCCATAATTCTCTATAATAATAATAAAATTTCATTTCAAACAAATAATTAATATTACTTTTTTCCAAAAAATTGGGTAAAAAAATAAATAAAAATCTTTCTTTTGACACACTTGACAACATTTTTTGACAAACTTATAATGCAATAATCTAGATTTTGGTCTCAGATACCAATCCAATCATTTTAAATGAACGTTTTTTAAGCAAAATATATGCAAATATCCTTGTTTTGACAAACTTGACGATTTTTTGACACACTTCCGGTACAGTTATCGAACACATCGTCCTTTCGGCTCTTCCCATTGAGTAACCCTTTTTTTATTTTCCAGCAGTTTTCTAGATCTCGTAGGTTGTGACGGCCAGCCGGCAGACAGACATACATATTTTTTTGCTTTTTTAGAATCAGTAGGTCCTAAAACGTCGAGAAATGCCAAAAAAAGTGGAGGTAAGAATTTCACTTTTCGCTCATGAATGTAATACTTAGGTCTTTTAGACCGAAGTAAAATAACTAATAGAACGTTTTTGATGAGTTTAAATTATAAACAACTAAAAATGGTAATTTTTCAGTATTTTCGCGATAAATTTTCACTTTTGCAGGGCAAAAACTGAATGAAAAAATGTTCAGATGTGGCTACAATTTTCTAGTAAATTATTAGTTTTAATTTTCTGTGGTTTGGTAGCTATGGCCTCAAAACGGTGTAAAAACTGGTAAATTTTTGGCATTTTCGTGTTTTTGGTCATGTAATTTTTTTCGGTTTGTTTATACAACAAATTTGTAGCTGAGGAGAGTTACAATTTACTGAGTCAAGAGTTACAATTTACTAATTTTATTTATCATATAATTTTAAATGGCTTACGAGATTTGAGCATAAGAAAATTTGCAGGTTTTCACAAAACATAAATTGCGACAAAAAAACTTCAAGCAAAAATTCGCAAGCCCGATTTTCACCGTAGACATATGGTCTAGTGGACTTTTTTGCTCAGTACAACTCCAGGAATCAGAATCGCGAGGGGCCCATGAAGATTTTTCTCTTCCATACGAATCGCCCCACCCTATTATATATATAAATATATATATATATATATATATATATATATATATATATATATATATATATATATATATATATATATATATATATATATATATATATATATATATATATACATATATATATATATATATATATATATATATATATATATATATATATATATATATATATATATATATATATATATATATATATATTTTTTATTTTGGATTTTTGGCTTTAATATTTTATTAATGATAATAAAATGATCTTTGGTTGAAGCCAATAATTTTTTCTTTTAAATAAAATAAATTATTTGTTTATTTTAGATAAAAAGAATCTTTATTTTAAAAAAAGAATAAAAAAATAGAATTTAAAATTATTTTTTTGCAAACGTTTCGTAAAATTATATTACATCATCAGTGCAAAAAACTTTAAATACTAAACATAATTCTTTACAAAAAACATAAAATACATTTTTGACAACGATAAATGAAATTTTTAGAATACTAGATAAGACTAAAGAAAAAGTAAAAAGAAAATATTAAGCTAAAATATTATCGTAAATATTTTGAAGATAAGCGGTGTCCTTTTGTTTATTAATAGAATTTTTACTTTTTTTAATTTTGATCATCTCCATTATACTTCTTTTCCTAAAATTGCTTTCTTTATCGAGAATTTGAACATTAGAAAAAGAAGCGTTATGTCCAACAACAGCAAGATGTCTTGAAAGCGCACTACAACCATTATCATCTTCAGTATTAACTGGCTTACTTTTAGCATCATTTAAATGTTGATCAAATCGTTTTTTTTAAAATTGTTTAGTTTGTCCAGTATAGGTCAAATCACAAGAACATTTAATCTGATATATTACATCGGTTTGTAATTCTTTCGGCACTTTATCTTTAAGTTTTGAAAACAAGGTTTCTCCAATATTTTTAGATGATCTTCCAACAGCATGAATATTATAAGGAACAAGTAAATTTTTTATTTGTTCATATACACCCTTAACATAAGGTAAAGATACGAACGTACTTTGATCATTTTGTGGTAAAACATTTGTTTCAACATTTATAGGTGGTACTTCTATATTACGGTTATTATTTTTAATCAAAGATTTATTTATCATTAATTTGATTAATTTTTTGGGATAATCATTTAATAGCAAAGTTTCTTGAAGAAGATCAAAATTTCTTTTATGAAAACGTTTATCAGACAAAATTAAAATTTTATCTGCTAATACAGTGATTTTTTATAAGAAAAATACAATCACTGTATTAGCAGATAAAATTTTAATTTTGTCTGATAAACGTTTTCATAAAAGAAATTTTGATCTTCTTCAAGAAACTTTGCTATTAAATGATTATCCCAAAAAATTAATCAAATTAATGATAAATAAATCTTTGATTAAAAATAATAACCGTAATATAGAAGTACCACCTATAAATGTTGAAACAAATGTTTTACCACAAAATGATCTAAGTACGTTCGTATCTTTACCTTATGTTAAGGGTGTATATGAACAAATAAAAAATTTACTTGTTCCTTATAATATTCATGCTGTTGGAAGATCATCTAAAAATATTGGAGAAACCTTGTTTTCAAAACTTAAAGATAAAGTGCCGAAAGAATTACAAACCGATGTAATATATCAGATTAAATGTTCTTGTGATTTCACCTATACTGGACAAACTAAACAATTTTAAAAAAAACGATTTGATCAACATTTAAATGATGCTAAAAGTAAGCCAGTTAATACTGAAGATGATAATGGTTGTAGTGCGCTTTCAAGACATCTTGCTGTTGTTGGACATAACGCTTCTTTTTCTAATGTTCAAATTCTCGATAAAGAAAGCAATTTTAGGAAAAGAAGTATAATGGAGATGATCAAAATTAAAAAAGTAAAAATTCTATTAATAAACAAAAGGACACCGCTTATCTTCAAAATATTTACGATAATATTTTAGCTTAATATTTTCTTTTTACTTTTTCTTTAGTCTTATCTAGTATTCTAAAAATTTCATTTATCGTTGTCAAAAATGTATTTTATGTTTTTTGTAAAGAATTATGTTTAGTATCTAAAGTTTTTTGCACTGATGATGTAATATAATTTTACGAAACGTTTGCAAAAAAATAATTTTAAATTCTATTTTTTTATTCTTTTTTTAAAATAAAGATTCTTTTTATCTAAAATAAACAAATAATTTATTTTATTTAAAAGAAAAAATTATTGGCTTCAACCAAAGATCATTTTATTATCATTAATATATATATATATATATATATATATATATATATATATATATATATATATATATATATATATATATATATATATATATATATATATATATATATATATTTATATATATATATATATATATATATATATATATATATATATATATATATATATATATATATATATATATATATATATATATATATATATATATATATATATATATATATATATATATATATATATATATATATATAATATATATATATATATATATATATATATATATATATATATATATATATATATATATATATATATATATATATATATATATATATATATATATATATGTAGAAATATATTATAATAAAAATCACAATTAGGTTGATGACTTAATTCAATTTTATTTAAACTCAAAAGTACATCGATGTTATAATATTTCATGTGTTCTCTTTTGCTGTCGGTTTTCAACTGAAACTATCGTCTCGTTTTCGTTGTTTCATTTCCCTCTCTCATTTTTTATTCCTACATTCGGCCTTCCTGCCCATCTTCCGACTCGGATGATGATTCTTCATTGACTTGAAACAATTTAATCCCATCAGCGGCTGCTGTTGTATGATTGGGACCTTCATGGTCACCTACTTTTTCCACTTCAAACCGATCACAAACCTTAACTTTGGTGATTCGGTATGGACCTAAAAATTTACGTCGTAATTTTAAGCGCGCCCCAAACTGGGTTCTTCTTACAGCCACTAAGTCACCGATTTGATATTTGAAAGCCTTTTTTCGTTTACGGTTATAGGTCTTTTTGTTTTCCTTTTGAACTTTTTCAATATTAAATCTTACATTTTCCCGTTCTTTGTCTCTTTCTTCCATGAACCTGTTTATAACTTCCTCTTCTAAAATTTTCTTTAGTTCTGGATCCGTGCTGAACTTCGTTTCCACTCCTAATAATACTTTGAAAGGTGATACACCAATGCTCCTTTGCGGCGTGGAATTTATAAATGTCTGGATATTGGCAACATGTTTGAACCATTTGTCAGGTTCCTTGATCGATAATTTAGTTAACATTGGGATCAATATTCTGTTCAATCTTTCCACTTGACCATTACCGCGCGGAACTCCCGTCGTGATTTGAACATGTTGTATCGCTTCCTTTTCACAGTACTCTTTAAATTTAGTGGAGGTAAAAGCTGTACCTCTATCTGACACAATTCTACGTGGATTGCCAAATATGGACGACTGTTTCATGAGCAGACTTAAAACTTCTTCAGTCCCCGTAGATTTTGTAGGATACAACCAAACAAACTTTGAGAATCCATCTATAACTGCGAAGATGTACTGATAATGTTTTTTGGTGGATGACAGCGGGCCTAGATGATCTACATGAAACGTTTGTAGTGGTGCGTCTTCTTTATCTATGACATTTAATAGCCCTTCTTGTTTTCCTGCTTTCCTATTTGACAAAATACATGGAATACAATTACTAATTACCGATTTTATCTTCTTCACAACGTTGGGTATATAGTAGTCTTTTGCTAAAATTGCTTCTACTTTCACTGCACTAAAATGTCCTCGTTCATGAGCTTCTTGAATTAGCTTTGTTTGCATCTTTTTAGGTACAACTATCACATCAATTCCATTTATAGTTTTAAAAAGAACATTATTTTGCAAAAAATAATCATTGAACGGCTGTTTTTCTAACACTTTGCATATTGCTTTCAATGATTCGTCTTTTTCTTGAGCTTTATGAATTTGACAGGTCACATCTTGTGATATAGTATTTACATTTACTTCGCTTCTGCTTAAGGCGTCTGCATGCTGCATTCTTTTTCCCGCTCGGTGTTCTATTTTGTAATTAAAATCTTCCAAAAACAATACCCATCGTGCTACTCTTAAACATAAATCGTTTTTCTTCATTGTTAACTCGAACGCTTTGCAATCGGTAATAATCTTAAACTCGATTCCAAGCAAATAGACTCTAAATTTTTTCAAAGAATAAATCACAGCCAGTACTTCAAGTTCGTAGCTGGAATATTTCTCCTCCGCTATGGTAGATTTTCTGCTGTAATAAAACACAGGATGCATCTTATCGTCATTTGGATCTTCTTGCATCAAAATTGCCCCAAAACCATAACTACTACCATCTGTGTGTAATTCAGTTTTACGGCCCTGGACAAATAAACTTAATACTGGCTTCTGCATCAATTCTCTCTTTAATTTCATAAAAGCCTCTTCCTGCTCCAACCCAAAATGAAATTTGTTTTCTTTCCTTAACAAGTCACTTATTGGTTTGACTACCTTCGAGTAACCTGGAATGAACTGCCTGAAGTATCCAGTTAGCCCTAAAAATTGTTGTACTTGTTTGACGTTTGTGGGTTTTGGAAACTTTCTGACTGCTTCAGTTTTTTCTTTCCCCGGTTTTATTTGCCCTTTACTAATTATATGCCCTAGATAGTCCACTTCTGCTACGATAAATTTGGACTTCTTCCAGTTTATATCCAAACCAAATTCTTCGCATATCTTTATCACTTCTTTCAGATTTTTTAATGCTTCATTTTCATTTTTTCCAGGAATTATTAAATCGTCCATATAAGTTAATACGATACCTTTCTTAATTGACTCACGAAAAATATCATTAATAAAGCGAACAAAAACTACTGGAGAATTACACATACCGAAAGGTGTTTTAAGAAATTCATATTGTCCATCCGGTACCACAAATGATGTATACTTTTGACTGTCTTTATGTACAGGTACATGGAAAAATCCATTTCTAAGATCGATTATACTGAATACGGCTGCTTCTTGTAATTTATCAAACTGATCTTGTATTAATGGCAGAGGGAAGTTGTCTCTTACTATAACTTGATTAATTTTTCGGTAGTCCACACACAATCTTGAAGTTCCATTCTTCTTTTTCACTAGAACAATTGGACTAGCAAATTCCGAACAGCTTGGTTTTATAATGCCTTCTCTTAACCAGTCTTTTACAATCTGATCCACAATGAGTTTTTCTGAAACTGCGAGGCGTCTTGGATGCTGGTATATTGGACTTTCATTTTTCAATATAATTTTGTTTTCAACGTTAGTCTGTTTTACCGCTGGTAACGGAGTATAATTTCTAACAACTTCTTCTAATTGTTTCTTCGACTCAACACTTTCGATATGGCTTAATTCAGCGTCAATTTCGTCCTCTTCACTCAAACATATTTTCATTATTTCTATTTCATTATTTTTCTTGACTGTTATCACCCCTTCCTTAATACTTAATATACTTTGATTTAGCAGTTCATTTCCAATAATGCATTGATGCGGTAACATTTTTTCTGACACTACATGAATCATTGTATCAAAATTTGTCTCGTCAATAGTTACTTTAGCTTGAAACGAACCAATCGTTTCATATTTATTTTCTCCAATTCCTGAAATACTAATACCACCACCATTCAACTTAGGTGCCCCAATCTTGAAATAACTACCATATGAAATAACATTGATATCGCTACCAGTATCTATTAATGCCTCAAATTCATGATTGTCTATTTTAATACCTTTCAAACTTCTGTTATTGCTTCGAATAAACATACTTTCAGCATTTCCATCTTTCTTACACTCATTAGATAAATGTCCGAACTGATTACATTTAAAACATTTTGGTTTTCTATGATGACATCTAAATGTAGGATGATTTCTCAATCCACAGTTACCACAGGGTTTTCTAAAAGCTGTATCTGAAGTATGACCTTCACTTGGTTGTTTATTTACTTTAATTTCAGGCTTTGGCTTTATTTGATTTTGGATGCTGGATTTACTCATTTGCTGCTGCTGACTTACAATTTTTTCATACACATTTAATTTTAATTTAAAATCGTTTACCGTAGTAGCACCTAACAAAATAATTTTGTTCGGATTCTCCGGTATTCCATTCAATAAATAGTAAATTCTCGATTTTTCGTCCAAATCAATTTGATTAGCCAGCTTTATGATGGCATACAGATACTCACGAAAACTTTCAGTTGGTTTCTTTAAACGTTGTTGTAACTGTTGGTGAATTTCAGCAGTACTACTGGTTTCATGAAACTCTTCAAGCAACTTTACTTTCAACTTTCTCCAACTAACGATACTTTTTTCACTGTTAATAAAATCTTTAGCTGCTCCTTTTAATAATTTTTTCGCATACACCAACATTTGTAATTTAGACCAACTTAAGATGACTGCCATATTCTCAAAGTCATCAATCCATTTCATTAGTGAAACATCATTGGTACCGTCAAAATACTCAAGAGATTCTTCTACATCTTTGAACAAAAATGGTATCTGTCCCTTTTTAATATTATTCGACTTTAATGATTTTGGACACTCATCTGCATCACTTTCAGTTTCACTGGAAGTGTCTTGTAATTGACTTTTAAAATGTTTATCTTCTATTGCGTGACTATGCGATGTGTTTTTCAATGGTTCCTTCACATTATTTTGATTAACTTTTTCGTTCAAAATAATTTCGCTATTATTACCTTCCAAATTTTCGAAATGTTTTTCCACACGTTTTAACATTGTCCCTCTTCTTTTTACGGACCGAAATCCTAAACTCTTATGTAATGCCGATAATTTTTCATTGTCCATTGATCTAACTTCCTCTATTTTTGACATTTTGTGTTAGCTAATTTAATTTGATTTAACAATATTTGACGTTTCCTTCTGCTAACGATGGTTTGTGTCTTCGACAAAACTGTTAATATCGACTTTTCAATGTTTAGACATACAATGACATTTGTTAGGCTTTGTATACTTATATACTATGACGTTACAGGGCGTTGTCTTTTTGTTTAACAAATTCACTTAATTTTCCCTGTTTTAACTTCGACTTAATTTTTTTTCTTTATAACTTTAATAGTTTAAATACTTTACTATATTTAAAAATAACTTTAGTCATTAACTTAAAATCACTTTAGACTTTTACTTTGATTTTTGAAATAACTTTAGTCTTTTCTTACTTCCACACAAAATATTATTAAACTTTTTAAGTTTTTCTTCTTATATTTAAACAAAACTGATTCGTTAGCTTGTCCAAATCACGGATGAGCCCCCATTATGTAGAAATATATTATAATAAAAATCACAATTAGGTTAATGACTTAATTCAATTTTATTTAAACTCAAAAGTACATCAATGTTATAATATTTCATGTGTTCTCTTTTGCTGTCGGTTTTCAACTGAAACTATCGTCTCGTTTTCGTTGTTTCATTTCCCTCTCTCATTTTTTATTCCTACATATATATATATATATATATATATATATATATATTAGACTGGTCGTTAAAAACTAAATTTTCCGAGACGCCCCCTAGAAAAATTCTTTGTGGTCAAAAAACCACAACAGCACTAATTTTTTTTTTTTTAAGTCAAAAGAACACGTGCCGCAAAATCATCGAAGTTTATTTTTTGATAAAATTGTTAATATTTCATAAAATATGCAGATGTCAAAAAAAATCACATAATCTTTTTTGTAGGAAATTGTATTCTCTACAAAAAAGGTCCGTGTCATTTTTTTCCTAAAACCTATATTTCTGATGATATTTTGAAATAAAACTTGAAATTCTTCAAAACTCGTAAAACCAAATGATGAAAATTTCGACGAAAAAGTACTAATCTTAATTTTTTTTGTCACGATTATTTTTTTATACATTTCATTCTATAGCATAAGAAAAAAATTAGGACTTTTCCGTCATCTTTATTTTTTATGTTTTTTAAAAATTACGAAAACTTACAAGTTCATTTTCAAAATATCTTGAGAACTATACGTTTTCGGGAAAAAATGACATGGCCCTTTTTTGTAGAGAATTAAATTTCCTACAAAAATGGTTGTCTGATTTTTTTTGACATCTGCATATTTTATGAGATATTTGAAAAAATCTACGAATTTTTCAAAAATTCAACTTCGACGATTTTGCGGCACGTGTTCTTTTGATTTAAAAAAAAAAAAAATAATGCCGTTGTGGTTTTTTGACCACAAAGAATTTTTCTAGGGGGCGTCTCGGAAAATTTAGTTTTTAACGACCAGTCTAATATATATATATATATATATATATATATATATATATATATATATATATATACATATATATATATATATATATATATATATATATATATATATATATATATATATATATATATATATATATATATATATATATATATATATATATATATATATATATATATATAAACGATATGAGATATAACGAAAACGACCGGCACTCTCACGGTCGCATTTGTTGAGGTAGATCAAAAAAATTTTCTGTACTTGTGTGTTCTATTAATATCTTGGACAAGTTCGTGAATCAGCAAAATCCGACACGTGGTTAAGAAACTAGGTGCTTTTTTCTGAAAAAAATTGATTTTTTAAAACCGTTATAACGGCCGTTTGGATACTAATATTTCAAAAAATTTAACAAATTTAAAATCTTTGGAATCTTTTTTATGAATTTGTTTTAAAAATAGACCTCTGCAGCTAGAGGTTCCTGAGTGAGCGGCTCCAACAAAAAAGTTTGCAAAAAAAAATTTTTTTTGAAACAACCGGCACTCTCACGGTCGCATTTATAAGGCCAGATCAAAACACCTTTTTTAAAAATATGCGTTTTATTAATATCTTGGACAAGTTCGTAAATCAGCTCGTAAATCAGATCCGTTATAACGGTCGTTTGGATTCTAATATTTTTAAAAACTTCATAAATTTAGAATCTTTGAAACCTTCCTAATCAGTTTTTTTCAAAAAAAAGACCTCTGCAGTTGGAGGTTTCAGAGTGAGCGGCTCCAACAAAAAAGCTTGAAAAACACAAAATGCGTTTAAATCAACCGGCGCTCTCACGGTTGCATTTGTGGAGCCAGATCAAAAAGCCTTTCTTAAAAATGTGTGTTTTATTAATATCTTGGACAAGTTCGTAAATCAGAAAAATCTGACACATGGTTAAGGAACTATAGGCTTTATACTAGAAAAAAAAGTGGTTTTTTTAATCCGTTATAACGGCCGTTTGGATACGAATATTTTTAAAATCTTCATAAATTTAGAATCTGTGGAAACATTTTAATCCGTTTCTTATAAATATAAACCTCTGCAGTTAGAGGTTTTTGACTTGTTGGCTTCAACAAAAAAGTTTGCAACAATCCCCAACTACAATTTCCAAAAACCTTATAACAGTCAATGTCAACCTTATAACAGTCAAAAAAATAAAAGATTTGAATAGAAAAAATTAATTTTTTTTTCTTAGAAATAAACTATTTTGATATTTTGCAGTAATTGCACGACATATGATATAGAGTAGGTTTGTGTCATAAATTGTCACACACATGTTCTGTGGTAGATTTGATATTTGTTTGTTGCAAAATTGGATAGATATAATTTTGCTTGTAGGTAGCTAATTTTCTTTTTAAAATTTGTTTGATATCTGTTTGAAATTAGTTTGTTTTGTTTAAACTAATCCGATACATCAGATTCTACTGGTGCACAAAACTGTCTGATCTCGAAATCTACCTATTTCTAGCGGATATACGTGCCGCTTGGACTTTTTTTTTAATGATATATATTGGAAAAAGTTTCAATTTTTGATTTTGTTATAAGTTTTGCAATATGTATTATTAAAATTTTGAAAAAAGTTACATTCTTTGATTTTGTAATAATTTTTGGAAAATTTTTAGAATTTTAATTAAAAGTTTAAATTTTTTTTTATTATAATTTTTAGAAAATTTTTAAAATTTTGAAACAAATATATGAATTTTTGATTTTTTAATATTTTCTCGCAAATGTAAATAGAGCGGTTTTTGAGTAGTTTTTCTGATTGTATCATCTTTTCACAAAATTATGTTAATATTTGATCTGTTATAATTTTCCAGCAACGTATTGATGATGAGTTTTGTAATAAATTTCTAAACAGAGATAAAATACTGATGCTTTTACAAAGAATTTTATGTTTGATATACATCGCTGCCCAAAACTAAAAACCATGTCCTTATAAAAGTTTTTTGCCGAAAACTATATCAAAATCCTTAACCCATACCGAAGTCTTGAAGCTTGAGATTTCAGCCCCTCCATATTTTTGATTTAAAAACGATGTAATTGAGATGAATTTTTTAACAAAATAAAATTGAATGGCCGTGTCAACTACAGCGCATGATTTACTCATGGGTCTATCTGGAACATGGCTCCGAGCGACAAGTTTTAAGGGGCGGCGAGTTTTAGAAAATATTCTTCAAAGATTGCTTTAAAGCTATAGCTTCAAATAAACTGTTACATATATGTATTTCTAAACAAATATTATAGGATAATATACATTTTTAAAACAAAAACCATATCATTGTAAAACTAAAACAAGGTAATGTTTGCAATTACAGTAAGGATTATTATTTATTATTTTTCGTCTAATGGGCGCCGTCAAACAATATCATGTTTGGTTTAATCCCCAAAAAATACGGTTCAGCTAATGTATTAAAATATGTTAATCAATTATTATTAGAACTTATTGTGAATTTATGAGATACATACATTTTGTTTATAAAGGAAGGGGGAACGGCTGCGGGCGATCTGGCCAATTATGACACGCGTGCCACGAATTTGCGATCATTGACTGCTAAACTATCAATAACAGAAAAAACTTTTTTATTAAAACATATTTTTTTCTCCTGCATTATTAATTGACAATTTGAATAACACAAAATATTTAAATATACATATATATGTTAACAGTTTTAGGAAAATAAAACACAATTCTAAAAGACATTTTCAATAACTTTTTCAATTTCGTTTTAAATTTTCTTTTATTCGTTATTGTTTTCCCTCAAACTAAATATGAAATAAAATAAAGAAACTTTTTAAGATCGTTATTATGTTCTATTGAATGAAACTTTTTTTTATGTTGTCACAAATAACGTTTTTCAAACTAAAGTTTTAAGTTTTAATAATGGAATTGTTTTTATTACGATTATTGTTTTGATATTGGATGAATTTTAAAGTTCTGTGGTCGATATTGTGAAAATATTAAAGATTAAAATTTATGTTTGACTGATTTTAGTGAAAAATTGTTTGGTTTTTTCTCACACAGATATCCCAAGCCTGGGACACAAAATCCGATTGTGACGTTAAGGGTGGCAGATTTAGCAGATCCGAAGAATATAAGAACAAGAGACTTAAAACCGCCATCGATATTAGGAAAACTGTAAGTATTTTTATTTAAACTGCATTTTCATTTTTCTTTGCTTTATATTGTTTTATTTTTAAAAATCTTTTAACTATATGAACCATCGATTCTTCAATTAAGTAAAACAAACTGACACATTTTATAAGTCAACATTCGAATTCGAATAACAGTTTGTACATCTTAATAATTCTATTTCGTCGCTTTAATAATGAAACAACGTATGCTATTTATACGTTGTTTTTATATAATAGGTGCGCTGCATTCCCCATAAGGGTATCTTTGAATTGGCGTTTTTACATTTTCGAATTATTTTATGACTGGGGGTAAAAATTAATAAATTATAAATTAACGTCCATGCAAATGCATGCGCACATCAAACTTTAAACTCAAATATCTCGAAACTATACTTTTGCGTATACGCCATTTCATTATTAAAGCGACGATTTGAGTTTCAGATTTGTTGGTAAACCATTTGCAAACTAAAGTCTCTCAATTTTAGGTGCTTATATCAAAGAAAAAATTATTACCGAACAGTCTGGTGCTCCCGAGATGAGTTTTAACTTTTATTTTATTGTTATTCGCCAAGTAACACCTGTACATTTTTGCTGATTTAAGATTTTATTCCACGCTAAAATTTATTTTTGGTCATTAACACAATGACCAAAAATAAATTTTAAATCTTAAATAAATTTTCTCACTTTTTAAATATTTATTTGAATTTAAATATTTATTGAAACTGCATCTCATTCCAAAACTTAAGTTCACAATGCTTTCACAGCATAAGTTATTTGGTGAATGGGCCATTGATATGAAGTGAACTATTACAATCGACCTTTAGATCGATCTCTGATCTCTAGAAACATTAAGTCTGAAAACATAAAGTATAGGTCTTTTAATTCAAACGTTCGTTAGTCTCGGTTGCCTTCAATGCAAAGTATAAAAGTATAAAGAAGCGTCGAGTCGAAAAAAATATAGTAACGTGGTATAAAATACGAAAAGTATAAAGTAGCGTAGTATCTCCTTGTGCATAAGCCAACCTTTATGGTTTGGGGTTTATTTCACAGTCCAAAAGGCATGACCATAAACTGATATAATGGTTTCTCAGGCACTGTGAAAGCTGTTTTATCTCTGGATGCTTCTGACCAAAAGATTGGCCAGAAACCATCCTTTAGATCGATGCTCGAGACGTATTTCGAACTATTTAGGCGGTTTATTGGTCATCAATCAATAGAAGGGGGTAAGCATCCTTTTTGGTCTGGTAATTGGCACGCAGTGAGTCTAGATAAAACAAATGTTTACCTGTGGCTTTCTGATGCAGAGCACCACGCTCTGCAACTCTTTTCAATCACTCCCATTTGAAGCATTCGGTCCAGTTTGGCATAGATAATCGATTTTACCGCCGAAGATTTGGAATATTGTCTCTGTTTAACAGGGGCACTATCACCCACATCGAAAATATGTTTAACCAAAATGGTTTTTCAGAGACCTAAGACTTTAAAGGAAGGAACAGAATTATTGTCTTTTTCGAGTTCCTGTCACTAGTAAGAAGACACAATTCGTGCCAGTTCACTGACAAATGAAGGTTTTATACCAACAGCCGCCCAAAAATCAATACCCTGGCAGTGCTCTTCACGTAAACTAGGAACAATATGATATCAAATGTTTATAGTGGAGCTATTTAGTCGTGGAGTAATATGTACGTTGACATATCCCAAAATTTGATATTTAAAATATGTCAGAATTTTCTTTGCTTTGTATAAACTTTTATGTTAATACAAGGTTCTATGTTGTTGATTTTAGGGTACTGATTATTTACGCATGTTTCTCCGTTTTAATACAGATAAGAAATAGAATATAGGGACGCTTTTTACAAGGAGTTACTTAGATGTTCAGAGAACCATTTGCACAAACTCTAGATGGCTCAAGCTGGTCTTGACGCTATCTAGTAGAAAAAAATATACCATTTAAAATGTCTACTAGAGCGAACCACCTTGTTTAGGGTCAAAACATTCAACCGGTTAATATACAATGTTATACAGATGAACAAAGAAATAGTGGCGCAGAGAAAGTGTGATTAGGTTACAAGTTTCAACAAGAACACCAATCACGTAGCTTCTTTCAAACAGGTTAAAATCTCTAAAAAAAAATTTATTCACGAATACATAAGAAAGATATAATTAATATCGTTCAACATGAATTTTAAAGAAGGTATTTTAAACCGTATCGAATACTATTCAAAAAAAAGATAGATAGCTACAAGCAAACTCTAAAAACATTTTAGATAGTTGAGCAACTTTTTGTGAATTCTTTTAATGTATTTAGTTACCAGCAGCAAGTTGAGTAATGAGTAAGGTATATTTGTGCATCGGAAGTATATTTACATAAATGCACAAAAAAAGAATTCGATGTAGGGCAGCCTCGGTCGTTTTCTACCCAGATCTAAGTGTTTTTCATTAAAAATATTAAATATCAACACCACCTAGTTTTACAATTAATCAAAAGTCAGTCTTAATAAATTCTTTTCTTTTAGAGAAAACTACTTTATCAACGTAGCCTGGGTCTCACAAACCGAAGTTAGTGTGATATGGATGAACCGTCCACAAAATATGTCAGTAACAACTATTTGCAAAAGTCCTATGTGGTATTGTTCAGAGGTAAAATGATTTTGTTTTTCTATCTTGAGAAACTAAAAGTGCCACTTTAAATTTACAGACTCACAGAATAAGCGGTGATTCCAGAGGTTGGGTTGATGAAACATCAATTCCATTTTACGCCAGCAATGCAACATCATACATTGCAATTTCACCATTAAGAAATGGTGCATCTGGACATTTTCGTCATTTAGTTTATGTAAATATTCCAACAAAAACTATTATTCCACTTACACATGGAAAGTTTGAAGTGCGGCGAATAGTGTTTTGGGATCAAGTTTACAATTGGATGTGAGTTACAACAATAAAATTTAAAATATTTTGTTCATTTAAAATATTATATTTTGTTTTCAGTTATTATCTAGGAACTCCAGAACACCATCCTGGACAAATTCATTTATACCGAACATCATCACTACCACCTCAAATAGGGGTTTCATTAGGGGAACCAACATGTCTCACATGTTCTTCGTATAACCCCGTCAATTATTATACAACAAAAACACCACCAAAATTAGTTACAACTTGGGAGGATGTTTGGAATTATCATGATAAAAAAGACCACCACGACGAAATTGATGAAGATGATGATGAAGATAGGGCTAGGACACCGTTGACAACACCTCCTCCTAGAAAAAAGAGGAAACCTAGATATGATCAGTACGAACATGTTGCTTGTCAGTATCATTCGGTTCATTTTTCATTAGGTGATGGAAATAGTGCCATTATTGAATGCCTTGGTCCAGGAGTACCACAAACGAGTATTTATAGTATAAATGGCGACCCCAAACTTAAACCGATGGAATTGTTATCACATTTACAAAATAATACTAAATTAAGAGAAAAAATTGGAAGACTAGCACTGCCGCAGATAAAATCTTTTCCGGTCATGATATCCGGCGGCTATCATGCACAAGTACGTCTATTTTTGCCCCCTGGATTACGAGAGGATGAAATCACAAGATATCCGCTAATCTTACATGTATATTCAGGACCGGGAACCCAATTAGTAACGGACAAATTTAGAGTAGACTGGAACACATATTTAGCTGGAACTAAAGACTATATTGTTGTACAAATTGATGGACGAGGGTCAAGTGGGCAGGGATATCAATTACTGCATGAAGTTTATCGACGACTAGGAACAGTTGAAGTATCGGACCAATTAGAAGTAACTGAATATTTAAGAGATAATCTACATTTCATTGATAAACGTCGAGTAGGGGTATGGGGATGGAGCTATGGTGGTTACACAGCTGGTTTAGCTTTAGCCAGTACACAACAGCTATTTCAATGTGGAATTAGTATATCACCGGTAACGAGTTGGCGATTGTATGACTCAACGTATACGGAACGATATATGGGCCTGCCTAATGTCACAGATAACTATAAAGGATATGAAGAAGGTGATTTAGCAAGATACGCTGATTATTTTAGAGACAAACAATATTTATTGGTACATGGAACTGCAGATGATAATGTTCATTTCCAACAGAGTATGATGTTCGCTAAATCACTTTCAAATCGTGGTGCTTTATTTAAACAACAAATTTATCCAGATGAAGGACATAGTTTAGCCGGTGTTAAACGACATTTGTATCGTTCAATGACGAATTTCTTTGAAGATTGTTTTCGAAAACAGGTAACCGATGAATTTTAAGCTTTCAAACGGATTTTTTAAAATTTGATTGATTGTAATTGTTTAGTTTGACAATTTTATTTAAATAAATATATAAGAATTCAAGAGACTGTAATAGTTGTTGTGTTTGTTTATAATTTAATTTTCATGTAACGTTATTGAGTTAATGATATTAAACTGTAAAAAAAAATTATTATTATGATCAATCAAATTATTATTTATAACATAATCTTAGATTATGGTTTAAGGAATGGATCAATTGATTATAAGTATACATATAATATGCTAAACAATTTTATTATTTCTTATTAATCTATAAATAATTTATCGTATTTTTATTTCGTAAATATAATTAATGATGATAACTCGAAAATAAATTAAAATTATGGTTGTGAAACTCAAAAAAAAATAAATTATATATTAAATAATTACTTAAATCAAATTATAAAAACATATATAGAAAACACAAAATTAATTTGATTTAAAATAGTTTACATATAAGAAAAATGAAATATTTATTAAAAAACAGAAAATCTATATACGACAAAAATTAAATAGTTTAGACAGTAATTCTTGGAATGAAATTTTATTCAAATTTATTTTATTCAATTAATTATTTTGGTTTTGCGATGAAATTTGAAAAGTTAAAATTGTTTATGAAAATGATTTATTGAGTAAAACACTACATTTTAGGTTAATGAGTTTGAGTAGTGATGCTCAAATACAATGGCGCAGGTACGTCACAAAATTCTGCAGTTACTACATTTGGAGTGATAAATCGAACGCTTTTTAGAACTCTTCAAAAAATTTATTCGAAATTATTATACTGAATTTTGCTCAATAATACAGCTGGCAGGTTCAGAAAGTCATGTGATAAAAAACTGAAAGGAGAATTGATGGCCAAGTACTATTTCGATTTGATTAGATTTTTAAATGAATAAGCTGCAGTTGCATGGATAATAGTTATGCATCGAGTACACGGCAGTTACCCGGTACCCGGCTTAACAGGTCCAATTTTGAAATACCCGGTTTTTACCTGGAACCGACAATTTTTTTATTACCTGATGCCGGGTAAAAATAAAATAAAAAAATTCTAAGATCTGTAAATTAAATTTATTCTTCTAAAATAAAATAATATAAATAATAATATAAATCAATCATAAATAAAATCGTAAAAAAAATTAACGTAATTCATTGTAAATGAGAATCGCCCAGGAAATCGGTCATTGTAAATAGAAATTGCAAAAAGACCTACCAGCAAAATAACTCCGCTGGGTCTTAGTAAGCAAACTGTGAATGGTGCTATTAACCATTCACAATAAGAATTTTGGTTTTGTGATTGGAAGATAATAACATTCACATTCTATAGTACGCATGTTAAAACTAGCATAACCACCTTTGCAGAACATTTCTCCCGAAACATTTATGAACTGTATTCCCACCCTGCTGCTATTTAGAGAACTCTAAGAGAAAGGCCACTTTTTGAGAGGGCCAATGGATTTTAAAAAATTTTTTCGATCTATATTAGAATAATCGTTTTGAAACGAACGGTATAGTTTTTAAAGCAAATGGATGGAACATTTCTGAAGTTCTTGCTTAGCAATTGTACTGCGCACATAATGGAAGGATATTTTGAAATTTTCTTGAGGACGCATCATAAAAGTTGTATTTATAGTATAGTCGTCATTATAGTCCTTGTTTGATGCCTCATTGTTTTTCTTAATAGGAAAGTTTTAGGATGTTGCGTCACGTTTTAGAATGTTAATACATCCGTTCTAAACGACATAATTTGGTTTTGGTTGGATTGTAACTCAAAAAAACTACCCTCTATTTATATATTATTCGTTGTAGGTCTTCATTGTTGAATTGATTAATTCATTTCTGTCATTAGTCGCTGTTAAACACGATTAAAGCTTAGGAGAAATGCATAAGAAGAAGGAACATGAATTTGAGAAACTGTAACAAAACTATGAATCCGTAAGACAGTAAGAACATGGACCGAATTCTGGTCTATGGTCTATGACATAAGATTTTAATTTATCTATAAGATTTATAAATTTTGAAGATTTATCGCATGGCAATAAGTATTAAATTTTGTCTCATCCGGAGAGTTTGTTGTCAAACACGGAAATTACTACACCTATAACTCGGATACTCCGCGTCAAACCCAACGAGGTGGTTATTCTAGTTAAAACCCAGCTTATAGTTTTTTAATTAAAATATGAAATTTGTCTCTTATTTCGACATATTGAAATTTTCGAAATTCATTTAAATTCAATTTTGAAATATTTATTCTATAAATTTTATTGTAAAACAATACATATTCTGATTGTTTTCCACTTTTCATACTTTGAAGTAACTGAATTGCTATCGGTTTGCTTGTAAATCAGAATTAAATTCAATCAACTACCCGAGCCGAGTACCCGGCCGGGTATTATGAAAAAAAAGCCGGGTACCCGTTACCTGGCTTTGTGATTTTTTAGGACCCGGTGCATCACTTATTGATAACGTACTCTTTTTTGTTTTACGTGCAGTATTATATGAAACTATTATTGAAGATTAGTATATTAATTTAATAAATTAAACAGATAATTCGGAAATGTGATTTGTTAATTTATATTTTATACTTATAAAAGAAGAAGATTTGTCGTTACTAAGTTTAATTTTTGTATGAAATATTGGAGACTTTCATAGCAATCAATGCAACTATCACTGTGACCATTGTTACTTTACTGTGGTTTACATACTATCTCTATTTTTTATGCAGTTATTGTCATTTTAATTTGTGCTTTATAATCAATGTTTAAGCTTATAAAACAATCAATTAACAGGAACATCTTTCGTTCATTGATAATATTCAATGTATTATTGTTCAACTCTATAAGGCTTTCTGTTATAGGCAGTTGTTTATAATGGTAACAGGAGACTTGCCTAAAGACTACTTGGTGTATTTGTCCTTCTTGGTATGTGCCATTTTTTACAAGCAACTAAAGAAAGCAAAGCACCACCAATAGTTTCTTTTAAGAAGATTTCATATAAAAATCCACCTATTGCAATGTGCCTCAGCTCGGAATTTTGGAAAAAAATGTGATTTCGAATGAAGATTTCAAAAAATCTATCCATTTTTAGCGGCTTTCCATCTTTTCATTTTAGATATGTAACCACTTCAACTTTTTTTGGAGTATTCTAATTTCCTTACCGACAAATGCAGGTTTACATATGAGAATAACAGATAATAACTCATTTTGCCATCGACGATTGCACTACAATTTGATAATTTAAGTATATAATTAAGTGTATAATTTAGATGAAGATTGATTTATAAATCTTTGATGTAGTGTGCCATAGTTCGGAAAGCTTTTGTGCAAATTGTTTTCCCAAAGAAATTTTTTTTTTTTGAATCTTCAATCACTTTAAGTCCTTCCATACAATTTAATGAAACTCACATATATTGGATTAAGTATGGGCAATAGTTCTGTTTGTTTTCATAACTTTTTTAAATGGCAGATACAATATCTTCACTATTGAATAGTATATTGTTTAATTAGGAGCTAAAGTGCTAGAAAGTTATTTTAACTCCGAATTCAATACACAATTTTTACGGCAAACGTTTAAATTTTTTATAAATATGAAATTAATACATCAAAATTTTTATAAATATGATTTTTTATTGTCATAGTTACTTCCAAAAAAGAAAAAAAAACATTTAAATTTGTATGAATAAAATTTTTTTATCAAAGCCTGCCTTTCAATCCAAAATTTCATAATCCAATTGAAATACATTTTTTTTGTTGTTGTTATAGTTATACAATAATTCAAAATTTTATTATCCAATGAAAAAAGTTGTTATTTTTGTTGCCATAGTTATACAATATAATTCAAAATTTCATCATCCAATCAAAATAAATATTATTTTTTTGTTGTCATAGTTATAGTTATATAATTTGTTTGAAAAAAATAACAAATATCGAAAAAATATAGAAAGAAATGGCGACTTTTAATTATAATAATTATTTGAGATTATCAAATAATCAACTGATATCGCAGTTGATAATCAAAAATATTTGATTTTTGTTAACTGAAATATGAATTAATAGTTTTCAAATAATATTTTTTTAACTAATCCAATTTCTTTCCTGCAAAATAATTTTTATAATGAAGATATTGTATCTGCTATTTATAATATTTTTCTGGTTGTTTGTTTATTTTCAATTTTCGATCAAATTAATTTTGTTTACGCACAAACGAATTGTAAAACACATTTTACAGTTATCATGGCTGAAAGTTGAACTTAACGTCCGTAAAATAAAAGCCCGTTGCTATATGAAAAATTAGTAAATTTTTCTACTTTGCCGCCCGAAAAAAATTCGCCCGTTGTTATGAAAATTATTTTAAGTCAGTTGTTTTTTATTAATTATATCATATTTTAAGGAGAAAAATTATATTTATTTATAGTAATTATGTACATGAATATTACAATTTGTAACATTTGTAAATTGTTACTGCTTCAACAGCGTTAGGTTTTTGGGGAAATGAGCTGGATTTTCCTGCGATGGTTTGAGTTTCAATTAAATTATTAATACTCGTAAAATTTAGATTTTGCACAGGCTGTAATATAGATTGATGCATTATGCTCTCTATATCTGAGCATTCTGTATTGGTTTGATGTACATGTTAATCCGTATTCAAAAAAATTTTCATCTGTTTCATTTTCGTTTGTAACCGTGCAAGTTCGATTTGAAAATTTGTTGGACAAAATTGAACGAGCGCAGTTTCATTCTTCTTTTGTATGGAATCTTCTAAGTAGCCTTCAGCAACGTTTGAACTTCGCCACCTGAACAAAAGAAAACAATCTATAATACACATTTGCAGTACAAATTGTGTACTTAAATGAAAGTATAGTACTAAATTGACTAAATACCCTCCATGCCTTTTCACAGTGGTAATTTCTGCAGTCTGCACCACTATCTGCTAGTAAAGTAGCACATTTTCTCCTAAATGTATGTTCTGTGTGGCTAGCAGCGTTTGGGAGTTTGAGGAACTCGGCTATTGTTTTTGGTATGGTAAATGTGTTTTTATCAACTGGTTGTATACTGCAACTTCCCCTTTTATACTGGAGAAAAAATCGATTATTTTTACATGAAGATGTTGAAGTGCAGTGTACATTTTATATAATTTAATTCCTGAAATAGAATCGTTATCGATAATTGTAAATATGCGTTTTCTGTTGGTTTTTGTTTTCGGGATTGTTACAGCTAAGACTGACTCCCGATTTTCACTGTTATTAATTAATAAATTTGATAATTCCTCTCTTCGACAAGCACCGAAAATTCTGAAAATGAGAGCAACCTAAATGAAAAAATATTCACAATTTATTTAATATTTAATTCCCAAAATCAATTTTTTACCTTATACATTAAGTATGTATAATCTGAAGCATTCAAAATAAAAGAAACTATTTCTTCCTTTGAGAGAGTTAAAGCTTTCTTAGCTTCATATCCAACACTTTGATTTTTAAAAAAGACACCAACTTGTGATATCCACTTATATCACGATTATTATCAATCAGCAACATTCTCTTTAGCATTGAAAACTTGGACCATAGAGACGAAGATTGATATTTTTTCGGCTAAAGCCGCAATGAGACTATTGCAGAACTCTGCAATATTCCTGCAATGGTAGTGTGCTAAATATTCATTACAGAAAAGTTTGGCAATGAACTCATTGTAAAACATTGCAATGACTCATTGCAATGTTTTGCAATGAGTTCATTGCCAAACTTTTGTGCAATGAATATTTTACACACTATCATTGCACGACTATTGCAGAAATATTGCAGAGTTCTGCAATAGTCTAATTGTGGCTTAAGGAAGAAATGCATATTAAAAATATTTAGAACAAAACTTTCTTAAAATTTGTATTACAAGAAATCAATATTACCTTTTCATTGAAATATGCCAGCAATACTATTTCATTTATCATTTCAGTGCTCTTGTCGCTTAACCAGCTCAAAAATATTTTATACTCTTTATCGTAACGCTCTTTAGATTTTGCCGGGCAAAGATTACGTATCGCATCATCCGAAAGAGCAACAATTTCTTCTGAAATTTCGAACTTTTGATCCTTTGTATTCATTTATATTTAAGGAAACAAAATAAAAATTTTGTTCTTTACTTTTGTTTAGAGAAAATCATGGCATGTTTAGTATAATTTTCAAAATAAATTATTGTATGAAGTTTATAGAGAAAATCATGGCATGTGTAGTATAATTTTTAAAATGTCTAGCGAGTTTAATAAATTCAAAAATTGATTTATACTACAATTAAGTTGTGTATTTGTGCGTAAAACGTTGTACATACACTCAAGCTGAAAGGAAAATTACGCCCTTGGTTCAATAAAAGCCCTCGCTTCGCGTCGCGCTTCAATATGAACCGCAGCCGTAATCTTCTATTTTCAGCCCTCGATATGTAAATAACTATTAACGCCTCGATAGATTTATAGAAGGCCAGAATAAATAAGGTAGAGTAGACGGGGTCCTGATCATGAGTGTAACGCTTTTTCCCTATCAGGTCCTGATTGGGATTACCAGATCAGATCCTGATTGGGATAATCGGATCAAACTTTGATTGGGATAGTCCAATCAGGCCCTGATTGGGATTTCCAGACCAGACTCTGATATATATTTATATATTATATACATAAATTAATTAAATTAAAACAAAAAGTTACAATTGGAGAAATTAAAACAAACAAGAAATGGATCCTTAAAAAAATAATAAATCAACTAAATACATATGAATTTATTGGGGATTTTGAGATCAATTAAACTCAAGAAAGTAAGCAAGCAATTGGAATTTTTTCAATTCAAAGCTATGGTTGGAAGTTTCTCAGAAAAAAACTCCACTTCTCATTTTACGTGTTTCGGATGAATTCGAACCTTTCTCTTCAGTGCTTTGTTCGAATCCTTAGACAGACACATTGAATTTGTATATTCAATAAATAAAAGAATTCAAGATGCATTAAATAATATATGTTTCAAATTATTTAAGTTAATTAAATTAATTGTTTTTAAAAAAATATACATATCTCATTGCATATAGAATAAAAAGAACATTTAAATTTAATTTTTTCAATTTAAAAAACTTATATTGAATTTTTGCAATTTACAAAATTTTACAACACAAGTCTAGCGATTTTTTCACTCAGTCTAGAGATTTATCATTCAATCGTACTCTCCGTTTACAGCAAAAAATTTCCAGATAAAGAAACATTTCTCTCGGTTTTAATTGGATGTACGTAGGATTTATCAAAATTAGAGCGTTTCTTAGAAGTTTCAAATTGATATTCATTTTCTTGGATGTGAAAGGTAGATTGTATTTCAAATAACAATTTGGAGTTTACATATATCTGAATTATTTTTTCGGAGAAATTTGAATAGAAATTTTAGGATTCCCTCTGCAGATAATAATGAGACATCCTGACGGTTGAGAGCTTTTATTGATTTCATGGCTATTTGAATGGCACTCAAAATATTTAAAGCAACTTCTTCAATTTTTTTTTATTCTATAAATGATTTAAATTGAGATAATTTAAAGTTTTTACATCTGCTGCTTTGACTCGCAAAAACCGGTCTATCATGGTTTCAAAAGAATTTAATCTAGCCTTGCAGTTCAGGAGTAATTGCAGCTCGTTTCTCTCCTTAATCGATTGTTTTATATTATTTTGCAAAATATTATTGCGAACTAGTGAGTTTTTAAATAATTTTAAAACTACTCTTTTGGGGAAATTTTTACTCGTATTTGCATATTTTGATTTTTGATTCAATAGTAAATTGTCATGTGAGATCCCACGTTTCTCAATTTCCATTTCCCAATCATTGATTCTATATACAACAACCTTATTTCCAAATATAAACAAACTCGTCCAAATTCAGCAGAAGCATTTTTATGCTTGCATATACCAATTATTTTAAACAAAGTAATTGATTTGGAAATTTTTTAATTATATAATTAACACTGTTGGCCGTTGGAGCTTAATAAATAATTTGATTATCGTACCCTTTTCTTTTATTTCCCCAAATAATAAATTAAATAAATTAATATATTTAGATACTAACACTCCCCTCCAAAATAGAATTACTTCATCTTTAAGAATACTTTTTGTAAAACTAAGGGACTCCGATTTAGACCGTCAACGGGTTAAGTGAAAATGAACTTCCTTTTGTTAAAATTAATATCAAATAAAATAAAGTTGATTCCAAATTAAAACGTTTAAGTTTTTTATTCGGAAAAATTGTAAGCAGCATGTATACCTTGACGGTTCGGCGTTCGTAAACAGTCATCTAAATGTTCATTTTGTTGAAGAATTGAATCGTATTTATGGTGATTTGTTAAATTTCAAGATTCTTGACAGTATTTCTCGAGAAATGAGAATCTCCAAAAATGTGGAAATAATTCTTCGAGATTTGAGAGTTCAAGATAACAGATCTTTCTCGAGAATCTCGATACGAGATTTTTTAAGCAGAAACTCTAATTGAAATTTAGAAAGCCATTTTATGTGTACAATATTATTTAAAAAATTCTTGTGGAATATTTCATGACCTATTAAACAACAAGTAATTCACCCCAAAAAAATTTACGTTAATAAGAAGTATTCCAAAGAATGAAATAATACTATACATAATTTTTTTATTTATTATATTTGTACGTTGCACTTATCATGAAATTAAAAAAAATATATTACAATATAATTTTTCGTTCTACAAAAATTTTTATTGCTTCATATAGGCATACCAACACCACCCTCCTCCACCCCCCCTTTTCGGTCAATGGTGTCCCGCATTGCCAATTTTAAAATCTGGTCACCTTATATTAGGGCTCATTCTGGTTACGTTCGGAAATCGAGTCTCTTGTTATGTAGATCCATATTTCGACAATCACTTAAAGTACGCGTTTTTGTATTCGTGTAGAAAAGGCTGATAAAGTAAATTATAATCAAAATAATTTATTTTGACAAACTTATACATTAAAAAAATAAGTACGTTAAAGATTTGATCCAAAACCATTTGACTAATGCTTTCGTAAAAAGAAATATATATATATATATATATATATATATATATATATATATATATATATATATATATATATATATATATATATATATATATATATATATATATATATATATATATATATATATATATATATATATATATATATATATATATATATATATATATATATACATATATATATATATATATATATATATATATATATATATATATATATATATATATATATATATATATATATATATATATATATATATATATATATATATATATATATATATATATATATATATATATATATATATATATATATATATATATATATATTAGAGTGGGGCGATTTAAAAATCTTCATGGGCCCCTCGCGATTCTGATTCCTGGAGTTGTACTGAGCAAAAAAGTCCACTAGACCATATGTCTACGTTGAAAATCGAGCTTGCGAATTTTTGTTTGAAGTTTTTTGTCGCAATTTATGTTTTGTGAAAACTTGCAAATTTTCTTAGGCTCATATCTCGTAAACCATTTGGAATTTTAGTATGAATGAAATAAGTAAACTGTAGTTCTTGACCTCAGCTACAAATTTGCTGTATAAATAAACCGAACAAAATCACATCTTTATGACCAAAATCACGAAAATGTCAAAAAGTCTAGATTCTGAATGTATCCTAAAACAGACATTTGTTAAATTTTTTGACACCATTTCTGGGTAAAAACTGTATTTAAGGTTATGTTTTCAGACTCTCATATCAGGGGCACTGAAGCGAACATCATAACCGTCAACTTCAATGGAAGTCCCTGAAGCGAACATCAACTGCATAACCGCCAACTTCAATAGAATTTGATTAAAATATATTGTTTTTGCACTTTTTTTACTTTTATAATAAATATTATAAATTACAATTATTATAATTATAATAAATATTATAAATTTTATAATAAATATAATAAATTTTATAATTAGTGTTTCGAGAAAATATTACAAAATCACAAATTCATATTTTCAAAATTCCAAAAATATTGTAAAAATTAAATAAAATCAAACTTTTTTCAAAATTCTAAAAATATTCCAAAAATTGTTACAAAATCAAAGATTAAAACTTTTTTCAAAAATCTAAAAATATTGCAAAAATTATAACAATTTTGATTTTGACAAACGTTTTTCAAAATCCTAAAATTATTTCAAAAATTGTAGTAAAATCAAATATTTAAACTTTTTCTAAATTCTAATATATCTTCTTGCAAATTCAGAAATTCAAACTTTTTCCAAAATTCTAAAAATATTGCAAAAATTAAAACAATATCAAAAAAATTGTAACTTTTTTCCGAATTCCAAAAATTATAATAATCTCAAAAATTTAAAATTCTAAAAATATACCAAAAATTCTTACAAAATCAAAAATTGAAACTTTTATATGATTTCTATTCTAAAAATATATATATATAAATTCACAAATTCAAAATTTAATTTTTTTTTTCAAAATTCAAAAAATATTGCAAAAATTTTAACAAAATCAAAAATTAAAACTTTTTCCAAAATTCTAAAAAATTTTGCAAAAATTATTACAAAATCAAAAATACAAACTTTTTTCGAAATTCCAAAAATATTTCAAAAACTATAACAAATTCAAAAATTTCCATGTCCAATTTCATTTTCAATTACATTTACGTCATAAAAACAGCTACATTTTTTTTCCAAAAAATTGGCTAAAAAAATAAATGAAAATGTTTCTTTTGACACACTTGACAGCATTTTTTTGACAAACTTATAATGCCATAATTCTCTATAATAATAATAAATTTTTATGTCATACAAATTATTAATTTTATTTTGTTCCAAAAAATTGGGTACATAAAAAAATAAAAATCTTTCTTTTGACACACTTGACAACATTTTTTTGACAAACTTATAATGCCATAATTCTCACTAATAATAATAAAATTTCATTTCAAACAAATAATTAATTTTACTTTTTCCCAAAAAATTGGGCAAAAAAATAAATAAAAATCTTTCTTTTGACACACTTGACAACATTTTTTTGACAAACTTATAATGCCATTATTCTAAATAATAATAATAAAATTTCATTTCAAACAAATAACTAATTTTATTTTTTTCCAAACAATTGGGTAAAAAAATAAATAAAAATCTTTCTTTTGACACACTTGACAACATTTTTTTGTCAAACTTATAATGCAATAATATAGATTTTGGTCTTACATACCAATCCAATCACTTAAAATGCACGTTTTTTAAGCAAAAAATATGCAAATTTCCTCGTTTTGACACACTTGACGATTTTTTTGACACACTTCCGGTACAGTTATCGAACACATCGTCCTTTCGGCTCTTTTCATTGAGTGAACCTATTTTTAGAGAAAAAAAATTTTGAAATCTGTCCAGCTTTTTCTAGATTTCGTAGGTTGTGACGGCCGGCCGGCAGACAGACATCCATTTTTTTTTTGCTTTTTAGAATCAGTAGTTCCTAAAACGTCGAGAAATACCAAAGAAAGTAGTGGTAAGAATTTCACTTTAAGCTCATGAATGTAATACTTAGGTCTTTCAGACCGAAGTAAAATAACAAATAGAACGTTTTTGAAGAGTTTAAATTATAAACAACTAAAAATGGTAATTTTTCAGTATTTTCGCGATAAATTTTCACTTTTGCACGGCAAAAACTGCATGAAGAAATGTTCAGATATGGTTAGTATATCAAAGAAAATTGTTGAATATTTAATTGGCTACAATTTTCTAGTAGACTATTAGTTTTAATTTTCTGCGGTTTGGCTGCTATGGGCTCAAAACGGTAAAATACGTAAAGAAATGGTAATTTTTTGGCATTTTCGTGTTTTTGGTCATAAAGTTGTGATTTTTTTCGGTTTGTTTATTCAGCAATTTGTAGCTGAGGTCAAGAGCTACAATTTACTTATTTTATTCATACTAAAATTCTAGATGGTTTACGAGATATGAGCCTAAGAAAATTTGCAAGTTTTCACAAAACATAAATTGCGACATAAAAACTTCAAACAAAAATTCGCAAGCTCGATTTTCACCGCAGACATATGGTCTAATGGACTTTTTTGCTCAGTACAACTCCAGGAATCAGAATCGCGAAGGGCCCATGAAGATTTTTTCCCTTCCATACAAATCGCCCCACCCTAATATATATATATATATATATATATATATATATATATATATATATATATATATATATATATATATATATATATATATATATATATATATATATATATATATATATATATATATATATATATATATATATATATATATATATATATATATATATATATATATATATATATATATATATATATATATATATATATATATATATATATATGTCTGTAGGTGGGAGGTAAACTACACCAAGTCCATTTTTTTCAAAATACGTTTTTTTATACTGTTAGAATCAGAATTTTGTTCTCTACCAAGAGGTTAATAGCACTGAGTCCTAACTAGTGTAGTTTTCGAGATAGAACAATTTTAAATAGTCCAAGTCCATAGTAAATAGTCCATTTTCAAACAGTTTTTTGGCTTATTTGGCTTATATATATATATATATATATATATATATATATATATATATATATATATATATATATATATATATATATATATATATATATATATATATATATATATATATTAGACTGGTCGTTAAAAACTAAATTTTCCGAGACGCCCCCCAGAAAAATTCTTTGTGGTCAAAAAACCATAACGGCTTTATTTAAAAATCTACGAATTTTTCAAAAAATCAACTTCAACGATTTTGCGGCACGTGTTCTTTTGATTTAAAAAAAAAAAAATAATGCCATTGTGGTTTTTTGACCACAAAGAATTTTTCTAGGGGGCGTCTCGGAAAATTTAGTTTTTAACGACCAGTCTAATATATATATATATATATATATATATATATATATATATATATATATATATATATATATATATATATATATATATATATATATATATATATATATATATATATATATATATATATATATATATATATATATATATATATATATATATATATATATATATATATATATATATATATATATATATAACTTTATGTCAACGTCACAATGTGTTTGTTGATGGAACACACGTGATAAATAATTGAGCAAAACCAACCAATTTTACTTAATATCAAAATTCTTATTTTAAACTTTTTGTGTACTCAAATCATATTATAATTTTGATTTTAATATTATTAGTTTTCGGCTGACATAGTATACAATTTTGTTGGGGGGATAGAAAGAAGTTTTAAAGGAAATAGAAATAAATAAAGCTCTTTTGTCTTAACATTAAATATTTCTATTATAATTAAATTTAAGGTAAAATAAGCATAAGAAAATATCATTGATTAATTTTAAATAATTAAAATTGGTAGAAATTTTAATTTCAGGACAATGAGATTAATGATTCTGAATGACGGACGATAAATTCGTTTTGAGAGTTTTTAAAGATTAGATTTTAACTGTGTATTAGATGAATAAAATCAATTTCTTTTAATTAGGAATTCTTGTGATTTAAAGTATAAAAGAAAGTTGTTTTTGTTTAAATCTTAGTTTAATTCAAATCGCTACGCTTATAAATAAAGTTTTTGCGTAGACATTTTGTTGACGTAGAAGCAATGATTTCAAAAAGTGGTAATGAGAAATGCTACCATATAATTTTTAATTTTTCTTTTTAAATATATGAATGAAAAATAATCAGAACTCTAGCTGATCAGTTCGGATATATGAAAAATTAGCGATCAAATAAGTTTTCAAGTAAGCTTCGTATGAAAAATTAGCATATGAAAAATTAGCGATCAAATAAGTTTTCAAGTAAGCTTCGCTAATTTTTCATATATCCGAACTGATCAGCTAGAGTTCTGATTATTTTTCATTCATATATTTAAAAAGAAAAATTAAAAATTATATGGTAGCATTTCTCATTACCACTTTTTGAAATCATTGCTTCTACGTCAACAAAATGTCTACGCAAAAACTTTATTTATAAGCGTAGCGAAGCACGCCGGGCCCTCCTAGTAAATATAAAAAAAGAAAAAAAGTTTTAAGTTTTAAACCATTACCAAAACTACGTGAAAAAGCCTCAAAAATTCAACCGCGCATAACGCCGATTCAGAGTACCAAAGAAAAATATTACGCAAATATCTTTATATCAATAAACAAAATAATCGAAATAATATCGAAAACCGTCCTTGTTCAAAGACAAAAGACGACTGAAATGAATGATTTAAAAATGAAAATAAATTTTTTCGATAGCTAATATATAAAAAAGAAAATATCATTCATAAAATATCATCATAAATATCATTCATAAAATATCATTCATAAAATCAACATTATTACGCATAAATCTGTTTTATTCCGACGACTCGAAAACCATCCTTTGTTCAAAGACAAAAGACGACTGATCACTGAAATGAATGAGAAAAAAAAGTTTCGTTTTTGTTGTTCGTTGTTCGCTAATATATAAAAAAGAAAATATAAAAAAATAAAATAAATTTTAAATTTCGTTTTTATATGTATGTAAACTTATAATGCATATGTATATAAAAAGTTTTCCGTATATAATAACTTTTTTATTTATGATCCGATTTGTTTGAATCCGGATCCGACTATAGGTTACACTAATATCAGTTAGCTGTGAAAATTTCAAATGAATCCATCTGCGAATAAAAAAGCCTAATGCTCCACAAAGTTTTAATCTAGCGTATTAATATATAAAAAAAATAATAAAAAGAAGATGTTAATTAAAAAGGTTCAATTTTGATTGTTTGCATACCCAAAGACATATTTGTTAGTTAATTTAGGTATGATTATCGTATATTTTGCAACAAATAAAGAATGTTACTTAAATCCCATGTCTGTGAGAGTTTATAAGCGTCCATATTATGATCTGTTGGATGTATATTTTTTAAATTGGGACCGCAGTGTTTTCTTCTTTTGTGGCGATAAATGTTTGCATACCTATCTTAGTTTGTTGTAGAATAATTCATTTTTAGTGAATAATTATATAAAATTTATTATATTTTATGTCCTTAATTAACTCACAAATTTTTTTGTGTAAAAACACCCACGCCACAATAATAAACAAATTATTAAAATTTTGATTTTTAATATTTTAAATTTTGACTTTACGAAACATACGTATACGGCACAATTTAATAATAAATAGAACATAGATCGTTTAAAAAATAAATAAAAATTAAATAAAAATTAGCTAGTTTACATTTACTATCACAGAGTTTAGTATACGCGGTTTTTTATCCCGTCATGTGGCGTTTTATTTTATAAAAGAGTTTATTCAAAACATGTTTCGGTAATATTGATTACCATCATCAGTTGTATGTAAAATTAAACTAACATAAAACAACAAATTAAAATCAAAATAAGACTAAAAATGTTTTTATGAAAACTGTAACGGGTGTTGGTATTATTGTTATGATTTAATTGTATTAGTGATTTCAATCAGCTGTTGCAAGTAAAGTTTCAAAAAGAGAATTCTGTTTGAATATTAATTTGTCATTAAGAATTTGATGACTGTTGTTTTTAAAAGCTTTATATATTTCAAATTCTTCCAAAGTGTCCAACAGTCGACCTTTATTACAATAGTGTAATGATGTTACCTCTTCGTCGAAGCTTGTGTGGTTATGGCCGGAGCTTATTAAATGTTGGGCATAATTGGAAGTGCTGTTTGCTGTGTGATTTTTCCCTGGTAGATGTTCCTTATATCGTTTTAGAAGGCACCTTCCCGTTTGGCCGATGTAAAATTTGTGGCATGTTTGGCACTCAATTTTATACACGCCTGTAGATTTTGTTAAATCTGTTTTCGTTCTTTCTCTTAGTTTGGCTTTCACATTGTGTTTCGTTCTTGTACCGATTTTGATATTGTATCTGTGTAATAGCCTTATGCCATCAAAAATGTATTACACAGATACAATATCAAAATCGGTACAAGAACGAAACACAATGTGAAAGCCAAACTAAGAGAAAGAACGAAAACAGATTTAACAAAATCTACAGGCGTGTATAAAATTGAGTGCCAAACATGCCACAAATTTTACATCGGCCAAACGGGAAGGTGCCTTCTAAAACGATATAAGGAACATCTACCAGGGAAAAATCACACAGCAAACAGCACTTCCAATTATGCCCAACATTTAATAAGCTCCGGCCATAACCACACAAGCTTCGACGAAGAGGTAACATCATTACACTATTGTAATAAAGGTCGACTGTTGGACACTTTGGAAGAATTTGAAATATATAAAGCTTTTAAAAACAACAGTCATCAAATTCTTAATGACAAATTAATATTCAAACAGAATTCTCTTTTTGAAACTTTACTTGCAACAGCTGATTGAAATCACTAATACAATTAAATCATAACAATAATACCAACACCCGTTACAGTTTTCATAAAAACATTTTTAGTCTTATTTTGATTTTAATTTGTTGTTTTATGTTAGTTTAATTTTACATACAACTGATGATGGTAATCAATATTACCGAAACATGTTTTGAATAAACTCTTTTATAAAATAAAACGCCACATGACGGGATAAAAAACCGCGTATACTAAACTCTGTGATAGTAAATGTAAACTAGCTAATTTTTATTTAATTTTTATTTATTTTTTAAACGATCTATGTTCTATTTATTATTAAATTGTGCCGTATACGTATGTTTCGTAAAGTCAAAATTTAAAATATTAAAAATCAAAATTTTAATAATTTGTTTGTTGTAGAAATTTACTAAGCAAATTGACTTGCAAGTCTTCATCATAGTCTACTACAAACGATCTCTTCAAACCGGATTTGATTACGTCAATATGTCACCTAACTTAGCCCCGCCATTTTTAAGAAAATTAAAAACAAAGATTGTGCTGTATTGTGCTACAGTTGTGCTGGATGTGCTACTCAGAAAGAATGCCACATCACCAAAGGAAAAAAGTTGGCACGCTGAAACAATTTTTCGAGTAGAAGTTAGCCCCGCCATTTTCAAAAATCTGAAAAACAAAGGTTGTCCTGTATTGTCCTCGAGTTGTGCTGGTTGTGCTATTTAGAAAAAAATTTCATATCCCTAGTGGAAAAATTTTATAACACTAAAATCATTTTTTCGAGTAAAAGTTAGCCCCGCCATTTTGGAAAAAAAGAAAAACAAAAGGTCTGCTGTACGGTGTTAGAGTTGTGCTAGTTGTGCTATTCAAGAACAAATTTGTACCACCAGCAGAATAATTTAAACACGCTAAAACGATTTTTCGAGTTGAAATTAGCCCCGCCATTTTGAAAAAAATTAAAAGCAAAGGTTGTGCTGTATTGTGCTAGGGTTGTCTGCCAACTTTTATTCATTGCTTATATGCAATTCTTTCTGAGTAGCACAACCAGCACAACTAGAGTACAATACATAACAACCTTTGTTTTTCATTTTTTTCAAAATGGCGGGGCTAACTTCTGCTTAATCTTCTGCTCAATCTTCTGCTCGAATGCTTTCTGCTCGAAAATATCCTTCTGCTCGAAAAATCGTTTTAGCGTGCCAACTTTTATTCATTGTTGATATGGGATTCTTTTTGAGTGGCACATCCAGCACAACTGTAGCACAATACAGCACAACCTTTCTTCTTTGATTTTTACAAAACGGCGGGGCTAACTTTCATTCGAAAAATATTTTAGCGTGGTTTAAATTATTCTGTTGGTGATACGATATTTTTTCAGTAGCACAACCAGCACAACTATAACACAATAAAGCACTTCTTTTGTTTTTGATTTCTTCCAAAATGGCGGGGCTAACTTCTATTCGAAAAAAATGATGCTAACTTTGTAAAAAAATTCTGTTAGGGTTACGAAATTTTTGTCTAAGTAGCACAACCAGCACAACTCGAACACAATACAGCACAAACTTTAATTTTCATTTTTTTCAAAATGGCGGGGCTAACTTCTGCTCGAAAAGTCATTTTAGCGTGCCAACTTTTTTTCATTGATAATATGGAACTATTTCTGAGTAGCACAACCAGCACAACCCTAGCAAAATACAGCACAACCTTTGCTTTTAATTTTTTTCAAAATGGCGGGGCTAACTTCAACTCGAAAAATCGTTTTAGCGTGTTTAAATTATTCTGCTGGTGGTACAAATTTGTTCTTGAATAGCACAACTAGCACAACTCTAACACCGTACAGCAGACCTTTTGTTTTTCTTTTTTTCCAAAATGGCGGGGCTAACTTTTACTCGAAAAAATTATTTTAGTTTTATAAAATTTTTCCACTAGGGATATGAAATTTTTTTCTAAATAGCACAACCAGCACAACTCAAGGACAATACAGGACAACCTTTGTTTTTCAGATTTTTGAAAATGGCAGGGCTAACTTCTGCTCGAAAAATTGTTTCAGCGTGCCAACTTTTTTCCATTGGTGATATGGCATTCTTTCTGAGTAGCACATCTAGCACAACTTTAGCACAATACAGCACAATCTTTGTTTTTAATTTTCTTAAAAATGGCGGGGCTAAGTTAGGTGACATTACGTCAATGCACTTTGAAGCTCCAGGGTTAGACGAAATGCGATTATCCTGTCTTTACTAGTAGTAGTATCATTTTTTATGATTTTTTATGAACAGCAAACAACTTTTATGCATCTTTGCAATAAGGACAAAAAATTCTCCAAAAAAATCGTCCTCTGATGTTCAAGCGCAATGGCACCATTACTTTGAAGAAACTGCATGGCAATAGATTAACGTTTTAATTAAAGTAATGTTTAGTTGGGAATAAATGTGACCGTAGTTTTTTAAATGTGCATAACAGACCGAGATTTTAGTAGTGCTGTAAAATTTTTCTATTGTATAATAAGTTTTTGATATCCCTTGAAATCAAATTACCTGTGGCTTATAAGACAACATATAGTAAATAAGATTGGAAGCAATAAACATCATGTTATCATAGTGAGTAAAAATGCAACAAAAACACACGAGGGAGAAAACTTTATAATTGCCAAGAAATTTTCATTGCGCTGTTATATTTTTCCTCTTATAAAAACGTACACTTTTGTAAGTTTTATGCGCTAAAGATCAAAATTTAATTGTTATTAAATATGAACATAAGATATTTCATGAAACCGTTTAGTATTTTACTTAAAAATCCTATCAACTTTCCTCACCTTGCTAAAAATACACAAGAAGAGAAAAATACTTGATGTACATGTACATAATTTCAAACTTATGTTAACTGAAACGATAAAAATTATAAAAATATAGCTAAAAAAGATTTTTTTCCTTATGAAATCAAATCTCACAGTAAAAGAAACAGTATAGCACTTAAATCGACAAAATCGTTTTCTCTTGTAACTATAAAGTGGTAAGGATAAAACTTAAACCCAAAATAATAATAAAATGAACATTGATTTTATAATACCCTAAAGCATCGTAACAACAACAGCCAATATTGTCTTATATTTATCAAACATTTTCTTAAATCAAAAATTAAATTCCACTAAAATCTTTACTTTAAATTAAAAATTTAAGAAGATCATTTCAATATATTTTAATATCGTAATCCTGTTTAATCTTAATTTCAAAGTCTTCGTAAGAAACAATTAACCCAACACTTACTATACTATACCCAGGGCCGTAGAGAGATAAACCGGGCCCGGGGGGAAATGAATTACGGGCCTTCTTTACATTTATGTTATTTTATTAACCTGTAAAATTATAATAACACAAAAATAAAAATGTTGTATTTGTTTAAAAACAATTTTACAAGAATGTTAAATAGAGGCAAGTTCATTTTTTTTAATAAAATGTGTTGTGTAGTAGGAATTACAATATGTGTCACAACAACACACAAAAACCTTTTAAGACCAAGGTCCCACAACGTTCTAAGGTGTTGATGAACGCAAATCTATGGTATTCTGTATTTTTATACTTTTTTTAAAGAATGAATAACTAAACCCATTAATCCAGTAACTTTGTTGCCTGCGAGTATGGAGTAGTATGCATCGAATCCGGCTGTTCTGATTTTTTGCAGACTTGTTTATGATGTTGGATTAATGAACAATCCAAGTTTGTGACCTCGAGCGCCGAACGCAACTTTGTCAAAAGTCGAAAAAACCGCGAAAAAATCGTTATTTTTTCAAATGTTGGCGATTATAACACTAAAGGACTAGTTTCGACAAACAGTTTTTCAAAAAGTTTTTAAAGTAGACTAAATTTGCTACAATATGATACTAGGTTTCTGTAGACCCAATAGTTTCTGAGATTAAGCCTTGCAAAGTTTATCATTTTTTCGAACTGCGGATGATTTCTTGCGTTTGCACGACGGGTTGTGGGAACGCGTGCAGTTGCAGGAAGGCAGGATTAAAATGCTCACCAGTCTGCAGCCACTGCAACGGAACCTTTTGTGACAGTATACCTGATGTTGCAGTAGTAGATATCCCAGAAGGCGACGATCTGTCCGATGTCGAAATGGAGGATGACTTGTGGGCACAAGACGTCGACGATTCATCACCATCCCCTGATGGGGATATGCCATCCCAATACGTTGATCCAGATACGAACGAACCTCAACCTGGACCTTTCAAGAGGGCTAAATTAATTTAATTTTTTGATTTTGAATATTACTCAATTTCCTAACAAATAAACTTATTAACTTCTGTTGTACTTATGTTTTTTACTTCATTATTCGTAGCTTAGCTTAAACATCATCGTTCACACTTCTCATTTTTTGTTTTAACATCCCATCATAAAAGCACAGGGCTTCGATAATATAATCAGGGTCAAAATTCATTCAGAACGACAGAATTGCAAAAAATTGCGAAGTTCGAAAAAATGATAAACTTTGAAAGGCTTAATCTCGGAAACTATTGGGTCTGCAGAGACAGTTATAGTATCATATTGTAGCAAATTTAGTCTACTTTAAAAACTTTTTGAAAAAGTTTTTTCGAAACTAGTCCTTTAGTGTTATAATCGCCAAAATTTGAAAAAATAACGATTTTTTCGCGGTTTTTTCGATTTTTGACAAAGTTGCGTTCGGCGCTCGAGGTCACAAACTTGGATTGCTCATTAGGCCAACATTATAAACAAGTCTGCAGAAAAGTTAAGTAACTATAAAGTTACTGGACTACATATGAAATATGACATAGGCCAATATTTTTTGATAGGATAGCGAAAATAAAAATAAAATAAGAGATATAAATAGCAAATTTAATTTAAAATTTTGCAGCTACAAAACAAAAATGGTGTTGCCAATAAGCCAGCCACACTGTTTTGTTGCTGTTGCTGAGAAGCTGAAAGTAAAGTTTCAATTTAGAAAACATTTACTAAGTCGTGTAATATATTCTCCATTTCAGAAATTCAAAGCGCGAATGGTTTGTGTTAATTGTTTTGTTTTGTGAGAGAAAAATAAATATTTATCATGGATGGTGCTCAAAAACCAGTTGCTAATACAAGTGGTCAAAACAGAATTAATTCACGTTCTCTTTTCAGGTCCTCCATAAAACAATTATTTTAAATTTCATCTCAATACTTTGATTTTTTGGTTACTGTTAATTTTTTCAAAATCGTACTTTGCAAAATTGACCGCTTTTTATCCTTTCCTTACAGTTGTAATAACATATATGGCATCTATTATATGACGCATCTTTGAAAATAAAAACTTCCTATTTAAACCTTGAAGCCTTTAAACGTAAATTAAATAATCGTGTATTTTATTGATGGTAAGAATTTAGTGGAAGATCAAATCCACAAATACTTAAATAAGCCGGGCCCGGGGGGAACCCGGGGGGAACTTCCCTCCCCCCCTTTTTGACGGGCCCGACTATAGCTATCATATGAATACATAAAAACATTTTGCGTTATACGAAATACGAAATAAGAGATAGTGTAATCTGTTTTATTATAATAAGAAAACCGTTTGTGTATAAAAAAAAATCTGACAAGTGCGAATATAACTCGCTCGCCGAAGGTGCAGTGCATATATTATTCTACGAGAATTGTTCTTCTCAAAAACACAATTTTAGAAATAAATCAAAAACGGATCCTTGGCAAATTACAAACAAAAAATTGGACTGGAAAAAATTCACCTTTCACCTTTCATGACACTCCACACGCCAGGGTCAAAAGTCATTTTTTTTTTTCAAAATTTCTACTCTCAACCCCTTCCAAATAACATTTTAAATGACGGCTAGACCGCTTTAGTTTTCATTCACTCTTTACAGCATTTCCTATAACCGTGAATTTTTCAAATTATTTCTTTTGTGATGTTTATAGTTAAAGGGCTGGGAGGGGAGAAGACGTCCACGACGAAATTTTCACATTTTTGAAAACGAAAACATTTTTTTAAACAAAAACTGTGCTTTTAAAAATAAATTGTTTGGGACTTGAAACAAATGAAGATTACGTTTATTAAATAAAACAAAATTCATGTTAATTGTGCTTCCCTTTCTTCTGCAATAATTTTGTGATAAAATTAATTGTAATAAAAGTGACATTTAAAGTTTGACGTATAAAGTTTGACGTATTTAATACATCTTTTTATCTTTTGACTGTTCTTTCCGGTTTGAAGTAATATTCAAAGAAGTGAAGTTAGAAGAAAAAAGTTTGACGCAAAATATCGTGATATTTGTATGATATTACACGATCGAACGCTACGCTACCATTGTTGTTGTTTTTTCCTGTTCTTACATACCTTAACTATGGTCAATTTATTTTTTGTCGATATTCACGAAACGCAAGTTGTAGTTATCATAATTTTACTCTACTATTAATACTACATTTTAATTTTACTTCAATTGTCTATAATTCAAACGATTTTGTACGAATTGAAAACCTTAGACCACAGTACTTTGCCGTGTGCTTGTTTTTGACGTTATCCCAGTTTTAAACTACGCTAATCTCAAACAAACAGCTTGTCAAGTCGTTATTATAAGGTAGTCGATTTCCGTTGCCTTTATTATTCAAAAGTTTAGTTGACTTATAAGTTTCTATTGTGCTACCGAGTTGAACACTTTTAATTACAATTTCGTTGTAAGCTGATTTACTCAACAAAAGAGTAAAGATTATTTATTTAGCTCATATTTAAGGTAGTTTACTGCGCTACAGCCAGTAGTTGTTGAATATCGAATTTTTCAAATGTTGTTGGGTTTCCTGATGCCACAACCGAAACTTTTTATTTCTGGACTGCTATTGTTTTCTCGTATTTTGATGCATGGTATAGGTTTCCTTCTACGATACAGAAGTCATAGCTTCTCAAAATATATATTTCGTTCTACGATACAAAAGTTATAGCTTCTCAAAACCTCACTATCAATTCATTTTTAGAATTGCTTTGTCATTCAAATCCTTACGATATAGGAATAAACTGAGCTCGTAATCATAGTGTGATAAAATAACTCAAAATCTTCTCTTTCCGCTGCTCACACCTTCATCGTTGTCAAGCATTTTTGATTTTGCAATAAAAGATTTTGTTTTAATTAAATGTGTTGTGTAGTAGGAATTAGAATATGTGTTATAACAACACATAAAAACCTTTTAAGACCAAGGTCCCCCCAGCAAACAATTTCCAACCGTTGAGCCTAGCGGTTGCAAAAAACCGTCACAGGACTAGCATTTCATCGATCATTTTCAACTTTATTAGAAATTTTTGGGAATTTATCTATTACTTCTTAACGGTTGCTATTTGAGGGTTATGATACAGTAAAAAAAACTAAAATATCATATCGGTTGAAATGTGTTTGTGAAATAACAGTGGCTTAACCACCCGTATAAACTATCAACATTTTGCGGTTAACTAACCGCTTCGTTTGAGTTTATAAGTCGTGGAATTTCGGTTAATAATAATATTGATTTTAACAGTTTTTTAATTACATAAATTTAACCTTTTAATTTTAGTTGTTTGTTATGGACTAACCAACGGTTTTTGGTTGGTAAAATTTAACTAAAATAATAAGTTTTTAAACATCAGTCAAGAAACTGCTAGCAAACTATCGCAATATAACTCTGTTAAATTCTTGGTTTGGAAACGGTTATTAATTCAATAGTTTAAAACCGTTCTTTTGACATTTAATGATATACATAAAATAAAACAAATAATTTTTAATATTAGCAGAATTCATAAAATAATTGCTATTTTACGCAGCGATTTGCGAATTTTTTTTCTAGTGGAGAATTGAATGTTGTTTTCCATCATGCCTAAAAACAAAGTAAATAAGCATGGGTCATCTAATTTTCGGAGATCGACCAAACCATTTACGCGGGCTACAACATATTATCGAAAAGTGAAAGTAATTAAAAATGCTATCTTAAATAAAATTAAATTAACAACGAATCGAACTTTAATAGAAAAACCGTCATATTGTGTTGTGAATGAAAATGAAAACTTGGCAGTAAATGCAAATCAAGCGCCAAATAATACAAATAGATTTTTAGATGAAAATTCAGTACCATCATCTTCAACAACCAATTGCTCAAATGATATCTCTTCAACGTCAAATTAAAATTATGTCCAGGAGCAAACAAACTTTATGTGTCCAATAAAACAAATCATTCAAAAGCATAATTTGAATCATTTGGCCATTAAAAAATTGAAACATTGGGCATTGTTGAACCAAATTTCCCAGCAAGCTGTAAATGAGCTGTTAACAATTTTAACGAATTTCGGTGTTGATGGATGCGAGAACGTTTTTATCTATACCATCGATATCAGTCGTCAATATAACAAAAATGGGCTATGGAATGTATTGGCATTATGGGTTAAAAAGATGTTTAGAAACCATATTTAGTGATATTCAACAGCCATATGAGCTTTTGGTTTCTTTTAACATCGATGGACTTCCACTTTACAAGAGTTCTTTAACAGAATTTTGGCCAATATTATTCAAATTTGTCAATATGTCAAATAGCAACCCCATGATAATTGGCATATATAGTGGTGTAAAAAAAGCAGATCCACAAGAGTATTTGGGAGAATTTGTCAAAGAACTTGTTGACTGTCTGCAAAATGGCGTTGTTGTATATCAGCAAAAAATTTCAATCAAAGTGAGATGCTTCATTTGTGATACACCGGCAAGAGCATTTGTTAAAGGTACTGTTTATTTTAATTCCCAAAATGGCTACATGAAGTGTACTACAATCGGCGAATATTATAACGAAGGGCATCACATGAGTTTTCCCCGAATCAATTGCCCATTGAGAACTGATAAGAGCTTTCGAAATAGAGAAGATCCGGATCACCATAAATATGAATCAATGCTTGAGGCACTGCCCATTGACATGGTTGAAGATTTTATAATTGCAGACTCGTTACATTTGCTAGATCTTGGTAAAAATATGTTTAATTTTTGATATTTATTTAACTAAAAGAGGTACATTTTTTCAGGTGTAATTAAGAAATGTTTGGTAGGATGGACCCGCGGTAGTTTCAATTTTCGAACAAAATGGTCTGCAGTGCAGATTGTAGAAACCTCCAGGTTGCTTGTGAGCTATAATAAATATAGACCTACTGAAATACATCACGCACTAAGAGGTTTAGATTGCTTAAAGTTCTGGAAAGGGCTCGAGCTCCGTACATTATCTATCCGTACCGTACTATCTGCTTCTGAATCATCTTCATGAATGATTACAAGTGTAAATGACATTCTAAAAGCAACAAATTTGTTGTTTATTAAATATAAATATATAATATAAATTTCAAGACAATATCAAACCACCTTTATTTTTAAATTTAAGGATTTTGAAAAACTACAAACTGCACACTATTTGAATATTGACACTTAAATTATGATATTTTACGCTTAACTTAGTTCAAACAAAACCTACGTTGTCAAAACGCATGACCTGATAACCGGTATTTTAAACCAAAAAAAAAATAAACAAAAAAACAATAGTTAAAATCCATCATAGACCAAGAGCCCGCGACAGCCAGACCTTCGTTATTTTATAAAAGCTGAAAGTTTTTCTGCGCATACCCACTACTAAGGTAGGAACGATTAGCAACATATGAAGTTTGAATAATGGTGGCTTTGGCAGGGAGCAGGTATCAAAAGATCCTCCAAAGTTTCGTGAAAGTATAAAAGCTAATTTTTTTATATATTCTTCGGGATAGTATTAGAAGTCACGTCACCCATTGCCAGTCACTTACTATCGTGGTAACCCCCTGCCAGACACCCTTAAACTTTAACAAATTGATAGTGTTTAAGGGTGTCTGGCAGGTGGTTACCACGATAGCAAGTGTCTGGCAATGGGTGACGTGACTTATAATACTACCCCGAAGAATATATAAAAAAATGGAGGCCCCTTTGTTACCTGCTCCCTGCCAAAGCCACCATGATTCAAACTTCATATGTCGCTAATCGTTCCTACCTCAGTAGGGGGTATGCGCACAGAAACTTTTAGCTTTTATAAAATAACGAATATCTGGCCGTCGCGGGCTCTTAGTCTATGAGTTTATGAACGGTTTTTGGATGCCTTAAAATTGACTGTTCAAATGTTATGATTTATAAACCATATTCTTTTGTTAAAAAGAAAACAGTGAATAGCCGTAGTTAGTAGACGGTTTGTTTTGAGCTTAAGCAAACCAAGCAATAATTTTAGTTGAGCAACGGTTTTTCGTAGATCACAAACGAACCGATCGAAAACGAAAACTGGTATGACTGTGGCCATTTGTAAAATATGCAATGCTATTCACACGGTTCCAAAACCGCTCTAAAACGTAAAATCAAAACTGTATAATGAAAAAGTATTAATTTTTTTTTGGAATTGGCTTTTATATGTAGCGCACTATAATTTTTCGAGACATAAAGATAACTTTTACAATAAAATTTCATTCGCACATTATTTTTATACGTACAAATGCGCAACACGACGAAAATAATATTCCATAGATTCCTCATTAAAATTTTCTATTATTTAAATATTGGACTTAGATTTTAATTATACCTTAAAAATATATCACATCGAAAACAAAACGTTTACGAAAACATCGTTGCCAAACTGATAACAATTTGGAAAAATCAAATGTCAAAGGAGTAAGTTAATAGATTACAAACCGCTTCTTAACTGTGGATCCACCGTTACGGAACCGTTTTAAGTTGACTTAAAACGGTTTTAATTATACAACAAATAAAATTTAAAGTAAATTTTGTCAAATGCAAAAACCGTCAGCAAACCATTTTAATCACCGTTTAAAGATTGACAATAAATTGTTTTATAGTTTTTAGTGATACGCACAAAACGGTTCAATAACTGACGCAAAAGGGTTTTTAGTACTGTTGGTTAACCATTATTTAACGTTTATACAATTGCTAATCCATACCAATTTATCGTTGTGGGATGGTTATAAAACCAATTTAGCGGTTTGTTATTTACCGTATAGTTGAAATCGGTCGATCAGATAACGGTTTCAGGACGGTTAATTGTTTGTTGGGCCACAAAAACATGCGTTCTTTAGCACAATTTAAGTTATACTTTTTGTGTCTTTCTTAACAAATACTAAATTTCTGATCCACCCTGTGTCAAAACCAGTGAAAAATTAAACAAAAACACGTATGTATTAAATTTTTTCGACAAACGGCTGTAAAATTTGACTTTACTATGGAGAAGGTTAAAGTCTTATTTTTTGACATAAAATCAAAGAGGCAAAAAGGTATGAAAAGTAATCCATTTTCTTTCCATATTTTTACGGCGGCATTAAAGAAATATGTTGTTTTGAAAAAAACTCATCACATATTATAAAAAATTTAATGTATTAATTTCATATTTATAAAACATTTAAATGTTTGCCGAAAAAATAGTGTATTCAATTCGGAACTAAAGCGAATTTTTCTGTTTTGTTTATAAAGATCGGCCTTCCTACGGTCGGCCGCCAAAATATAGACTCAACACAAAAAGTAGCTCTATAGCTCCTAATTAAATTATGTACTATCTTATTCTGTCTATCTTCAGTCAGGCTCAAATTTTTTATTTTATCGGCGTTTTAATTCGATTTTTCAACTCTAGTTTAATCACCAATTTATTAGAAATGTTATTATCATCTGCTTACTGTGAAATTCAGTTCTAATATTGCAAATAAATGCTAAGCATCCATCCCCATTGCGTCTGGTTACACTATTCCAAGGTCTACTATGTTGTCCATTTCTTGAACTGAGTTGAAATGATCGAAGTAAGAAAAACAAACTGATTGAAGACAATTTACTAAAACTAAAAAATTAACTAGTACTTCAATAAAATTGGTACTACAGTACTAAAACAGTGTTCATTAAAGTTCTTACTATCTAATTACAACAACCTCGCCATTTGTTTGTCGACTTTGTGGATTTATTTAGCGACGTATGTTTTTAAATGAATATAAAATAATTAACCTTCACTTACGTATTTCTGAATACATACGAAAGCGTAAAGCTTCATTCGAAGTTCTATCTTAAAACAACAAGAAAAACACTTCTTGTTTTATGTTTGATTACAAAACACACGAATTCGTATTCACCGATAAGGTAAAATTGTGAATATCGATATGGTAAACACTGATAAGGTAAAATTAAAAGATCGATGAGTTAAACCTGTATTTAAAATACAATTACGAAGCAATGTTCATTTAATTTCTGCAAGAATACAAATTAGATCTGAGGCCACTGCCTAAAATATTCAAAAAACAATCAATTATTATTAATTTCAAAATTTAAAGTTAATTACAAATACATATAAATAATAATATAATATAAAAGTAGAAAATAATACAGAAAAAATTTTTCAAATTTCAGTGCACCTTTCACTTTAATTAAATTTAATTTTAATTATTTAGGTTTATATAGAAAATAGGGGTCCAAATAAAACAAATTTAACCTAATTAGAAAATTTATTTATTCACTCAATTTGTTCTTTCTTATGTTAAAAAATTTGAAATTCGAAAAATTTGTTAATAATATAATATACATAATTACATAAAAGGTTGGTTTATCCGTTTGGAAAAAAAATTTATCTTATAAGAAAAAGTGTAAATGAAATTTAGTAGCAATAATAAATTAATAAAAATTTTGTTTTAGAAATATTAAGAAACCATTTCTGTAATCAAAAATATATAAAAAAACTGTAATAAAAAATAAGTTGCCTTCCTTTCTTGACATATACATTATATGTATCTTTGAAAATGTATATGAAGATGTGTTTATGTACATTGTACATACGAGTATATGTATATCAAAAAAACTATATGGAGAAAATTCTTCATCTCAGGAATTGGTCTCACATAAATTGTTTAAATAGTTTTTATTCGTTTGTTTGGTTGCCACAGTTACTGTAACTGTACTAAAGGAATTATGATTATTAAACGCAATCTAAAAACTAAAAAGTATTTAGCCCAGTTGGGAGAGATTTCTATAGAAACTGGAATAATTAATTGTATATAAAGATTAAAAATTATTCAAATCTGTCGAAAAAATATTTTGCTCATTTTTGAAATTTGATCATTAATTTTAATTTTGTTACTATTTCAAATTTTTCTTTTTATGTAATTTCACATATTTTGCTTTTTTACTTTATCATATACTAAGCCTACGTTTCAATTGCTGATAAAATGTACATACGTGCTATATTCATATAGTCAACTATTAATTTGATTAAACCAACATTTTTTGTAAGTAATTGTAATGAAATACGTTTTTATATATATCTGACAACTAAATTAAGTTTAAATTAAACTTGGGCAATTTTGGAAATCAAATTTAGATTTGTTACAATTTAGCAGCTGATTGGAACCTTGAACAAGTAGTTAATCCAAAAATAACAAGCATAAAAATTATATTAAACATTTTTTTTTAATTTCAACCGCCATTTTAAATATGGTGAATGTAAAAAATGGTTCAACAAATTTGACACTTTATTTAATAAATACTTTTATTATAAACATAAAAGATAAAAAACATAAAAATTGGTTATCATAATCTTAATGATTTAAAAAAAAATTGCACCATGCTTTAAAAAGGTTAATGCCAAAACGGTAGCACCAAAACAAAGTTTTTTAGTTTTTGCTAAAAGTGTTATGAGTATGTTATTTAAAAGTTTTATTATTTTTCATTTTTGATTATTATTTGAAATATTTATGAAATAGTTCTAAATATGGCGCCTAATTGACAAAACAGTAAATATCATTTTAAAATTGTAATGAAATAACTGAAATTTGTCATCGTTTTCAGTGCCATATATTTTATTGAAAATATTTTGAATTAAGTTTATACTAGTATACTGTGTGAAAACTGGTAAGTGGATTTTTGGTAAGGATGTGTAGTTTCATACAAATTGTGGAAACTCTTCAGTCCTGCAAAACCAGAGATGGGAACCAAAATTTTTTTTCAGTAGGTTCGGTTTTGGTTTAATAACAAATTTTATTATGGTTTTTGGTTAGGTTTCAGTTTCTTGATATTTTAAAACTTGGTTTTGGTTTGGTTTTAGGACTGTATAGTTTTTTGGTTTTGGTTTGTATTTGGTTCAGATTCAGAATTTAGATTCACATTTTTATTCTTAATTAATTCTCGATATTCAAATAAAAACAGCTTTATTTCACTAATAAGTCGCATTAAAGAGGGTGAGCACACTTGACTTATAATACGTAGGCAATGGATTCTAATTCTGTTCCGGCCATCGATAAACCTCGATCCTACAGACTCACTTGGTGTAGTTTCAAAATGTAGTAGTTTCAAAACGAAATGAGTAGATTTTTTCAATTTATGTAGGTAATAGAAAAAATTTTTTATTATTAAACCGAACCGTGAACCAAACATAAAAACATTGGTTTATGGTTCGGTTCAACTATAATTTAAGCAACTGGTTTGGTTTTGGTTTGGTTCCATTTAATCAAGTTGAAAACGGTTTGGTTTGGTTTTGGTTTTGGTTCGGTAAAATTTCGTTGGTCCAGTGGTTTTGGTTTGGTTCAAACGAACCAGTTTCCGTCTCCAGTTTCCGTGCAAAACAGAGTTATTTGTATCATTTTTGTAAAATTCTAACACGCGTAACATTTTTGGCGGCACATGTATCGATTGGGCTTTTGGGATATTGTTAAGAACCACAAAAGGAAAGTTTATGGAAAAATTTAGATTTTCCCTAATTTTTTCCACAGCGTAATGTCTTTATTTTATTCCCTGTATTACATGACCAATTTTTATATTACTTCGGTTTCAATTCACGAATTCACGAGGCTAAAGTGAAATTTTTACCCCCACTTTTTTGGCATTTCTCGACGTTTTAGGACCTACTGATTCTAAAAAAGCAAAAAAAATGTATGTCTGTTTGCCGCCGGCCGTCACAAGAAATCTCGAAAACCGCTAAAGGGATTTCAAAAACTTTTTTTTCTAAAAATAGGTTTGCTTAATGGGAAGAGCCGAAAGGACGATGTGTTCGATAACTGTACCGGAAGTGTGTCAAAAAATGGTCAAGTGTGTCAAAACAAGGAAATTTGCATATTTTTTACTTAAAAAACGTTCATTTTAAGTGATAATGAGTAGTAACCTTAAATTTAAAGAAATCTCGATAGTCGAGATTGGTATGTGAGACCAAAAACTAGATTATTGCATTATAAGTTTGTCAAAAAGTTATTGTCAAGTGTTTCAAAAGAATGATTTTCATTTATTTTTTTACCCAATTTATGTGAAGAAAAAATAACATTAATTATTTACGACATGAAATTGGACATGGAAATTTTAGATAAGCATTATTATAATTTTTAGAAGATTTTTGGAATTATGAAAAAAGTTTGTATTTTTGATTTTGTTAAAATTTTTGCGATATTTTTAGAAGTTTGAAAAAAATTTTATTAAATAATAAATCTTTAAAATATGAAAAACAGAAAAAAATGGCACTTTTTGAAATCGCCTAAATGCATGGCCTAAATTCAAACTTAAAAACAAAATCATCTAAAACTAAAAATGTTTTTTGACAGTGTACTATGTATTTTTAAAATCTTACCTTTCAAACAAAAAAATGTTGATTAAAATCGAACGGGCTTCGATCATAATTTAGCTTTAATCTTTGGTTGTCACTAATTTCTAATTAAATTTCAAGCCATCCTGTGTCAAAACTAGGTAAAAAATAAAAAAATTAAAACATGGTTTACGGAAGTTTCAAGGAACTCGGAACTCGGTTCACATCATCGGCGTTCGATTTCCAATCTTTATGGAAAAATCCTATTCTTATAACACCATCAATCTGAGTTATGCAATATTCCTTGATGAGGGCACACAATGATTTCCAAATTGCATATTTCTTTTAGTGTACGCCTCAAGAATCAGTTTTTTGATTGGAGGAGTTATTCTTGCTTCGACGATGATGTTCTCAAGCGGTCATTCGTTTAAGTGTCATGCTTAACAAAAAATGATATTTGTTAGTAAGAATTTCCCAAAAAATTTCTTCATAAAACAAAAATTGGGTGGCCAATAATCCAGTTAGTTGCATATTCCTTGATCATGTGACGTATTGTTTTCCTCAATTATTAAAGCCGAAATAAAAGGTTATATTAACAGATTTTTAAACAAAATCATTATGCCTTATTTTGCGATTTAGTTTAGTGTCATGGAAAAATATGAATGTAGTGTGTGTGATAGATTGAAAAATTTTAAAAACCACATTAATATTACTGGTGTTTAGTTTAACTGCACTAAAAACAAAAACTAAGTAAATTTTACAATTTTTTTACAACAGACAAAATTTTCGTAAGTTCAAAAACAATATTGTAAATTAAAAAAAAATTATTTGATAAAATCAAAAATTTGTTTGGGCTACAATAGGAGATTGTATTACTAGTGCGAACGCGTTTTTCAAACAAGAGTGTAGTTTTCAGCACGAGCGTAGCAATCACAGCACGAGCGTAGCAATCACCGAGTACTGCAATTACCGCGTTTGGAAACGCACTTTTAAACACTAGTTAGTTTTTAAAACAATTGCACAAAATTTATTGAATATTTATTTAATTGTTGTGCCATCTTCGTTGTAATATTACTTCGGTCTGAAAGACCTAAGTATTACATTCATGAGCTCAAAATGAAATTCTTACCCCCACTTTTTTGGCATTTCTCGACGTTTTAGGACCTACTGTTTCTAAAAAAGCAAAAAAAAAATGTATGTTTGTCTGTCGGCCGGCCGTCCGCCCGCCTCATTACCTATGCTGCAGGGAAAACCGCTGGAGGGATTTCAAAAATTTTTTTTTCTAAAACTAGCTATCCCAAGGGACAGGTCCGAAAGGACGCTGTGCTCGATAACTGTACTGGAAGTGTGTCAAAAAAATCATTAAGTGTGTCAAAAACAGCAAATTTTCATATTTTTGGCTTAAAAAAACGTTCATTTTAAGTGATTACGAGTAGGAACATTGAATTTGGAGAAATCTTGATGGTAGGGATTGGTATGTGAAATCAAAAACTAGATTATTGCATTATAAGTTTGTCAAAAAAATGTTGTCAAATGTGTCAAAAGAAAGATTTTTATTTATTTTTTTACCCAATTTTCTGGAAAAAAATAAAATTAATTGTTTGTTTGAAATGAAATTTTATTATTATTATTGAGAATTATGGCATTATAAGTTTGTCAAAAAAATGTTGTCTAGTGTGTCAAAAGAAAGATTTTTATTTATTTTTTTACCCAATTTTTTGGAATAAAATAAAATTAATTTTTTGTTTGAAATGAAATTTTATTATTATTATTGAGCAGTGTTGCAAAACGTTACTCGTAACGTAACGCAAAAACGAAATAACGAAATTAAATAGCGTTATTAGTAATAATTACGTTCATAACGTTTTAAAAATTAAACTACGTTACAATAACGTAAAACGTAACGATAACTCAATATTTTATTTCGTTTTTCGGGTGACTTTTTTTATAATTATGTATATGAAAATCAAAACGCAAAAACCGGTTGAATAAAATCCAACTTATCTGCTCTTTATCAATTTTTGCGGACGCTTAAACTACAGATTTTGGTAGTTCTAATGCCCTATTAATAGTCGGTAACGTTAACTTAACGTTAACTTTAACTTAACCGTAACTTAAGACACCTAAAAATTTTGATTTATAGTCGGTAAGAAATTACGTATTCATTGACGTTTGATCTGATATTAATTATGGTTTTGTAATCAATGTTACAAATCAATCAATTCTTTAAAAGTAATAAACTGATTTTAAAATCAAAATTTAGAATAATAAAATTCGAAACATACATTTGATACAAAATTTAAAAATAAAAAAATTTATTTTCATATTAATTTTCTGCTAATATTTGGCTTCAAAGTCGCTCTTTTTATATCCTTTGCATTTTTTAAAAAATAAAATTTTATTTTTATGGACACTTGCAATTAAATATTACTTTTCTTCAGTTTTTATACCAAACGTCAAAAAATCCTTAACAAAATCTTTAAGATAGAATCAAATGAACTTTACGTTAATTTAACGTTAAGTTTGCGTTAACGACTATAAATGCTCTAGTGCATTTTCATACATTTGTACTTTACGTTAAGTTAACGTTAAGTTAAAGTTACCGACTATAAATCGGGCATAAAATGTTGTACAATTTTAAGTTTATTTTAAATAATTTCAAGTCTGTAGTAGCCGTTTTGCATCACAGGTGTTTTGATAATTTTAAGAAAGAATATTTTTATGCTGGCCGAGAAATCAATCTGAAGATCTATTAAAAGCAACTCTAATAGTCATAAACAAACTATCAGATTTGTGAAAACCACTGATAAGATTGCTTAGTTTTGGTAAAAATTTATTATTTTTAATATGAAATGATTTCAAAATATTCGTCGGAGTGACGTGAATAATCCATTGTATAATTCTTTAATTTTAATTACGTCAGTTACATATCTACGCCCGTCGATGATCTCCACGAGATCAAAACTATAGTAGTGTGAATTATAAAAAATATATATACTTAAAAATTTTAAAATTATTGTTTTTTAATTGTTTTTTATATATAACAATAGTAAATAATAAAAGGTGTCGTTATTAAAATTAAAGAATTTGAAATGAGTCAGATTTTATAGTTACGTTATTTTAAAATTAAATTGTAATGTTTAAAACTAATCTGTTAAACATTACATTTAATTTTAAAATAACGTAATTATAACGTTATAACATAATAAAATATAATATTTTTCTGTTTCATAACGAAATAACGTACCGAAAAAATAAATATACTGTTACAAAAACGAAACGCATAACGTTACGATTTTTTTTTTCGTTTTGCAACACTGTTATTGAGAATTATAACATTATAAGTTTGTCAAAAAAATGTTGTCAAGTGTGTCAAAAGAAAGGTTTTTATTTATTTTTTACCCAATTTTTTTGGAAAAAAATAAAATTAATAGTTTGTGTGACATGAAATTTTATTATTATTATAGAGAATTATGGCATTATAAGTTTGTCAAAAAATATTGTCAAGTGTGTCAAAAAATGATTTCATTTATTTTTTTAGCCAATTTTTTGGAAAAAAAATGTAGCTGTTTTTATGACGTAAATGTAATTGAAAAATGAAATTGGACATGGAAATTTTTGAATTTGTTATAGTTTTTGAAATATTTTTAGAATTTTGAAAAAAGTTTGTATTTTTGATTTTGTTATAATTTTTGCAATATTTTTAAAATTTTGGGAAAAAGTTTTAATTTTTGATTTTGTAAGAATTTTTGGAATATTTTTAGAATTTGGAAAAATTTTAAATATTTAAGAATTTTTGGAATATTATTGGAATTTAGAAAAAGTTTAAATATTTGATTTTATTCTAATTTTTGGAATATATTTGGAATTTTGAAGTAATTTGCTTAAATTATGTTAATTTATGATCTGTTATAATTTTCCGGCAACGTCTTGATGTTTCGTGTTAGTTTCGTAAAAAATTTCTAAACGGAGATAAAAAAATACTTGTACTTTAACAAAGAGCTATGTTTGATATACATCGCTGCCCAAAACTAAAAACCATGTCCTCATAAAAGTTTTTTGCCGAAAACTATATCAAAATCCTTAGCGAAGTTTTGATATCTATATCTAAGAACTGTGAGATTTCAGCCCCTCTATATTTTGTATTTAAAATTATAGGTAGATCCAATTTGCATAAATTCGAATTAAATTAAATTTTTCAAATTTGATTTCATGAAATCGATCAAACATGAAAAGTGACACAAAATTTTGATTTAGTCAAACAAATAGTTTAAATAAATAACAGTATAATAGAAATAAATTTTAAAAATATAAAAATAGCAATCCGGCCACAAACAATCTATCAACAGTATAATATATTTTTAATTCGCCTACATATTAAAGTATTACTTTATTACTGTGATTTACGGCCTTAAAGTGTCACTTTTTAACTATTTATTTTGTTGTCATAGTTACGTCCAAAAAAGTAAAAAGCATTTGTATATGTTTAAATTCTATGAAAAATAGAATTTTTTATCAAAGCAATCCTTAAATTCAAAGTTTCATTATCCAATTAAAATAGTTGTTATCATTTGTTGTCATGGTTACACAATAATTTGAAAAAAATAACAAATATTTTGTCAAAGGTTACTTGTTCCAAATATTTTTATTTTAAAATTTATGCAAATTTAAAATTTTAAATTAGAATAAACAAATTTTTTAAAAATATATTGCTTGCGGCGAATAAAAATAGTATATGATGATGAAATTTTTAAAACGTAGTCATCGACATCCGTATCCACATCACATCCGTAAAGCTTTTTACTAAAAATATCTTGACAACTGATTTGTTGGAAACTCAAAATAATTGTTTTCTGTTGTGTTTAATTTAAATCGTTTTTACTAAATTAATATGTACATAGCTAAAATATTATTATTATTGCAATATAGTACATTATGATGCAAGGATGTAAAGCTAAAGATTTTGGACGTATTTGGAGTTTGCAAATCGAGGCGCCAGCCGAAATTTTTTGTCATTTTTCATTTCTTTATATATTTTTTATGAATTATACGCTGGCCTACTGTGATATCAGTTAATTATTTCAAAATTAGACTGATAACTTTTAATATCCCAGTAGGCCAGACGTATAAATATTTGTTATTAGTATAATTCAAATGTTATTGGTGAAATTGAATGATGTCATTACATTTTAGAGAGTTTTATTGGTTTAAATTAAAATAAAACTAAGGCAAAAAAATTTCAGTTGTAATTTCCCAAGGGCGGTGAAAATTCGAAATAATTGTTTGCCAAAAATTTCGCAAGCATATCGAAACCTCTGCCAACGGCCTCGTGCTTTTATCAATACCACTTGCTTGAGGAGTTTTTCAAAAAACTATGAAAATTTAGCAACGAACGAGGGGAATTCGTTTAGAAAATTGTTTGCCATTTTTCATTTCTTTATATATTTTTTATGAATTATTCTATGGGTTGACCTACTGTGATATCAGATAATTATTTCAAAATTAGGCTGATAATTTTTTTTTGCTGTCAGAAATTTTATTTTTCATTCATTCAAACTATGATATTTAAACAGTAGGCTTTGTTTTAACTGTCGGCAATTCTTCTTGTCGTCGATAATTTTGCTTTGTCGTTATGAAAATTCTTTGTTGTTATTTTTTCTTTTAACAAACTGAAATATAATTTCATCTTAGTAGGCGCATAAATGCTATAAATTTGTAATTTATTTTTGACAAATAAACATAAACATGCAATCATTTATGAATGAAAACGGACATTTTTATTATTAGCAATTTTACATAATATTTTATAAGCGGAATAATTTGTAGAAAAAACTTTATTTAGAAACTAATAATTATTATCTTTTAAACAAAATTATAATTTAAAAAAAAATTATCTTATAAATACCACTCTTCATTGAAATTTTTGTCTAAAATTTTTTAATTTTACTCATTAAATTATTTTTAAGCAACACTGCTCAATCAAACCACTACTTAAACCACTCGTCCTTCGGACTCGTGGTTTATTGTGCGCTTTGATTCGCAGTGTTGCTAAATAATTTAATTCGTAAAATCAAAAAATTTTCGAAAAAATTTCAATGACTCGTGGTATTACAACCGAAAACAAAACCAAAGCGTACATGATAAAATTTGAGTTAGGATCAAATTTTCAGTTTTAATATTATCAGTTTTATTTAAATCGAAATACTTTTGAGAAAATAAAATGAAAGTAAATAAGTTGTTTGAGCATTTTCCGATCGGCAAATATGTAATATACAAAATATCTACATAAGTATGTTATTTCGTAGGCATGTTTGGTCAAGATACGGATAACCGTAATGATATTTACATTTCTAGGCTATACTGTGTCTTTTTAATACAAAAACTGTCACGTTAAATTCGCACACTACTTTATGATTTAAAAAAAACTTCAACTTAAAACAATATTACTTATCCTGTGTATTTTACTTATTACTTATCCTGTGTATATTATTGCTAACAATTTTAACTGGAAAATATGGAGGGGCTGAAATCTCAAGCTCTGAGATATCAAGACTTCGTTTTGGTTAAGGATTTTGATATATTTTTCGGCATAAAACTTTTATGAGGACATTGTTTTTAGTTTTGGGCACATCGCATATCAAACATAACTTTTTGTTAAAGTACATGTATTATTTTATCTCTGTTTAGAAATTTATTACAAAACTTTATTACAACACGAAACATCTATACGTTGCCGGAAAATCACAACACATCATAAATTAACATAATTTAGAGAAAAATGATACACTCAGCAAAATACTCAAAAACCTCTCCATTTAGCGTTTCGAGAAAATATTACAAAATCACAAATTCATATTTCTTTCAAAATTCCAAAAATACTGTAAAAATTAAATAAAATCAAACTTTTTTCAAAATTCTTAAAATTATACAAAATCAAAAATTGAAACTTTTTTCAAAATTCCAAAAATTAGAATAAAATCAAATATTTAAAATGTTTCAAAATTCTAAAAATATTACAAAAATTCTTACAAAATCAAAAATTGAAACTTTTTTCAAAATTCTAAAAATATATATATAAAATGCACAAATTCAAAAATTCAATTTTTTTTCAAAATTCTAAAAATATTGCAAAAATTATAACAAAATCAAAAATTAAAACTTTTTCCAAAATTCTAAAAATATTGCAAAAACTATAACAAATTCATAAATTTTCATGTCACATTTACGTCATGCAAAAGCTAAATTTTTTTTTCCAAAAAATTGGCTAAAAAAATAAATGAAATAATTTTTTCGACATACTTGACAATATTTTTTTGACAAACTTATGCAATCAAATTCTCAATAATAATAATATCATTGTCATTTCATACCAATAACTAATTTTATTATTTTCTAAAAAATAAATGAAAATCATTTTTTTGACATACTTGACATTATTTTTTTGACAAACTTATAATTCCAAAATTCTCTATAATAATAATAAAATTTCCTGTCATACAAATAATTAATTTTATTTTTTCCAAAAAATTGGGTAAAAAATATATAAATCGAAGTAAAATCTTTCTTTTGACACACTTGGCAACACTTTTTTGACAAACTTATAATGCCATAATTCTCAATAATAATAATAAAATTTCATGTCATACAAATAATTAGTTTTATTTTTGCTTCTCAAAAATTGGGTTAAAAAATAAATTTCCTTCTTTTGACGCACTTGACAACATTTTTTTGACAAAATTATAATGCACCAATCTAGATTTTGGTCTCACATACCAATCCCGACCATCAAGATTTCTCCACATTCAATTTTCCTGCTCGTAATCACTTAGTATGAACGTTTTTTAAGCAAAAAATATGCAAATTTCATTGTTTTGACACACTTGACGATTTTTTGGACACACTTCCGGGACAGCTATCGAACACATCGTCCTTTCGGCTCTTACCATTGAGTATATACCTATTTTTAGAAACAAAACTTTTTGAAATCCGTCCAACCGTTTTCTAGATTTCGTCGGTTGTGACGGCCGGATGGCCGGACGGCCATTAAGACTGAAGTAAATTTTTCAAAACCAAACCTAGAATCTAAATGTTTTAAATTAAGATTTTATCTCGTTAAAAATATATTAAATGTAATTTTTGTTGTTTCAATTAGATTGATTCCAATCAGCAACAAATCAATTTGTTTTTATTTTAAATAAAAGTAATGAAATGTCGTTTTTTGTTTTGCCACTTGTTTTTATTAATAATACATTTTCCTACAAGAGATAAAAACACTGCTTTTTCGTGAGTGAAAATTTGTTCACGATACGTGTTAGCGTCGAGTGGGACAGTTTCACGAATGTAAAATGGTTTCATCTCGCGTAGGAAATCCAAAACTACGATAGTAAATATATAAACGATATTTATTATAAAGTATTAAATTAGAAATTATTTTAAATATTTTACGGGTGGTAAAGTAGAAGAATATAGCAATGCTTTATATAGCAACGGGCTATTATTTTACAGGCGTAAAGTTCAATTTCGCCACGATAACTAGGATGTAAAATGTGTTTTACGATTCATTTGTGCGTAAAAAAAATTACAGCAACTGCTGTCAGTAAATACAATTTTTTTTTATTCGCCTACATATCGTACCTCAAATCACAGTAATAAAGTGTTACTTTATTACTGTGATTTGTGGCCTTAAAGTGTCATTTTTTAGCCATATATTTTGTTGTCGTGGTTGATCTTTACCTGGTATGCATGCAGGATGTCAGTGGTAAATTAACTAATGAAATCCAAATTGCAAGTTTGCCTTGGATTGTGTTCAGTATTATACTGTAGAATTGCTAGTTTTACAGAATTGTGCTTCGGATGTGAAATTCCAGCCCTCGACAAAATATCTGAAATATTCAAATGCTAGATAAATTGCAAAAAGCTATCGATCGAATACGGAGTATTTTATTTCAGCATTTGAATGTTTCTTCGAGAAGAATTGCAATGGCTCCCGAGAATCATCGTTACACTATTGTAACACTGCTCCAACGGCGATATACGATGGATCAGTAGTGATACTGCATATAGAATCATTACGTGGATACGTTAATAATGTGATGAATGAATTGGGGCGTGTTGCAGTTTATTTCAATCAATCGATGATAGTGATTTATCATACCGATAAATTGTTGAATTCGTTTGATTGAGGTTGCAGCTGAGGTTGAGAAGTTAGAATATCATTCCATTAGGTGTTATCGTGTGACTGATAAAATCGGAAGGGTTTGGTCGAATAACGCATTTTAAACTCTTTAAACACCAAAATTGGCCAGTTTTTGGAACAGCTGGTCTTGGTAAAGTTTGTGTTGTTCCTAATTTTTCGATTCCATTAAGATATCGTTTATGTAGCCAAACAAGAAATCTATATCTCATAATCCATGTATCCCGGGAATTAAACTTGTGTATCCTGGATCAAAATCTTTTTCAGATTCCGAGCATTTGCAACGCTCTCTTTATAATTTTCAATAGCCATGTTTTTTATGTTTTCGATACAGCTCTTCTTGTGTTGGCTTTTCTTTTTCTGTAGAAATTTTGTTGAAATCATGGGGCATGTAGTGGACGATGTTTGTTAATCGTCTTCTTGTGGTTTTTGTTTATGTTCAACTCTTTGATGGCAATGATCGCCAAAGCATTTGATGCGTGTTTTTAGGGGTCGTCTTCCGATTATTTGTTTTTAGTATATTAATCAAATCAATATATTTAGCATTGAATTCTACCACTTAACTAAATAGCTTTGAATATTTTCAGATCTCATGTTGACCGTTTTAGGTAGATTTCATATAAAAATCTACCTATTGCAATGGGCTTCATCTCGGAATTTCGGAAAAATTTTTGTGCCAAACGACTATATATGATAAGCGGAGACAAAAAAACAAAAAAAAAAAAAATTTATATATATATATATATATATATATATATATATATATATATATATATATATATATATATATATATATATATATATATAAACGATATGAGATATAACGAAAACGACCGGCACTCTCACGGTCGCATTTGTTGAGGTAGATCAAAAAAATTTTTTGTACTTGTGTGTTTTAATAATATCTTGGACAAGTTCGTGAATCAGCAAAATCCAACACGTGGTTAAGAAACTAGAGGCTTTTTTCTGAAAAAAATTGATTTTTTAAAACCGTTATAACGGCCGTTTGGATACTAATATTTCAAAAAATTTAACAAATTTAGAATCTTTGGAATCTTTTTTATCAATTTGTTTTAAAACTAGACCTCTGCAGTTAGAGGTTCCTGAGTGAGCGGCTCCAACAAAAAAGTTTGCAAAAAAAAATTTTTTTTTGAAACAACCGGCACTCTCACGGTCGCATTTATAAAGCCAGATCAAAAAACCTTTTTTAAAAATGTGCGTTTTGTTAATATCTTGGACAAGTTCGTAAATCAGCCCAATCCAACACATGGTTAAGAAACTAGAGGCTTTATACTAGAAAAAAACTCTGTTTTTTAGATCCGTTATAACGGCCGTTTGGATTCTAATATTTTTAAAAACTTCATAAATTTAGAATTTTTAAAACCTTTTTAATCAGTTTCTTTCAAAAAAACGACCTCTGCAGTTGGAGGTTTCTGAGTGAACGGCTCCAACAAAAAAGCTTGTAAAACACAAAATGCGTTTGAATCAACCGGCGCTCTCATGGTTGCATTTGTGGAGCCAGTTAAAAAAACCTTTCTTAAAAATGTGTGTTTTATTAATATCTTGGACAAGTTCGTAAATCAGAAAAATTTGACACATGGTTAAGGAACTATAGGCTTTATACTAGAAAAAAAAGTGGTTTTTTTAATCCGTTATAACGGCCGTTTGGATACTAATATTTTTAAAATCTTCATAAATTTAGAATCTGTGGAAACATTTTAATCCGTTTCTTATAAATATAAACCTCTGCAGTTAGAGGTTTTTGACTTGTTGGCTTCAACAAAAAAGTTTGCAACAATCCCCAACTACAATTTCCAAAAACCTTATAACAGTCAATGTCAACCTTATAACAGTCAAAAAATAAAAGATTTGAATAGAAGAAATTAATTTTTTTTCTTAGAAATAAACTATTTTGATATTTTGCAGTAATTGCACAACATATGATATAGAGTAGGTTTGTGTCATAAATTATCACACACATGTTCTGTGGTAGATTTTATATTTGTTTGTTGCAAAATTGGATAGATATAATTTTGCTTGTAGGTAGCTAATTTTCTTTTTAAAATTTGTTCGATATCTGTTTTAAATTAGTTTGTTTTGTTTAAACGTATCTGATACATCAGATTCTACTGGCACACAAAACTGTCTGATCTCGAAATCTACCTATTTCTAGCGGATATACGTGCCGCTTGGACTTTTTCTATTACTAATAGTAATTTAGAACGATTAATTAACTGATTAACTAATTAGCAAGAATTCCAAGAAGATCTTAAGAAATTAGAAGCCCGTGAAATTATAAGACTTTAACATTTTAAAAAAAATTTCAGCTCATCACTTTAATGCCACATTAGTATCAGATACAGTCAGATCAAATTTTCGGACGGATTAGACGACCCTTCAAAACATCAATTTGTTTCCATTTGTTTCCACAAAAAACTGACGTTTTTGATCGACGATTCCTTATAGCTGCTACTTACACAATTTATTGGTAAATTATTTTGATATTCAAAATTTTATTTTAATTATATAAATATAGAGAACTTGGTTATAAATTATATGTGTAGATTAATCGATAACTAAATTGAAAACATTCAAGCGTACACGATCTCACTTAATGAAAAAAGCTCGATAGTAAGTGAAGGAATATTTTTTACCTTTTTACCGCCAACCAAAATGACAAAGAAAATATTGCATTGAACTGAATTTGCTGTTCAAAAATCGAATTGATTAAATAAATTAACTAATTAATTTATCGTATGGGTGACGTGAATATAATTAAGTAGCAGATGGTTCATGTCATGAGTATGGTCGTTAACTGATCGTGTGATCGTTTAAGTTTTTGTAGTGATTAATTATTTAGATTTAAATATATTAACTTTGTAGTGGTTACATACAACATTCCTTCTCTTATACCACGAATTCGAAATTTATAATTTGCTTCGCTGAAATGTGTTATAAATATACGTTGTCTCTGTTTCAAGCTATAAATACTGAAAATTATCAATTTTCATTATTATTTACAAAATTTGGCATACTCATACCATTAAATAATTTAAAAATCGGTAAAAATCGCAGCTAAACAGGCGTATTAATTTTGCTAAACTCAGTTTAGCCGAAACATTTAAAATGTTTCGTAGTTTTAAAAAACCAAACAACTTCGTTGGCACGATTGCAAGATTACAAGTTGGCAAGATTGCAAAGAAAATAAAAGTTTATGTTTTAAAATTTAAATAAGTTAGATTGTGCCTTTTTGGTGTATTAATTTAAAAAATAAATTATGAAGTTATAATATTAAAATTAATTACTATTACTTAATTACAACGAATTTGGCTTTACGTTTTATTTTATTTTTGGTGTAATAAATGTTGTAATAATTAAAAAAACATTTTAAAATTGAGCTATTACTAGTTACAAAATTTAAATATACTTGGATTGGACCAATTCATTAAATTGTAATTATTAAGCTTTTTTTTTATAAATTCACATTATTAACTTTTTTGTCAAAAACTAATATTTTGTAGTTATTTTAGCTTATGAAACTTTTCCTTTCATGATTACTATAACATTACAATTTAAATTTTACATTTAACTATTTCAAAAAGCAAACAAAAAAATGTGATCCTTTCAATAATCTAATCTTTAAGAAATAAAATTATTTACTATATTCATTAGAATTACATAACTTAAAAATTTTTTAAATATAAACTAAGTTACAAAATATTAGACCCTTTTGTTAGCGGTTTCTTTCGCAATAATTTATTTATTTATTGTATATATATATATATATATACATTTATATATATATATTTATATATATTTATATATATATATATATATATATATATATATATATATATATATATATATATATATATATATATATATATATATATATATATATATATATATATATATATATATATATATAAATTTTGAGAAATATTAGCGCATTTTCGTTTGAAATTAGTTGAAAACAAATATATTATTATACATATAAGTATTTAATAAATTTGAAATTATAACTCGATTTAGAATAATTTAATTAGCAAACAAAAAATGACACAAAATTACATAATTAAAGATTTATTAGAGATGAAAATAAAAAACATAAAAATTGAACATTTTTTTTTTATTTGTCTTGTTTACGATACCACTGTGTTTCTTTTAGGTAAACTTGCTACCCGAACCAGTTTTTAAATGGAATGACAAAAATGTGAGTTGCCTTATATCTTATTGGCGTGTGCGTAGTGCAGTGTAGTGGTTTTGTAAATACGAATGTAGTATGAGTGTTCACCTGGCGTTGTAAGTCGATTGCAACGCCTCCATTGAAGAAATTTTAAAGCTAATTGACAGTCGTTTATATATATCGTAAGCGTCATAAAGGCTAAATTCTTATGATTTCTTAAAACAAAGTTAAATTTTCGATTTGTTACTGCAAGTTTTTAAAACTAATTTGCTTTTTACGTCTTATTTTATTTTTATTTTCTCTATTGTGAAATATTGATTGACCTATGTTATATTTTATATGTGATAGGATTTATTGTTTGCTATCCATTCGTTAACCAAAAACAATACAAAACAAAAAAAAAAAAATTTGGATCCATCAATACCTTAGAACGCATGTTGTTGTGGGTTCATGGTATTTAAAGGTTTTGTGTTGATTTTTTATTGTAAGCTAGACATGTCATGTTTAGTGTTAATTATATTAAAAATAAATTAACATCTCTGAATATAAAAAGATACCATGCCAACTAGGATGCCATGCCATGCCATGCAGGAAAATAAATTAACATCTCTGAATATCCGAAGATACCATGCCAACAACTAGTGAAGAAACATTATCAAATATTTTGGGTTTTTTAAGCATTAAACAAATTATCTATTTTAACACAATGATCTCAATTTATAAAATAATAAATAATCTATGTCCTTCCTATTTAAGTAATAGAATAAAATTTAACCATCAAAATGAATATAAAAATAAAAGGAAATTACGACATAGTGATGAAATTAAAATAAACGCAATAAAAGAATTTCATTACTTTATAATGGAGCAAAAATTTTTAATTCGTTACCAAAGGACGTTAAGGAATCAAATACAGTAAATTGTTTTAGAAATTTATTAAGAAAATTCATAAAAGAAAAGGTGATAAGGTAAATTGTAAATAGTTTAATTAATGAGGATTCTAAATTATGTTTCCCTTAGAAATTTATGAACATTGATTTTAAAATGTTGGGTATTAAAATAATTATAATATTATTCCTAATACAATACACAGCACATTGTATAAAAAAAATGGCGACGATCTTTCAAACATTACTACGATACGCTACAAAAGTGTTCACGTGGTCCGTAGTTCAAAATCTACTCAAATGCACTCCACACATTTTGAATAGAGTCAAAACCCCCTATATAGAAGCCTTCTTTATTTTTTATCACAGTAAAAATCGTGAACTTGTAGCGGCATTTTGAAATTAAAACTCAATATAAAGAAAATTCAAAAAATCGCCATAACGCCATCTAGAAAAATAAAACTCCATGTAAAAAAATTCAAAAAAATTTAATCAAAAACACTAATCCAATTTTTTGCATATGGCATGTTATGGCATATGGCTTGTTCATTGGCATGTTCATATGGCATGTTCATTGTTTATTGCAAATGGCGTGAATCAGTAGGGCTATGATTAACTGTGGGTCTTCACATAACATCTACAATCGAGTTATACAAGAAATCACACGTGAAGACTACTTCTATCAAAGTCATAACATTTTTCATGATATCTTTTTCTACAAGAATTGTATCATACTGATAGATTTTATGATAATTAAAAAAAAAAAAGGCGATTTGATTTTGTTTATCTTCAAAAATTTAAAATTCAAAGCATATTTTATATATTATTTATATTTAAAATTTGTAGAATGTTTTTGAATACATAGTTATAACAAAATTATGGAAAAAATCAAAAGAGAAGTTAAAGCTTTGCAAACAAACAAAAACGATGTTTTATATCGGTCAAAATATATCAGTATGATATTTTGTAATACCAACAGCCATCTTTGATATTTCTGTTGCATTTTTATCAATATCATTGGCATGATATTTGTCACGTATAGAGGATGTGTTAGCACAGAAAAAATCGTGAACTTGTAGCGCCATTTTGAAATTAAAACTCACTATAAAAAAAGTCAAAAAAATTTTAACGCCAACTGGAAAAATAACAGGTTGATTCTGAGTTAAGAGGTCTTAGCTATGATTATTTTTGTTATGACATTTTTTTTAAGAGGAATATCTTAATTGCGATTCTGCGAACGTTGTCATAAAAAGCCTCATAATAATTCTACAAATATATTTTGGAGATCTTTCAAACGGCTATTTTTATAAACAAAATTATTGTAAAATGTCATATTTTCTTTTTAAATAATTTAAATACAAATTAAAATACCATATAAATTATTATTAAGAATTATGATATATTATATAATAGTTTTTTTTTGTTTGTGAAAAGATTCAACCGCCATTTTATTATACTTAAAATCAAAAATGTATTTTATTTTATAATAATTTATATACAATTAATATAAAATTATACCATATATTAATTATTAATTATTTTGCAATAAATTTGTGAGAAAAGAATGATTGTTTTTCCTTAAAGATTATATAAAATTTTCATAAAACAACATCAAAGTATGATATTGCAAATATGAAATTTTCAATCGCCATTTTATTTAAAATCAATATCAATATATATCTTATATTATAATTTTGATTTAAACTGAAATAAAATATAGATAATTACTATAAATTTTAGAATAATTACATAAATAATTCATAATTAATATTTTATCCTTTATTAATATAATTTTTATACAAGAATTCAAATAAAAGAGTATGAAACTTTAAATTATGATGCATTATTATGAAATAATTCATAATTAATATTTTATCCTTTATTAATATAATTTTTATACAAGAATTCAAATAAAAGAGTATGAAACTTTAAATTATAATGCTTAAGATGTTTGATGGTCTTACGTTAATATGTTATTTTTTGACATCTCACAGTTGTGACTGTGACTATTTTGACATCTGTGAGGGTATGTCAGAATCAGCTTGTACAGGCTGATTCTGAGTTAAGAGGTCTTAGCTACGATTATTTTTGTTATGACAATTTTTTTAGGAGGAATATCTTAATTGCGATTCTGTGAACTTTGTCATAAAAAACCTCATAATAATTCTACAAATATATTTTGGAGATCTCTCAAACGGCTATTTTTATAAACAAAATTATTATAAAATGTCATATTTTCTTTTTAAATAATTTAAATACAAATTAAAATACCATATAAATTATTATTAAGAATTATGGTATATTATATAATAATTTTTTATAAAAATCAAGTTATGTTTTACAAAATTTTTTAAGGTATGAATAATTTTTGTTCGTGAAATCAAAAATCAAAAATGTATTTTATTTTATAATAATCTATATACAATTAATATAAAATTATACCACATATTAATTATTGATTATTTTGTAATAAATTTGTGAGAAAAGAATGTTTGTTTTTCCTTAAAGTTTATATAAGATTTGCAAATTTTCATAAAACAACATGAGACGTCAAAGTTTGATATTGTAAATATGAAATTTTCAATAGCCATTTTATTTAAAATCAATATCAATATATATTTTATATTATAATTTTGATTCAAACTGAAATAAAATATAGATAATTATTTTAAATTTTATAATAATTACACAAATAATTCATAACTAATATTTTATCCTTTACTAATATAATTTTTCATACAAGAATTCAAATAAAAAAATATTAAACTTTAAATTATGATGCTTAAGATGACCATGTTTGATGATCTTACGTTAAGAGGTTATTTTTTGACATCTCACAGTTGTTCTGGATACGGATGGTTGATGTTGACGATCATGATTCATACGGGCACTCACTTTCACTTTTATAAATAAAACACTTAAAATTCATATATAAATATATATTTCTTTATATTAGAATATATTTTTTTTTTTTATATCACTAAATTATTTTATTTTTTTTTTATTTGTATTTTTAGGGATGTTTATAACTTAATTTCACTTAGGACTAAAATTTCTTACACTTAAAATTAATTTGATTGATAGATGTATATTTGAAATTATTTTGGAGGAAAGGGATGTTTTTGACTGGGTAGCGATTTTGTACCATTATCTCTCTTGTTATTTCTCTAGTGTAGAGAATTATCTCTCCTGGGGAAAACTAAAAAAAAAGTCTACATACCCACACTCAAATTTCCCCTTAAGATAAATTCAAATACAATACAAATCGAACCAATCACGACGTGACATTTATGGACACGTGATATATTTACAATTTAAATGAATCAATCAAAGACAATTGTATATATTACAATTTATCTCTCCTTTTATTTCTCTAGGAGAGATAATGGTACAAAATCGCTACCCTGGTGGTTTTAAGATTACTGATTGATCACTGATCGGATAAATTCTTTTTTTGAAGATCGTTGTTTTTTCGCTTTCTATTCGTTTTTTTAATTTTATAATATCAATTGTGTTAAGGAAGGGATATTTTGGGTTTTTATTTTTGGAAATTTTGGAATTTTTAATAAAACATCTGTTTTTAAAATGAAAAGGAAAAGGGAATAGATTTGTTATTTTAGGCTAATAAATAAATTGGATTTTTATGACGGAAAGTTTTTGGATGATGATAGAAATGTATTTGGTGTTTTGATAGGATTTATGATGTCTGGCTACATCAAAAGAAGGTAAGGATTATGGATATTATAAGAATGGAAATTTGGGTTTTATTATTATATTATATTTAATTATTCGTAAATAATAAATAGTTTGGATTTGGGACTTTTAGTGTCTGGCGTCATCGAAGGGATGTTGGGATTATGGATTAAGGATGTAACTGAATTTGAAATTATTTTATGTAATAACATTTTTGTTATAGTTTAATTGTATTTTCACACAACACAGTTGTGACTACATATAGAATCGCATTTAAGAGGTTTTAGTCTTAGCTAAGAGAAAAGTCTTTGATATGACTATTTTTACATCTGTGAGGGTATGTCAGAATCAGCCTGTAAAATAGCATATAAATTAATAAGAATTATGCCTTATGGTATGAAAAATGGTTGGATTTTAGTACCATAATCAATTTTGAATAAGTATAGTATATAATAATTTTTTATAAAAATCAAGTTTATGTTTTACAAAATTTTTTAAGGTATTAATAATTTTTGTTTGTGAAAATATTCAACCGCCATTTTCAATAATCAAAAATGTATTTTATTTTATAATAATTTATATACAATTAATATAAGATCATACCATATATTAATTATTTTGCAATAAATTTGTGAGAAAAGAATGATTGTTTTTCCTTAAAGTTTATATAAAATTTGCAAAATTTTCATAAAACAACATGAGACGTCAAAGTTTGATATAGCAAATATGAAATTTTCAATCGCCATTTTATTTAAAATCAATATCAATATATATTTTGTTTTATAATTATGATTCATACTAAAATAAAATATAGATAATTATTATAAATTTTATAATAATTACATAAATAATTCATAATTAATATTTGATCCTTTATTAATGTTATGTATAAAAATTGTTATGTATAAAATATTCAATTACGTAGGTTGCACTGTACTAGTAATTAAATATGTAAGTAAAACCGGTACAATTAAAAATCAGAAAATCAAAATTATTTATAAAAATTGTTAACTTGAGCATTCTTATTTTTACCGTGAACAAATTCACTAATAATAATATATATAAAGTTACTGTTTGAGAAAATTAAATTGAAGTGTTTATATTATCTAACCCGATATATCATTGGCGACGAACGGGTCTCTACGTTTTGGATATCGATGGTAATTATATTTATATAACAGAAAAAATGTGCGTTCATATAGTGGTTCAATAAATTTATACAAAACAAAAAGTTTAAGAATGAAAAAATACGGTGAATTGGTAGTAAAAACAAATTAATGCAGCGGATTAAACAAAATTAGTAAAGTAAAAGTAAATGAAAGTGATAGACGAAAGTTGGTGATAAATAAAATACGATGGTTGGAAAAATTGAAGAGTTTCAACCTGGAGAAGATTTTGGTGAATATGTCGACAGAATTAAAATGTACTTTAAAGTAAATAAAACGGAAGATGAAGATAAAACGGCGCTTTTTATTACGGTGATGGGAGCAGCAGCGTATAAAGTATTAAAATCATTGTGTGTTCCAGAAGATCCAACAAAGAAAAAATTTGATGAAATGGTGAAAAAATTGACGCAACATTATAGCCCTCGGATAAATAAGCGTGCGGAGAGGTATAAATTTCACAAGGCTTCGCAGTCGGAAGGCGTTACCGAATTCATCATAAAATTAAAAACGTTAGCCCAAACATGTGCTTTTGGTGAATTTCTGGATAAAAATTTAGCAACGGGAACAGATGCCGCTACCATTCATGACACCGTTCTAAAATATAAATCATCGGCAATTGATGATGCATTGACGGACCGTTTTATTGCAGGAATTCGAAAGGAAAATATTCAACAAGCCTTGTTGAATAATGATTCATTAAATTTTGAAAAGTGTTGTGAAATGGCACTTAATTTAGAAATGAGTGAGAAAGAGTCAAAAGCAATTCAACCACTACCACATTATGCCGTTAATCCAAGACGAGAGAAATTTCGAACCAGTAATTACAGAAGTCGATCAAGGTCACCCAGTTTTGAAAACAAGTCGGATGTTTATCCTACAAATGATAAAATATATCAAAATAGAAGTCCACAACGGTCTACAGTATGTCAAAAATGCCGCAAGTGGCATCAAGAAGGAAATTGTCCAGCACAAAATTGGCAATGTTTTCTGTGCAAAAAACGTGGTCACATATCCAGTGGATGTTTTTACCGAAATCGTTATGTGCGTCATATACATAGTGTTAACATAAAGTTTCCGGATCCATTACTGTTAACGCTGATTGTAGAAGGAAAAAAATTGGAAATGGAGGTCGATTCGGGAGCATGTTCAGCGATAATTAGTGAAGAGCAATATAAAAATTTGTATCCTAATATATGTTTAATAAATATTTCTAATGAATTATTATCGGTTTCAGGTTATATAGAAACTATTGGAAAAATTGAGGTTGTGGTGGAGTTTCGCAGGCAGCAGCATGTGCTTGATTTAGTGGTGATTAGATCCTCAATAAAATTTAGACCTTTGATAGGGAGAACATGGATGAATGTGTTACTTCCAAATTGGAAAGAAAGCTTACTAGTTTCAACAACAAATGATACGGTAAATACAAATTTTGAACTTCATGATTTAATTAAAATAAATTTTCCAAATATTGTGTCGGAAACGTTGGATAATCCTATTGAGGGATTTTCAGCTGAAATTCTAGTAAAAGATAACGCGGTGCCAATATTCCATAAAGCTTACTCGGTTCCATTTAAACTCAAAGATAAAGTGGAGAAGGAGCTAAATAGATTAGTGAACGAAAAAATATTAAGTCCCATTAAATATAGTATGTGGGCTAGTCCGATAGTTATTATTCCGATTTGTATAGATTTCAAGGTAACGGTAAATAAATTTATAGAAATGGAACATTATCCATTACCCAAAATTGAGGATATTTTCGCTAATTTGGCAAATTGCAAATTTTTTTGCGTCATCGACCTTTCTGGCGCATATCAGCAGTTATTATTGTCCGAAAATTCTCAAAAGTATTTTGTAATCAATACTCATAAAGGGTTATTTCAGTATAATCGTCTTCCATTCGGGGTCTCCAGTGCCCCTATGATATTTCAGTCTGTCATGGATCAAATTTTAGTTGATTTAGAGTTTGTATTTTGCTTTATTGACGACACAATTGTAGGCGGGAGAACATATGAAGAATGCAAACAAAATCTTTTCAAAGTGTTACAGCGTTTAAATGTGTATAATATAAAAATAAATTTAAGTAAATGTAAATTTTTGGAAGATTCCGTAAAATATTTAGGTCACTGTTTGTCGGAAAACAAATTACGTCCAAATGATGAAAAAGTGGAAGCTTTGGTTAATGCACCAGCTCCAAAAGATTTAAAACAGCTTCAGTCATATCTTGGTTTAATTAACTATTATCATCGTTTTCTTCCAAATTTGTCGACTCATTTAAAGGATTTATATGCACTGCTTCAAAAAGACTCAATATTTGAATGGAAGGAAGAACATAATAAATGTTTTGAAAATAGTAAACAACTTATATTAAAAAATAACGTTTTAGAACTTTACGACCCTCAAAAACCAATAATACTTGCTTCTGATGCAAGTCCATATGGAGTTGGAGCAGTGTTATCTCATATAAATAACGGTGAAGAAAAACCAGTTATGTTTGTATCGAGAAGTCTTTCTTCTGCGGAAAAATCGTATTCGCAACTACATCGTGAAGCTTTGGCAATAATATTTGCTATAAATAAATTTCATAAATATATTTATGGGCATAAATTTTTAATATATTGCGATAATCAAGCGTTGAAAGAAATTTTGCAACCGAGAAAAGGAACATCAGCGGTGGCAGCATTTCGATTACAGCGGTGGTCGGTAATACTTTCTATGTACAATTATGATATAAAGTTTCGTCATGGTAAGAAAATGGCAAATGTGGATGCATTATCCAGACTTCCACTAGAAAATCCAAATTTGCAAGATGAGGATTGTTTAAATTATTTAAATTATTCAGAAAAGTTACCCATAAATGTGACAGACGTTGAAAAAAGTTTAAAGGACGATAAAATTTTGTCTCAAGTATATGAATATGTACTTAACGGATGGCCAAATAATATTGAGCAAGAATTAAAGAAATACTTTTTAAAAAGAGCAAGTTTAAATACTGATAGTGGGTGTTTATATTATGGAGATAGAGTAGTAATTGGAGATGGTCTAAAACATAAAATTCTACAACTGTTACATGAGAATCATCTCGGTATTGTTAAAATGAAAATGTTAGCGCGATCCTATTTTTGGTGGTGTGGAATAGATTTTGATATAGAAAAATTTGTTAGAAGTTGTCTAATATGCGAACAAACACAAAATATTCCAAAAGAAGTAGTGGTTTCTAAATGGCCTATGGTAGAACGTCCCTTCCAAAGAATTCACGTGGATTTTTTCTACTTTACTAAACATGTTTTTATGCTTATTTCTGATGCTTATAGTAAATTTGTTGACGTGAGGGAAATGAATAGGACAACAGCGTATGAGGTAAACAAAAGTTTATCTAGTTTTTTTTGCATTTTTGGTTTACCACATGAAATAGTCACTGATAATGGCCCACCTTTCACTTCCTTCGAATTTTCGAAGTTTTGTAAGCTACATGGAATAATTGAAACGCATTCGCCCCCGTTTCACGCCCAGTCAAATGGATTGGCAGAACGGAACGTTCAATCAATAAAAAAAGTTTTGAAGAAATTTCTTGTTGAAAATAGTAATTTAAGTATTGAAGAAAAGATAAATAAATTTCATATACACCAACATAATACGCCTCATGCTGCTACTGGTAAAACTCCATCAGAAATGATTTTCTCGTTTAAACCAAAATTACTGTTAGATTTAGTTAATGTTAAGAAAAGAGTCTCGTTTGATATTGATCAAAACTTAACAAACTCAGAAATATATGCTCATGATAAAATAGAAAAACCGATAGAACAGAGAGATAATTTTAAAAAAGATAAGGAAATTGTAAATGAAAATGTATATATAAAAACAAAAGTAGAAACATTTGAAGAAAATGATAAAGTAATGTACAGAAATCATTTTAAATTGCACATAAAATGGATACCAGCGAGAGTGATTAGAAAAATAAGTGAATGTACTTTTTTAATAAATGTAAATAATCATGTTCGCTACGTCCATAAAAATCAAATACGTCATTCAAACTTGGACGATAAATTTCATCCGTCTATAGATATTTTGCCAAATTTGAATGATGAGATAGCAATTTCAGATGATCCTGCAAAAAATGAGCCAAAATTAGAAAATAAAAATTTAAAATTTGATGTAAAATACGAAGATAGTGATAGGGATTTAGAAAAAGAAATTGGCGAAAATGATAATATAGTTGAATTTAGAAGGTCTAAGAGAACTCGTAAAATTCCAGATAGATATTAACTATAATAACGATAAATATTAAATGTGTAACTTATTAATTATATTTATGTATTTATATAGTTTTATTTATTTTTAGTATCTAGGCTTTATTTTAATTTATCATTCGTTTGTGTTTATCCTGCAGTACTATTTTTTTTTAATTATTTTTTTTTAAGGAACCGCATATTGTTATGTATAAAAATTGTTATGTATAAAATATTCAATTACGTAGGTTGCACTGTACTAGTAATTAAATATGTAAGTAAAACCGGTACAATTAAAAATCAGAAAATCAAAATTATTTATAAAAATTGTTAACTTGAGCATTCTTATTTTTACCGTGAACAAATTCACTAATAATAATATATATAAAGTTACTGTTTGAGAAAATTAAATTGAAGTGTTTATATTATCTAACCCGATATATCAATTAATATAGTTTTTCATACAAGAATTCAAATAAAAAATATAAAACTTTAAATTATGATGCTTAAGATGACCATGTTTGATGGTCTTACGTTAAGAGGATTTTTTTTAACATCTCACAGTTGTGACTACATACAGAATCGCATTTAAGAGGTTTTAGTCTTAGCTAAGACTTAGCTTTGCTATGACTATTGTTACATCTGTGAGGGTATATCAGAATCAGCCTGTTAACTTGCTCCGTTTTTAATTTATTTTAAATTATTGCTAAGTAGTATAATTATAGTAATTATACGTTTGTCGCTCAACAAAAATGTCATATTTTCTTCTTAAATAATTTAAATACAAATTAAAATACCAGATAAACTGTTATTAATAATTATGGCAATATTATATATAATAGTTTTTTGTAAAAATCAAGTTTATGTTTTGGAAAATATTTTAAGATATTAATAATTTTCGTTATTGAAAATATTCAACCGTCATTTTATTGAATATCAATCTTGAAATGGATTTTATTTTATAATAATTTATATGCAATTAATATAAAATTATACCATATATTGATTAATTATTTATTTTAGAATAAATTTGTTCAAAAACAATATATAAAATTTGCACAAATAAAACAACATGAGACGTCAAACTTTGATTTTGCAAATATAAAATCTTCAATCGCCATTTTATTTAAAATCATTATCAATATATATTTTGTTTTAAAATTTTGATACAAAATAAAATATAGGTAGTTATTATAATTTTTATAATAATTACAAATTACATAAATAATTCATAATTAATATTTTATCCTTTATTAATATAATTTTTCATACAAGAATCCAAGTAAAAAAATATGAAACGTTAAATTATGATGCTTAAGATGACCATGTTTGATGGTTGTTAAGAGGTTATTTTTTGACATTTTACAGTTGTAACTAGTCTACATACAGAATCGCATTTAAGAGGTTTTAGTCTTAGCTAAGAGAAAAGTCTTTGCTATGACTATTTTTACATCTGTGAGGGTATGCCAGAATCAGCCTGTATAGCGATTTTTCTGTTCCAGTGTTTGTTGCAATGGCGCTGCAAAAGGGGGATAAGAGAATAAATTCAAACAATTTTATATGGGATTCCATACAAAACACAACTTGAATAGTTTTACATATTATCTATGAAAATTCTCATTTTACTACAATTAAATTATTTAAATTTGTTTATGAACTATTATTGACTGTATATTAAACATAATATATGAAGTTTTTTATTTTCTTCTGTCCGTAAAACAAATACGAAAATAGATTAAATTTTTCACACAACTTTGTATGGGAAATTTTGGCAATTTTTATGTTTTGTGGCGATAAATTTCAATAATGTAATTCTATAAACACATAAAAATAACGACAATATACATCGGAAACAATCCCGGCTGAAAGGTATGAGACAGGTTGCACAAACAGAAACTTTATTGGGTTAAAATAAAAAAGTCTGTTCATATAAATATAAAGTAGAACAATGCTGTCATTCCTTCTGTTTGCACTTTAACACGCCATTTTTTTGTTAAATTTCAATTTAATTAAATAATACAATTTAAGAACATATAATTGAAATAAATCGTTTAGCTTTTATAATTAATTGCAAAGTTTTCTTGAGTAAGAATGTAGAGATTTGTGAGTGGAACACTTTTAATTATATATCGAAAAATTATGTGCTGATGCCGCCCATTGGAATAAAAGTTTATGTGAAAATTTCTGAAAGCAACTAAACAACAGCGTAAAACTACTGAATATATATTATATCTACGGTGTCGATATATCAAAACAAAATTTATTACTAAATATTCGTTGTCGTTAAAGAAGGTTTAAAAATAGTAAATACCGAGTAAATATTTCATTACAAATTTAAACCTAATCAACGGTTAGAGAAACTACGTACACACAATAAAAATAATTGAGTTAGGTTATGTGTAAGATTTATCAACGCATCTGATTCATCAAAATCATAATCTAATATCAACTGTATTCATCATATCCTTCAACTCTATTAAGTACCAACGCCTCTAGCAGCTAACTTCGTTTGGAGCACTTAACTATTGGATCTAGTACACTAAAGCTGGTGACCACCGACATCTGGATTCGCACTATTTTAAAAAAAAATTCAGGTAACCTTTTTTTGTATTTTTCGGCCGGGATTTGTGTTATTTACCATATTAGATACAATTTTTTTTTATTTTTTATTTGCTTTCACATATTTTAAATATATAAATTTATACACAATGCATACAATTAAAGAAATTTTAATTGTAATTGTTACTTTGTTTGTCGGGTTGTGCGCCTTTATCTTCGCACAACGACATGCATTGGAAGTGTTTGTCGCCGCAACACTATTCTACCTAGTTGCCGTCCTAACTAGGCTCTCCCGCCACACATTCGCGTTCCCAGCAGTTTCAGCAGGTCCACCAGAACCTGAGGAAACTGCTGCATCTTCCGGGTCTCAAACATTCACGTACACCGAAGACCAGCTTGAGGCACTGGTCGCTCAGCGGATCGATGCCGCTTTGGCACGACTAAATCTTGGAGGTCCTACTCCAAATCCTCCACCACCTCCAACTTCCACTCCGTCTCCATCTCCAGCTACATCTTCTTCGGCAACAATGCCACAAATTGCCCATGTAGCAATAAAAATTCCTCCTTTCTGGTCTGAAACACCAGACCTGTGGTTCATCACCTTAGAAGGGCAGTTCTTGTTGGGAAACATTAAGTCCCAACATACTAAGTATGGCCATCTACTTAGTACCATTACTCCCACACTGGCGAAATTAGTCGGTGACATCTTGGTACAGCCCGACCGAGATTTTCCTTATGATAGGCTTAAAGAGGCTCTCTTAGCCCGCCTATCCAGCAGCACTTCAGACCGCATTCACAAAGTACTACGCGGTATGGACCTTGGGGATCTAAAGCCTTCACAGCTCTTACGGGATATGACTGCTGAATCCCGAAACACTTTTTCTGACGAAACTCTAAAAGTCCTTTGGGAGGAAAAACTTCCACCCACAGTTCGCGCTACTATCTCGGTTCTCAAAACCAGTTTGCAAGAAACTGCCGAGATAGCAGACAATGTTCTTGCGTCCCTAAGGGGATCTCAGCTCCATGCGGTATCTAACCCTGCCGCTTCTTCTCTTCCTTCTTCTTCCTCAAGTGAAATCATGTCACTTGAGGAAAAATTCAAAAAACTGGAGGCACAAAACGTGCAACTCCTCAATGCCATTCAAAGGCAAAATTTCTACCAACCTCCTCACCAATACCGAAGTAGATCTAAGGATCGAAACGGTAATCGCTCCAAAAATTTCAATCGAAATTATCGCTCTCCCATGCGACCTCGGTCCAGGTCGCGAACTGAATTGTTTGATGGTATTTGCTACTACCATCACACTTTCAAAGAAAGAGCGCGAAAATGCGACTCAGAGTGTAAATATTTCCCAAATCACTCTGACTCCTCTGCCTCTACTTCTTCAAAAAACGATTAGACTCTTCACATGTGACGGCGTGTGATGACAGTCACTCTCAACTCCGTCTTCTGGTCCACGATATTTCTTCTCGAAAGCGTTTCCTTGTTGATACAGGTGCCGAAGTATCGGTTATTCCCGCCACTGTGGAGGAAAAACTTCACAGAAAATCAGACTTCTTCCTTTACGCCGCTAACGCAACTAAGGTTAGCACATATGGTACACGAACTCTCAATTTAAACATTGGTCTCAGACGAGCGTTCTGTCAGACCTTTGTGGTCGCCGATGTTACCATACCTATTCTCGGAGCTGATTTTCTTAATAAATATGGCCTTTTAGTGGACATTAAAAACCGACGTCTTGTCGATCCACTAACCTCCTTATTCACATTGGCTAAAATCTCCACTTCTCCTGCACCTTCTCTTACGCTTATCAACGATTCTGTTAATATCGAAATTATCGATATTCTCAAAAATTTCAAGGACTTAACGTCCAAAAATGATCTTACCAAACCAGTGAAACATAACGTAACTCACGTTATTGAAACACATGGTCCTCCCATTTCATGTAGATATCGTCGACTTGCTCCTGACAAACTGGCCATCGCAAAGACGGAATTTGACATTATGCTATCCCAAGGAATTTGCCGACCTTCTAACAGTCCTTGGGCTTCTCCTCTCCATCTCGTTAAAAAGAAGAACGGCGAGTGGAGACCTTGCGGTGACTACCGTGCTCTAAATAATGTCTCTACTCCTGATAAATATCCTATTCCACACATTCAGGATTTTTCGCATCAACTACATGGATGCAAAATTTTTTCCACTATCGACCTCGTCCGCGCATATCATCAAATTCCCATTGATGAGCGTGATATTGCAAAAACTGCAATTTCAACTCCGTTCGGACTTTTCGAATTCGTTCGAATGACTTTTGGATTGCGAAACGCTGCGCAATCTTTCCAACGGTTTATGCACTCCCTTCTCCGAGACCTTAAATTTGTTTTCATCTACATAGATGACCTCCTTATTGCTTCTGAAACCTTTGAGGAACACCTCCAACATCTCAGGACTGTTTTCGAGCGTCTTTCTGACGCAGGTCTCATTATCAACGTTGATAAATGCAACTTTGCTAAAACCAACGTTGACTTTCTTGGACATTCCATTGATTCAACAGGAATCAAACCAACTGCTGAACGTGTCGATGCTATTACGCGTTACGAACGACCTGCAACTGTTATGCAGCTCCGCCGTTTTCTTGGAATGATAAATTTCTACCGCCGATTCATTCCTCACGCTGGTGGCAATCAAGCCATTCTTAACGATTTCCTTAAAGGTTCCAAAAAGAATGACAAACGTGTCATTCAGTGGTCCGAAGACGCCATTCAAGCCTTCGACTTATGCAAGCAGCAACTCAGTGAGGCAACAACTCTTTCTCACCCCTCACACTCTGCTCAACTTGCCGTTATGGTCGACGCTTCCGACAAGGCACTTGGCGCCGTTGTTCAACAAAAAATTGACGATTGTTGGACACCTCTTAGTTTCTTCTCTGTGCGACTCAATGAAACGCAACAGAAATACAGTGCTTATGATCGTGAACTCCTTGCAGCTTACTCTGCAATTAAACATTTTCGGTATCTCCTTGAAGGTAGAATCTTCACTCTCTTCACCGATCATAAGCCACTTGTCTACGCTTTGTCGCAGAACCCTGCCAAAGCTAGTCCTCGCCAATTCCGCCATTTAGATTTTATCAGTCAATTCACGACTGATATTCGCCACATTTCTGGAATCGATAATGTAGTCGCCGACACACTTTCTCGTGTCGAGCAAATATCAATTCCAGAAAACATTAACTATGACGAAATTGCTGACGCTCAGTTCAACGATGACGAACTAAAGGAATTGGTGGACACTAGTCCCACACTTCAATTCCGATCCTTTCCAGTATCGTTTGGCAATTCTAGTGCCAAAACCATTTTATGTGATACCTCTACTGGTAATCCACGCCCCTTTATTCCAAAGCAATTTCGTCAATCTGTTTTCGATAGTCTCCACAATTTATCTCACCCAGGAGTCCACAGTTCTGCCAAACTACTTGCAGAAAAAGTCATTTGGCCATCAATTAAAAAGGATGTACGACAAATGGCTCAGAACTGCCTGGCTTGCCAAAAGGCAAAAGTTTCTCGCCACACTCAATCTCCATTAGGTAATTATCCTCAAACTTCTCAGAGATTTTCCGAGATTCATATGGACATTATTGGTCCACTTCCTACCTCTGAAGACAAACGCTATTGTGTCACAATTATTGACAGATATACTCGCTGGCCTGAAGCCATTCCTATCTCGGATATCACAGCTGAAACAGTAGCATCAGCTCTCTACTCAAATTGGATTTCTCGCTTCGGAGTACCTTCAGTAATTGTCACTGATCAGGGCTCCCAATTTGAATCCAATCTCTTCAACGAGTTGTCAAAACTTGTCGGTTTCGAACGTAAACGCACTACAAGTTACAATCCGAAATGTAACGGTCTGATCGAACGTTGGCACCGAACTCTAAAATCTGCGATAATGGCCTACGACAGAACTGACTGGACACGAATATTACCCTCAATATTACTTGGTTTACGAACCACTTTCCGTGAAGATTTCCAATCTTCATCGGCTGAGCTCGTATACGGTACTAACATACGTCTTCCTGGAGAATTTTTTAGCCAAAATTCTAACTCCACTCCTCAATCTGATTTTGTTTCACAATTGAAACAACATTTTGATCACCTTCGTCCCGCCATTGCGTCAAGACACACTTCTCCCAAAGTTTTCATCTCCAAAAATCTCCAGTCTTGTTCGCATGTCTTCTTACGTACGGACTTAGTACGTAAATCATTACAACCGCCATACGAAGGTCCCTTCAAAGTCATCAGTCGCGATGATAAAAATTTCGTTATTGACCGTAAAGGTCAACACATTCGAGTTTCAATCGACAGATTAAAACCTTGCTTTAGGGAACAATCTGAAGATGATGTAACTCAAAACTCACCTACTTTGAGAACTGATCTCAGTCGCGCAGACGAAACTTCGTCTTCTACAGATATTGTCCATTCTACTCTTTCGGACACATTCCAGTCTTCTCCTTCTACCTCCGCAGAAACGAAAAAACGCGACGCTAAGACAGTTGTATCAACTAAAAGGGTTAGATTTGACCCCATTCCTCAACAACAGATATTCCATCCTGCATCTACAATTACGCGAGCAGGCAGAACCACTCGTACCCCTACTCGCTTCCTTCGTGCAGTAGCACAATAATTTCAATATCGTCTCATCTTCGATGATACTAGGGGGGGAGTGTTTGTGGCGATAAATTTCAATAATGTAATTCTATAAACACATAAAAATAACGACAATATACATCGGAAACAATCCCGGCTGAAAGGTATGAGACAGGTTGCACAAACAGAAACTTTATTGGGTTAAAATAAAAAAGTCTGTTCATATAAATATAAAGTAGAACAATGCTGTCATTCCTTCTGTTTGCACTTTAACACGCCATTTTTTTGTTAAATTTCAATTTAATTAAATAATACAATTTAAGAACATATAATTGAAATAAATCGTTTAGCTTTTATAATTAATTGCAAAGTTTTCTTGAGTAAGAATGTAGAGATTTGTGAGTGGAACACTTTTAATTATATATCGAAAAATTATGTGCTGATGCCGCCCATTGGAATAAAAGTTTATGTGAAAATTTCTGAAAGCAACTAAACAACAGCGTAAAACTACTGAATATATATTATATCTACGGTGTCGATATATCAAAACAAAATTTATTACTAAATATTCGTTGTCGTTAAAGAAGGTTTAAAAATAGTAAATACCGAGTAAATATTTCATTACAAATTTAAACCTAATCAACGGTTAGAGAAACTACGTACACACAATAAAAATAATTGAGTTAGGTTATGTGTAAGATTTATCAACGCATCTGATTCATCAAAATCATAATCTAATATCAACTGTATTCATCATATCCTTCAACTCCATTAAGTACCAACGCCTCTAGCAGCTAACTTCGTTTGGAGCACTTAACTATTGGATCTAGTACACTAAAGTTTCTTTTTTGAGCGATTTAAAAATAATATTTCATATATTACGCTTAATATACCGTCAATAATACTTTATAATCAAATTAAAATTGTTCAATTGTGGTAAAATGTGAAATTTCGTATATAACTTTTAAAATTAATCAAGTTGTGTTTTGTATGGAATCCCATATAAAATTTTTGTGATTTTTTCTCTTATCCCCCATTTGCAGCCCATTGCGGTAAACACCGGAACAGAAAAATCCTTCTATAGTTTAAAAGGGGAGTTCAATTTTTTTATGATTATGGATAGCAGGGAGCCAGCAGTGGCAGTGTTGATGAAGGTGTAATACCAACTAAGGAGAATTTTAAGAACAAAATGAGCCTTTTGAAATATAAATTAAAAAATCATTAGAAATACGTATTTAAATAAAAAAAATTAGTTTTCCATTACACTGAAAAAAACATGTCCTATTTACAATCAAAATGCCTCAACCTCACCATGCGGTCAGATATGGCGAATTGAACTACGAGATTGCTTCAACAACTGTACAATTATAAACCGATGTAATTGAGACAATCACACGAAATATTTATGTGACTTTAAAATATAGTTCAATTAATCTGAAGTACTTCAATTTTAAAACGAAAAATTCAGGATATAAGGACAAACAAAATTTTTTTCATGGAAATAGTTATTAACTTTATTTAACTACTGTTATATTGGATATAACACTTTGTTTTATATAAACCTCATCCTGTCGTTAGAAATATGTTATCGTGTAGTTGTAACAATCACGGTGAAATTGTTTGCAAATAATTTTTCTTTGCATGAATAATAAACTGCCAACTTCGAGATGAGCTTGTCATTACTTCTATTTTTTCAGTGTAGGTTTCAGAAGATGACTGTTATGATAGATCTTCAGTGGGGGATATTACTTCTACTTAGGCGCCAAGATTTTTTATTTGATATAGAATTACTCACTGAAGCGTATAAAACCAAAACGAGTTGTATATCAGCCCTGGGGTCCAAGATACAGCCCTTTGGAAAAAGTAAAATCCATACAAAATTCCACTTTTTTGACAAGATGTTTTTGGTAGCTAAGTTGATTGTAGGAATGATCCAGGTACGTTGTCGAAATAAAGTAGTTTAAGTAGCTGGAGTTGATTGAAGTGATTCAGAAGATCCTACGGAGTTGGCTGCTAGAGGCGTTGGTCCAGGAAATGAGAATTGCTTAGAATGTCCTGTTGCAGACGAAGTGTAGGTTGAGAACAATTTGAATCCAATAGTGCATGATTTTTGATATTGATATTGATAATGATAATGATAATGATATTGATTTTTGTGATATTGATAATGATATTGATTTTTTATTTGAGCAAATTAGTGTATATTTAATAAATATATGCTAAATATTAAATATGCTAAATATTAAATATATGCTAAATATAAATATTTTCTTTAATAAGAATATTTCTTGGTTTATAATGATGTTTGCATTTGTTAAATTTTGTTTCTTTCTTAAAGTCCTTGTTTATAATATCGTGAACAAGGTTATCATCTTTATGCCACAGGTCCAGAATTAATGGTATTTTTGTTATTGATTCAGTTATTTACACATTAGTTATTTTTATTATCGTACACTAAATTAAACATATTTGATTATTTTCAAATTTCAAAATTAGACTAAAGTTTTAGAATAGATTAAAGTTTTGAATAAACGTAAAATAAACATGAAAGATATTTCTTATTCTAATATCTAATTAAAATTTGATTGAATTGAAATTAACCAAAAAAAGTTGTTATAGAAAAAACTTAAACAATTCAGAAGAATGAAAAACACGAATGAATTAATGACAATATATATTTTTAACAATCATCGTTCTACCAGGCAAGTTTTCTTTTTGTATTCACAAAAGCAGTAGTTAAACTTTTCAAAATAATATGGGAAGTTATTGCCACATGTTATTCAAATATTATTTTCCTTCTACAAAATTTACCATTTCTATTTCCTATGTGCTTATAAGATAAACTGATCAAAACTGTCCCTTTTACTTAATTTACCAGCCTTCCTATTTACGTGAGCAATAATTCATGCAGTTATAAAAGTTATTCACATAGATTCTTTGAAATTGTATATCAAAAATAACATTAAACTTTAACGTCATTTGAATTGGAACATTTGTTTAAAAAAAAGTGTAATTTTGTACGATTTTTTTTTTTCAAAGGTCTATAACTTGGCCCGGGGGCCTGGACCCCGATTATGGAATGCGATATACGTTGAAAGCACGGTGCTTTTAAAAAATATTGTGTACAAACACAAAATTTTTCTTAATTGTATTAGTAATTAAAATAAAAAGTAATGAAATGACAGTAGACCAATATTTTGTGGATATTTTTATGTGGGCATTAATTTTCACTGTGATAAATATGTCAAATAAACATTACCTTTTGAGGTAATGTTTTCATATTGCTTATGAGTCGAAAGCGCATAAGAAGGTACAATTCTTGAAGAATTTGTTAATTTATTGTAGGTTTATAACTTTTAGGGTAATTATATAGAATTCTTCCGTCACTTCCGATGATCTTGAAAATGGAGTATGTTGTACAGCTTTTTATACTGAGCAATAATATACATATATATAGGGCGCGGAAAAACATTACTTTAGGAGCTATTTATAAAAAAAAATTTTTTTATTTTTAATTATTTATTTAAGTATAAAGATATATTATTTATGATATATTATTTTATGTTTCACTCGCTTCTGCGACCCTGCAGACCTTCGATCAATAGCTTCGATCAATTAGAAGTTGTTTGGTCGAATTTGGTGGATTATAGCAAAAAGAAAGAGGGTGTGCTTGACTGTTTTGTTCAAACGAACAATAGCGAATAATTCGCTAAATATTTCAGCCCTTAATTTTATTGCTAAGTACATTTGTTACTTTTGCAATAAATTTAAAGTTTTCCGTAAAACATGAAATACATGGGGAGCTCGTGTTTAAGTTTGATAGCATTTCATGTTGTGGCAATATTCATAGATGAAGTTTATAGATGTGTTCATGAGCTTAACATTAATCACTTTTTTATTACATCGATTTGCCACATATTTTTGATTTACTTGAAATAGCGAAACATTGTTTAATAAAGAATTTGGATGTGTGCCATTATAATTAAATGTAACTATATCTACATTCACAAATTAACACAACTAACAATTCAAATAATAATTAACAAAAACAAATCCTTATTCACTTTTATTGTAAAGGAGATTATAATCGAATAAAATTTTTGCATAATGGTTGAACAAAAACTATTTGAACTTATTAAAACAATAAAAATAATCCTATTTGTAAAACAATAACAAACAATTTTCTTGAACCGTCAAACGAATTTTTGTTTCAAAATAATTTAAACAAACGTAATAGTTTTACAAAAAAAGTAATTGATTTTAGACCAATATCATTACTATAATACTGCACTTATGCCAAAAATTGAGTTATTATCGCTTTCGCATTCCATAATCGGGGTCGGATGCCGATTATGGAATGCGATTCGCTTTGAAAGCGTTTTTGCTTAATATTTTGTGTATGTGTATTGGTAACGATTTTGATCTAAAATCCATTACTTTTTTGTAAAACTACTACGTTTTTATAAATTATTTTTGAACAAAAATTCGTTTGACGTTTCAACAAAATTGTTTGTTGTTACTTGTTTAACTTTTATTAAAATGGTCGTGTAATCTTTATTTTGGGAATGAAAGGCAGTTTGGTGATAAATTAGACAAATTAAGAGAAGGTTGGCGTACATTGAAGTTAGGACTATTAGTTTGAAGTGCAAATGAGGTGTGCGAATGAAATATTGGTGATTTGTTGATATGTATTTGTTGTAGTTTCTGAAGAGTTCATCATTCTTTTCGAGTCAAAGAAGTTTTGATACATCTTTTTATTTAAGGACTGGCAGAATTCGCCTATATAGCAATTAGTGGATTATTTATTTTATAGATTGCAATTTATTTTATAAATTGTTTTTTGTGTCTTGCAGTTTTTGTTCTTTGGTGTTAAATCTTTAAGCTCAGTAAACATGTTTTGGTAATATAGGTTTCCTGTAAGAATAAAATTTTGATTTTGTCTGCAGGGGTCAATCAAATATTTGATAGGTTATCCACGAAGATTAGGGAGGTATATACTAAGTGGGTATTAGACGTTAGTAGATCGGAACTGGATATGGTAATGGGGAGACGATGGATTTGGGACGCTTTTGGGAGTTAGGACAAAAGATTTTGTTCCCCCATGGTAAATTTTTTGATGTATTTGTCAATATGGTGTGCTGGGTAGTAAATTTTGGTCCTTGTAGTAATTCTTATTAAGGAATACTGTTTCAGACTTGCTTTCCAGTATTTGGGAAACAATAACGGTGTTAAAGTAAATACTTGATAAACCTCGTGTTGGCGTTTACTGATCAGTGAATACAAAAAGAGATTGAATGAATTATGTTTCTTGAATTGAGAATAAGACCAATCCGATGGATGATAGAAAAATGTGACAACATGTTTTGGATTTTTCTCAGAGAAAAACTTCATTTCTTTTATGTGTGTTTCAGACTGGATTAGAACCTTCATCATCAAAGCCATCATTCTATTCGAAGTTTATCCGATGTCTTTGGCAAATATGCTAACCACTACACCACCGAGACATTGTATGTGTGGTATAGAGTTGTTTGGTGTATAACTCCAATGAGGTATATGCTGTCAATGAATGCGCGCATATAAGAACTAACTTGCATCTGTAAAGAAAAAGGATGGCATCTGTTTGTATACCCAGCTACTACTTCTAAGTTCTAACCTCTACAATGAGTATTGGAAAAATCTTTGTAAGATAGCGCAACTCAACAACATCACACTGCGGTGGGTTCCAAGCTATAATGACATTTCAGGTAACATAAAAGCGGATTAACTTGCTAAGGCTGGAGTGGGCATGAAATATTCAGGCTCAGATCCCGCCTTGGGGTTATCTAAAACTTTTACCTTGTCATATATATATATATATATATATATATATATATATATATATATATATATATATATATATATATATATATATATATATATATATATATATATATATATATATATATATATATATATATATATATATATATATTAGACTGGTCGTTAAAAATTAAATTTTCCGAGACGCCCCCTAGAAAAATTTTTTGTGGTCAAAAAACCACAACGGCATTATTTTTCGTTTTTTTAAATCAAACGAACACGTGCCGCAAAATCGTCGAAGTTGAATTTTTGAAAAATTCGTAGATTTTTTCAAATATCTCATAAAATATGCAGATGTCAAAAAAAATCACATAATCATTTTTGTAGGAAATTTAATTCTCTACAAAAAAAGTTCATGTCATTTTTTCCCGAAAACGTATAGTTCTCAAGATATTTTGAAAATGAACTTGCAAGTTTTCGTAATTTTTAAAAAACATAAAAAATAAAGATGACGAAAAAGTCCTAATTTTTTTCTTATGCTATAGAATGAAATGTATAAAGAAATAATCGTGACAAAAAAAATTAAAATTAGTACTTTTTCGTCGAAATTTTCATCATTTGGTTTTACGAGTTTGGAAGAATTTCAAGTTTTATTTCAAAATATCATCAGAAATATAGGTTTTAGGAAAAAAATGACATGAACCTTTTTTGTAGAGAATTAAATTTCCTACAAAAAAGATTATGTGATTTTTTTTGACATATGCATATTTTATGAGATATTAACAATTTTATCAAAAAATAAACTTCGATGATTTTGCGGCACGTGTTCTTTTCACTTAAAAAAAAAAATTAGTGCCGTTGTGGTTTTTTGACCACAAAGAATTTTTCTAGGGGGCGTCTCGGAAAATTTAGTTTTTAACGACCAGTCTAATATATATATATATATATATATATATATATATATATATATATATATATATATATATATATATATATATATATATATATATATATATATATATATATATATATATATATATATATATATATATATATATATATATATATATATATATATATATATATATATATATATATATATATATATATATATATATATATGCATATATATTATAGAAACATAGAAATATTTTAATTAATCTTGTAAGGGGATTTTTTTTTTAAATTTCTCTGCTTTTTCAAAAAATTGCCATAGTCCCCAATTATTTGGCATTATGTGGAAAAATAATAATATGAACCGTTTTCTTTTTTTAGTGGTATAAGTCCATTTTTTCATATACTGAGATATTTAAGGATTTGCGTTTTTTTTATTAATTAGTTAGACATGTTTAGCACACTAAATATCAATATGAAATATTCATTATTTAGACTCTTTCAATATCCGAAGATACCATGTCAACTATAAAGGAAGGAGATGAGGAAAATGCAAGGAATGGGGATATAGGGATAACTATACTAATTGTTTTAAATGATTATGGACATTTTCTTTAAATGCCTGAGGGTAAAATTCATCGAAAAATACAGAGGGAGGCATTCAGTTCCACAATTTGGCCACTCTATTAAAATAGTCGTTCTGAAAGGACACAGTTCTACAACGAGGTATTTGTACAACAAATGGATGGGATAACTCGGCAGCTCTTGTTTGTCGATTATACTGCGCACACGATGGAAGGATATTTTGAATTTCCTTAGAGGAGAATTTGCTAAAGCGAATTTCGCCTTATCAATATAAAAACATAGGCAAATGTTACTAAAATTTTGTGATATTTTTGACACTTTAAACCTATTTAATTTTATTATGCAATAATAGTTATTTAAAAATAAAAATAAAATAATTGATTTTTGGCTCCAAATGGACTTATACCACTTTCAATAATAACATGTTCTAAAAAATAAGAACAAGAGGTAGTTTAAGTCCCATGTAAATGGGTCATTCTTTTACCAACACATTTTTGATTGGGCTGAAATTTTTTTATGCGTTTTATATCGAAAAAAAAGATATGGGTGTCCGAGGATTTTTTTGTTTGGAAAATATAGCTCTAAATTTCTTGATAAGTTATTTTCAAAATTTCATAACTTCGGTTCTATTAAAGATAGAAACTTTTGTTTTGTTTTATTTAAAAGTTAAAAGATGCTTTAGTTTAAAAAAAATAAAATTAACAAAAGTTATTCTATTGATATTAACAAATAAAAAGTTGAAATCGATCTTTAGCCATTTCTCCACCCACGCTCCACCCTAAATCGGGCTCTATTGAAGGTATGATTATATATATAAAAAGAGGCCATCATTATCTTTCTAAAACTACCACTAACTCAATTTTTTCCAAAAGTGAACTTATACCACTTAAAAAAAACGGTTCATATTATAAAACTATGGGGGTAAATATAAAAACAAGGAAAATATCAACTATCCAAACCACTATTATATTGTTATAATAAACTATCAAAAGATATTATTTTACCAAATTACTATATTTTACCAAATTACAAATTACTATAAATTACTATAAAGAGAGAACCACTCGTGACAAAAAAATTTTCTTCTACGAAATGTTTTTTTTATTCTCTCTTCAACAGTAACAAATTTAAACCAATTCAAAAATGTGTGGCAACTCGATGTAATAAAAACGTGATTAATGCTAAACTCATGAACACATCTACAAATTGCATCTATAAATATAACCATAGTGTGAAATTCTGCCAAACTAAATCATGTATTTAATATAGAAAAACTTTAAATTTATTGCAGAGTAACACACTTAGCAGTAAATCAGCAGAAAACTGAAAAATCTATCGAATTATTTTTTAATTGTTCGTTTAAACGAAGCAGTCAAGTACGACCCCTTTCTTTTTTTTGTTATCTAACAAGTTCAAACAAACGATTCCATTTCTCAACACAAAACTTAATTCTCTATTCGTTCTTACTTCTCTATTTTCTATTCATCTTCTATGTTTTGATCTATAGCCGACACAGAACAAGCAATCCATATCGGCAAACTGAACTACAAAAAATAGACATCATTAATTTTAGAATAGGAATCTTTATCAAGGACCACCAACTCTTCCACTGTAACCATCAATCCACAGCTAAGATTCTCATAACCAATATTTAATATTAACTATAAGCTTCCTGGAAACCATCCCAATGTGATCATTCTACCTGTCAAGGCCACAAAGGAAACCTGTCGAGTCCACAAATAGCCATGTCAAAAACTGAGTATATTAAATAATTAAATCTCTTACTCAGGAATTCTAGCACGCACAGTTCTAAAACGTGACTTAACAAACTCACTACAAACTAAAAACAATTTAGTATTATAAAAGAACTTAATGAAAAATAATGCATCAGCGTCCAAACTAAAAACATATAATAGTAACCAGCCAAACGGTCTCCCCAAAATTCACGCATCTAAAATACCGATAAGACCCATCGTATTCTGCATAAGTACTCAAGCATACAATATGTCCATATTTCTGTCCCAGATTTTCAAACACATTTCTTCAAACATTTTTAACGTAAAAAACTTGTATGCCCCCAAAACTAAATAAGACTACACTTATTTCATTAACCAATACAATGAATTAATCTCCTTTTAAGTAGTAACTGTTGTAATTGTAATTACGACCTGTAAAAATGTTAATAACACAACCGTTTAGTTTCACAGTATATTTGGCAAGCGCCATATTTATTTAATGTCAAAAGATGGTATACAGGAGTGCGTTCGAGAACTTAATGAGATCTCATTTTCATTAAATATTTAATGAACCAATCAAAAAACGCGATGTTCATTTAGTATTCGAACGAATTTCATTTAATGCATATAATGTCAAATTTGAAAAATTTTGACACTTCTATGAATAAATAAACGCAATGTTGGAGTATAAAAGTTATAATCAAATTAAAATCTTACTCCTTGTTAATGCATTATTTTTCAATTACTTCCGTCGTAATTAAATTTATTTTAAAAATTTTCAAAAACAAATTCAATTTTAAGATTATAACTAACTCGAAAACTTTAAGGAATCTGCAGTTTGAGACTGGTGATTGAATTGGTTGCAAAAACTTATTCATTAATTTTATTTTCAATCGTTAAATATAATTGGTAATAGGAGCTGTTGGTTTTATCTCTCACTAATTTCAAAATTTTCATCCATTTTGTTTATATTTTTCAATTGAGAATTAATTATTATATATAAATTAATTCCTTAATTCATTATAATACAATTAATTCGTAATACCCAATTTGCTAAATTAATTAAAAATTATAAAACAAAATTTTACGGTTTTCGATTTGAAATTTTTTTAAATAAAAAACTTCATTAAAACTTAAATATGCTATTTACTGCATTTAAAACTAAATGAAAAGAGGCGTGGTTTCATGAAATGAAAATTTAAATGAAATCGGTTTTTCAAGTTCTCGAACGCTGTCATCTGTCATTCATTAAATGATTCATTAAATGTTTAATATCTCATTTAGTAATCGAACGCACTCCAGTATGACAACAATATTATTACAGTTCAGTGTGGGCAGTATTTGAACATACATATTTCTACGTTAAATTTATAACACCCTCACTCAATAAAAGAGAGAATAAATATACAAATATTAAATATAAATCTTTTAATGCACTTCAATTTAACCCCATCAGTACTGAACACGTAGTGAGGACATAGTGAGGACATCGGCTGCATTCTCGTCTCTTGAAACATATGATATGTTGATGGTGGCATCTTCAACACGTTCGCGTAAATGGTGATATCGAACATCAATATGTTTCGTTCGTTGATTGTAGCCATCTGAATATGATAACTTAATGTCACTTTGGTTATCATTTTTTAATTGAACTGTTTGAGCGATATCACGATCCAATTCACAACCAAAATTTTGCAAACATATTGTTTCTCTGGTTGCCCACGAAACAGCAATGTACTTTGCTTCTGTGCTCGAAAAAGCAACTGTTTCTTGTCGTTTACTTCCACGAAATAGCACCATTACACAAAGTAAACATATAACCATAACACAACCTTTCGCTACCAACCGAGCTTTATCTCGGATAATGTTTTCAACATCATCGTATTTGATTTTGTAAATCCATTTTGATTTTGTTGGTTTGTTTTCGATTTGCTGGCAATTCTACTAATTCCCATGTATTGTTCTCAACTAATGAGTTCGTTTCTTCCTGCATGGCCATCTTCCACTTGTCCCCATCTTTATGATTTATTACTTCATTATATGTTGTCGGCTCCTCATCTGAATCAGAAATAAAACTATGAGCACAATATGTAATAAAGTCCTTACCAAAATCCCGTGACTGTGGTGCCCGATTCGATTTACGAATTTCAGGTTCAGGTGAAACATTCATTTCTGGAACATATGTTTCGTCATTAACGTCATCAAAAATGGCTTCATCAAAAATGGGCACTGGCAAATTATCCGGAGTACTCGTCATTAAGTCTTTTTCAACTTTTTTAGAATAAACAACTGTGGTTTCCTTCACTTCATCCAGAACTTCGGCTTCACTGTGGTCATTCCAAATACCAACTCTTTCAGAACGATTATCATTTATAAACACTACGTCTCGGCTTATTGTAAACTTTTTTGTTTTTGAGTTCATACAGCGATAACCTTTTATGCCTTCAGAAAAACCAACGAAAATCATTTTCAGTGATTTTTTCTCCCATTTTTTACGTTTTTGTTTTGGAACGTGTACCATGACTAAACTTCCAAATATCTGTAGGTTACTGACATTTACTTTCTTGCCAGTCCATTCTTCTTCTGGTGTAACTGTGTTTAACGTTGCATTGGCGCATTTATTTAAAATATATGATGCCATGTTAACAGCTTCAGCCCAGAATGAGACATGCAAATCAGCGTCGAAAAGCAGGCATTTAGCTTTTTTCTGCCAATTTCTATTTGCCCGTTCAGCAATTCCGTTTTGCTCCGGTGTATACGGACACGTCTTTTTATGCTTTATGCCGTGCTTTCTAAGAAACTGTTCAAATGTCGAATTAACGTATTCGGCTCCATTGTCGGACTGAAGAGCCTTTATTTTTCTCCCAGTTTCTTTCTCCACTGAAGCTTTAAATTCGACGAATCGTTCAAAAGCTTCTGATTTTTCTTTTAAAAAATAAACGAAAATCTTCCTTGAATGGTCATCGATAAATGTAAGAATGTATTTCGCACCGCCAATTGATGCGTTTTCCATAGGTCCATTTAAGTCAGAATGCACGAGATCCAAATTATTTTCAGTACGTGATGTACTTTTAGGAAATGGCTTTCGTGTTTGCTTTGCTTCTTTGCAAACTAGACAATTTTTAATTTCAATTTCATTTCGATCATTGAAATCGATGCCGTTCACGAGACCATTCTTCATTTTACACATATCTGCAAAATTGATATGACCTAATTTTCGATGCCATTCAAAAGTGTTTTTTGTTTGTGTCATTGCTGCTAAACCTTTTACTTGTTCAACATGAAGTCGATATACACCGTTTTCGAATTCCATATTAACAATTAACTGCTTCTCGTGATTGTAAATCTTACAACAATTACTATCAAATTTCACTTCATTTCCATTCTTGACAATTTGGGCCACCGACAGTAAATTTGCAGATAAATCAGGAACGTAAAAAACGTCCTTAAAAACAACCTCACCATTATTTATGCGTATAGCGATATCTCCTTTACCCTTAACAGGCATTTTACTAGAACTTGCTGATGTTATTTGTGAGATTTGTGACATTTTTAAATCTGCAAACAAATTTCCAAATGGCGACATATGACATGATGCCCCACTATCGATGTACCATTCATTTTTATGACACTGTTTTGAATGTAATGCTATACTTGACACTTGAGCAGTAATGAGAAAAGCATTTTTTGCGAATGCATTTGGATTTTTATCACATTTATTTTCAAACTGTTGTTGTGAGCCTTGTGAATTACTTTTGCAATTATTCATTTTATGTCCGCGTTTACCACATGAATAACATTTTATTTTACTATTGAACTTTGATTTAGCATTTTTATTGAAAAAAGCTTTGCTACTTTCACTCGAACCGTATTGCGAATCCAATAACTTTGTTTTGATTAAATCTGCCGTTATGGCTGCACCACTACTTTCAAGTCCCATTATCATTGGTCCAAATTCATTTTGTAAGCCAGCCAACAAAATACTTCCAAGCCATTCATCGGCAACTGGGAAACCAATTCCATTCAATTTATTAGCTGTCTCAAATATTTGACTAATATAATCATTCATCGAATCACAATTTTCAAGCTGCATTGTAACCAATTTACGTAACAAACTTATTCGACGCGAAATGCCTTTGTCTTGATATAATTCCTTCAATTTTGTCCACGTTTCAGCAGCCGTTTTAGAATTTTCAACATGAACGTACACAGATGAATCAAGACTTAATTCAATTCTAGCCTTTGCTTTACGTAATTTTGCTTCATCCTTTTCTGCATTTGTACCGGTTTCAATACATTTACTGTAATCACTTAATTCGAGTAAATTTCGCATAACAAATTGCCATGTATGGTAATTTTCGTTGCCTTTCAGCTTTACAATACCATTCCACGCACTATCATTAGACATTTTGATTAAAGTTATTTCTTTTTTTTTATTTTACACTATTCGACAAACGATTTAGACTTAATTAAAAAAAAGAAATGACAAAACTAACCGACGAACGATTTAACTTTGAAATAAACAATTTTGAAGTTCTGACAAATATTTCAACTTGATCGACACACGATTCACTTTAACAATTTTGTCTACAACAATTTTTGCTTTCTATTTTAATTTTTCAATCGACAAACGATTCAATCGACACACGATTCATTAAACAGCAAAAATAATCCCATAAAAACAAACTTCTATTGAACTAAATGTTTATCAACACGCAGTAATGTTCTAGATTATTCTGAAAAACTGTTAACATATACATAACTAGATTTGTTTTTAGAATAACTGTTTATCACTAAGCACATTAAAACAAATTTTTATGAGTTTGTTGTTGTTATACGATCGAACTAACGAGATGCGACACACACATACAAGCAAAACCACATCACCGATAATATTGCGACACACGCCGGTGCTGATTTTTTATATTCGATTTAAAGAACGTAGAATTTTATATTTCTTTCAAAGAAACAACTTGCCACTAATTACATTAACGTCCTGGGCACATAACCTGTTGTAATTGTAATTACGACCTGTGAAAATGTTAATAACACAACCCACTAAACTTTTTGTTACTAGTATAACACGTCTTTAGTTTGTTATCATTCATAAGAGTGCGTTAGTGGAAATGAGAAAGGCATATATCTCTTATAGTGCCACTGCTTATACGCACATACGAAAAAGATCGAAACTATTATATGAGAACAATTTACAATTGTGTTTTTACGTTTTATGTATATATGTCGACCATTTAATTTTAATAAAGTGGATTTATAATTAAAGTTATTAATCATATTTAAATTTTTTAAATATAATTAAGGGAATTGTAAGCGTAAGTACCTATATTTATATATAAGTAAATACTCAAATTTTAAACCATTATATATGTTATTCTTTTAGCTTAACCCCATTTTATTTTTTCAGATTGATATATGATAATTAATAACTGTATATATAGTATTATTTTAAATATTTATTTAAGAAATATTTTTATATTTATATTTATTTATTTTATTACAGATAATAAACAACTTAAACAAAATTATTAAAATGTATTTTATTTACAAAAATTCCAAATTCTATACCAAGGTGGTTACACGATTTAGGTTTACCAAGACAAACTAAAGACATGTCTGACCAGACAAACTAAAGACACGTCTTACCAGACAAACCCTATACATGTTATACAAGACGAGGTAGGACATTTTGTTCGCGCGGTCTTGGGTTTGTCTTGGTCTTCCCAGTAAAAGTGTTATACCAGATTTACTAGTAACTTACTATTAACGCGTTATAGTAACAAGACCAAGACAAACCCAAGACCACGCGAACAAAATGTCCCACCTCGTCTTGTATAACATGTATAGGGTTTTTCTGGTAAGACGTGTCTTTAGTTTGTCTGGTCAGACATGTCTTTAGTTTGTCTTGGTAAACCTAAATCGTCTAACCACCTTGGTATATAAATTGGAATTTTTGTAAATAAAATACATTTTAATAATTTTGTTTAAGTTTTTTATTATCTATAATAAAATAAATAAATATAAATATAAAAATATTTCTTTAATATATATTTAGAATAATACTACAGTTATTAATTTTCATATATCAATCTGAAAAAATAAAATGGGGTTAAGCAAAAAGAATAACATATATGTATAATGTTTTTAATTTTAAAATTTGAGTATTTACTTATAGGTACTTACGTTTACAAATCCCTTAATTATATTTAAAAAATTTAAATATGATTAATAACTTTAATTATAAATTCACTTTATTAAAATTAAATGGGCGACATATATACATAAAACGTAAAAACACAATTGTTTAAACCATATGTATTGTTCTCATATAATGGTTTCGATCTTTTTCGTATGTGCGTATAAGCAGTAGCACTATAAGAGATATATGCCTTTCTTGCTTCCACTAACGCACTCTTATGAATGATAACAAACTAAAGACGTGTTATACTAGTAACAAAAATTTTAGTGGGTTGTTACTATAACGCGTTAATAGTAAGTTACTAGTAAATCTGGTATAACACTTTTACTGGGAACCGTTTAGTTTCACAGTATATTTGGCAAGCGCCATATTTATTTAATGTCAAAAGATGGTACAGTACCCAGGCAAGAAACTGTAATCGAAATCGTTTTGTAATCAATAGTTTCGAACTGGAAAAAAAGAGTCATATAGCTATTATATATTGTCATCTCACTATAACAAAAAAATATGGCGTTTTGACATTTAAAATTGTACATATTTTTCATTTACAGTCGCGCGAAACATATATTTGTGGGTAAATTAAACAATATATGATTTAAAGTCTTTTGAACATAATATATTTCAACAGTAAGTACATTTTAATGTTATGTATATATAAGAAAATATGTATTATGTCGTGAATTGTTTTAATTTTATTGTTATTTTATTGTTTACATAACCTATAATTTGAAGTTGCAGCATTTATTGATTTGAGATATTTCCATAAACTATTTTTAATGGTTTTTTTTCTCATTTCAGGTTCACATTTTGATATATACATATATATATCTATATAATTCTATAAACTATTTCTTTTAATGGTATTTTTTCTGATTTCAGGTTCACATTTCAATTTGTAGCGTTTTTGTTGAAATTTTTATATTTATTTTAAATAAAAATATCTATAATATGTATTTTATGTTATAATAAATAAATTTATTAATAAAAATTCTTCCAAATATTTTAAAATGTACAACCAAAAATACGAACTCTAAACTTTCGATCACATTGTTACTAGTAGTTTCGATTTTGTATCAAAACACGTTATGAGTTTCAATTTGGTATCGATCACATATTCGCTTACAAGGGCGAACACGTTGTTCTAAATGTAATCGATACAGTATCGAAACTATATCGAAATATGTTTCGACTACATGATTACATGTAATCGATATCGTATCAATTTCAAACCGAATTCGTACTACCTGGGTATGACAACAATATTATTACAGTTCAGTGTGGGCAGTATTTGAACATACATATTTCTACGTTAAATTTATAACAGTAACCCTCCCCACTAACCATACTATGAGCATATTCTACATCTACGATATCATTTAGTTTCTGAACAATTTCCAAAATGATTATGAAACAATCAACAAATAAATTAAAATAAATATATAATTTTTTTAAATTTGTTCTCTTAATTTTTTTAACCTAAAAGTTATATAACTACAATAAATGATCAAATCCTTCAAGATTTGGAACATATTATGCACTTTTCTCACATAAGCAATATGAAAATACTATACCTCCAAAGGAAATGTTTATTTGATAGCGTACAGTGAAAATTATTGCCTAAATAAAAATATCCACAAAAAACTGGTCTACTTTCATTTTATTATTTTTTACTTTAATTACTAATACAATTATGAAAAATTTTGTGTTTGTACACAAAATTTTTTAAAAGCGATTGCGATTTTGGTTAAATCGCATTCCATAATCGGCATCCTGATTATCAAAAAAAAAATTTTGTAATTTGCTTATCCAAGTATTTATTTATCATTTATTTATTTATTTATTTCGGCAAAAAATATACAAATTAAGACTAACCCAGCGAATAAAATGCTATCGATTCGTTCATGAATCGTTGAAGAAACTTCTTTTCTGAGCAGTAGAATCATGATGGAAACGGAATGGAAATTTGTATGCAAAAAAATAAAATGTCCGCCAGATTCGTGAACGAATGCTCTACTACAATTCATCATGTAATACTACCACTTGAATCGCTATGGAATATTCCCCAACGATTCTATAGTGAAATTTAGGCAAATTTCTTTAACGATTCTTTATCGAAATTTTGTTAGTTTTCACCTACGATTCTATAGGTAGAAATCGGAGAAGAAATTGAATAAAGCATATTGAAATAATTAAAACATATTTTTATATATAGTAACATGTTTAATATTTTTTTTTACTTGTACATATATTTATATTGTTAACAATTTTCGCTTAATTGTAATCAAAAGTTAGGTAAACTAAAACATTTAAATTAACTTTAGTATTGTTTTTAAAACATATTGTTGTAGCTTATTTATAATTTAGTTTTAAGCTTTTTTGCTATGTATCTGAAAATATAAAAATAATTTATTGAAATAAATTTTAAAATTATTTTAGTTTAATATAATATCGAACAGAACTGAATTAAGTATTTATACATGCCTGCTTTGATGAATACGCGTTCCACCTTAAATCTTATCAATCGTTTTGATTTTTTTAGCCGCCATTATTGTTGAATATCTGTAAAAATTTGGAAGAAATATTATTACTTTAAACGTAAATTTTAATCAAAATAGCGTAATTACATAAATTGAAATTAAAAAGCAAAATAACTACCTATAGTTTTACTAAACTTTGTTTAGGGAAATGCGTTTACATATAAATATGATTGAAACCAATTTTCTCACGTTTAAACTATACTAAACTATAATTATTTATATAATGTTGATTGTTGCATTGTTCTTGTTTTAGTTCAGTTTCGTAATAGTAGTTTAATCAATGAGTGAATAATGAAGTAGTTTATTCTCAAGCAAAAGTTTAAAATTCGAGCGAGGCACGAGCGAGAATTTTAATTTGCGAGAGAATAAAATTCATTATTCACGAATCGATTACAATACTTTATTCTCTGACAAAGATTTTATTATAAAAAAGAATTGTGTATTATAAAAAATAAAAACATTTTCTTCAATTAAAACAATAAATCTTTATTGTTTTAATTGATAAATCAAATTTCTTAATAAAAAACCCTGATGATAAAAAACGCCCTTCTCATACAATCAACCAAGTTCAACTAAACGAAATAAGAGAATTACTCAAAATTTGATTTTTGAACAAAACTTATCAAAGCAAATGTGATTATAATTTGAAAATAATTTTAATGAAATCAAAATAATTTGACCAATTGGAATCATACCAATTGAATAAAAGTTTCATTAGGCGATAGGTTAAGTTCATTAGGCTATAGGTTAAAAAACAATACAATAATACATACTATTATTATCGAAAAAACATACAAATAAAGCTGATATAATTAAATGGAAGAGAATAAATTTAGTTTATAGATGGCAGTTTGCTCTGAGATTTAACCAATTAAAAGTCTTTAAAATTTTATAGATGGAATCGAGATAGAATCGTAGTGTAGCCTTCCTATGGAAAAGGTGTAGAAACTTTCTCCTGTAGAAATGAAATTCGTTGGGAATAAGTCTTATTTACAATTTGATCAGATAAGAAAATGTAGGAAAACAGCCAAAAAAGACTAGCTTCAAAAGTAATACAACTAATAACAATAAACCAATACAATATAATAAAAAAATTACTTCATCACTCATCTTAACAACACATGACAACTTACAACTAACCTACTACAGTGCACTTGTTCCCCGACGGTCCAACTCTCCACCAATGCCAGTGCAAGAAGTATAGCAATCAAAATGAAAAAAAAAAATACTATAATTCAAGTCCCAATCCAGTGTCACGAGACAAGAGACTGAGACCAAAATTAAAGCAAGAAATAGAAGCAGCAGCCCACATGACAACTCAAAACTCAAAAACAGCATCCAACAAGAAGAGATTAAGCATTAAGCAAGGTTACCAAGTGTATTGAAGTGAGTCAAGCAAAGATTTTGGAGAGCACGAACAGAACTAGCTTCTCTGATAGCCAAAGGCAACCCATTCACAGCAAACGACAATTCCATAGCACAAGAAGCATGGAATGGTATGACAAGATGCCTCGTTCGATTAGAGATAGTAAACGATAACCTCTCAAATAAATACACAGGCTGACGATATTTGACAACCTTAAAGAGACATAGTACCGATCTCGACTTCAAGAACAACCCAAACTTAGTTCCGAGAAACTTAAATGCGAACACAGATAGATGATCCCTCTTCCTGTATTAGATAAATCGAATACAAGAGTTAAAACACAGCTTTAATCTATTAACAGTACCCATATTTGCCCCAGAAAACACTTCACATCCATAAGGAAAAAGGGCATGATAAGAGACTGGACCAATTTATACCTCAATTAAACTGGAACAAGATCTTTGACCAAATACAAACGCTGAAGCATCATCCAAGCTCTCCCGATAACAGAGCTCACATGATCATCCCATGATAAGGTCTCATCCAAGACGAACTCCAGACTCCTAGCACTCTGAACATAGGGAACCTGAACATCATTTAAAAAGACAGGAAGAAGACTCTGACTAATTGGATACCGATAGAAAGCAAATGGCCTGACTCTTGGCAGGGTTCAAGATTAGAGAATTTTGATAGGACACTCAGCAATTGAAGAAAGATCACAATTGATATCAGCAACACAGGTGGAAGACGCCGTGATGGGAGCAGAGCAAGTGATCTGAACATCATCAGCAAACAAATGAACTGAACAGTTTCTAATAGCTGCAGGTAGATCATTTATGAAGAGACTAAACAGCAAGGAACCCCAAATACACCCCTGGGGAACACCTCTGTAAAGTAGTCTAGAGGAGGAACACTTACCACCCACAACCAAACACTGGGATCGACCAGAGAGATAGGATATATGAGGTTTGCTGCAGAGTTAGAAAAATCAAAGAAGTTTCTCAATTTAGAAATTAATTTAATATGATCAACGCAATCAAATGCCTTGCTAAAATCAAGAAGAAGCAGTATAGTCAACCTTTTACGATCCATATTACGACGAATTTCATCAGTAAGATCGATCATAGTGGATGTAGTATTATGAAATTTCCTAAACCCAGACTGTTTGACATAGACACCAGTACCACTATCAATAAAAGTTAACATTTGAGTCTGAATAAGTCTTTCACACACTTTGGACAATGCAGGAATAATACTGATGGGCCTGTAGTCAGCAACACATAGCGGATCATTGATCTTGGGAATAGGCGTGACCAGAGCTTGCTTCCACTGGGATGGAAAAGTTGATGTGGTGAGAACAGTGTTAAGCACATGAACTGAATATGGCGAAAACAAAGGAAAGACAATTTTCAGGATTTTAACAGGAATTTCGTCAGAGCCAACAGCATTTGATTTAATAGAAAACAGGGCTTGCCAAACCTCGTCCTCGGAAACATTCCTAAAAGCATGCGAACGAGCAGTCTCCTCTCCAAGATCAACTAGGGAAGGCAACTGCACTTCCGCTTGAATAGAAGAAAAATAATCATTTAGATCATCTGGCTGCAATCCATTTGTTTCTACCATAGTATCAGGAGTAATTCCAACGCCTCTGACTTTACGCCAAAGGAGGTTGATCCTAGGAGGTTTATCAAACCTAGAGAAAGAAGCTCCAAATTCCCTCTTTGCAGTTTTGATCAGTTTGTTCACCTTATTGCGATGAGAACAGTAAATCTTCCATCTGTCTTCTGATCTGACCGCACTAAAAGCACAAAATGCTAGATCACGCATAGAAATGGCGTTACCAATTTCAGGTGAAAACCAGGGACTGGAGTTACGTATAGGGATAAACTTTGTGCGAAGAGGAACATGCTTGTTAAATAGATCCAGCAATATTGCATTCAAGACACTCACCTGCTCATCAACGGATCGTGTCATATCATCGAAAAATCATACCGTCGAAAATCGTTACATCGAAAAAAAGCAATAAATTGAAAAATAAAAATCATACCGTCGAAAAATCACACAACCGAAAATCGCAACATCGAAAATCATATCACAAAGTTCATTACGTCGAAAAGTCATAGCATCGAAAAATCACATCACCGAAAATCATATCATCGAAAATTTGATTCACAAAATCGAAAAATCATACCATCGAAAATCGTAAAATCGAAAAAAAAATCATATCATCGAAATATCATTACATCGAAAATATTCGATGTAATGAATAAATCATTACATCGAAAAATCATATCATCGAAAAACAGAGTGTACTCTCCTCACAGATGAAACTTTTGTAAATTAAAATGTTAAATGTCAGCAGTATATGTTAATTGGGCAATTCGTTTGAAAATGTACATTTATTTGTGGATTTTTTTTTAAATCAAAATTTTGTATGAGTGGAACGAATGAAAAAATCTAAATTCTGAATTTTTTATTTATTGCTTTGAAATGCAGTTTTGCCGGCATACATTTTTAGTAATTTCTTTTGGTTTACATAGATAATATATTATGTGCTATCATATTTTGAAGATAAAGTTTTAGGATTCCAAACAGATTTTTCTACGTTTTTTTTGAATAATAAATACTATGCCCTATAGTATTATGTTATATTCACCCTGTATTCTTTTGAAAATGCGCATGTTTTATAGTTTTTTTTCAAATTGCCTAAAACATTTGGTATGTTTAGTATTGACGAAATTTGTATTGGCGAAAGAAAGTGTGTGTCAAGTGTTTTTCAAAAAATAATGAAGTGTGTTAAAACACGAAAATGAGCATTTTTTGCTTAAAAAATCGATCATTCTAAGTGATTACGAGTAGTAACTTTGAATGTGGAGAAAATTTGATGGTTGGCATTGGTATGTGGGACCAGAACCTTGATTATTGTATTGTAAGTGTGTCAAAAAATACTGTCAAGTGTGTCAAAAGAATGATTTTCATTTATTTTTTAACCCAATTTTTTGGAAAAAAATAAAATAAAGTATGTAAATGACTTGTAATGTATTTGAACATGAAATTGGACATGTTTCTATCCAGTTTCAACCCCTCCCAACTTATAGGAACAATTGGGAAATATCAAGTTGTTGCAGATTAAATGTCGTTTTTAAAAAAAAATGTTATTATGAATCGTAATCGTTTTGTGTGATTCCACGACTTCTGAATAACAGGAACAGTTGGAAAATAAGTTTGAATTTTTTATTGTTATAAGTTTGGCAATATTTTTAGAATTTCTAAAAAAGTTTAATTTTTGATTTTATTATAAGTTATGGAATATTTTTAGAATTTTGAAAAAGTTTTTATTTTGTTTTGATTTTTTCAATATCTTTAGAATTTTGAAAATAGTTTCAATTTTTGATTTTGTAATATTCTCTTGAACTTTTGAAGGAAATTGAAATTTATGATTTTGTTATAATTTTTAGAATCTTAGAAAAAGTTTGAATTTTTGATTTTGTTATAATTTTTGCAACATGTTTGGAATTTTGAAAAAAGTTTCAATTTTTGATTTTGTAATAATTTTTGGATTGTTTAGAATTTTGAAAAAGTTTAAATTTTTGATTTTTTTAAAATTTGTGGAATATTTTTAAATTTTGAAAAAAAATTTAAATTTTTGATTTTATGATAATTTTTAAAAATTTTAGGATTTTTGAAAAAAGTTTGAATTGTTTGTTTTGTAATATTCTCTTGAATCTTTTTGGATTTTGAAGAAAGTTGAAATTTTAGATTTTATTATAATATTTGGAATTTTTTTAAATCAATTCAATCAGAATTCCGGCAATGTTTCCGGTCTGAAAGACCTAAGTATTACATTCATGAACCAAAAGTGAAATTCTTACCCCCACTGTTTTTTGCATTTCTCGACGTTTTAGGACCTACTGATTCTAAAAAAGCAAAAAAAAATGTATGTCTTTCTGCCGGTCGGCCGTCATTACCTACGAAATCTAGAAAACCGCTAGAGCGATTTCAAAAATGTTGGTTCCTAAAAATAGGTATACTCTATGGACAGGTCTGAAAGGACGCTGTGTTTGATAACTGTACTGGAAGTGTGTCAAAAAATCATTAAGTGTGTCAAAAATAGCAGATTTTCATATTTTTGGCTTAAAAAACATTCGTTTTAAGTGATTACGAGTAGAAACATTGAATTTGGAGAAATCTTGACTGTAGAGATTGGTATGTGAGATCATAAACTAGATTATTACATTAGAAGTTTGCCAAAAAAAATGTTGTCAAGTGTGTCATAAGAAAAAGTTTTATATACTTTTTTACCCAATTTTTTGGAAAAAAATAAAATTAATTACTTGTATGACATGAAATTTTATTATTATTATAGAGAATTATGGTATCATAAGTTTGTCGAAATAATGTTGTTAAATGTGTCAAAAAAAAGATTTTGCTTCGGTCTGAAAGACCTAAGTATAACATACATGAGCTCAAACTAAAATTCTTACCCCCACTTTTTTTGGAATTTCTCGACGTTTTAGGACCTATTGATTCTAAAAAAGCAAAAAAATGTATGTATGTCTGCCGGCCGGCCGTCACGACCTACGAAATCTAGAAAACAGCTGGACGGATTTCAAAAATTTTCTAAAAATAGGTTTACTCAATGGGAAGAGCCGAAAGGACGATATGTTCGATAACTGTACCGGAAGTGTGTCAAAAAATCGTCAAGTGTGTCAAAACAAGAAAATTTGCATATTTTTAATGAAATACTTTCATTTTAAGTGATTGCGAGTAGGAATATTGAGAAATTTTGGAGAAATTTTGATGGTCGGGATTGGTATGTGAGACCAAAATCTAGATTCTTGCATTATAAGTTTGTCAAAAAAATGTTGTCAAGTGTGTCAAAAGAAATATTTTTATTTATTTTTTTACCCAATTTTTTGGAAAAAAATAAAATTAATTACTTGTTTGAAATGAAATTTTATTATTATTATTGAGAATTATGGCATTATAAGTTTGTCAAAAAAATGTTGTCAAGTGTATCAAAAGAAAGATTTTTATTTATTTTTTACCCAATTTTTTGGAAAAAAATAAAATTAACTATTTGTTTAACATGAAGTTTTATTATTATTATTGAGAATTATGGCATCATAAGTTTGTCAAAAAAATGTTGTTAAGTGTGTCAAAAGAAAGATTTTTATTTATTTTTTTATCCAATTTTTTGGAAAAAAATAAAATTAATTATTTGTTTGACATGAAATTTTATTATTATTTTTGAGCATTATGGCATTATAAGTTTATCAAAAAAATATTGTCAAGTGTGTCAAAAAAATGATTTCATGTATTTTTTTAGATAATTTTTGGAAAAATAAATTTAGCTGTTTGTTTACGTAAATATAATTGAACCTGGAAATTTTTGAATTTGTTATAGTTTTTGAAATATTTTTGGAATTTTGAAAAAAGTTTCAATTTTTGATTTTGTAAGAATTTTTGGAATGTTTTTAGAATTTTGAAAGATTTTAAATTTTTGATTTTATTATAATTTTTTTTAATTTTGGAAAATGTTTCAATTTTTGATATTGTTATAATTTTTACAATATTTTTAGAATCTTGGAAAAAGTTTGAATTTTTTTATTTTTTAAGAATTTTTGGAATATTATTAAAATTTAGAAAAAGTTTAAAGTTTTGATTTTATTCTAATTTTTGGAATATTTTTAGAATTTTGAAAAAAAAAAATAAAATTTTTGAATTTTATATATATTTTTAGAATTTTGAAAAAAGTTTCAATTTTTGATTTTGTAAGAATTTTTGGAATATTTTTAGAATTTTGAAAAAAGTTTCAATTTTTGCAATATTTTTTTGCAATACTTTTAGAATTGGAAAATTGGAAAAATGTTTTAATTTTTGATTTTGTTAATAATTTTGTCCTCGTACAAAGCTTTTGGTGAAAACTATATAAAAAGTCTTAACACAAACACAATCCTTACTGTTTTATTATTTTAATTTGTAATGTCATAAAATAAAAGGAGAAAAATCAAATTTGCTTAAAAAAATTTTGCAAGAAATGCAAAAAAAAGTGGAGGTAAGAATTTTACTTTTGGCTCATGAATGTAATACTTAGGTCTTTCAGACCGAAGTAATATAAATACATAGCCGGAAAAAAGACGCCTGATTGAATTGATTTAAAAAAATTCCAAATATTATAATAAAACCAAAAATTCCAACTTTCTTCAAAATCCAAAAATATTCAAGAGAATATTACAAAATAAACAATTCAAACTTTTTTCAAAAATCTTAAAATTTTTAAAAATTATCATAAAATAAAAATTTAAAAATATTCCAAAAATTTTAAAAAAATCAAAAATTTAAACTTTTTCGAAATTCTACACAATCCAAAAATTATTACAAAATCAAAAATTGAAACTTTTTTCAAAATTCCAAACATATTGCAAAAATTATAAAAACCAAAAATTCAAACTTTTTCTAAGATTCTAAAAATTATTATAAAATCATAAATTTCAATTTTCTTCAAAAGTTCAAACATATTCAAGAGAATATTACAAAACCAAAAATTGAAACTATTTTCAAAATTCTAAAGATATTGCAAAAATCAAAACAAAATAAAAAATTTTTCAAAATTCTAAAAATATTCCAAAACTTATAATAAAATCAAAAATTAAACTTTTTTCAAAATTCTAAATATATTCCAAAAATTAATCAAAAATCAAAGATTGAAATTTCAAAATTCTAAAAATATTGCCAATATTATAACATAATCAAAAATTCAAACTTATTTTCCAACTGTTCCTGTTATTCAGAAGTCGTGGAATCACTCAAAACGATTACAAAAGAAATATCTTCTCATAATTACATTTTTTTAAAAACATTTAATCTGCAACAACTTGATATTTCTCAATTGTTCCTATAAGCTGGGAGGAGTTGAAACTGGATAGAAACATGTCCAATTTCATGTTCAAATACATTTCAAGTCATAAAAATTACTTAATTTTATTTTTTTCCAAAATATTGGGTGAAAAAATAAATGAAAATCATTCTTTTGACACACTTGACAGTATTTTTTGACATACTTACAATACAATAATCGAGGTTCTGGTCCCACATACCAATGCCAACCATCAAATTTTCTCCACATTCAATGTTACTGCTCGTAATCACTTAGAATGATCGATTTTTTAAGCAAAAAATGCTCATTTTCGTGTTTTAACACACTTCATTATTTTTTGAAAAACACTTGACACACACTTTCCTTCGCCAATACAATTTCGTCAATACTAAACATACCAAATGTTTTAGGCATTTTCAAAAAAAAACTATAAAACATGCGCATTTTCAAAAGAATACAGGGTGAATATAATATAATACTATAGGGCATAGTATTTATTATTCAAAAAAAACGTAGAAAAATCTGTTTGGAATCCTAAAACTTTATCTTCAAAATATGATAGCACATAATATATTATCTATGTAAACTAAAAGAAATTACTAAAAATGTATGCCGGCAAAACTGCATTTTAAGGCAATAAATAAAAAATTCAGAATTTAGATTTTTTCATTCGTTCCACTCATACAGAATTTTGATTTAAAAAAAAATCCACAAATGTACATTTTCAAACGAATTGCCCAATTAACATGATTTATTCATTACATCGAATATTTTCGATGTAATGATATTTCGATGATATGATTTTTTTTTCGATTTTACGATTTTCGATGGTATGATTTTTCGATTTTGTGAATCAAATTTTCGATGATATGATTTTCGGTGATGTGATTTTTCGATGCTATGACTTTTCGACGTAATGAACTTTCGGTGATATGATCTTTCGATGCTATGACTTTTCGATGATATGAACTTTCGATGATATGAAATTCGGTGGTATGAACTTTCGGTTTTGTGATTTCTGGTGATTCGACGATTTGATTTTTCGATGTTATGATGTGGACTCTTCATCAACACTACCAGTAAAAAAAGTCCATTAAGGACATCAAGATTTAAATCCAAAGCAAGTTGATCCAAGTTAAGATTAGCATAATCCCTAAACTGGAACCAGTTAGGTTCTTCAGGACAAACAAAATCAAAAGACGAGTAGATAAGGGAATGTTTAGAGATCGATGGAGCCCAGAATTGACCAGAGATATGAGGTACATCAAGATCACTAACAAGTACCCTAAAAAAATTTTTAAAAAATCCGCTTGCACCTAAGTTCAAGTAATCATGTCTGTAATTCGGTTGTTGGGTCTTCATATTTTGTTTTTAAAGGCAGGACAACCGAATTGGATCACGATGGTAGGAAACATTCGGTTGGCACAAGAGGGTTGTAGTGACCGAATAATTTTCTTTAAGTGCAGACCTCTCATAACTTTGGCCAATATCGTCTAAAATCTAATAAGTTCGTTGCTCTACAAATTTACTTTTTGTATTACGTTGAAGTTTACGAACACGAATAAATAAATGTATGTAAGCATTAAATAAAATTGGAATTATAAATCGATTTAGAATAACTAGCAAACAAAAATGACACAAGATTACACAACTACAGATTTATAAGGGATGCAATGCATATCTGGCAAGGCTATAGTTAAATAGAGTTGCGAAACATGAATTCATCACCCGATCTATTGAACTACGTAAGCCATAATCGAAAATCCAAAAAATTTCGCTGTGTCGCCAACATTTTTTCTTACGTATATGTTATGACTTGTTGGTTCCCAGAGTTAACCCAATCCATAGTTTTGCTGATAATAGCCGTCTCCATCCGTCTAATGAATGGGACATCTAAATTATATTCACCGGTGTGCGCTTGTAGATCAAATTTGATTGATTCCTTAAAATTTGGACGGGTCATTTATCTTTAAACAAATAGGGTTTGGGCATATTGCTAGTTGAATTCACTGTACACAGATTACTATTTTCGTTTACAACGTAATTCCCTTTTCTTTTAAAGTTTGGTTTGGTCTTAACTCTTAAGGAGACTTCCGGAGTTTAGGTTGAAAATAATATGAAGTGGAGGTCTCATAGTTTTAACCTAGCAAAGAGAAAATGTTGATTTTTAGGTCGATGTTTTGTGTCAATAATGAACAGTTCTTCAATTTTAGCATGCTTTACTTTGGATATTGAGAAACGTTAATTAAAAAACAAATCATGCTTGATATGTGTGACGAAACGTGTAAGTTATCGAATAGGCCTCTCTCTCAAAAGCAATTGACCGAATCTGGCCTTATAACTTAAACATATGTATCAACAGACATGCCACTCGACTGTAATATTTTGGAGTCACCTTATATCTCAAAATATAGTAAACCATAATTTTTTCTCAATGATTAAATAACATAAATATGTACTCCATAGGAAAACAAACAAATTTTCGAATGTGAAATTTAAAACCATTAACTTCTTGGTTGGTTCAAGAAATTCAAATATTTAATATCTTTTAATTTTCTATTAAACGACCTATACATTTATAAAGCAAGTACATTTTCATTTTAAATTGTTTTATTAATGTTATATCTAACATTCTTTTTTACTACATTAATGGCAAAATTATAAATTTAAAGTTTCTCAAACAATAATATGAACAATTTTCCACAATTACCAATGTAAACCTTTATGTTGATGAATGGAATAATTTTTAAGTAACCGTAATACTTTACTAAACTAAAGTTAACAAAAATTAAGTTAAAATCAAATCAAAACTTTTAAAAATTACTGGAAATAATAATGATTTTAAATTTAATTTAATCAATAATGATCGTAAGTTATTTTGTTTATTTGATTAATTTTTTATAATAAGTTATTGGTTACAAATAAATTGAATTATTTCCATTTCTTGTTTTCGTAGTCCCATTTTGATGAGAGACCAAAGATAGGATTCATTTCAGCATCAAGCATACGCTTAAGTTGGGCTTTGACACGATCTTCTGATAGTGTTGGTATTTTTTGATCGTAAACTAAATTGAGGAAATAAAATTGAGTTTAAACCCTGATTTTCAAAACAAACCAAGGTAGTGATTTTGTACCATTATCTCTCATAGAAAAATAAAAGGAGAGATAAACTGGAATATATACAATTGTCGTCACTTTAATAATGAAATAATGTATGCCATTTATTCGTAGTTATTATATAATGGGTGCGCTGCATTCCCCATAAGGATGTCTATAGATTGGCGTTTTAACATTTTCCAATTATTTTATAACTGGGGGTGAAAATTAATATGTTGTTAATTAACGTACATGCAAATTTGAATTTGGTTAAATATTGAAACAGCGTATATCCATGTACGATATTCCAATTCCTACAGAATATTAACTTGGGTAAAATCAGTGTCGTATATTTTACATACATTACGATCGCCACGAAATGGTAAATATAAAATATTGTATAAGCATCATTCATGAATACATGATATGCCGGTTCATATAAATAAAAACCGGTAAGAATATCATGCGTTATTTCAATAATAATTAGTTTTAGGCTTAATCGTACTTCCATGCAGAATGAAATATCGTATATGAAATAACGTATCAAGTACTTTGAAAGTACGTGAAAAGTCACCTCTTTTTAGGTAGAAAAGTCAGCAGGTACCAATGTGAAATTTTAATATGCTGTGGGGCAATTAGTCAAGAGTAATTAGTAGAAATTTTTTTTCCAATATCTTTATTCATTCAATAGTGCAGCAGAGTTTACGAATTACGAAAATCAGAAAATCGAAAAATCTTTAAACCGAATTATCTCGAAACTACACTTTTGCGAATACGTTGTTTCATTATTAAAGCGACGTTGTCCTTGATTGATTCATTTAAATTGTCGATGAGTTATTCCCATAAATGTTACGTCGCTGATTGGTTCGATTTGTATTGTACATATTTGAATTTATCTTGAGGAGAAATTTGAGTGTGGGAATGTACTTTTTTTTTAGTTTTCCCCAGGAGATAATTCTCTATAATAGAGAAATAACAGGACAAACAATGGTACAAAATCACTACCCAGAAGCATTAACATAAACAATATTAGAACAAAATATATTTACCAAAGATATTCATCAAACATGAAACGCCAATGGCGCCAGCACAAGCAAGGAATAACATTCCTACAACCATCTTCCATTCACCGGTCGGTGCTTTCATTTCTGCAAATGTTTGGCAGAACGAATGACGGTAAAGTGCCTTTTTTTCTTCAAGATTTAATTTTTTCCAGTCTCCCTTTTCTTTTTCTCTCAATAACTAAAACAAAAACCAATTAGACAGCGTTATCACTAACAATATAGCACTTACTTTTATTTGCTTTGTTTCTTCACGGAATCGAACAGCAGGCATTGGATAATCTACACGATCAAAATAAATAGCTTGACCGTTCCATCCATATCCTACAACATCACGTTTTCCAATTTTTGATAAATCATGTGCTTGTGCGGTTCCCAATCGAACTTTTGGAAGTGTATTGCGTAGCGCTAACGTTAAAATTGATGCCATTGTGAATCTGTTAAAAAATATTTTATTATTAATGATTAGATATTTTATCAATCAGCTTATGATTTAGAATGAAAAACTGGAAACAATCTACTGTTAGATAACCACCTCTATAGATAATTTATAGAAAAAATATTACGTAATCAAGCAAATTCAAATTTTAACAATTATAACATATGTATTTTTAATCCTTAATTTATTAATTCTTGTTTTTTATTTCAAAAAATTTCAATTGATTTTAGTTTTTCAACCACATACAATTATGTAATATCCGTGTAACAAAATTTAAGGTTAACACTTTTAATTGTTTTGTTTTCCTTACTTCAACTAATGCAAGAATTAAAAACAAAATAAATACTAATTAAATAATATTCGATTGCTTTGTACAGATTTATATTTAAAAAACAAAAAGAACACACTATTTTTTTAAATTAAAATTTTTTTCTTACCTATATGGAATTGACAGACAGCCTAGACGATAAAGACAAGATGGCTCATTTTTTAAATTAGTAGAGCGGAGGGGAAATATTTAGATTATAGTAGCTGCAAAAAATATATTCAAGTCGTTTATATTTTAATTGCATGAGAATTGTTCAAAAGAAAATAACGGTCTGTGGCAATAACTTCTCATTCATTTGAAATAATAATAATAAATTATAATAACTCCTGCTTTTAGAAATCAAAGAGAAAAGTTGCCTGGAAAAACGATATTAAAAAAAAACTTTTAAATATTCATTCACTCGTTTTTTCATTATTATTAATTTTTTTTGTTTTTCCTTATTAACTACAATATTGTTAATTAATATAAAATCTTTTAATTTACAAATTTTACTCCATCTTTAATATATATTTATATTAACACACCATTACTGAATATAAAATAAAAGATATTGTGTCTTAAGAAAAAATCAATTTAAATAAATTATAAGTTTGAACATTGGTAAATTTTTCATTTCTTCGTTATTTTGATTTGGATGATTTCCTGAAAAATAATTTACCAACAGAAGATTAATTAGTGCATTAATTATATTAAACTATATTTAACGAATTTAAATAGTGTATCATATTTAATTATATCTATTTAAAAAAAACATGATTTCGAAGCGTTGAAGGGAGTTAAAGAAAGTATAGCAACTCGAACAGTCAAGCAGTTTTAAAATTTATTAAGTGAAGTTAATGAACAAAAAAATCAGATACGATTCGAGACATTGTAGAAATTTGTTGCTTGAACAAATCAATTTTGAGAGAATTCAATTCAAGCGAGAAGAAAAATTAAGCAATTCGTTATATATCTCTACCACATCAGAAGATATCTATTTGATTCCTGGTATAAATTTATCCGACGCAGCTATTCCTCTAGAGGAAAACAAATCTCATCATCGTACAACGCCACTACCTGGATCATCACTACAATCAACTAAGCTACCAAAACTCAACTAATCAACTCATCAACTGGATACCTCTTGCTACCAAAATTGGTGACCCCGAAAAGAATCATTCCAGGTAATTTTTTTCTTTTATATTTTAAAATCAGGAGTTGAATAAGTAATTTTTGTTTTATTGATGTAAACATTTTTTTTTTTGAAATTATATCATAAAAATTTTTCTTATATTCACTTACAATTCGTTTTGTTAAAGAAATTTTTTTTTGGTTTTTGTTACTTTTTCGGTTGGTTATCGTGAACCAACACGCCTTGGAATTTTTATTGGCTGCAACATTCTTCTACCTCGTTGCCGTCCTCCTTGCCCACTTCAGTAATGTCTGCGAGCGACCCACTCAATTTAATTGAACTTGATCAGGAACAAGCTGCTCAGACCTTCACGGTAACACAAGAGCAGCTTGACAAGATGTTAGATGAACGGATGGAAGCTGCATTTGCCAGAATTCAGCTCCATCAATCATCTGTTTCTTCTTCTACACCTTCCTCTTCAAAACCGCCACCTGCAAGTTCAAATGAAATACTTTCTCCAACATCCGCTCCCCAAATTAACGCAATTACCCCAAAAGTCCCTCCCATTTGGTCTGATAAACCAGAACTTTGGTTTATCATGCTTGAGGGCCAATTCTCTCTGGGCAACATTAAGTCCCAGCAAGCCAAGTACGGTTATGTACTTGGTGTCATAACGCCGTCTCTTGCTACGCTGGTAAGAGACATTATTTCCCAACCAGATACGGTTAACCCATACGATAAGCTAAAAGAGGCTCTTCTAGACCGCTTATCAAGCAGCCCTTCTGATCGCTTGCGCAACGTGCTCCGCGGTATGGAACTTGGGGATAAAAAGCCCTCACAATTTCTTCGGGATTTAACTGCTGAATCCCAAGGTTTAGTATCTGAAAAGATGTTGAAAATTCTTTGGGAGGACAAACTCCCACAGGCTGTGCGTACCGCTATCGCAGTAGTCAAGGCTGACTTGCCAAAGACTGCTGAGATAGCCGACAGAATTTTTGCCACATTAGTTGGTCCTAAGCTAAGTGCGGTAGATACTCCTGCCGCTCCTTCTTCTTCCTCCAGTGAGGACAAGGTCTGGGCTCTGCGATATCAAGAATTGCAGACCCAACACGCACAGCTGCTGAATGCCTTGCAGCAAAAATCTTCTTCTCGACCTTTCCCTCGTAGTCGTAGTAGATCCAAGGATCAAAACGACTACAACAATTTTCGGCATAATCGCTCCAATTGCCCTAATCAATCTTCCGCGCGACCTCGTTCCAAGTCGCGCACTCAAATGTTCGATGGTATATGTTATTACCATCACACTTACGGGGATAACGCACGCAAATGTGACCCCGATTGCAAATTATTTTGCCCAAAATTTTCTTCTCCAAAAAACTTTTAAGCTCATCACATGAGGCGGCATGTGATGATAGCTTCTCCAAACTACGTCTCTTGATATTCGATATCAACTCCCGTCGACAATTCTTGGTTGACACAGGTGCTGAAGTGTCAGTTCTCCCCGCAACAACAGAGGAAAAACTCTCGAAGAAATCAGCTTTCACTCTCTACGCTGCTAACGCCACTCCTGTTAGTACATATGGTAACAAAACTCTAACTCTAAACATTGGTCTCAGACGTGTGTTCTGTCAGACCTTTGTTATCGCCAATGTTACCATCCCTATTCTTGGAGCTGATTTCTTGAACAAGTATGGTCTCCTAGTGGATATTAAAAATCGACGCCTCGTCGATCCACTAACATCCTTGTTCACTCTCGCCAAAATCTCCACTTCTCCAACGCTCTCGCTAACAACCATCAATAATGATACGGTTGATATTCAAATTAGAAATATCCTTAATGATTTTAAGGGTATCACTTCTCCTCATGACCTAGCTAAGCCGGTCAAACATAACGTGACTCATGTCATTGAGACTCACGGTCCTCCCGTCGCTTGTAAGTACCGACGATTAGCTCCTGACAAATTGGCCATCGCAAAGACGGAATTCGACATTATGTTGTCGCAAGGTATTTGCCGACCGTCAAAAAGCCCTTGGTCCTCTCCTCTCCACCTCGCCAAAAAGAAGAACGGCGAGTGCAGAGCTTGCGGTGACTACCGCTCTCTTAACAATGTCACTATTCCTGATAATTATCCTATTCCACATATTCAGGATTTTTCGCATCAGCTTCATGGATGCAAATTTTTCTCCACTATCGATCTCGTCCGCGCATATCATCAAATTCCTATTGATGAGCGCGATATTGCAAAAACTGCAATTTCAACTCCGTTCGGACTCTTCGAATTCGTTCGAATGACTTTCGGATTGCGAAACTCTGCGCAATCCTTCCAACGGTTTATGCATTCTCTTCTCCGAGACCTAAATTTCTGTTTCATCTACATAGATGACCTCCTTATTGCTTCTGAAACCTTTGAGGAACACCTCAAACATCTTAGGACTGTTTTTGAGCGTCTTTCCGACGCTGGTCTCATTGTCAACGTTGATAAATGCAACTTTGCTAAAACCAACGTTGACTTTCTCGGACATTCTATTGATTCATCTGGAATCAAACCTACTGCTGAGCGTGTCGATGCTATCAATCGTTTCGAACGTCCCGAAACAGTAATGCAACTCCGCCGTTTTCTCGGAATGATTAACTTCTACCGCCGATTCATTCCTCACGCTGGTGGCAATCAAGCCATTCTCAACGATTTCCTTAAAGGTTCCAAAAAGAATGACAAACGTATCATTCAATGGTCCGAAGACGCCATTCAAGCCTTCGACTTATGCAAGCGGCAACTCAGTGAGGCAACAACTCTTTCTCACCCCTTACACTCTGCCCAACTTGCCGTAATGGTCGACCCTTCCGATAAGGCAATTGGTGCTGTTGTCCAACAAAAAATTAACGACTGCTGGACACCACTTAGTTTCTTCTCTGTGCGACTCGATGAAACGCAACAGAAATACAGCGCTTATGATCGCGAACTCCTTGCAGCTTACTCTGCAATTAAACACTTTCGTTATCTCCTTGAAGGTAGAACCTTCACGCTCTTTACCGATCATAAGCCACTCATTTACGCTTTGTCGCAGAACCCTGCCAAAGCTAGTCCTCGCCAATTCCGCCATTTAGATTTCATCAGTCAATTCACGACTGATATTCGCCACATTTCTGGAATTGATAATGTAGTTGCCGATACACTTTCTCGTGTCGAGCAAATATCAATTCCAGAAAACATTAACTACGATGAAATTGCTGACGCTCAGTTCAACGATAACGAACTAAAGGAATTAGTGGACACTAGTCCCACACTTCAATTCCGATCCTTTCCAGTATCGTTTGGCAATTCTAATGCCAAAACTATTTTATGTGATACCTCTTCTGGTAATCCACGACCTTTTATTCCAAAGCAATTTCGTCAATCTGTTTTCAATAGTCTCCATAATTTATCTCACCCAGGAGTCCACAGTTCTGTCAAACTCCTTACTGAAAAAGTCATTTGGCCATCCATTAAAAAGGATGTACGACAAATGGCTCAGAACTGCCTGGCTTGCCAAAAGGCAAAAGTTTCTCGCCATACTCAATCTCCTTTAGGTAACTATCCTTCCACTTCTCAAAGATTTTCCGAGATTCATATGGACATTATTGGTCCACTTCCTACCTCTGAGGACAAACGCTATTGTGTCACTATTATTGACCGCTATACTCGCTGGCCTGAAGCCATTCCTATCTCGGATATCACAGCTGAAACGGTAGCATCAGCTCTCTACTCCAATTGGATTTCTCGTTTCGGAGTACCTTCAGTAATCGTCACTGATCAGGGCTCCCAATTCGAATCCAATCTTTTCAGCGAGTTGTCAAAACTAATCGGTTTCGAACGCAAACGAACTACAAGTTACAATCCTAAATGTAACGGCCTCATCGAACGTTGGCACCGAACTTTAAAATCTGTGATAATGGCCTACGACAGAACGGATTGGACGCGTATATTACCGTCAATACTACTTGGTTTACGAACCACTTTCCGTGAAGATTTCCAATCTTCATCGGCTGAGCTCGTCTATGGTACTAACATTCGTCTTCCGGGTGAATTCTTTAGCGAGAACTCAACTTCTACTCCTCAATCTGACTTCGTTTCTCAATTGAAACAACATTTCAACCACCTTCGTCCCTCTATTGCGTCAAGACACACTTCTCCTAATGTTTTCGTCTCCAAAAATCTCCAGTCTTGTTCGCATGTCTTCTTACGTACTGACTTAGTACGTAAATCTCTTCAACCTCCATACGAAGGTCCTTTCCAAGTCATCAGTCGCGATGATAAAAATTTCGTTATTGACCGTAAAGGTCAACATATTCGAGTTTCCATCGACAGATTAAAACCTTGCTTTAGGGAACAATCTGAAGATAACCTAACTCAAAACTCACCTACTTTGAGTACTGATCTCAGTCGCGCAGACGAAGCTTCGTCTTCTACAGATAAAGTCCATTCTACTCTTCCGGACACATCCTCGTCTTTCCCTTCTACCTCTGAAGATGCGAGGAAACGCGACGCTAAAGCAAATGTTTCAACTAAGAAGGTCAGATTTAATCTTATTCCTCAAACACAACTATTCCACCCCGCATCCACAATTACACGAGCAGGCAGAACTACTCGTACCCCTGCTCGTTTCCTTCGTGCTGTAGCACAATAATTTCTATATCGTCCCATCTTCGATGGAACTAGGGGGGGAGTGTTGTGGCAATAACTTCTCATTCATTTGAAATAATAATAATAAATTATAATAACTCCTGCTTTTAGAAATCAAAGAGAAAAGTTGCCTGGAAAAACGATATTAAAAAAAAACTTTTAAATATTCATTCACTCGTTTTTTCATTATTATTAATTTTTTTTGTTTTTCCTTATTAACTACAATATTGTTAATTAATATAAAATCTTTTAATTTACAAATTTTACTCCATCTTTAATATATATTTATATTAACACACCATTACTGAATATAAAATAAAAGATATTGTGTCTTAAGAAAAAATCAATTTAAATAAATTATAAGTTTGAACATTGGTAAATTTTTCATTTCTTCGTTATTTTGATTTGGATGATTTCCTGAAAAATAATTTACCAACAGAAGATTAATTAGTGCATTAATTATATTAAACTATATTTAACGAATTTAAATAGTGTATCATATTTAATTATATCTATTTAAAAAAAACATGATTTCGAAGCGTTGAAGGGAGTTAAAGAAAGTATAGCAACTCGAACAGTCAAGCAGTTTTAAAATTTATTAAGTGAAGTTAATGAACAAAAAAATCAGATACGATTCGAGACATTGTAGAAATTTGTTGCTTGAACAAATCAATTTTGAGAGAATTCAATTCAAGCGAGAAGAAAAATTAAGCAATTCGTTATATATCTCTACCACATCAGAAGATATCTATTTGATTCCTGGTATAAATTTATCCGACGCAGCTATTCCTCTAGAGGAAAACAAATCTCATCATCGTACAACGCCACTACCTGGATCATCACTACAATCAACTAAGCTACCAAAACTCAACTAATCAACTCATCAACTGGATACCTCTTGCTACCAAAGGTCTTCATTGTAAACATTGTTAATGAAATAAATAAAATAAAATAAGATCAAATTCACGAAATAAAAATTAGATTTTACAACTCCTTTATAGAGTTACATATTTGTTGAAAATGAATGTGATTGAAGATTGAAGTGTTATAGCAAATTTAAGTAATAAAAAAGCAACCCTGATAAACAGTTCTAATAATAGTAGTAATAATAGTACCCAGGCAAGAAACTGTAATCGAAATCGTTTTGTAATCGATAGTTTCGAATTGGAGAAAAAGTGGCATACCTAATGTATATTGTCATCTCACTCTAATTAAAAAATATGGCGTTTTGACATTTAAAATTGCACATATATCTTTCATATAGACATTAGATAAATTAAACAAATATGAAGTAAAAGTATTGTGAATAAATATATTTATATTTCAACAGTAAGTACATTTTTAATGTTATGTATATAATATAAGAAAATATGTATTCTGTCTATAATTATTTTAATTTTATTTTCATCATATAACATAACCTATAATTTGAAGTTGCAGCATTTATTGATTGGATAAATACATCGTTATTTCTATAAAATATTTCTTTTAATGATATTTTTCTCATTTCAGGCTCACATTTTGATATACAAATATAATTAAAATTCTAAATACTATTTCTTTTAATGGCATTTTTCTCATTTCAGGTTCACATTCACATTTATATTTATTTTTTTTTAAGTTTTTGTAATTAGATTTAATTCAACAAAAATATGTAAAATGTTTTTTATATTATAATAAATAAATATATTAATAAAAATTATTACAAATATTTTAAATTAACACAAACAAAAATAACTCTAAACTTTCGATAACATTGCCACTAGTAGTTTCGATTTTGTATCGAAACAGGTTTCGATTAAGTTTCGTTAACATGTTTCGATTTGGTATCGATTACAGTTTCGATTTGGTATTGATCACATATTCGCTTACTGTAACGTCATTCATTAATTATAAATACATACGAGACATCTGGTGGAATTTATATATAAGTTAGTAGTTGAAAAAGAAACATGTCACTCGTCTTATACTTTTATATATGTATCTTGAATTTATATATATATTAATAATTATAATAAACATTTAAATAATTAAAATATTGTGTTCTTATTAAATATAAACACATAACATGGTGTCAAGTGTAAAGTAAAGTGTCAAAAATATAAAGAGATGCAAAAAATAAATGTGGATAAAAATTGAAAGGCCACATGTCAAATTTAATTTTTCATATTTTAAAATAAAAACTACTATAATTGTCAAATAAAATGCTACAAATATAAAATGTCTGATGATGAAACGGATCCTCCAGAAGATATAAGTCAAACTAAAAAGTCGAAGCCTACTTCAAATATAACAAAAACCTGCAGCTAATGCACCTTGTTTCATTAAACCAATTGATATTCATAATCCTAACTGGAAACAATGGAAAACATTATTTAACATTTTTCTAAGAGCTAATAAACTAGACTTAGAAGACGAACAAAGAAAAGTTGCTTTGTTAGTACATCACATAGGTCCAGATGCATTGGATATATTTCAATCATTCAACAAAGACATAGATACTATAAAATTTGATGAACTCGTGAAGTTATTTGATAATCATTTTGTGCCAAAAGCAAATATAACGCTAGAAAGGTATAATTTCTTCTCTCGCTGTCAGAAAGAAAGTGAAAGTTTAGAAGATTTCGTCACGTCCTTAACTAATTTAAGTCTAACATGCGAGTTTGATATATTAAGAGAGTCAATTATAAAAGATTGCTTTATATGTGGTCTAAATTCGTCAAACCAATACATTCAGCAAAAATTAATCCAAGAAGATCAAAAAGATTTCTCTAAAATTATAGAAATTGTAAAAACTATGGCAATGTCAAAACGTCAGGCTGAACAACTACAAAAAGAAGAAAGAATTAATCAAGATTTTGTTGGAGCAGTAGCTGCATATAATGTCAACGCGTCAAAATCACAAGTTCAATACAGTCACAACCCAAGGTCAAGTTCAAGGTTCAACGTCCAAAGAAGGGATCAAAAGTCATACAATGGGTCAACATCAAGAGCTTCAAATCGGTCTGTGAGTCCTAGATATAAGTTTAATAAGTATAATAATTATCAAAATAGTAATAATAAAAATTGTAATCGATGTGGTCAAATCCATAGTTCAAAATGTCCTGCTGAAGGAGCTCAATGTTCAAATTGTGGTCGCTTGAACCACTATGCTAAGCAATGTTTTCTTCCAAGAAAAGTTAAAATGTTAGAAGTTCATAAAAATAAAAGTCAAGATTCTGAATTTTATGTAGGATCTTTATATAACTGTCAAATCAATGCTTTGAGTTCTGATTGGGACGTAACTCTTGGTATAAGTGAAAATGTAAAATTAAAATGTATCATAGATACTGGAGCACATGTCAATGTAATTAGTTTAAAAACGTTTAAGTCATTGGGTGTTAAAATTCCAATAAAACAGACAGGAACTAGAATAAAAGATTATTCTCATAGACAAGTTCACGTAATTGGTCAAGTTGAACTTAATTGTAAGTTAAAAGACAAGTCGTACTTGATAGAGTTTTTAATTTGCAAAGAGGATTTGGAATCAGTCTTAGGTCGAGAATCTTCTGTCGAACTTAATGTGGTAAAAAGAGTTAATAACGTAACTTTTGATAAAAATGTTACTTTTAAATATGATAATAATGATGAAAGTTTGTTGTCTAATTTTAATGATGTCTTTGAAGGAATAGGTTGTATTAAAAATGAAATTTGTCATTTAGATATAGATAAGTCAGTCAAGCCTACAATAGAGCCTTTGCGTAAAATTCCTTTTAAATTATATAAAGATTTGTCTGTCGAAATAAAACGTATGGAAAAATTAGATATTATAAAGAAAATAGAGGAACCAACAGAATGGGTCAATAGTTTAGTCATTGTCAAAAAGCCTAGTGGAAAATTAAGAATATGTTTAGATCCTAGGAACTTAAATAAAGCTATAATAAGGTCACATTATCCGTTTAAAACTCTAGATGAAGTCAGGTCTCACTTAAGCAATGCCAAGTTTTTTACAACATTGGATGCTATTTTAGGATTTTGGACTATTAGATTAGACGAAGAGTCCTCTAAATTATGTACATTTATAACCCCAATGGGAAGGTATAGATTTTTGAGATTACCATTTGGGATTAAATCAGCGCCTGAATATTTTTATAAAACTATGGAAAAATTATTTGCAAATATTCCTGGTCTATTAATTTATTTTGATGATTTTCTTATATTTGCAAAGTCAAAAGAAGAACATGATCAAATTTTAAAACAAGTCTTAAATCGAGCTAGACAAATTGGTCTAAAATTCAATTTAGAAAAATCTCAAATATGTAAAAATTCAGTCACTTATATAGGTCATGTTTTTAGTAGTCAAGGTTGTCATCCAGATAAAAATAAGATAGAAGCAATTAATAAGATGCCGTCACCAAAAAATACTAAAGATCTTAAACGTTTTCTAGGTATGTTAACATATCTTTCAAAATTCATTAAGTCATATTCAGAAGAAACTCATAATTTGAGGTCATTACTTAAAAAGAATGTCATATGGCATTGGGATGCAGTGCATGCAAAAGAGTTTGAACGTCTTAAGTCACTAATAACACAAGCGCCAGTCTTAACTCATTTCGATCCAAATAAAGAACTTATTCTAGCTGGTGATTCGTCGCAAAACTCAGTCGGTGCCTCGATCATGCATGGTTCAAACCCTATTGCATATGCCTCAGCCATGTTAACTCCAAGTCAGCATAACTATGCTAATATAGAGCGTGAACTATTGTCTATTGTATTTGGATGTATAAAATTTCATCAATTCACTTATGGTCATAAAATTAAAGTTCAAACGGATCACTTACCACTAGTACCGTTATTTGAAAAACCGTTGCATAAAATCCCTCCGCGTCTACAACGGCTTATGATGAAAATTCAAAAATACGATTTAGAAGTTGTCTATGTGCCTGGAAGTAAAATGTATATTCCAGACACTTTGTCAAGAGCATCAATAGCTGAAATGTTACCTCAGCTAGATGATGAAATTGATCTTCATGTAAATTTAATTGTCACAAATAATGTCAATATGTCACCTGAGAGAAAAGATACTTTCAAAACTTCATATAAGTATCAAAAGATACTTTCAAATATTATTATGAGGGATGGCCGTCAAATATTAAGTCAACTCCTATAGAAGTTCGTCCATATTTCAAAATCAAAGATGAAATTTTTGTCAATGATGGTCTTATATTTAAAAATGATGTAATAATAGTGCCACAAACGTTAAGAAAGGAAATGTTACAAATAATTCATGAAGGTCATTTTGGCATCACAAGATGTATTCAATTTGCAAAAAATTCAGTTTATTGGCCAAATCTAAATAATGATGTAAGAAATGTCGTCTCATCTTGTTCAATATGTCAAGAATTTAGTAATAATAATTGTAAGCAACCATTGTTACCTCATCAAATTAAATTGATTCCGTGGTACAAACTAGGTATTGATTTTTTATATTTTAAAAATAGAAAATACTTGGTATGTGTCGACTATTATAGCAAATTTATTGAAATGGTAGTAATAGATAATAGTAATTCAAGTACTGTTGTCATGCATTTAAAATCATTTTTTGCACGGCATGGCATCCCTGCAATTATAATAACAGACGGGGGCCCGCCTTTTAACTCAGAATATTTTAAAAATTTTGTCACTGGTTGGGATATTAAGCACACATTTACAAGTCCCTACCATAGTCAGTCTAATGGACAAATAGAAAGACGCATACTCCCGCTTAAGAAAATACTTATCAAAGCAAATGAGTCTGATTCAGATCCATACTTAGCATTACTTCAATATAGAAACACTGCAAATCAAAGTCTGTACTCGCCCGCTCAACTTTTAATGTCACGGCAACTTAGAACAAATTTGCCAACCACAGATAATTATTTAAAGCCTAAAGTCGTAAACAAACGAGAATATCAGTCATTTATAGATAAAAATAATAAACAAAAGTCATTTTATTACAATAGAAATAAGAAAGAACTGTCAAATTTAAATGTTAATGATCCGGTTCTATTTAAGAAAATTCCGACAGATAAAAAATGGAATAAAGGAATAATTGTTAAAATTGGTCCAGAACCAAGGTCTTTTTTGATTAAGGGTGAAAATTGTAAAGTATATAGACGTAGTAGAGCTTATATAAAGAAATTTATTCAAAACGGGTATGATGTAAACGAAAAGGAACCGAATGAAAATAGTTTTGAAGAATCATTTGTTCAGAATTCTCACTATTATTGTAACACTGAAAATGTAAATTTAGGTAATTTTGAAAGTCATAAAAATTTAAATACTGATACTGGAATTCAAATTGAAAATCAAGTAGAATCCAATAATGTAAATATAACAGAAAATAATGACGTTCCCCAGCATAGAACTAGGTCAGGGAGACAAATTAAAACTCCATATAAATTTAAGGATTATTGTTAATTGAACTATTTTTATTATTGTTAATTGAAATATTTTATTTGTATCTTGAGAAGGGGAGATGTAACGTCATTCATTAATTATAAATACATACGAGAAATCTGGTGGAATTTATATATGAGTTAGTAGTTGAAAAAGAAACATGTCACTCGTCTTATACTTTTATATATGTATCTTGAATTTATATATATATTAATAATTATAATAAACATTTAAATAATTAAAATATTGTGTTCTTATTAAATATAAACACATAACACTTACTAGGGCGAACACGTTGTTCTAAATGTAATCGATGCAGTATCGAAACTACATCGAAACATGTTTCGACTACATGATTACATGTAATCGATACCGTATTTAATACAAATTGATTACGTACCTGGGACTAATAATAGTGTGTTTACACATGGATACATCCAAAACCCCCTAAATAGAAGCCTTCTTCATTTTTTAGCACAGTAAAAATCATGAACTTGTAGCGCCATTTTGAAATTTATTTTTTATTTTATTTCATCATTTATTTCGGGCCAAATACATTTCAATTACAATATTTACATAAACTACATTACATCTTTACTTATAACATTTAACAGAAACTGAATTACTCATATCATTTAACAGAAACTGAATATAATTTAACAGAATCTTACAATTTAATTACATCATTAGCAGAAACATTATTATTAGAATAGTATGAATAGTTGCAAAAATTTAGACCAACACTTGAGATTATCGCTAACAATTCCAACAATTCCAATGTTGGCAGAAAGTCTTTATTATAAAACGACTAAAAACAGTAAAACTGTAATACACAAAACCCACCATCCAACTTGCAGACAATCCAAGCAATCAAGAATACAAGAAAAGGGTAAAGAAGCAAAAGCCTTTAAGAACTTAGAAGCATACGCTGGACTAAAAAAGTCCCAGACAGCCTTAGAGAATCCCTTTATAGATGACAACGACTTAAGAGATTCTGGTCTTATAGAAATGTATATTTTGGGTACATGGACCCATATTTGGGAAGCTACACACGTAGATTTGTGCTTAGGAATAATAAAATTATTATTACGAATTCTGGATGAAGCAAATACTCTTGAAGCCAAATACTGCGGCAATACCTTTGCCTTGATCCGATGCATAAAGCTAGAAAGTCTGAATTTCAAATAGTCAAACAAATTGCAGTTGAGGATAGTAAAGGTTTTAGGAGAGATAGAGATACGATCACTCCTTCTGACATTGTAAACGAACCTCGCACAGTCGTTAAAGGCCACCCTAGGCTTCCTCTCACTAGTCTTATCCAGTTTGCAGAATAAGACATCTCCATACGTAATGACAGGAACCAGCAAAGACCTTACAAGCATGAGGCGGAGATCAGTTGGCAGTAAACGAGCATCCGACCACAGGAGTCTAAGACCAAAATAGACTTTGCCAATCGTTCTATCAATGTGGTTATTCCACTTAAGCTTGCAGTTAAGTACTATGCCAAGATTATTCACCTCATTTACGAAGGGAATTGTTGCACCATTAATTTTTATAGGGGTATGAATCAAATCAGAATTTCCATTGATTAGAACAGCTTTGGTTTTACTAGCATTGAGTAGAAGCCGATTATTGATAGACCAGTCATATATGCTCTGTAGGTCTTCATTAATTTTGTTAATCGCTATATCAGCCTGGTTCTTGGGTACGGCCAAAGTCTTGGGTTCTTGGGTACGGAGAAGTCAAGCAGCACCAGCAAAGATGACATCATCTTCTCACTGTGATCACAAATTTCCCCAATAAGATCAGCAACAGTAGTAATAGAACTATGATTCGTCCTGAAACCTGATTGTTTGTCCCTGAGCAGCTTATGGCAATCCAGATGCTCAAGAATCTGAATACACAAGCTTTTCGAGAATTTTGGAGAGCACAGGCAAAATACTAATGGGACGGTAGTCATCTACCGAAGTAGGCAAATTCTTTTTCGGAACAGGTACAACCCTAGCCACTTTCCAGGCAGAGGGGAAAGTCGACGTCATCAAGAATGTATTAATAATATGCGTAACATGCACATATATATATATATATATATATATATATATATATATATATATATATATATATATATATATTATATATATATATATATATACATATTTCATTGTATATATATTATATATTGTATATATATTATTATAAATATATATATGTATATTTCATTGTATAATATATATATATATAAACATATATATAAGGCAGGATGAGCTGTAAAAAACGCCCATCCACCTGATCACAACCAGTTGATTTAGATTTAATAGATGAATACGCCGAGAGCAATTCCTCATGGTCAACATTACGGAAGGCAAACTCAAAGCCACCAGCTGAAGAACCAAAGATAAAGAAATTCTTAATTGGAACATAAGAGCTGCCATACTCAACGAATGCATCATTTTTTTTTTTTTTTTTTTTTTTTTTTATAATTTATTTCCAAAAAAAAGCAAGCTTTTAAAATACATGGAAAAAATGAGAGCATTATTGTACATGAATTGATCTCATTTATATTTAAGAAAACTTAAGTAATTAATTAGGATATTGCATTATTATATTATATTATTAAGCTAGTTTATAAAATGTTATATTGTTGTTAAGTTATGTAATTAATTAATTATGTTATGTTAATAAATTATTTTATTTAAGAAATTATATAGTTTGTTATATAAAATTCATACCTAAGAGCTTAAGCTAAGATTCTTTAGTTTTGCAGGTATTAATTAAGTTATGGAGTGGCTCTGTGGTGATATGTTAATTTAAAGTAGGACGATGATAATTATATTGCATTCTGTAAGTAACTTCGGATTATGAGCAAATGTATAAAGTAGAAGCCAATATGTGCACGACTGTTACCAACATATGTGAACGAGATTAATCAACAGTTTAGTGCATTTCATCATACTCACGGATAAAGTCCACATATAATTTTTCCTTGAGTTCGGTTTTAAACTTAGAGATGGGCAGACATTTGATCCTATTGGGAAGGGCATTATATAAAGATAAACCTTTATAAAATACGCTGTTTTTCGAAGATAGTCGTCCAAAGTTGGGTAGTCTGAATTCATTAGCTTGACGCGTGGTGCGATTACTAATGTCAATGTTAGTAGTAAAATCATGATTAACTCTAATTAAACCATGAATTGCTTTATATATAATTAGCATATATTCAAAATCAATTAGTTTAGATACAGGCAGCACGTTTTCCGAATATAGTAATTTCGTAGGATATAAGAGCGGCAGGCAATATAAAGATTTTAGTGCTTTGTTTTGAACGGTTTGTACTTCTTTTAACTTGGTAGCAGTAGTGGCTCCCCAAATTACGATCAAATATAACAGATGAGAATGAATGTGTGCGAAATAGATGTTTAGTAATACGTCTTTCAGAATAAATTTTGACACACGCCAAATGGCTCCCGAGAGGACTGCTATTTTTGATTTGATTTTCTCAACGTGGCCTGACCAGTTCAAATTAGAATCGATAGTAAGTCCGAGATAATCGATTGAATCTGATTTAGAAATTCTCTCGCTATCCAAGTAAAGATTGTTCTGGATTGCGGGTGTGCTGCGATTAAACGTAATGAACGTAGTTTTACTTATGTTTATGCGCAATCTATTAGAACTAAGCCAATTGGATAAGACAGACAGGTCTGACTCCATTTCAGTAATAAGTACTTCATTATTGGGTGATCCGTAGGTTAGAGCTATGTCGTCGGCAAACAACTGCAGTTTACCAAAGCAGTCTAGTTTGAAAATATCGTTCATATAAATAAGGAAAAGCATCGGACCCAATATCGATCCTTGCGGTACTCCACACTTTACTTTAAGTTTATTCGATTGAGTATCGCTTAATTGAACGTATTGAAGACGATCCTTTAGGTAGTCACAGAGAAGTTTCAAAACATTTCCTGTTATCCCAATTTTAATTAGCTTTATTTTTAGAATATCAAAGTTGACACAGTCGAATGCTTTCATTAAGTCAATAAATAAACATCCTGTTGTTTTTTTATTTGTCAAATTTCTATGTATATTTTCCACGAGATAGAGTGAGGCGGATGCAGTACTACATTTTGTTTGGAATCCAAATTGATTTTTATTAATTATATTATTTTCTTCAAGATATTTTGATACTCTAGTTAAAATCGCTCGTTCATATATTTTCGATATAATCGGAAGGACGGATATGGGTCTATAGTTTGTTTTATTGGTTTTGGAGCCAGATTTAAATATTGGGGTAATTTTAGCAATTTTGAGTTTGGATGGAAATGTAGAGGTTATGAAGGCTTGGTTTATACTATCCACTAAAGAAGGTAGGATATAATGTTGGTTTCTCTTGATAAATTTAACAGAAATATTGTCAGAGCCTTTCGCAGTATTATTGTCCAGTTGAGAGATGTAGCCTTTAATTTCATCCACTGATACAGGCGCAAAGTCAGAGAGTTTTGGCGGGCTGCTAGGGATGCTATCTTGAAGCTCGGAAGTAATTGAATTTTTAGTCGCTGAGCATGAATTTGCAATTTCCTGACCAATGTTTTGAAAAAAATCATTAAATTCGTTTGATATTATCTGTTGGTCTTCACATAAAATATTGTTGACTATTAAGTTAATAGGAACATATCCCAGTTTGGAGTTATTATTGTAGAGAATTTCATAAATGCAAGACCATAGATATCTCGGCTTTTTATAGTTTTCTTTTAGGAGGTTGGTGTAATAATTTTTTTTATTAGAATTTATGAGCTTTTTGATTGATGATTTTAAATTGAGAAACATTTGAGAAAAATAGGTGTTGCTCGGATATTTTGTTTTTAATTTGTAGAAGACGTCGCGTTTTGAAACAAGTTCACTCAATTCCTTGTCAAACCAAGGCTTCTTGTAGTTAGATCGTTCCTTGGTGCTAGTAACTATTGCATCATACGTGTTTCTTTTTACTTCTAAGCAAAGTCTTTCATAGAAATCGTCAAATGACGTATGGGAAAAGGAAAAATTAGAAACAAACTCGTATAATTTACCGTAGTTGATTTTCTGAGTTTTATATGAATTTTTTTTGTTCTTCTTTGTATCAATACAGAATAGGAGATATCTGTGATCGCTTAGCTCAGAGTCACCATAAAATGTGTAAAATATGTTACCTGTGGAAGAGATTATATGATCGAGTGAGGTACGAATTAAACTTTTACGAGTGTAATATTCAAGTGATGTTTTATTAATTATGGTAAAGAATGATGAGGCTAGGATACACCGGTATTTGAGAACGACGTTGTCATTGGTATCGAACAGATTTATATTAAAATCCCCTAAAATTATCGAGTTAGGATACAGCTTTAATTTCGTTTCTAGGAATTCAAGGAAATCCGTGGCATTTGCCTTGGGAGGTCTATAAAAGGCCATAAACGTTGTTTTGATTGCTTGGCAGTGAAGTGCCATAAAATCACATTCAGAATTAGTTTCACTAGACAGAAGCTTAGGACTAAGAGTTTCTTGTACAAAAATTGAAATACCACAACGCGCATGTTTCGCCGATATAACCGGGTGAGTATGATGAAAACTTAGGTACCCATTAATGTTAATAAATTTTGTAATATCATTGGTTAAGAATGTTTCCACCATAACAATAATGTCAACTTGCACATTTAGGTTAAACAATAGGTTTTCAAAACGTTCAACTTTGTTCTGTAATCTGTTGATGTTTATGTATAGTATCGTCGTTCCACTGAGTTTATCTGTTTTAATAGTATGCTCATAATCCGAAATATTTAAAAAATGCTTACCCCGATGTTGATGGTTAGGATCGCTAAATACTTGATCCATATTCAGTAAAATATGTGTACGGTAGCAATTAAAATATCAGCTGTTTACTAATTTTAGGTTTGACAATCAAAGCAATAAACTTATTTACTTAACTAGCCAGTTTACCAAGAAGAGAATAAATGTTTGATATTACTTTATCATATAAAAACTAGTTAATTTATGAATGGCTTATTTTTACTTTTGTTACACAGTTCCTAATAACCTTACACTTTACAGATATTAGTTTAGACACTTACAGGATGCAACTAATTTTTATTTTAGCTTATTTTTCTCACACTATTTAAACTATTTTTAAGCCTAGAACAAGAAATTAATTTAAATCAGTTTAATATCACTAAAGAACACAAAATGTTTATTTCAATGCTAGAGATTTTTGCTTGACACTTAGTCTCAGACTGGTTGATTGATCAGATCAGGATCTAAATTGCAAGGGGTGCTCGTTTTACCACAAGCACCTATCCCCTTCAGCTCCGACCAGAGCTGCTGTGTAGACAGGTTACGGTTAAATTTACTGATCATTGCAAGCTTTCTGACCTCCATGGTTTTCTTTTTAACCAATTTACAAAGATTACTAAACCTAACATAAGAATCCCTAGATTTATCATGAACCCAAAGCATATAAGCCTCATTCCTAATCCTTCTAAGCTCCCTAATTTCAGGTGTAATAACCTCATTACGAACCTTAGGGGAAAATTGTTTAATAGGCACGAATTTATCAAAGAGTTTCAGCAACGAAGAGTTCAAGAACTCAACCTGAATATTAACATCACAAGTGGAGTACATAATATCCCAATCGAGTTCATCAAGCTCATGAGCAATGCCCAATATGTCCACATGTTTAAAATATCGATATCTCACATACTGAGGTAAAGGAGCACCATTAGTGAGAAAAGAGACAACCAGACCATGATGGTCACTTAGTCCCGGAAGTGGGATTTGAGCATGATTAGCAACCAACAAAGAGGTGTCCGTTATCACCAGGTCTAACAGAGAAGAAGTCGTATTATGCGTTCTGGTCGGTAAAGTATTTAGAACACTAAGATTAAGGGCAGCTAAGCTGCTCATAAACCAAGCTTTCATAGGTGAATTTCCAAGCAGATCAACGTTAAAGTCGCCGACCAGTACAATATTGGTATACAGACTAGCAACTGAACCCAAAACATTGAAAAAGTTGTCCAAGTTAACTTCATTCATTCTGTAGACACAGGCAAGAAGTACCTCCACATTATCATACTTGATTAGGATCAATAAAAATTCGGCACAACGCATGGTATTATCAGATTTCCCTAGTATCTTGAACTTGTAACCATCCCTCAAGTAAATCGCTATACCACCACCAGAGCTATATACTCTATCATTCCTAATCAGATTAAAACCATTGAAACCAACAGATGCATCACGAACCGAGTCATTAAGCCAACTTTCCACAACACACACAGCTAAATTCAATATTATTAAAAATGTCCTTGAATTCCTCAAAGTTGGATCTTGCCCCCCTAGCATTTAAGAAACCAACATTAAAATTATTGTAATTATCAGCTAGAAAATTATTTAGTAAAAGCCTATTATTACAAGACATTAGAAAACTAGCTAATACTATGTAAATATACAAAATATAAAATATCACAAAAAAAAACTATAAAATATCACTAAAAATATCACAAAAACAAAATAAATAAATAAAAATACCTCTACAAAGTATTACAGGAGTAGTCGGTCTTTTGCTTATTGAGCTTCAGTTTCATTAGGAATACCTGACAATCCTTGTCATCGCATCTGTGGTCGGTTTTAATGAATCGATAGTTGACACAGTTAACACAATTATCTGCAACGGAGGTACAGTTTTTGACATCATGTTCACCGACTTCACTTCACACAACTAACTCGAGCAGAGCAATTTTTGGATGAGTGAAAGAATCCTTGACACCTATAACATCGTGTAACATTAAGATCCTCTTTAATTATATACTTGCCACAGTGCAAATTAACAAAACGATCCACCAGTTTAGCAAACGTAGAGCCAATCGCTTCAATTTTAATCATCCACTTATGATTGGTCCTATTTTGTACACTGAATACCTTTTTGATTTTGTCCTCGGGACCAAAGAAGTAGTTAAGTTCCGCTAAATCATTAATCAACTCATTTTCCTCCAGATCCTTATCCACATTTATTAGAATAAGTCTAGGGGTTCCGCTTCTTAGTTAGAGATATCTTATAGTCATCACCAACCTGACTTTCAATAAGCGTAACCAACTGGCTTTTACGTCCACAATTGAGATGCCACCGGACGAAGGTTTCACTCTCTTGACAATATCTTATTTAGTCTTCACAACATCCTGCTTCTTTTTAGGCACCAAAATTTTACCTGTGAACACTTAGCAGGAGCATCATCTCTAATCGCTACAGTTTACAAATTAAAACTCAATATAAAAAAATTCAATAAATCGCCATAACGCTCATAACGCCATCTGGAAAAATAAAACTTCATATAAAAAAATTCAAAAATATTTAATCACCCAACGAATTTCGTTTCTACAGGAGAAAGTTTCTACAGCTTTTCCATAAGAAGATTACACTACGATTCTATCTCGATTCTTTCTTTAACATTTAATGTCTTTTGATTGGTTGATTTGCCATCTTTTTACAAGTTTTAATTAAGTGAACTAAAGCAAAAAAAAACACCAATGTTTAACTTTTTATTTCATGATTATGTTTACCGTGAGAAAATGTTTTTTAATTTTAAGCAATGTTTATATTAAAATATGTATACAAAATATAACATGAAAGTGAACTTCAAAAAATTAAGTGAAGAGAAAAATTTATAAAGAAACGCTTATGTTTAATAATATTTGTTCAAATTTTTATATAAAGAAAATAATGATGGCGACTGATATTTCTTTTCGGTAATATTAAATTAAAATAGTTTTTATCTTTATTTCAATAAACAAATTTCTTTTACGTTTTCAGATGCATCGGGAGAAAAAAAAAATGGTAAAAATTAATGTAAATTTTGTATTAAGTATAAATAAATAAATTTTAAATAAATAAATTAAATTCAACTAAAACAAAATATGTTTTAATTATATTGCAATGTTTTATTCAAATTGACTATTGATAGAATCGTAGGTGAAAACTAACAAAATTTCTATAAAGAATCGTTGAAGAAAGTTTTTAAAATTTCACTATAGAATCGATGAGGAATATTCCATAGCGATTCAAGCGGTAGTATTACATGATTAATCATAGTAGAGCATTCGTTCACGAATCTAGCGGACATTTTATTTTTTTGCAAACAAATTTCCATACCTTTTCCATCACGATTCTACTACTCAGTAAAGAAGTTTCTTCAACGATTCATGAACGAATCGATGACATTTTATTCGCTGGGCAAAAACACTATAATCCAATTTTTTGCAAATGGCAATGTTCATTGTTTATTGCAAATGGCGTGAATAGGTAGGGCTATGAATTATGATATATCGGGGGTTTTGATACATCATGAAATCTCCATAGAATAACCCTTTCGAGTCCCTTTGTCACAAATGTGAGGTACTCGGTAGAAGTTGTCAAAACAAAAAAATAATACTGAGTTGAAGGCCAACCATCACAATTGTGATATAAAATTCACACATAAATGGAGGTTAACCATTTTTGTATTTTATGTCTAACTTGAAGCTCAGCTGTCACAAATGATACACTAAATTTTTGTATGCGTTGAGATCACCCAAAATTAAAACATAGAATATTTACGTATATTTTTGGTAGGTTAATACTCTTAACACTAGCAACCAGATTCTATAATTTTTTTCTGGTAAAAAATAAATAACTTCCAAGAAAAATAACCCACACATTTGTGTGAACTGGACCTATTCTTATACATTTTTGTTCTTATGAGTTTCTGTTATATATTGGCCCTCGATCGATACCAACGCTTTACAAGATACGATATCAACATCTAAACAATAAATCAGTAAAAATTCCGTTTATTTCAAAAACATTGAAATTCTATATTTTAAAAATATTTGACATAAATTTTTATAAAATATTAGCTTAATTCATTAAGATAGTTAAATTCATTTTATTCATTGTACAAATGATAACTATTGAATACATAAATTTGTAAATAAATTCAGACTGTTGGAATCACAGGTTTGTTTAATTCTAGCAATATTAGCTTAGTTCACTATAGTATTTGTATAGTGGATTGAAGATCGCAGAGCTTTAAGCCGATTTCTGCTCATGCATGTGGATATTTTTTTCCAATGCACATCCATCTTTCCAATACAATGCAATTCGTGGGTACGAAATGCAACCCATTATAAGGAATATCCCGTATAATTTTTTAATTTCTGCTGCTGTTACTTTAAGAAGCTTACCCTTTTTATTGATATAGTACATATTTGAATATTTTGCGGTTTCTTCGAAATGCGTGCTATCAAAATAACGGTTGCAATATTCAATTGGCAATTTTACTTTGTGTTTTGCAGATATCGTAACCACTGGTAGTACGTTGTTTTTGAAACGATGCAACATTCCAGCTGGATAACGATACTTGGTTTATAAGATTGGTGCCTATAAAGATATGAAAAGTAATACGCATACTGATATATGTTTTGAAATAAAAACTTACTGATTCCAATATCACAATCGTTCACCATATTTCCTTCGTCTGCATTCTGCATCTATTTCAACAATCACCTGACAAATAGTTTCCGGCAATGTGAAATCAGAATCAGCAACGTCATCATCATTGTCGATATCTTCTGGCTGTGAATCGTTAAGCAATTCCTGCAGCTCATCCTTATCTACTAACCAGATTCCTTTAGCAAATTTAACTAAAAACAAAAAAGTTACTTTTGGAGTCCAACTGTTACAATCGTGATAGTAGTTTTTTATTTATGAACTTTTATAGTTATCATTCTAAAACATATAAAACATTTATAATAAATTTAATTATACACTATTTATAAATGTAAGTATGTATAAATTTTAACTAAACTGTTTGATTAACTTTATTTAATTCAATACTTACATCGAGATGATTTTCGCGCTCCCGACATGATGACAGTTGGCAATCAATAAATACATTTTAACTTGATAATACGAAAAATTTTGGCGGTTATTCTAATACATAAAGAACCGATCAAAAGAGGGAACTCAATCTGAAAAATAGAAAAATTTGTTAAAGACGATTGGCAAATAGTTAAAATCCAGTATATATAAGCCCTCACGATTGTGATAGCTGGTCTTTAAGACTCACTTAAAAGTTTTTAGAAAAACAACCAAGTCATCCTCTTTTTTTTCTATCACAAAAATGACAGTTGGTCTTTAAGTTAACTTAAAAATATTAATATAATCATTTTAGATCATAACCCTCACAATTGTTACGTTTGGTTCTTACCTAAGCAAAAATATCGTTGAAGATGGACTCGAAAGGGATAAGGCGCGCTATACACCTGAGCTAAACTATGCGAACTATCTTTTTAAATGCGAATAATGTTTTTTAAAAATAATGTAATGTTTCCGTTTTTATTTTCTTTTTTAAATGTTTTGTTTCCGTAATGTTTTTTTCTATAATTACGTTATATACATTATTTTATTAAAACAAAGCTCGCATAGTTTAGCTCAGGTGTATAGCGCGCCTAAATGTTGTAAATCAAACAAAAAAGTCAGATGCAATTTCGAAAAAATTTTCATTTTTGTACGTATACATCATTAATATATTATATAAACATGCGATTATATGAATATGCAAACCGTCATAACATCTATGCAATGTTTTTTTACATTCAAACTATACAATTTCGTAACAAAAATTATTGTATACAAAACTTATTGCATGAATGATGGAGATTCCATGTTGTAAAGGGTCAAGGGACCATAAATATACTGAGATTAAATGTGTATTTTATTCACATATGCATACATGCGTTCCTTTGAAACAAAATAGCTGCTCAAAATAACATTTAAGTAGATAACCAAAACCCCCGATATATCATAGCCATACCCATTCACACCATTTGCAATAAACAATGAACATGCCATATTGTTGTGTTCTTAATCTTCTTGAATTAAACACAAGTATTTATTAACCATGAACAATATATTTATTTATTATTTAATGTTGGTTAGCACGAGTCTTAAAATACATTATATATTTGAGTATATAAAATTGAGAGTTGTCATAAGTAAAAACATGTCGGTACTAAAACATATGCGTTTACATGGGTACCGATTGCATATACATTACATCCTCCTGCTAAGCTAACAATACATTTAAATATAAAAAGAATAATTCAATAAAAATAATACATTATAATTTGTATTGTATATACTAGCTTATTCATATCTTTTTGGTTTTCTAATTTTACTTAGCTCTCTTAAATTATATTCATTTTTATTTGTACTTTCATTAGTACCCAAATTTTCGTTAATAATTATATTTTCATTATTATTTAAATTTAAATTATCATTTAAAATTTCATTATCATTATTTGAATTTTCAGTACTATAATTAGTATCAATATTATTTACATTTTGATTACTAATATTTCGTTTACCTATAATTACAAAATCGGTTTTAAAACTAACATTTTTATTACTTGACTGTAATGATTTGTTTTCTTTTAATATCGATTTTAATTTACTGTTTTCTAATTTATTTTTAATTTCTAAATTATCTTCGTAAGGAACCCGATCTGTTACAATATTAATGCCATTTCTTATTTGGTTTACATGTCGTTTAATTATTTTATCATTATGTATTATTTTACACAAGTACGTTCTGAAACCTATTCTCTTTTCGACTACAGCATCAATCCATGTTGCTTTATTTGGATTTGCATAATTTCTTATAACTACTGCCTCTCCCTTTACAAATGTTTTATTTCTTTTACCCTTATAATTTTTTATTTGCTTTTCTTGAGCACTTTTAACAATGTCGGATTGTGTAGGTGGTTTTAACAAATTATACCTGGTTTTCAATTCTCTCCCTAACATCAATTTAGCTGGTGATTCATTTGTGACACAGTGTTTAGTTGATCTATAGTCCAATAAAAATCTACTTAGTGTTAAATCTATATTAAATACTTTTTCTTTATTTGATGTTTCATATAAGACAGCTAATAAAGTTTTTTTCATGGTTTTGACCATATTTTCGGCCTCACCGTTACTAGCAGGATGTCCTGGTGCTGTAAAAATTTGCTTAACTCCATTTAACTTACAAAAACTTGCCATATCTGTTGAAATGAATTGGCTACCGTTGTCAGATACCATTATGTCCGGTAATCCAAATCTTGAAAATACTTCTCGAAGTTTTGATTTAGTTATTTCTGTTGTCATACTACTTACTTTAAATATTTCTATCCATTTTGTTAAAGAATCAATAATTATCAAAAAATATAAATTATTAAATGGTCCAGCATAATCTACATGTATGCGACTCCATGCTCTACTTGCTGTTTCCCATGGAATTAAAATTGATTTTGGTGGATTAGGAAGTACACTTATGCACGATCTGCAATTTTTTATCATATTGCTTATGTCGTTATCAATACCTGGCCACCATACATATGAACGTGCTACAGATTTTGTTTTGACGATACCAAAATGTGATGTGTGTAATTCCGATAATACTGTCTGTCTCATGATCTCTGGTATAACAACTCTATGACCTCTTAAAACTATATCTTGTTCCACAGATAGTTCATTTTTAAGTTTCACAAATGGTTGAAATTTTGGATCTTTTACATCTTCAAGTGTGTTACATTTTATACATTCCAAAATCTTTGATAAAATTATATCTTTAGATGTCTCACGTCTAACACTTTTATAATCCAATACTACATCTATACCTTTATCAATAAAATTTAAATAACTGACAGAACCTTCCATCTCATCTATATTATTTTCCGCCTTAATAGGTAATCTAGATAACAAATCTGCGTTATTGTCGGCACTTTTAACATATTCTATCTTGTATTTGAAACCTGTTAAAAAGTATGCCCATCGTTGCAAACGACTCGCCGTTATTTGCGGTAATCCTTTATTTTCACCGTACAATGCAATAAGTGGTTTATGGTCTGTTCGCAAAATAAACGTATTTCCAACTAAATATTGGAATAATTTTTTTACTGCCCAGTAAATTGCCAGAGCTTCTTTATCCACAACACTATAATTGTTTTCAGCACCTGTTAAAGTTCTTGAAATGAAAACTATAGGTTTTTCTTCGCCGTTTGAAAACTTATGCGATAAAACTGCACCTAGTCCTTTTTTAGATGCATCGCATGTTAAAATCAAAGGTAATGATGGATTAAAATGCACTAAAATAACGTCTGATGTTATTTCCTTTTTGATTTGATCCATTGCTTTTTGGCAATCTTTAGACCATTCAAATTTTACATCATTCTTTAATAAATTATATATAGGATTCATTATATCTGATATGCCTTTTATAAACTTACTATAATAATTTATCATACCACATAAAGATCTGACTTCTGAAACGTTCGTAGGAACTTCAGCTTTTAAAATTGCATCTATACGATCATTAGTTTTTGATAAACCATTTTCATCTAGTTTATACCCTAAATAATAGATACTATCCTGAAAGAATTTGCATTTTTGTTTATTTAATTTTAAACCGGCGTTTTTAATACGCGTTAATACTTCTTCTAAATTTTTAAGATGTTCTTCTTCATCTTTGCCAGTAACCACAATATCATCAATAAAGCTAACCACACCTTCTATTCCAAGAAATAATTTGTCGATAACTGACTGAAATATACCACTTGCAGGTTTAATTCCATATGGTAAACGGTTAACCAAAAAAACACCTTTCTTAGTACTCCATGCAACCAACCCTTTACTTTCATCATCGAGTTCTAATTGGTTGTAAGCCCGAGAAAAGTCTAATTTTGAAAATTTTTTACCACCACGTAGTTTATTACACATCTCTTCAATTCTTGGAAGTGGATACTTTACATCTTTAATGTATTTATTTATGGTTATCTTGTAATCACCACAAATTCGTAACTTTCCATCAGGTTTAACTATAGGGACTAATGGTGTACCCCATTCTGATGTATCAACTGGTGTAAGCATACCTTCTTTCACGGCATTGTCTAACTGTTGATTAATCTCTTCCGAAAATGCATATGGTACTGTTCTAGGTTTGCAAAAAATCGGTTTCGCGTTTTCGACTTCTAAATGAATTTTATATAAAGAAAATTTACCAAGAGCATTATCAAATAACTGATCGAATTTCTTTAAAAGACAATTTAGATCTATTTTCATATTAATATTGTTAACTTTAAATAACTCTAATTCAATGTCAAATTTTTTTAAGAAATCACGACCTAAAATTGGTGTTTGTACCTTATTCGTTTCAATAATCATAAATATCATAGTATTACATACATTATTAAATTCAAGTTTAACATTAATACTACCTAACAAATTTAAACTATCACCTGAATAGCTTTCTAAAATTACATCAGTATCATTTATTTTTATATTACTAAAATGTTGTTCGTAAAATTTATTAGACATCACTGATAAACATGACCCTGTATCCAGTTGCATGACTATGACTTCATTATTAATTTTAACACGAACTTCAATTGGTTTGGATGATTTCTTGTTAATATTAAACAAATTGTATACATGTTGATCTACGTGTTGTTCAATTTCATGACTTTGATTCATATTAACTTCATCTTCTGTAGCCATTTCTATGTAATTGTGCTTGAAAAATTTTTCACATACATACGCACTATGACCCACCTTTTTACACCTTAAACACTGTAATGAAATAAATCTACACTTACTTGTTTCGTGGTTTTTTTTACCACACCTATCACAGCTTTGTATTCTGCCTGGTGTAGAACTTCTTTGACTTCGTTTAAACTTCGAAACAGGACTTCTACTTTTCCTTACTTGTAGTTGTGTTTGGTTATTTTTCGAAATGAAATTTATATTACTTTTATTTTTCTGCTTCGCTTCAATACGTAATGCTATTTCTATTGACTTATTAAGTGTGATTGTTTCGTCCTCTTCTGACAAACGTTCAAAAATTTGCGCATTATTTATGCCCATGATAAACTTGTTTATAATATTGTGTTCTAGATGATCACTGAACTTGCAATTTGATGCCAACCCTCTGATGCGGCTAATATATTCATTTATCGATTCATTTTCCATTCGTTGAGCTTTATCAAACTCCATCCTTTCCTTCCAAATTATTATTGGTGTAGAATAATTTTTTTCCAATACCTCACAAATGTCAGTATAGTTGTGCTCGTTTATTCTTTTCGGAGAAAAACTGTTTTGCAATAATCTAATTACTACATCATCTAAGAAATTGCAAAGAGTATCTCTTTTCATTGACTCATCTTTAACTTTATTAGCACTAAAAAAGAATTCTAATTTATCTTTGAATATCTTCCAGTCATCTTTATCTGGATGGAAATACAGTTTTGTGCTAATAACTAATTCTGCCATTGTTGCACGTGAAAACTTTTTTACATAACCTAAGTCTTTTTAAGGTTATTGTGAGTTTAAATTCTTGATAATTTAAAACTAATAATATTTAATTTTATACTTCTCGTCGCCAATTGTTGTGTTCTTAATCTTCTTGAATTAAACACAAGTATTTATTAACCATGAACAATATATTTATTTATTATTTAATGTTGGTTAGCACGAGTCTTAAAATACATTATATATTTGAGTATATAAAATTGAGAGTTGTCATAAGTAAAAACATGTCGGTACTAAAACATATGCGTTTACATGGGTACCGATTGCATATACATTACACATATGCAAAAGATTAGATTAGTGTTTTTGATTAAATATTTTTGAATTTTTTTTATATGGAGTTTTATTTTTCCAGATGGTGTTAGCGTTATGGCGATTTTTTGAATTTTTTTTATATTGAGTTTTAATTTCAAAATGGCGCTACAAGTTCACGATTTTTACTGTGCTAAAATATGGAGAAGGCTTCTATATCGGGGGTTTTGGGATAACTAAAGGGAACGTCAAAAACTTAAAAAGAAGTAAAATATAAACACAATTTTTTTAATTTGTTTATAAACACATTTGATCTTCAGACTTCAATGGAACGCTCCTAATATTGAACACGTTCAATTTAGAAGTGAGGTGGTGGAATACAACTTTAATTTTTTTAATCCAGAGCCTACTATGCAGCATCTCGTTAACTCAAGTTAACCAACTATTGTAAAACTGTTGTATTCTTCTAAATATAACGATTAATTTGATTTATTTTATCATTTATCTGCGCTATCTATACCGAAGTTTCAAAAAATTGTAAAAACCCTAAAAAGATTGTTGTCCTTACTAATGAGAGTAGTTCTAAGACTGTGTTCCAATCCATGTTATTTAGTACTAAATTCTAAATTGAAATAGTCAAAAATTTAGTTGACTATTCCCGCCATTTAATTCTAAATTTTTATGCCGTATATAATCATATAATATAGCAACTCAATATTTTATATTGAAATCTCCTCGTCGGACAGACCGTACATAATTCTAGTTTTTAACATTAAATGAAAAAACAAACAAAACAATGTTTAATTGTCAATTTAGAATATATTTGAATTGGAACGATGAAATTACCAATTTGACAGTTTTAGTACAATTTAGAATTTTGGTACTGAATAGCATGGATTGGAACACAGTCATAATCTAGGTAATTACCAGTACTAAAACCGCCTCATTTTATAGCTTAGCCAAGTTTTTTGTTTGCTTTACGTATTGACGATTGGAATCTAAAAACTCGCGCTGCTGGTGGCAGGCTTTGACATTAGTGCGCGCATATAAGAATTTTACAGGAGAAGGTTTTTCTATTTATTCGAGGCAAAATTTAAATTTTAATTAAAGTAAGTATGAAAGCGGCCATAGAGTTAACGCCTAATAAATATTTAATATTTAAATATATAATATTTTTAATATTTTTTTTAATATTTTTTTTTTATTTTTTTTATTTTTTTTCGTATTTAACATTTTTAATTTTATAAGAATTTAAAAATACAATGGGCGATATGCATAAAAACTAGTAAACACAGATACAGATTTTGCTGGAGAGCGCACACAGACAGACAAACACTTTATTTTATTATTAAAGATAATACATAGATTTATTCAGACCCAGAGCTTACATTTTCGATAAATGATACAAGAGGCTTATGGTAACTAAAGTATGAAATAAATACTTTGGTCTTAATATGGTCAATATATCTTTGGAATACTGAGTCAATTACTGTTTTTGATCTTGTTGTTGATACAGTGCGAATGAAACACTGAATTCCAAAGATATATATTAAGACCAAAGTATTTATTTCATATTTTAGTTACCATAAGCCTCTTGCATCGTTTATCGAAAATGTAAGCTCTGAGTCTGAATAAATTTATGTAATATATACGAATAAAATGTAAAATAATTATCAAACTTTGTATCACTATGATCATGACTAAAACCTGCAATTATCTTACATAAGATGTGACTTAGCACATCTTAGTAATTATAATGTCACACAGACGTAAATGTGTTTTCTGGGAAGTAGAAGTAATATCCCCTTTACTCCAGATAAAACAAAAGAAAATGGTTTACTTTATAACCACTGAACTACTGATTCAAGAGGAACAGTTGCTGTTAAAATATGTGTAAATTCGGAATCGTTTGAGCCAAGGCAAAAGAACAAGCATAAGCTTATGGCGAGTATTTGTGGTAAGTTGATCAGCCCGAATAAGCAGATGAATACGCAACACCATAACCAGCATATTAACCAAACATCTACTTCTGTCAAATCGTTTTTTGTTTGTTTGTTTTTCTCTCAGAGACCGTTATTTCTTTCTATAGACGTGCGTAACTGTTTCATTTGATTCAAAATTGTACAACTATTGCGAGTTTTTTTAAATCTACAAGAAAAAACCCTGTCACAAAAAAATAGTTTCTCCCTTCTTGCGACTAGGGATATTCATTAAACATTGATGTATTGAATTTACTCGATGTTTACACACGATACATCGGCTATATTCGATGTTTCTTTAAAGAATTTTTCTATCCGATGTATCGATGTTTTTTATAAAAACATTGAATCAATGAAAAACTATCTCTGGCAAGTATGAGCAGCTTTTTTTTTATTAATTTTTAATTTTTTCACATTTTCCTTTTAAAAATTGTACGAAATCAAAAAATTAGTTGATTGTGCTGATTTTGGTAATAAACATATACCGTGTTTAGCGCATACTCTAAATTTAGTAGCGCAAAATATAGTACAACAGTGTCCTACGAAAACTAATAACTAAGGTCAAGGGGATTGTTACATGGGTCAAGCAAAGTAATATAGCAAGCAATTAATTCAAAAAGTCCCCACAAAATCAAACAGTCCTTACTATATGATTGGGAGGTTTTAAGAGTTACGGGGTGTCAACAATGATATAACTATATTCGGCATAAAATGTGACCACATATGCTCAATGCGTCAGAACTGGTAATTATATCTTCTGTATTACAAGTTTTACAACCGCTCAAAGTTGTTACCAAAGAAGTATCTGGTGATAAGTATTGCACTGGCAGCAAGTTTTGTTTCTTTTAATAAAATGTGTTGTGTAGTAGGCATTACAATATGTGTGACAACAACACAATAAACCTTTTTAGATCAAGGTCCCACAACAACATGCGTTTTAAGGATGTTAATGGACGCAAATCTTTTGTTTTTCCTGCAGAAAATTTACCACAACCATGCATAATGACGAGGAAGTCAAAGGCAAGAAAAGTTAGGTTAAATATTATTAACAAGTATTTATTACACTTTTGAAACTTACTTAATGTGCAATTGTTAATCTTTTATGTACTTATATTTTATTTTCTACTATATCAATTGATACGTCCAGTAGAACAGAAGATGGCTTTGGAAATATTTATCCCACTAACAGCAAGGAAGATGAAGTTGTGCCACCCATACACCAATTCTGCATAGGTACTCAATTCAACATTCACAAGCGCGACGTATCTGTGCAAGTTAATGGTGAACCAGCAAAGCTTAATAATCTACCTTCCTTATTGATACTGACGAAAAATTAAATTCCATGACTGGAATTCCAGCTCTAACTTTGTTAGAACGGTTACATAAGTGCTGTTTATTAATAAGGTCAGAAGAGCCCTATAATATTGGGTTGTCTCAAAAAACAGTATAATATTGACAATGTGTCGAATAAAGATGAATATGAACAATATACAAACTACTATACTATTTAATATCTCCTCAAGATGTGCTAAAAATTATTTTACCGATTGTGTGCAGTTCTTAGCAAAAATTTTAAAATGTTGCATATATTGGCAGACTCGAGAAGAAAACCTAAAAAATTTTAATTGTTACTTCAATTTAAATCTTTTATACTCATATTTTTTAAATTATTTATCCAAAACAAATCAAAAAGAATAAATTTTAATATTTACTTACTGTTCGTTTGAATTTTGATGTGTTTAAATAGTTTTTAAATTTTGCTAAGAGAGTGCGCTGTTATCACTTTACCAGTCGTCAATAGTCAATTTATAGTGTGCTTACACCAATATCAAATAAGTACATATGTACATACTATAAACTTAACAGCGGTGAGATGTTGTAACACCACTAGGTTTCTCTTCGATAGTGATTATCGAAGCGAAAATGTATTTAATTGGTATGGGCACGATTGCTTGAACTTAGGCGTCAGCGGATTTTGTTTTTAGGGTTCCATGCTTTGAAAAAGTAAAAACAGTACCCTATTGGTACCGTAGTCCGTCTCAATTTTTCTTTTTATAGAAATTTTATTTTATTTTTATACACTTTGATAAGCAAATTACAAAATTTTTCACTAGAGGTATACCCATTTTAAATGTATATAGTTTGAAAATATTTGTGTATTATAGTTTTTGCTTCCTAGCAGGCTATAGAATAGTGGGTAAGTAATGAGCAATGAATATGACTGACGGGTAAGTGTTTTTTTATTATATTTTGTTTTTTAAGTAAAAAACAATACATCACTAACAGATTTTTTTATATTACTATGATATCAATCTTATATCATAACAACGTCATGAATATCTCTACAGACATAACATTTATGTCATAGTTATACCATTATTGTGATGTCATATTTTTACGTAAATATGTGTGAAATAATAACATACATTGATACATATGACTTATATATGACCCAGATCTTCCATGTGACTTAGCGTGATGTAATTATGATGTCACAATGACGTAAATGTGTTTTCTGGGAAGTAGAAGTAGTATTCCCTTTACTCCAGATAAAACAAAAGAATATGGTGCACTTCATAACCACGGAACTACTGATTCAAAAGAAACAGTTGCTGTTAAAATATGTGTAAATTCGGAATCGTTTGAGCCAAGGCATAAGAACAAGCATAAGTTTATGGTTCAAAGTCGAGTAATTGTGTTAAGTTGACAAGCCCGAATAAGCATATGAATGCGCAACACCATAACCAGCATATTAACCAAACATCTACTTCTGTCAAATCGTTTTTTTTTTGTTTTTTTCTCAGAGAAACCGTTATTTCTTCCTATAGACGTGCATAACTTTTTCATTTGATTCAAAACTGTATAACTATTGCGAGTTTTTTTACATCTACAAGAAAAAACCCTGTCACAAAAAAATAGTTTCTCCCTCCTTGCGACTGAAAAAATTGAAATTTTAATTTTTATTACAACCAAACATAGTTTTTTGATATTTCAAAAATGAAAAATAAATTTGTTCATAACGAAAAATGTTTGAGAGCAAATTTGCATGAGAAACTTTGAGAATATTTACATAACTTAAATATTTGTTCTTCGTGTCGTTAGAAATTATTGCTTGTCCTTTATAAAATATTTGTCTCAAATAATCACTGGAAATAACACAATAAATATAAATTGCTCTCGTAATTATTGTCATTCATTTTATAAAAATTAGCACAACTATGAAAAAACATTTAATACTTTTGGCATTTTAAATTTATAATTTTTTTTTTATTTTATAATTTATTATAAAGTTTGTGGTAGTAAATAAAAACAAACCAAAATAGATAAAAGAGAAATTGAATATGACAAATGTGCTATCACCATTTTTTATGTTTTCATACAATTTTAAAGTTTTATTTTCTCAATATTTATATATATACATACTCTAAGGATTACACTGAAGTCATAAAGGTAATGATTTTGAATATGAAACTCATAAATAAATATGGGCTATTATTTTGAAAACGTACATTTTTTTGTTGATTTTTAAATTTTTGATTTTTAAAAAATCTGAAATTTTGTTATATTGTTGGCATTGACAAAAGGAAAAAAGTAATTTCTGCTTTTATTTTTTGAGTACTCTGAATCGGAGTTATGCGCGGTTGAATTTTGAGGCTTTTTCACGTAGTTTTTGGTAATGGTGGCAATGTTTTGTGAATAGGTGCCACAAATTTCATCTGACTTACGTATATTTTTGCAAGTAAAAGAGAAAATAATTGAATAATTGAAATAAGTAAGTTTAAAATTAATAACTTTTCTCTTTTCCGCTAGGCGGCGCGTAAAACCTTGGTTTACTTCAAAGCTCATATCTCAAAAAGTAGGCTTTTTTTTTTTTTGTTTTTCACAAATTTTAAAGTAAACATATGCAGCTATGAAATTGAGAAATAAAAAGTCAGCAATTCAATATGGATTTTTTCTTACGATTTTTTAAAGTTTGGTATATGAAAAATTCACATGTGTTTTTTTATTAAGTTAATAATCCTGTACTAAATGTGGATCTAATAAATTAAACATTTCATATTTTAACACCTGCAATAAATTTGAACCATTTTCTGTGCGGTTAAATGGTTAAAAACTTATTAAAAATTAATTTAAGTTAAGTGGTAAAATAAAGGAATTTAAATTATTAAAAGGGTGTGTAAAATGTTTATTCATTTTAAAAAATGTCTATTCAGCCCCTTTTTACTAATTAAAATCTCATTAGAGGCTCATAATTTTAACATTTAAAATTTCTAATGACACCCACAAACGGTTTTTGACCAAATTATACTTGCATCCAATCAAAATATATTAAATTGTACCTACCTAATTTTACCTGATTCTACCTATGTCAAAACTATTTCAAGGGTATATATATATATTGATTGGATTGCCTTTTAATCAATTATATTCCAAAATATTTAGAAGACATAACGTTTAGAAAAGATAATAATAGAAATGCCTTTCAAATTGTGCTGTAACTTGTACGGTCTCAAAAATCATCAGCGGACATCAAAAAATGTGAAACTGGTCACACCAGCTGTTATTCAAAAAGCTGCGACCCTAAATTTTACTTTGCGTGACCAGTTTATATGTGAAACATGTCGCACTTATATCTATAAAAATAAGGTAAATTTAATTATTTTATTAAAATGAATAAAAATTCATATGCAACTAATATTTTCTATACAGCAGCTTTCATGTTCGGAAACTATCGATAGTGAAATAATTTCTATAAATCAGGATGTTGAAAATGTTCAAACGAACGAAAATATTCAAATACCTCCAGCATCTTTAGATCCATCACCAGTTTCGGTTGATACTATATCTCTACCAGTTCCTGAACTACTTAATGACATTTTAGAAGATATTAACAATGTTCTTGGAAGGTTAGCCGAATCTCCTATCAAACAAAATCATATTACAACAGGAAGTTATAAAAAAATTGCAAGTGTCACATCGGCAATAAGTCAAAGAATATTTCAAGTAGATTCAGTTAAAGTGTTATCACCAAACGAGGAATGTGAATATACATCATGGCTTATGAACCTTAAAAAAGAGTTTAAAGATACCAGCTGTAAATCAAAACAAGTGTTTTTGTTGACAACTCTACCACGTAAATTTTGGTCAAATCAACGTATCCAGGATGAATTTAATGCATCAAGACGACTGGTAGAATTCGCCATGGATCTGTTGGAAACAGTAGGTCCTTACAGTTGGCCTCAAAGCAAACAAGTGCACAGTTTGTCACAAAATATAGTAAAACAAATTCAAACATACTTCTTATCAGAGGAAATTAGTAGAACAATGCCTGGCCTTAAAGATGTTGTTACTATTACAGAAGGATCGACAAAAATTAAGAAATCAAAGCGGTTGGTGTTATGGACCCTCACCGACATCTACGAAATGTTCTTGGAAGAAAACAAAGAACTCAAGGATTCCACTGTTTTTTACCGGATAACACTACACCCGATAAAATAATTGCCAAAATGTTTTCTTTTTCTGATGATCATAAATATTTCAATTTAAAGGCAAAAAAAATATATAAATTAATTTTTTAATGTATTTATTTATAATATTGATTAAATTATAATGTTTATAGGAAAAATATTTTTTTAATGTTTTTTTCTAATGTTAGTGTTGGTAATGTTGAAATTATAACAAAATCTTCGATCATTGGGATCTCCAATTCTTATTCTGAATAAAAACCTGTTTCTCAATCAGAAATACACAAAAAATGGTTCAAATTTATTGCAGGTGTTAAAATATGAAATGTTTAATTTATTAGATCCACATTTAGTACAGGATTATTAACTTAATAAAAAAACACATGTGAATTTTTCATATACCAAACTTTAAAAAGTCGTAAGAAAAAATCCATATTGAATTGCTGACTTTTTATTTCTCAATTTCATAGCTGCATATGTTTACTTTAAAATTTGTGAAAAACAAAAAAAAAAAAAAGCCTACTTTTTGAGATATGAGCTTTGAAGTAAACCAAGGTTTTACGCGCCGTCTAGCGGAAAAGAGAAAAGTTATTAATTTTAAACTTACTTATTTCAATTATTCAATTATTTTCCTTTTTACTTGCAAAAATATACGTAAGTCAGATGAAATTTGTGGCACCTATTCACAAAACATTGCCACCATTACCAAAAACTACGTGAAAAAGCCTCAAAATTCAACCGCGCATAACTCCGATTCAGAGTACACAAAAAATAAAAGCAGAAATTACTTTTTTCCTTTCGTCAATACCAACAAAATATCAAAATTTCAGATTTTTAAAAAATAGTTGTTTTTTTTTCGATGAACGTTTTCAAAATAATAGCCCATATATAAGCCTTTAACATTTTACACTAGTTTTGTTTTATTAATTTAATTTCTTCTTTTATTATTTATATAATTTACTTACATATACAAATTAAACTTGTATTAATTTTACTTTAAATTATGTTTAAAGTTAATTGGTTGACTTAAAAATAATTAAAAGTAATAATATAGATTCTTATTAATTTTTTGTAATTTTCTTATAAATTTTTGTTTCTGTTTTTTATAAATATGTATATCATATATGTATAAATTTATTTGAATATAGATGAACACAGGATTGCATTTGAAACAAAAATAATATTGTTTTGAATAAAATTATATATGTATATGTAAAAATATTTTGTTCATATCTTTTTTAATACAAATTCGAAATTCATTCTAGTTTTTGGATTGCAATTTAGGGATATTTAGAGTAACGCTGATCATGTTTATAGTTCACTAAGGATATATTTTTAGTAACAAAATAATTTATTAATTAATATTCACTGGATTTTGTTTCATCGCATTATTTTTATGATTTTGTCTCCTTAATCAAGAGATTGATAATATTGTACGGAAGTTCTTTTAACTAACAGAAATTTAATTTTAATTAAGTATTTTCTATTATCACTGTGCTAATATATATTTTTTTGTTTAATATAAAGATAGTGCACTTTAAAAAATAATTACTTATGCATTGGAATACTATTTTTATGCATGTATTTTGTATATATAAAATTATTTTTCTAAAAAAAATTGAATATAAAACTTAATAGTATATTTAATAGAATTAAAATTAATATTCTCAAAAAACAAAAATAAAATTACAAAATATAATACTTTTTGTGTGTTTTCTCATTTTTTTTGTTTTTAAATTGCCTTTGTTTTAATATTGATATCTAAATATAATAATCAATGTTTTATTTAATTATTTACAAATTTTATGAAAGCGATTTTTAAATTACTTTAAATTATGTATACAAAATGTATTTGATAAAGTTATAGCTAAGATATCTTTCATAAAAATTCCATGTCAAGCGCTGTATGTAAAGCCATAATATCACTATGGCTTGATATCCGCCAGAATGGAAAATTTAAATTTTTTGCAGCTGTTTCTTCATCTTGACCATCCCCGACAACAACGTATGTAGTTTTACGTCCATAACGAGTAACAATCCTTTCGAATGATGTTTCTTTACCTTAAATGATATAAAATAAAATAAATCAAAATAAATTTATTGTATGACGATTGTATTTATGTTCTATTGATACTAATATCTAAAACACGAGTGCAGTGATTGTTTTAAATTATATACGAGTAGATATTAGTAGTTTGTTTTAATTTAACATTTTATATATTTCAACGATCAAACTAGAATTTTCGCTATAAATTTTCTTTTCTATTCATTGCATTTGCCATTTCTTTTTTCGTATTAAAATAATTTATCTAGTAATAGCAGCCGAGAATAATCTGGATAATTTGGACGTTACCATAACAATTATTTGCACTATCATTTGAATAATGGTTTTATTTTAATACTATTAATCATTTTGAATTAAATTAATTGCATTCATTGGTCAAAAACATATTAGAACAAAATGATAAAACTTTTTTATTCGCCCAAATATTAAAGTGTTACTTTATTACTGTTAATTTGCGGTCGTAAACTGTCACTTTTCAACCCTATATTTCAACCCTAGTCCATTTGTATGTCCAAAAAATTTAAAAAACATTCAATTTGTATAAATTATATAAAAATTAAAAAAAATTATCAAAGCAACCTTTCAATTCAAAATTTAATGATCCAATCAAAATATTTGTAATTTTTTGTTATCATAGTTCTACAATTTGTTGAAAAAATAACAAATATTTTGGTCAAAGGTTACTTGTCCAACATATTTTTATTTCAAAATTTATGCAAATTTTTTATTTTGATTTAGATTAAACAATTTTTTTTTATATTTTGCTAGTGGCGAAAAAAATGGCATATGACGCACGGACGTAAGCTATTTTGGACTTAACTTGGGTACAAATCTCGACTGGCACCTTGATTTGCAAACGCTATATACGTCCAAAAACCTTAGCTACTATGAAACACGTAAAATGAGATGTGGAGTTTTTTCTGAGAATCTTTCAACCATACCTTTGAATTGAAAAAATCCCATTACTTCCTTACTTACTTGAGTTCAATTGTTGTCCAAAATTTTCAATAAACTTAGCTACTATTATTTTATCGGTTAAATATTTAAGGAATAATGTACTGCCGCACAGTGGGATTTTTTGTGCAATAAGTAATTTTTTCGACACATAAAATTTAAAAATGTAATGATGCAGTTTTGTAGAAAATTGATTCAGTATGAAGAATCCATAAATTGTATCCCAAAAAAACGTTTATTTGTCTTTGAAATAATGAAGTAAAGTCACATGTAAATTTTGGTCCAAAATATTGAAAACTGTTTACGCACTTCTGTTTGTACGTAAGATAACTTTATTGCTCTAATTTAAATAGTGATTATTTTCAAATATAGCCTTTTCTGCGTATTTAAGAAAAAAAATTATAAAGTTCGCTCATATGGCTTAAAAGATATGATAGAATAAAATTTGTTCTATAATGTGCCGTGATTGCAAACTTCCTTGGAAGAAAAAAAAGGTTGCTCGGTCGTGCTAGGTGCTCCCGCTATAATAAAATGAAAGGTAAGACTTCATACTATCAATTAAAAAAAAAAGTTTAAATAATTAATAATCTTTTATAAAATCATAAAATTTATAATATCATAAAATCATAAAATTTTGGGTTCTATGGGCGGAGGGTAGTGGGCGTGGCCAATTTTTATGAAACTTTATTTTATTCTTAATTGAGGTAATAAAAGGCTCTGTGCCAAATTTCAAAAACTTTGGGCCAAAAAAACATTTTGGGTTCTATGGGCGGTGGGTAGTGGGCGTCGCCAATTTTGATGAAACTTTATATTTTTCTTAATTGAGCTAACCAAAGGCTCAGAGCAAAATTTCAACATTCTACGAGCACTCCCTATATTTTTTGCCAAACATTGTATGAACAAATCCCACTGTGGCCGTGCTAAGCACAAAGGCCGTATCTTGAATTTTTGACATTTCGAGATATTAACACTTTTTAATTTTCAAGTTTCACATAGTTTAGCTGTTTTGCTAAATTATATTTTTAGTCAAAAAAATATCAAATTTTGGTTTGAATCAAAGAGATAGAAGGTTATATTATTTGTTAATGTTGTAAAATATTAATTATTGGATAGTTAAATAGTAAATTTGATACTTTTAAAGAAGATACGGTATATTTAAAAGAGTAATTTTTGAATGAAAAAATGCATAACTCATTTTTGAAAAAAAAAAAGCAAGATACGGCCTTTGTCCTTAGCACGGCAGTGTACATAGATCTTAAAAAAAAATCAAAAAAAATTGGGCATAATTTAAAAGGGCCCATACACGATCAGTTTTAATGACAACGTGATTGACATTCATGACTGACTGTGTTTGTGTACGACCATTGAATAAATATCTAAGGAAGAGTAGTAACTAGACATTTTGAGTGAAGCATCTAATTTTTAGTATTGGTGAAGTTTGATAGTGTTTGCATTCTAGCTGGGTGGTACTGTTTACAATTTGCATATTTATATTTTTAAAACAAATAAAAGAAATAATAAATGTTACATATAAATTTAAAAGCCTAATATGTTTGGATTAAATATTTCCTTATATTTCCATATATAAATATTTTTAACTGTCTATACAACACAAATTTTAGTCATATTGAATTACTTTAAGAACACCTTATATTCGGCTGTGATTACGTTTGAAATATGGTTTGACAACGATGGATTAAGAAAAATTACATTTCTGTAGGGTAATAAAATATAAAATTAAACTAGAAAATAACGGTTTTTGTAAAGCAAATACTTTATGTTTTTGTTAAAACATCATTCTAAACCCTTTTTATGCGTAGTATTAGTCAAAATATTCTAATCATTGATATGAAATTCGATGATCAAATTTCAGTGTATTTAAGGGTATTTGTACATATTTTAATGCAACACTTCATTTTTATGAATAAACTACTGCACAAATACTAATAATTGTTTTGTAAAACATTAATTTAAACTTTAATTTTTATAAATTTTGTTTAATTTGAATATCTTAAAGTACAATTTCGGATAAAAGCTATCATTTTATTTTAAAATACAAAACGAAATATGTCAAATGTCATGGATGAAGAACGCACAGATATACAAATTACATACGTCAAAAAATATTCGTGTAGCCACACGTAATTATTCTTCCTTATATATTTATTCAATGTGTATGACTGAAAATGAATGACAGTCTGACATGACTGATGAAGTTTTAAACTTTTTGAAATTTTATCATCAGTCAAGATTGATCGTGTATGGGCTCTTTAAGACAAGTTGTAAAAATTGTATTACCCCCGTCCATTATATTTACAATTTTTATTTGTAATGTGAATGTTTTGTGTTTGTGATTAATTTTTCGTGAAAATTTGTGATGAACAATAATGAGCGGATAGTAATTTTATTTCATCGAATTTGGTTGATTAATACTAAGTTTACCCCAGTATCTAATTTGCTACGTATCAAATTTGCTAGCTATTTTCACCATCATACTTTTTAAATTTGATACGGTGATGTAAACTCTTATTAATTAGGTATGGCATATTAATTTTTAGCGCGTCCTTTTCATTGTTAATTTTTTGGTCAGGAAAAAATAATTTCCAAATATATTTTTTATAAAAAACTGAAAACATTTATTATATTAATGCTAAAATTTATTTTACTTTTAATTTCAGCAAAAAAATCACATCAAACATAAATATATATTTATAAAATAAGTTGATTTATTTTTATTTTAAATGTCATACCTAATTTTATTGTTCACACCGTAAAAATAATAGCTATTTGCTACGTACCTAATTTGATACGTAGCAAATCATCCTACCAAATATTTGGTACGTACTTTTTTGATAACTATTTACATCGACCATAGTCGACCTAATAAGTATAGTATGTACCTATTAGATCCTGGTGTAAACTTAGTATAATTGTGCAACTTTGTACATTGCATAATGACCACAGAATAAAGCTAATATCCCACTAGTAGGGCTGGGTGACATTGAAAAACTTATCGAAAATATCGACATCAAAACAATAAAAGCGATATATCAATATTTGTGTATTGTTGGTAAATATCGATATATCAATACAAAAATATCGATATATCAATCAAACTTCTAACCCCCATAGCTAAAATAAAAAAAAAATTACAAGATCCCGGACAATCGGCCTTTTTTGAAGCTTGCCGAACGCAAAAGCGGTCGATTTGAGAAAAATCGCAGAACAAATGTTTTCAGGTTCGTCAAGGACAGGCGCTTCACGAAGCATAAAATATGTGGTAATCATCACATGAAATCGGCGCCGGCCCAGGGACTATTACAACTTGATACTGGAAAAAAGAAAATATACATTGCTCGTGAATTCAAATTACCATTTATCCAGTACATTGAAAGCGATTTTAAAACAGAAAAAAAAATCATAGCGCAATCAAGATCTTCGGATAATTTGATTATTAAGAAAATTAGGCATTGTAAAAATGAACCACTGGAAAAGGCAGTTATGGATTTTATTAAACAGGCGAGATCATACGTAACGTTCCATTCTCTGGAGCAATAATTTAAAAAAGAAACTGAATGAATGTTAAAGACTTTTGTGCTGGTTGGTTGGTTTTAAAAATTAGATAAGGTGAAAGTGCCGACGTGAACATGGAAGCAGTCAATGAATGGAATAAGCTTCTTCCTCACATTTTAGAAGAGTTTAAACATATACAAAGTCTGCCCATAAATTATAAATTAAATAGAAGAGCTTGTGGTTTTAATTCACTATGATTTGAATTTTGAATAAGTTTTGAATTATGTATTAGGGATTTTTTGTGAGCAAAGTAATTAAGAAAATCATTTGAATTTTATTTAGTATATTTAAGTATATTTTTGGATGTTTTTCACAGAAAAACTCCATTTTTTCTCTTATATGTATTTCGGAGTGGGATTCGAACCATCCTTAAGAGTGCTAAGGTTTGAATCTGGTTTGGCAGGTACGCAAACCAACTATCCTACCGAGGCGATGATATTCCAAAGTTTGAAATTCATCATTGTTCAACTACTTAAGTTGAGTTTTTTTTCGGTTTGGTGAGAACTGATCAGGATAGTTCGAATCCCACTCCAAAACACTTATAAGAGAAAAAATGTAGTTTTCTCTGAGATACGTCCAAACTCCAAAAACATTCTTTCAAATTGAAAAATTCAAATGATTTCCTTAATTACTTGAGTTTAAGTGCTCACAAAAAATCAATAATAATTCAAAACTTATTCAAAATTCAAATCTAGTGCATTAAAAATCCTAAAACCAGTTTAATGTACATAAACATGGTCTTTCTTATATAAAAAATATGCATTCAAATAAAATTTAGAATCGAAGATGTTGGATGATCGGAGTCATTTTTGAGTAGACGTAGTACATAATGTAACTTCAAAATCGAAAAGTTTTATTTTTTGTGGATAACTGTATTGCTCATCCTATAAGCACTGATTAAAAGTTAAAAGCAAAAACGCTAGAATTTTTCGTAGCAAATACGATATCTCATGTTCAACCAATGCGCAATTGCAAAAATTCAAAAAAAAATACCGCGAGAGATTGGTTGTCCGAAAATTAGAAGAACTTTAAATTAATTGCAGTGCAAAAAATAAAATTTTATTAGATACTATTAAAATTAAGTTCTTGGTTCAGGCTTGGGCAAATGTTAAACCATCTAAAACACTCTATCGAAAAAAAATATCTATCTCAAAATGCTTTGCTTTCCCAGAAGTCACAACCTCTGAAGATTTAAAAATTGTAATTCAATATCAATTAATAATTTAGCATTTATTTTGTTACTGCTACCATGGGTGATATTAAAAACATTGAAAATATCGAAAAAAATAAACAGATATATCTGTAAATATCGATATATCAAAAAGTATCGATAAGTATCGATTTATCGATAAGGAAGGATCGATTTATCGATAAGGATCGACAAGTGTCAATATATCGCTAAGTATCGATATATCGATATTTTATCATTTCGATATAATTATTCGATATGTCGATAAATATCGATATAACGATATTTTTTACGGATACTACCCACAAGTATCATAGCTTCAACTCGTTTTATTAAAATATTACTATTTCTGTGAGAGTTTGTCGTTCAGGTTTTTTAAGGTTTTTTAGGGTTTTTTGATGTTTTTTCGTATTGATTTTTTAAATAATTTTTCTATTTCAAATAATTTTTTTCAATTACAACTAACAAGTCCAATCAAGATCCTAATTGTCATGTATTTATTTTTGTCGTAAGTAAATCGTCATTGCCGTAATTTTTATTGTTGGTGTTCCACCCAAAAAAAAACATATCAACCTGGGTATGACATTGACTTACCTAGCTAGACAAGATTTGGAGATCGCAAATAAATAAAATTGATGTTATTTGCTTAAGAGGGTAATGTGAGATCGTAAGAAAACAAAAATTTTACCACGCCAAATGGACTAAGGCGTGCTATACACCTGAACTAAACTATGCGAAATATGCGAACTATGTTTTAAAAAAAAGTAATGTTTTAATGCTAATAAAGCTTTTTAAAAAAAATGTAATGTGTCCGTTTTTCTTTTCTTTTTTAAATGTTTTGTTTCCGTAATGTTTTTTTCTATAATTAAGTTATATACATAATTTTTTAAAAACATAGTTCGCATATTTCGCATAGTTTAGCTCAGGTGTATAGCGCGCCTAAATATCGTACACAAGCCTAATCGTCACCACTGAAAATAGTTATTTTAAGTTTTTTCGGATAATGAATTATAGTTCAATAAATGATGGTAAATGAGAAAGTGGTATTTAAGGTCGTTTCAAAAAGATAAACAAAAGCTAGCCCAGACCCAGAAGAAAAGATTAAAATCACTGAAATGAGCTTGTTGAAATTAGGTTTTTCCTTTACATTAGTCGAAAAAATAATCATTTTCATCGCGCGTTAAGTTAGGTGACATTTGAAAAACACTTCATTTAAATAACAGAACAATTTTTTATTTAAATTAAATCGTACAGTGCTTGGAATATTGTCATTAATGTCTGCTTTATTGATTTTGTTTTAGCATATTTAGGGTCTAGTTATACAGAGTGTTATAAAGTTGACCTACCCTGACAATAAGTACTTATTAATTGATTTATTATGTTATGATGTATTTATGTGTGTGCATTACATCCTGTTTTAAATGAAATAAATACAATATTTTTTGAAGATAAAGTTCAGTTGAATTACCGATTTTGATGGGTAAAGATTAATATTAAATTGTTCTTAATAATAATAAATAAATTCAAACTTAAATTCAGTTTCTGTGTTTTTATTGAATTCTGAATGTGAAGTGTACCAGCAACATTCGAATCTTCAAGAGATCTGCCAACAAATGGTGACAGCGGTGGGATGGTAATGATTCTAGCAAGCCTAGAATGTTAAATGGTAGAATCTTTAGAAAATTCGAATCTCAGCGAGTTTTTAATAATTAAAAAAAAATCAAAAAAAGAAGTTATTATATTCAAAAAAAAATTCAACATAATGTGATTACCAAAACGATTAGCTGTAAAAACAAAATTACTGCTAAAATTGTACCGTAGCATGTACTTTTTTATCAGCGAAGAAATCAAGCAAAGTATTTTTCTAATTAAGTTATGCAGAAACAATCAGGAAAAGACAACATAAAAACAAATAATTCAACTTTAAATTAAATATTTTACCATCAAATTATACAAAACGAGTTTTCACATAATCTACAAATTTAACAGTAACAACAATTTTGTTCTATTCTCCACATCTCTAATCATAATAAACAAAAACAACAAAGCTGTTTTATTAAAGCATCGAATAATTTTTCATCGATCGTCTCAGCATTGCAGTTTTAAATTTTATGAAATTCATTCATCATTATTCATCATCAACAAAAACAAAAAGTATAATTTCTTTCACATCTACTAATTCTTTATCATTTTTAGGAAATAATTTTATATAATATAAATTTAATTTTAGGATTTAAATTAAACACTGTATCAAAAGTAAATATGTCAGTGAATTGGTAAGCAATTTTTAATTTTGTTTTAAATCTTATTTACAAAATCAAATCTTTTAATATAAATAAAATAAATATTTCAATTTTCAATAAGTTCATTAAATATAAACTTTCAAAATTATATATTAATGACAGAATTAGAAAAAGTGAATGATAATGTGTGTATCCGAAAACTGAGAAATAGGGAAATTAAAGAAATAATTGAAATAAATAACAGTGAAACGCGGTTAAGTGATATTGATCCTAAATCAGATAGTGAAATAGATTATAGTTCAACAAACTCATTTCCAACCGTGACAGTTAAATCCGTAGATTCGCTTAAATCAAGTTATAAACCATCTGTGTCTAATTTTGATACCTCTAGTTCAGACAAAGATCTCAATAGTAAAACAATAGATATGTCATTGCTAGATATAGGTAAGGCATTGAAAATTATTCCAAATTTTGATGGATCCTCTAAGGAACTACATCAGTTCATATCGTGTTGTGAAATAGTATACAATCCTTTAAAAGACACGGAACATGCAGGATTTCTAGATCTATTACAAGCAAAATTAAAAGGAAAGGCTTACGAAATTGTAAAATATGATACGTTCAATACTTGGAAAGATTTGAAACATTCCTTAAACCTTCAGTTTAGATTAAAAAGGGGTGTCGAATCAATTCAAATGGAAATTAGTAGTATAAAACAACAACGAAATGAAAATGTGCAAATGTTTGCAAATCGTGTTGAAAAATTACTATATGAGTTAAACGAGGCTTGTGCCGCAGAGGATGGGTTAGATTCCATTAAAGCTATTAGAACATTTAATTCAAAAAGGACTATGAAATGCTTCCAGGAAGGACTCAAAGAACCTATCAAGCTTTTAGTTAAGGCATGTAGTTTTTCCACTCTTAAAGACGCAATAGGTAGGGCTTTAGAAGAAGAAGCAACCATTATAAATTCTAGTAGTAATTTCAATTTAAAATTGGAACAACCAACTAATTCCAATAACTCTACCATTATCAAATGTCAAATTTGTACAAAAAAAGGACATTCTGCGTTAAATTGTTACTCAAGATCAAGCTCTTCATTTTCTCAATCCAATAGGCAAGTTTCAAATGGACCTTCAACATTTAGAAATGCAAGTTTCAATGCAAATAAAATTCTTTTTGTTCATATTGTCACAATAAAGGCCATCATATCGATATTTGTCGCAAAAGAATGTACTCAGAGGAGCAAAGGAAACTTCGTCAGGAACAATCTTCTCAAACATTAAATTCAAATTATCAAAGACCGGGAAACGATCAAGGATTAGGCGAGATGAACACTCCTTGCCGAATCCGCGAATTGAAAAAGTAGAGTGTTCAAATTTAAATTCAAATACGAATTTTAATTTTGATTCTAAAGCCAAATCAAATTCAAATTCATCACCTTTAAAATCTACAGTAAATGTATTTCCTTATTCTTATTTAAATTATGAGAAACCAAATTCTGAATTACAATTGCCATTAAATACTAAAATTTTTACTAATCCAAACTTAAATATTCAAGAATCAAAAGTTATTCCAATTCAACCAAATTTCATTAACATTCCAAATAGTACTTTCGACAGTTTAATAAAAACTATTTGAATGCCGAACAATCAAATAATATTGTTTCAATTGAGTTGTCGAACCACAACTTGGATAAACGGTATTTGAAGTTAACCTTAGAAATTTCATCGAGAAAACCAATTTTATTTTTGGTAGACTCTGGTGCAGATTTAAGTCTTATTAAGATAGGGTGCATCGACAACGACGTCATTTGCTATCCCGACCATAAGTGCAAATTAAAAGGAATATCTCAAGATATTATCGAGACACTTGCCTTATGTCATTCTAAATTATATCTGTCGGACAAACAAAGTATTTCACATAGCTTTCAAGTAGTTTCGGATGATTTTCCATTAAGTTGTTCTGGAATATTGGGGCGAGATTTCCTAAATTTTTACAAATGTAAATTAGATTTTGCAAATCAACAAATTGAAATTTTTATTGGAAATAAATTATGTTACTACAATCTCTGCGATCCAACAGAAAACATAATAATTCCACCCCGCACAGAAATTTTTGCTAACATTCACTTGGGTTTTAATGAAGATTGCGAACGAGTTTTATTATCCAAAGAGATAGCTCCTGGTATTATAGTCGGAAATGCCATTATCAAAATAACTAATAATTTGGCAAAGGTCAGTTTGATAAATACAAATGACGAGGAAGTAGTACTTAATTCCGTACTTGACATTGATACTGAGTCAATCGATAATTTTAATATTTATTATTTAAATGCTCATGAAGCTAATATAAAAGATAGGCTAAAATTTCTAGAATCGAAAATAGCTACGAGACATTTGAATTCCGAAGAAAGGAATTCTATTTTATCGATTTGCCGCAATTTCAATGAATTGTTTCATCTCGATGGAGATAAACTTTCCATGACGGACGCAACGGAACATCGTATTAAAACATATCCTGATACACTGCCGGTGTATGTTAAACCTTATCGACTACCAGAAGCAACTCGCGTTGAGGTAGCTCGACAAATTTCTAAAATGAAAGATGATTCCATTATAGAGAATTCAAAGTCTCCATGGAATTTCCCCCTTCTATGTATACCGAAAAAATCATCTAATGATGAGAAGAAATGGCGCATAGTAGTGGACTACCGTAAACTGAACGACGTTACCGTAACTGAAGTATACCCACTACCAAACTCTCTGATATCCTTGATCAACTTGGAAGAGCTACGTATTTCTCTACCATTGATTTAGCCAATGGGTATCATCAAGTTCCACTTAATTATTGTGATCGTGAAAAGACAGCATTCAGTACACAGGATGGACATTACCATTTCACTAGAATGCCTATGGGTTTGAAAAATGCTCCTAGTACTTTCCAACGCTTAATGAACAATGTTCTATGCGGCCTGACTGGCATAAAATGTTTTGTTTACTTGGACGACGTAGTCGTTTATGGTACCAACCTAGCTGATCTTAATTTAAAATTAAATCAAGTCTTTAGCTGTCTAAGACAACATAATCTGAAACTAAACCCAGATAAATGCAAATTTCTTCACAAGGAAATCTATTATCTTGGGCATATTATAACTTCATCTGGAATTAAACCAGATCCAACTAAAGTTGAGGCGATAAAACTTTACCCAACTCCTAACAATTGTAAAGATGTTAAGGCCTTCCTAGGATTAATTGGGTATTACCGCAAATTTTGCAAAGATTTTTCAAAAATAGCTAAGCCACTTACCGAACTACTAAAGAACGATGTTAAATTTGCGTGGAACGCATTCTACGAGGAATCGTTTACAAAACTTAAGCAGTTTCTAATACAACCACCGATTTTAAAGTACCCGGACTTTAGCAAGGAGTTTCGATTAACATGCGATGCCAGTAAAATAGCAATTGGAGCAGTCTTGTCCCAAACGACGAGCGATGCTGATCTTCCAATCGCATATGCATCACGCACATTAAATAAAGCAGAAGCCAACTACTGTACAACTGAGCAAGAGCTTTTAGCAATTGTTTGGGGAGTTACTCACTTTCGTCCATACCTTTATGGTAGGCATTTCGTTATAGTAACCGATCATAAGCCATTAATATGGTTATGCAATATTAAAAATCCTTCGTCTCGTTTAACCCGATGGCGGATTAAGCTGGATGAATATGATTTTACTATTGTCCATAAATCTGGCAAACAAAACAGCAATGCAGACGCCTTGCGCAGAATTGTTTTAGACAGAATTAAACGTAGTAACACGGTCTAAAGCTAAATCGCAAGATATAGTACCGTTACCAACTACAACAAACCAATTACCACCTATTTCTTTGAAACCAACTTTTGATCTAAATTCTCCTATAATACCAACAACATCAAATACTAGTCAACCAAATGATTCCGTAAATACACATTTCCCAAATTTTAATGAAATTTCTGATTCTGATCAATTATTTCCAAGTTTAAACAACTCTTCCGAATTACCACAAAATTCTTCTCATATAAAAAAATTAGATAATATTGATGATATAAACACTATTATTAAGGAATTTCATACCAGTCCATTAGGAGCACATCAAGGAGTAAGCCGTACCTATAAGCGAATTCGTGAATACTATTATTTCCCTAAAATGTTTTCAAAAATTGAAGAATATATTATGAATTGCGAATCTTGTCAAAAATTTAAATGCAAACCAAATTTAAAGGTACCGATGAAAATAACATCAACTGCCACAAAACCATTCGAAAAGATATTCTTAGATGTAGTAGGACCTCTTACTACGAGCGCTAATTTAAACAAATATATACTCACAATGCAATGTGATCTATCAAAGTTTTCTTTAGCAGTTGCAATACCAAATCAAGAGAGTGAAACTATAGCAAGGGCCATAACAGAACACCTGATTTGTAAATATGGTTGTCCGAATATTATTCTGACAGACCAAAGCACAAATAAACTTTCTAAGCAAACTGTTCACAGATAATTGCAAGCTCTTAAAAATTAAGAAAATTAATACCAGTGCGTACCATCCACAGAGTAATAGTGCACTCGAGTGTAGCCATAGAACGCTTGTGGAATACTTGCGTATTTTTACAGAAAAAGATACGACGGAATGGGATACCTGGTTATCTTTTGCCATGTTTTCCTATAATACAACACCACATACATCTACCGGTTTTATGCCATTTGAAATTTTATTCGGATTCAAACCTAATATACCGAATTCTTTGACACAATCAATAGATCCTAGATATAATTATAATGATTATGTTTATGATTTAAAGTTCAAAATGCAAACGGCATATAACACTGCTCGCGAAAACTTATTGAAAGCAAAACACAATTCTAAAATATACTATGATCGAAATTCTCAGGATAAACATTTTAATGTTGGTGATCTAGTTCTTCTCAAAAACGAAGCTAGGAATTCTAAACTTGACGCGTTATGGAGTGGTCCCTTTGTAATAGATAGCATTATTTCTCCAGAAAATAGTCAAATAAAAATAAACAAGTCTTTTAAGATAATTCACAATAATAGATTGAAGCATTTTCATACCTAATTTAGTAATCCCTGATGCGGATCCATATCACAATTAAATAATTTAAGATAAATTGAAGATTCACATATTTATTGTTCTTCTACATATCTACTTCTGTGAAATTGAAAGTTTGAACATAATAAAATTTATAATAAATTTTTAGTTATTTAATTTTCATATTAAACTCATTATCTAGTATGTAAATAAGATTTGAATTACAAATATATTAAGAAATTGTTCCTTATATTTTACATTTTTACAAATTTTGATAAGTAAATTTTGTACATATCTGAATTTAAAAAAAAAAAAAACAAACTTACAAACTTATTAAAGAACAACCACAGGTCGCTCTTTAAATTAGTAAGGGAGGAATGTTATAAAGTTGACCTACCCTGACAATAAGTACTTATTAATTGATTTATTATGTTATGATGTATTTATGTGTGTGCATTACATCCTGTTTTAAATGAAATAAATACAATATTTTTTAAAGATAAAGTTCAGTTGAATTACCGATTTTGATGGGTAAAGATTAATATTAAATTGTTCTTAATAATAATAAATAAATTCAAACTTAAATTCAGTTTCTGTGTTTTTATTGAATTCTGAATGTGAAGTGTACCAGCAACGTTCGAATCTTCAAGAGATCTGCCAACAAGAGCCTGAGCCTTACATCCTGTTTTAAATGAAATAAATACAATATTTTTTGAAGATAAAGTTCAGTTGAATTACCGATTTTGATGGGTAAAGATTAATATTAAATTGTTCTTAATAATAATAAATAAATTCAAACTTAAATTCAGTTTCTGTGTTTTTATTGAATTCTGAATGTGAAGTGTACCAGCAACGTTCGAATCTTCAAGAGATTTGCCACAATTACATTTGAGAGACCCAAGAACCAATAAACAAGGTTTCATCAGGAATCAAGATTCCAGGAATCAATATGGGTTTGTCAGGTATGTTATGGCGGATATACGATTGATCAACTGATATTGTATTACTATAAGTGATTCCGAAATTTTGATTTATAATTTGGTTGTTGAAGCGTTTGACTCTGTTTAGAGCGACAGACATATATGTGGGTAAAAAGTTTAAAATTCTATATTTTCACACAGGCAAATGGTGTGCCATATGAAAAAGGACTTAGCTTGAGCAATATTTTAATTTGTAAATAATTTGACTGAACTTTGAACTGTGGTTTTGATATATCAAAAATGTGTGTTTTCTATAAATTCACTTTTTACTCAGAATTTATTGAACTACACATATAGGAGTGTTCAAGTATTACGTAACCAAACTTTCTATGATTTTAACCTCACTCCTCTGTATAAGCAAAAATAAGAAAAGTGTGAACTCTCCCCTCCCTCCACTCCTGACATCTGACAATCTATAACAAATGTTGCCTCTCACGAACATGCTCAGAATACCGATGGATTTCAACAATAACAGCAAGTTTAATGCTTTTATCTGGTGAAACATAACGAGCAGGATACTTGTGTCACCATACTATTCCAAACTTCTGAAAGTGTTTTTTCAACATGTTTTGTTTTTCTATTTCTTCGTTAGCATAGTACGGCCACGTTTATTAATATGGGAACCAAATTGATTATACGGTAATAGATGATCAGCAAGCTCGTGACTCAAATGTGTCATTCTTCACTCAACACGTTTAAATGCACCACGACATATTCGTTTTATCTTACGTAAGATTTTTGCCTTCTCCCCTCTCCACCAATTCGAATTATATGGGATATGTAAGTTTAATTTAGCTGTTTTCACATGCCATCAAGATATTTTAGTGCTAACGCAATTGCTGTTGCTAAATACGTATGAAGTACGAAGAGCCTGACAAAATTTGGCAAATTTTATTTAATCGCGCAATTAGTACTTTTGTATATAATTCTTCGTCATCCGTTGATAGAAAAATATTTTTCAAAAGTATTCTACATAATGCGTTCTTGTCTGACTCAGTCGTTTGAACATTGCATTTTGAAGACAGTCTAGTACATCACATTAACGACAACTTCCGATTCTCTAAATAAAACGCTAATACTCAGAAAATCTTCTTTAGAAAAATGCTAAAAGTGTGCCGAGAACAAAAATGCTGAGCACAAAAGAGAAGGAATGGTGTGTTGAGGTTCAGAAACGGACATTGTTACGAAGCTGTTCACCCCACAAAGAAATTCATTTGTTGAAACACTGTCGGATTCTTGGGTGGGTGCATTTAGGCAATTTATCCTAGACACACACTACTTTTAGTCTTTTTTATCCTTATATTTCTTTTTCTTTTAATGCAGTCCTGAAAAATATATTTTTATTGATTTGCTCTTTCATGTCTTGTCTACGATTGTTTCGGAAGATTTTCGTATATTTATTTGTACATTTGGTATATTTTGGAGAGGAACGAATAGGGAAATTTGGACGAACCATGGGGTGAGTGAACTAATTTTTATTTACTAAAATTAGTAATAATTGTGGTGATGTTGGTGAGCATGTGATAATCTTGGCTTTTGGGGTCGTCAGAGTCCCTTTTCTTTGTTTCACTTTTTTTTCTGGCCGATTATACAGTCTCTTTTGCGTACATGTCTGTTCATTTATGCTGGACAAGGGAAGATATTCCTGTTCGAATTTACGGGACTGATGCTTTCCGGTTACAACCTTACTAGGCACACAGTCTTCCTGCTAGTGGCTCACTAGCAGGTTCAATGTTCATTACAACATGAACTTTACTGGAAAGGCAAAATGGAAAGGCAAACCGCACTGGAAAGGCAAACCGCATGGAGGGATCAGTTTTTATTAATTTGTTAATTTTTTTCTATTTTTTGATCCACGGGTGTGACAACCCCGCGCACTCCAGTCCCGGTTATTGGCACATGAGTTAACGTGAGATATCACATACCACTGGAAGTAGCAGTGAGATATCACTAGACAAGGTGATATCTTAGGGGTGCTGGCGGATGAGCTGTATTCAGTAAACGGTAGCAATCTCAATCTTAGCTAATGAATATTCCTTGATGCTGGAACGCTGGAGCTTGCTCGAAGAAAGGAGCTTTCATATAACTATATATCTGAGCTTTAATCATTGAAAAATATACTGCGTCCCATAATCAAGGATTATGCCATTAGCTGGACTATTGGCAAACCAATTTTAGTTTTGTTCCTGCAAATTTTTAAAACAAATTTGCTTTTTATCTCTTATTTTATTTTTATTTTCCCTATCCTATCACGAAATATTGGCCTATGTCATATTTTATATGTGATAGGATTTATAGTTTAGTTGTCCATTATTTAACAAAAAATATTAAAAAAACAAAAAAAAACAGATTTGCGTCCATTAACATCCTTAGAACGCATGTTGTTGTGGGAACTTGGTCTTAAAAGGTTTTTATGTGTTGTTGTGACACATATTGTAATGCCTACTACACATCACATTTTAATAAAAAAAAAAAAAAAAAAAATCTTGAAGGATTGCCTTCGGCGGCTTCGAGAAGGAATGTCGCAGAGCGAAATGAAAATGAATCATCCCTTAGATTTAGGATACTGCGAACTAAGGATTAACTGGAAATGATTGAGGCAGAGTAGACAGCCAAAAACTGATTCTCTTAAGTGTAGAAAAAGAACCTCCAAACAAATTAACAAAGCTTGTTGAACATTGATTCATTGACAAAGCAAAAAATCATCGGAGAGCGCACTAGCTTGACGGCAATGCTTTTTATGCTTTGTATTTTCTCAACATTCTGAAATTCATGAAGGAGGTAGATTTGGATGAGATCTTAATTGGATCAAAACCAGGTTCTAATACAACAGATGTGCTTGGACCGTAGTATAATAAGAAATCGTAGGTATTATTATTACCTATTTATTAAACAATTATTTAGTTCTTACCTATCTTTGTTGCACTATAAATATTTTCAATAGGAAATATTTGCCCCAATCCAAATAATAAAACTTTTGCTAATGCAGGAACTAATTGTGTTGTTGTGACTAAAACATTTACACTATTTTCACGTTGAGCAATCATATTCAAACATTTTAATGTTAGACTTGGCCAATTATCTGTCACTGTTTCAATATCTGAACGTATTTGTAGCCATTGGTCTCGTTTCTGTTGCCCTAACAGACCTCCAACACTAAAATATAAAAAAAATTAATAAAAACAAATAAAAAATTTATTCATTGTCTTACTTATTTTTGTAATTATTATATGTTTCCTTTATTTTCCTATATCGAAACGATAATTTTCTCATCCAATCAACACCACCTCGAACTCCTGTGGGCAAACATAAATTTGCCGGTCCACTACCTTGCGATGTACCAGCATGAAAGCCATCCGTACTAAAATTATAATTTGTTAAATCTTGTCCATTATCATCGGTGGATACATCATCGATATGAACTTGATCACAGTCTTCAACGTCATTAAAAAAGAAATGCGTATCGGCCATATTGAATATCATTTCTTCCATTCGAAATCCCAATTGAGCGATATGATGTGGATCTTTATTGTATCTATTAGCATAGCTTCCTGTTAGCAATGAATGAAAAATTATTATTGTTTCGTCTAAATCCCATATAAATACACGATCTGGTGCTTTAATATTTTCTGTAATTGCTGTGTCAGATGTTGTACTTCTTGTAGGACTTGGTGCATGGCGTCTTCCACGAACCCTTCCAACTTTACTTGTCGGTGTTGTTTTTGTTGATAAACTAGATGTTGGTGATATTGACAACGGTGAGTTAGGCGAATGTGAATGTGTTAATAATGTTGGTGTGGTTGGATGAGCGTCTGATGGGCTTTCTAAAAAATTAAAATAAATTTGTAAAATTGCTTAATGTAAATTTTATTTTCCATTTATTACCTGACAATCCTGTTGCTACGTGGAATGTTTGACTTCCACTTGACCCAGGGGAACTGACATATGGAGAATAGCCCGTTGCATTATAATAACTATATTGATCATTATAATAACTGCTATAATCCTGTTGTGCCGTGCTAAATTGTCCAAAATTGTTATAACTATATGAAGGATAAAGTTGACTTGAGTTACTGTTTGTTCCATATGTTGATGGTAGGTATGTATTCGGTGATGGTAGTTTCGTTGATGTTCGTGTTGGGTAATGTGATCCATACGATGAATAAAATGATGGGGGATATTGCTGCATTGTATTGTAATAATTATAGTAATCTTGTTTGTGTTCATAAGCGTTACTTCCTTGTACTGAATCTAAACCTATGTTTGGATTTGTACAGAAAAGGGATGCATCTAGATGACTTGAACTAGCTGATGCTATTGAAGATGCAATGTTTGTTGCATTTATATCTAAACCAGGACTTCGAATTTCTGATTTAACATTATTCTCATTAAGCCAATGTGACATTCCCAAATCTGATGCTAGTAAATTTGTGGAATTATTTCCACTATTGCCGTTTATTCCACTACTATCACTAATAATACTTGAATCACCTACTCCAATGTGTGATGATAAATTAACTCCATCACCACCACTGGATGAGCCCCCAGAAGGTCCAGATGATAAATTTAAGCCTGTTGTTGATAATGATAATGAGCTACTCCCACTTGTACTACTTAAACCAGATGATAAATTTAAACTGCCTATACTAATTGATGAACTATTTTGTAGTTGCTGATTTATTGATTGTTGGTGTTGTTGATGTGGATGATGGTGGTGTTGGTGTGTTACAGGTGATATTTGGATATTGTGTGGTATACTATTTGTATGACTCGTTAATAGAGATAATGGTGACGGTATTGGTAATGTTACAGTTGTTTGCTGGTGGTCCAGTGGTAATGTTAATGATGCATCTATATTTGCTGTGCATAATCTGAAAATAAAGAAAACATTTTATTACTATAAAATGTTAATTGCTTAAAAATATATATAAATAATTATTTTTTTATTATGTCAACCTATATCTACGATGACTTAATCATTCTCCAAAATAACAACATACAAGAAGAATATAAATCTTAAGACAAAAAAACAACAAAAAATATTACAAAACTATAATAATTTTTGGTAACACAAAAAAAAGAAACAAGTAAAAAATTCAATAGAGATAAATAAAAGAATTCCAGCATTTGTCTAACACATGTGATTAATATAATCTTTGTGTATTATAGATAGATATTCTAGAGGTCCCAAAACTTTACATTTTGTCAAAATAAAATAAAACTATTTTTAAACAAAAAATTTGCGAAAAAATTGTCCGTTAAAAAATAGCAAACACAGAGTAGTTGTGACTACGGTTTCGGTTATAGGATGTAACAATTTAAATTTATATTGTTTTTCAATGTCACTGTCGTTTCCTTGGATGACATAATAGTAACGATAAAATATTTCAATAAAATGTTCGAACATAACATCAACGACGCAAAGCACTAAAAGTTTAATGCTGATCCCTTTTTTCTCAAACTATCATTAACTTACATTAAGATCCTGATCGGAGATATTAGATCATGTTTGCCTACTTTTCTTTAAGTTCAAATAGTTGCCACTTCATTACAAAAAGAAGTACAAGCTACAATCAAATTTTTTCTGTCGCTTTGACACAATATCTGGATGAAACTGATAAAATGTTAGATAAGTTTCACAATTTTGTTTTACTCTTGTTAATATACAATTTACTTTTGTAATTATAAACAAAATTTTTGACTAAAAATATTATTTTAAAAAATTTATTAATTTGAAGAAGAATAACTGGTACAAACAACAATCAACCTAACAAATATTGGTAGATTTAGAAATTACATTCTACAACTAACCCGTTATCAGTTAATAAACAGTTATAGTTAATACATATTCTCTCTCTCTCTCTCTCTCTCTCTCTCTCTCTCTCTCTCTCTCTCTCTCTCTCTCTCTCTCTCTATCTCTCTCTCTCTCTCTCTCTCTCTCTCTCTCTCTCTCTCTCTCTCTCTCTCCTCTCTCTCTCTCTCTCTCTCTCTCTCTCTCTATCTCTCTCATCTCTCTCTCTCTCTCTCTTCTCTCTCTCTCTCTCTCTCTCTCTCTCTCTCTCTCTCTCTCTCTCTCTCTCTCTCTTCTCTCTCTCGTCTCTCTCTCTCTCTCT